>CM062810.1:550304041-550904041 GCA_031772625.1 Pinus tabuliformis
CACAGGGAAACAGGTATGCATCTCACCTACTGCACACGGAAGGTGCGATGCATCTAGATTTTCTAGAAGAGAGGGTGTGACAGTACAAGGACAAGACTTTAACTTGGTCTTTGGTCACAGTTTGCAGCTTAGTTCAGGGATTTAGGCCGAGCTAATGATAGTCAGTAAATACAAATCACAGGGGCTGATCTAATGAGGCTACTTGAGCCACCACCAAGGCAATTAGAATGTTTGCAAACCGATTGTTCAGTTTATAAACAAAACCTGGAGATAGACTGAAGTAGCATTGATCTACTTTGCACTTGCATAGAAAATGCAGTTCGAAGGCTAGCTGGCTTAACTTCAGGCTCTATCTGTAGTTTCTAAAGCAAATAAATATAGACAAGCAAACAAGATATTCACTCCACAGAGGAGTCGCCATTTTGTTATCGGGAAATCTAGTGTCCATGCAGAGCTGCTAGTCCCACTAAGATGGGTAGCTATCTTAGAAACAAACAAACTAAATTTACTTTCATTTTCCTTTATGAGAAATAGATGAGAGAGAAGCAGAGTACCAACCTCAATCTTTTGCTTGGTTCCTTACTTGTTTCTTCTCCCCTCTCACAGATCTTTGCCACTCCTTCCTTGCTTACCCGCTTCAAAGAGAACCTATAAAGTCAAAGCAGCACAACACCATCAAAGTATAGAGATCTAAAATCATAAAGAATATAGGACCAGATATATATTGACCACACAAATGCATATATTATCAATCATACAAGAATGTGGAGGAAAACTCGAATAGCTATATTGATATAAAGAATAGAAAAGAGGATTACAACCCATTGATCTGACCCAGCATCATCCTCCCAGCATGAAAGCCCTTCTTCACCTCATGAAAGCTTAGATCACCCACCACTATGATATTCCACCAAGAAACCAATAGAACTTCCTTACAAAATACAAGATTCCATCCTCTAACCCATAGATCTCTGGGATGAGGGATCCATATATAGATATTTGCAGAGATGTGAGTCAACTCTAGGTTTTTGATTAGTGTCATTCAACTGATAGTTCTTGTTTCCACTTGGAGATTTCATTGATCTCTTACTCATCCCTGGGCGAATTTTGAGAGGCAAGTGTCATATGAGAAGTTTCTAGAAGATTCCTTGATCATCCACTTAGCAATCTGTCTCTGCCATTTGTCTATTCTCGCTCATCGCACCCTATAGAAGTACTTTTCAGTATGCATCGCACCTCCCGTGTGTAGTAGGTGAGATGCATCACACCCTGACCATGGAGCAAGTGAGATGATCCAGTTTTGACCAGTTTTGAGTAGTTTTTCATGGAGAACTTCTGGGAGGTGATGTAATTAGCTGACCTTGCTCCGTTAGGGTATGAAACAACACTTTTATGGACTTAGAAGCCTTTGGTTTATGGACATATAAGATTGGGGTTGCATTGACCAAATATGTCTATAACACTTAGGAAGTCGTGTCCGCCGCCCTATCGATTGCAATGCACTGAACACAACATTCGGGAAGATTGACTACCCTACGTAAAATCCTTGGTAATTTCTCTTTAATTTAGCACCAAGGTGTATATTGCAGTTTTGCGATTGGTTTGGTAATCCCTTTGTCTAGATTTCCAGAGTAGTCACTTTCATTCCTTTTCGACTCTTTAAAAGAAAAGTTCCATCTGAGCACTTTTCACTTCAATCTCATTAAAAATCGAAGGCGACTAGAGTCACCTTTAGCTTTTTCTTGACTCTTAAAAATTGAAAAAGAATGCTGTGTCAAAGCGTCATTAAATTTATTTAATTCAGAATAATTTTTTCCCTTTAATTTTTGAGTTGATCAAGTAATCCGCAATCGTGGAAGAAAGTCAATCGAAACCCTGTCATTTGCGAGGACTAGCGAGTCAACCGTCTTTGACTCCAGAAGCAAAACCTTTCAGAGCAAAACAATCTTTGTTAACCGATCGATTTCTCCTGGTCTATTTGAAACTTTTGTTTCAACATCATTAGAGACTCTAGTTACTCCAATTATTTTTGGTACCCCTGCCTTTATAGAAGAAGTTCGGCAATTACAAGAGGACATTAGAACTGATCCTAGTGTAATGGTAAACACTTCTATCCCTGAACTAGCTCCATCTAGGGTTGATTCAGAAGGTGTCACCCCTCGAGTATCTGTCGCTGCAGAAACTATAGCTTCTTCGGCACAGGAAATATTTTAAGGAGTTGACGGTCTACCTCTTCCACCTAGACTGATTTCTATAGAAGAGATTATAGAGGATCTTCCATCTAGTACCCCATTGCATTTCGGAACTAGGATGCACCTATATCCTTCTACTGCAGAGGTTAGTTATTTTAATCACCCTTCATCGCATGTTCTTGTCGAATCGCTAGGAAATCTTCTAGATAGACTAAATATGTTTGAACAACCATCAACATCTAGGACTATGTCATCTAATACAGTAGAAGCAGAGCCTCCTGCTACTACTCTAACAATGTTCACTGGTATACCATCTATCCCAACTAATTCTCAACCACTAGCTAGAGTCCACCCAGGGACTGTTTTGAAAACATGGTTTGTTCCTATTTGTTCATCTGGAATCTTATCAGGAATTTCTTATGTTGAGACTCAACAAATTGATCCTTCACATCAGTATCAATTGGGGTAGTATAGTCTCCAAAGACCAATTTATCCTTTGAACACTGGATTGTCTCCATATGGGGGGCAGTATGCCTTTTCATTGTTCCCTCCGAGAGAGCAACAATATGAGAGTTCACAATAAAATTCAGGTCAAACTAGAATTGCATCTAGTGGTTGGGTACCAATACTGCCTCAACAACGATGAGTTGTATATTCAATGCAACCAAATCAACCTGCGTCGAACATTCCCACTACACCTGCTATTGTGACGGTGTCGCAAGTACAAGGGTTGCATGTTTTATGTCAACCTCAAGTCTCTCAAGTTGTAATACAACAGCCTCTTGTCTCCATGGCTCAATCACAACCTTAGATTAGTGGCTCCTTAACTGAAGCGGCTCAGGCTCAAACGGGTACTATCACCCCTCATCTTGGTCAAACATCCAGTATTGGAAAACAACAAATGGTCCAACAACCATGGTTGATACAATATCAACAACCACAATTCCAGCAAGCTTACCAAGGACCTGAGCAACAAAGCTTTGCAGGTAATGGGCAACTGTATGTTCAAAATGGTTACCAACAATCATATTATAATGGTTATGCCCATCAACCTTATCAAATTTATCAGCATCAGATACATTATGCTGGTATGTAAAGACCCACTACTCAGGGGATCCCATCTTATCCTGGGTATGCTTCGCCAAACCTGAATCAATAGTTGCCTTTCGTAGCAACTTTAGAATTACCAGATTTGAACTGGCTAACAAATGATCCAATTGCTTACGCCCCTTGGTGGCCAACGATTCCTCATAAACTTCCCTCAGATATTCCTAAATTCAATGGAAATCCGGGTGAAGATCCATCGAATCACGTAATGACCTTTCATTTGTTGTGTTCATCCAACACCCTCAATGATGATTCGATTAGGCTTCGCCTTTTTCAGGGAATACTAACTGGTCTGGCAGTGAAATGGTACATTGAATTGCCTAGAGCTTCATTCGATAATTTCAGCACCCTTGCCACTACCTTTTTAACCCACTTTCAACTAACCATAAGGTACGAAATAGGAATGGAGCTCCTTACCAATTTTAAACAGACAACATCCACTCACATATCTGATCATATTCATAAGTGGTGACATCATCGTCGAATTGTAAAAACATATGTTCCTGATCAACTTCTAGCTAAATGATTTATTAAGTCGTCGTTACCTTCTATTACAGAAGATGTGGCTAAGGGAGGAGTTGTCACTGAAGAGCAAGTCATTGCTCATGCACAATATCTAGACTTGATCTATACTTAGTCCGACATAGACTATGACAAAATTCCTGATGCTCCTATACCAGAATTTTTCGTTCCTCCCCCTCCTAAATCGAACATGGATACTCATGTCGGCAATGGCATGATTGTCACCTCAAGTACATAAACCGCAAAGGCTCCATCTAGTAAAGACCTTGCAGTTTCTAGTAAAAATGCAAATTACAAACTTCTTGCCTCGAAGGTTAATGTTGTGTCATCCGATAAAGGCAAAGAACCGAAGAAACTAGTGGGCAAGAAGAAATGGAAAAACAAAAAGAAGAAACAGGAAGATTCGACTCCTAAGAAACATTTTGGAAACCATACTGGGCAAAAGAAATCTAATCAACCATGTTTCATATGTGATGAGGACCATTATATGAGAGATTGTCCACATCGAGCTAAGGTCACAAAGTTTTTGAAGAATTCAAGTACCTCGGCAGTATTGACTGATCTGTTTCCAAACCAGGAAACCAATCTGGTTGCTATCAATCATGCTTCCCCATCCCAAGTGTTTATGTTGTCCATTTTGAAACAACAAAATGATGCTTTGATATCGACAAGGAATAAAGATTATGGCAATCCATAGATGTCGAACAACAAGGCTACAGATCAACCTAGTAGTTCGACAACAACTTCGTCGAAAGTTGTGCCACCCATCATTCCTGAACTAACAATAAAGCTACCAAAGGGAGTAGTACATAAATCAACATTTAATCCTCATGCTCAAGCACACTTGAAGTACTGCAGAATTATTCCTCCCAAAAGCAGGCTTTATTATCAGCAATAGGTGGGATTGACCCAATGGATTCAAATCTTGTCGCCTTTAACCACAAAGGATATGAACCTCAGTTACCGACCCAACTCACTTTCCTTATAGAGGTAAAAGCCCTCAATAAAATTGTTCATCGAATAATCATTGATGAGGGGGCATCTACCTATATTATGTCAATGAGTTGCTAAAAAACTTTAGGCTCATCACCCTTGTCGATATCATCAACGACACTAAAAGCATTCGATGGAAGAACATACACGCTGTATGGGATTTTAAGTAACTTGCAAGTTGAACTAGGGGAAAGACAGTAGAAATTGAAGTCGAAGTTATCGATGGAAACCTCGATTACAATATCCTACTGGGAAGGCCATGGATTTATGCTATGGCTGCTGTTGTGTCAACATATTTAAGAAAGATTTCATTTCCCTTCCAAGGCAGAATTACAATCGTTGACCTACTAACCTTTTTCCCCAATAGTTCACAAGCTATGGGAAGCATTCCAATGATCCATGGAAGCTCTTAATCGCTTCAAAATTTCGGAGTAGCCCTCCTAAGAGACCATGCCTTAATGGGTACCTTCCCTCCTGCCTCCGAGTAATCTGGCAGAAGTGGCCATGGTGGAAACCTGTAATATGGTATCTTCTACATCAATGAAGATTAATAAGATTTCTGAACATTTTTTTAGCATGGATCATCGCCAGGTATTGCCTCCAAGCTCCATAGAAATTTTGTAGCAATCAATTTTCTTGGCCTAGGCGGCAAACCCAAATCAACACTCATCAAGTGTTTGGATAGATAGGTCTCTAGAATATGGCACCACTTCAGACCCTTGGTCATGTAGACATTCTACAGATGAAGGAATCATTCAGTCAATGATGATAGCAGAGGCACCATGGGAAGATTACCACCATCGTTACCATCTTCAAGATAACGATGAAGATTATTCCAGTGACCTTAATCATCCTTCAGTTTTTGATTTTCTATCAAGTACTATAAATATGGTGGATTCCTAGCAAAATCTTTCCAATATTGAAGAAACTATCACCATAAATATCTCGACCAAAGCTAATTTTGTAGAGAATATTCATGTTGGCAAATCTTGTTCTCCTTCAAAATTGGAAATATATTGCGCTCTCTTTCACAAATTCAAAGATGTCGTTGCATGGTCATATAAAGAAATTCTAGGCATTGACTCGAGCATTGTTGAACATAAAATCAAGATGTATCTAGATGTTAAACTAGTACGACAGCAGCTTCGACAGGTTCACCCAAGGAAAGCCGCTGCCATCAAGGAAGAAGTTGAAAAACTTTTACATGCTGGTTTCATTTACCCTGTTCCTCTAACTGATTGGGTTTCGAATATTGTTACTATCATGAAAAATCAAGGAACGATTAGAGTGTACATTGATTATAGGGATATAAATCCAGCTTGTCCAAAGGACAACTACCCTACACCCTTCATCGACCAGATAATTGATGAATGCGCCAGATGCGAAATCTTTTCATTCATGGATTGACTTTCCGGATACAATCAAATAAACATCCGCCCACAGGACTAGTCAAAGACTGCATTTATATGTCCATGGGGCACATTCACGTACCATGAACTACCTTTTTGCTTAAAGAACGCAGGAGAAAATTTTTAGAGGGCTATGAACTATGCCTTCCATGACATCAAACACATCATTCAACCATATCTCGAAAATCTACCGGCTCATTCGCGAAAACGGACTAATCATCCGAAGCATTTGAGAGCTATATTTCTACGTTGCCGACACTACAAGATATGACTCAATCCACACAAGTGTGTGTTTTGTGTTAGTTCTGGTCATTTACTTGGTTTTGTAGTTTCTAAGGATGGGATTCAATTCGACCCATGTAAGGTCCAGGCAATCATCGACATGCCTCCACCTTCAAATTTCCTTTAGATTTAGAAACTCCAAGGGATAGCAAACTTTCTAAGGAGGTTCATTCCAAATTATGTCGAACTTGCTAAAGGTTATACCCATCTTTTGAAAAAAGAAGTGCCCTTCAACTGGGTTTAGGTTGCGCAAGCTTCCTTTGATGCTTTAAGGGATTCCCTAATAAAATCATCATTAATGTATGCTCCTGACTATCAAAAAGACTTTAACCTTTATCTAGCTGCAGTAGATACAACCATAATGGTTTTAGTACAAGAAGACAATGGAGTTGAACATCCTGTCTATTATTTAAGTCGAAACTTAAATGATATAGAAAGCAAGTACTCCTATGTTGAAAAGTTGGCTCTAGCAGTTGTTCAAGCAGTACAAAGATTTTGACACTATATCCTCTTTCGCAAAACTACCATTTTGTCATATTGCAACCCTATGAATTACATTTTGTCACGTCAATTACTAGGGGGAAAATATTCAAAATGGATAGCCATTTTGCAAGAGTTTGATCTGGAATTCACAAAATCCAAATCAAAGAAACCTCTAGTTTTGATGGAGTTACTGTGCAACCTCCCATCGTCGTCCAACAATTCAACATTTAAAGCATCAATCATGGATGAATCTTTGTTTCTGATATCATCAAGCGATCTGTAGTATGGAGATATACTCATCTATCTCCAAACCCAAACATATAGGCCTAATACTTCTAGCTCCAAACAATGACATACTCGATACCAAGCCAAAGAGTACATGATTGTCGGTGATACATTTTACCGTCGAGATATCGATACAGTTTTGCGAAGGTGCCTCACGCATGAGGAGGCTGAAAAAGTCCTGAATGATTGTCATTCAGGTGTTTTTGGGGGGAATCAATTTGGTTACACTACGACGCAAAAGATCTTACAAGCGGGTTACTTCTAGCCTACTATATCCAAAGATTGCATAATTGTAGTCAGAAGTTGCTATGTTTGTTAGATCTTCGATCGCAAAACCAGACTACCACCCGCACCATTGCATCCAGTAATTGTTGTTGGGCCATTCGCCAAATGGGGCATAGATTTCATGACATGTAACCACACCTCGGCCGAGGGGGGCATGGGTATATCATAGTCGCAGTTGACTATTTTACAAAATGGGCCGAGGCGATGCCTACATTAAACAACAGTGGTGAAACGACTGCTCTTTTATTTTTCAATCATGTATTCTCTAGATTCCATGTTCCACAGACTATAGTCACAGATCATGGATCGCATTTTCACAATCACATCATGGTTGAATTAGCTGCCAAATTATGACTGTCCCACGACAGTTCTACTCCATATTATCCACAAACTAACGGAAAAGTTGAGGCAATCAACAAAGTCCTGAAGCGCATGCTACAAAGGATGGTGGAAAATTTTAGGGGCGAATGTTCACCCTTTGGCAAAATTAAGGGGTTTTAAATTTTTAGTGGGCGAATATTTTGTATCATAGTACATTTTTACAAATCACCTCAAATAGCCCACCTTATTTTAAGGGAGAGGGTAAAAAAGGAAAATTTAGCCCTTGAAATTAGGAGTTACAAGCTTCCATTCGCCCTAATTTTCAAGAATAAGTTTTATTTAAGTGAATCCTATGGGCCAAATACCATATTTCTAAAAGAGGTATGGTAAATTAGTAAAAATATAAATAAATGAGAGTTATGGTAAATAAATAAAACATTTTTTATATTTACTCCATAAGTCACCTTTTATATATGCAAGGGTGTAAAAAAATAAAAATATAAGTAAAGTGGAGGTATGGTAAATAAATAAAACGTCTTTTTATACTTACTCAAAAGGTATGGTAAATAAATAAAAATATAAATAAACTAGATGTATGGTAAATAAATAAAACCTCTTTTTATATTTAGTCCATAACCCTCGTTCTATTTATGAAGGCTCAAAAAAGAGGTTTTATTTAAGTGAATCCTATGGGCCAAATACCGTATTTGTAAAAGAGGTATGGTAAATTAATAAAAATATAAATAAAGGAGAGGTATGGTAAACAAATAAAACATTTTTTTATATTTACTCCATAAGTCACCTTATATTTAAAAACACTCAAAAAATTCATTATATTTAGATGAAACCTATGGGCAAAATACTATGGGACAAATACCATGGGCTAGATTATTATTAATACCATGCAAAAAACATTATTAATCCTAATATTAGTATTAATAAAAATAAAAATGGCACATGGCATTGACCCATGGTATTCACCTGGAATGTAGCCTATTTAAATGGGGGAATTAAACCAGCATAGATCCATCTTTACTCTGGATCTACTAACCCCCGAGAGGTATCAAATATCGTGATATGCAAAATAGCATAGAGTGAAAAACATTTGATCCCTCTCAGGGCTTGGTGGATCAAGAGTAAAAATGGATGTTGTAATTTAATGTATGTGAAACATTTTAGCTTGGTTAAAATAAAAAATAAAATAAAAATCAACTATTAATTTTATTAAATTTTATAAATTACTAATAGTAATTTTTAAGCTCCAGGTTTATGATAACCCATGGTATTGACCCATGGTAATACCATGGTATTCATGTGAGCATAGACTATTTAAAGGGGAAATTGCATCATCTTAGATCCATCTTAATTCTGGGTCTACCAAGTGCTTAGAGGGATAAATAGATTTCATCCCCGTAAGAGTGGTAGATGTGGAGTTAAGATGGATATAGGTTGGTTTTTATGATAATGAAGATATTAAATAGACTTAGGAAATTATATTGTAAAAACATCTTAAGGTGAATGGTTAAAGCATAGACATTGGAAAAGTATATTTGTGTACATTTGTTTTAAACTGAAACAAATCCAGGGCTGAGAGGAATGGATTGATTGCACTAGTCATCCTTCTATAATTTTCCAACATAGGTTGGAGTAAACAGATTGTAATTTGGGTAATTTTTCTAACCGCAAATAGGAACATACTTGTGTATTGGCAGGGTGGTTACAAGGTCCCTAGAAGTGATGAATTTGAATTTTTCTTGGTTTTATATATAGTATTAGGTTTTTTCTCATTCTTTCTGTGAATGACACGGGTGAATTTTGTCCTACACCCACTAGGTTATCGATATGTAATTTCGGTAATTTTTATTTCAAAAGATATTTTAAAGAAATGAAATGATTTCATTTGTGTATTCAATAAACACAATATTCTAATGGAATTCTGCATTTGTGGTTTACCTATACAGACTCTATGGAGAAGTATTAGTGGTGTGACATCAATTGTCCTCAAGCAGAGGCTTTAGTTTTACTCTTTTCTCGAAGAAAATACTTTCTTCCAACATTTTTGAGTTCCATGAAAAATTTGAAAGTCCTAATAGTATTCAATTATGGGTTCAAGAGAGACATAGTATTCAATTATGGGTTAAAGAGATCTACACTGAATGATCTATCGGCCTTATCTTCACTTAGTTTAAGATTATTCACTTGGAGAGGTTGCATGTGCCCCCACTTCAAGAGCATAGTAAAGTCATGTAGAACTTAGAGAAGTTATCTTTAAGCTTTTAGTGAAGACTGGAAAAATGTCTGGGTTCAATAACACCCAGTCAAGCATTAAGCTTCCAATAATGTTAGATTTTAACCTGGAGCACTTTTGTGATTTGGAGGAGATGCCCCCTCATATTTGTGACACATCTTCAGTTGTGAATTGGACTATTACTAACTGTCATTTCCTTCGAAAGTTATCTGATGACTTGGGGAACCTCAACTCTTTAAGAATGTTAAGGAAGGAAAGAAAGTACATTATGCTAAGTTCTCTTATGCTTTTCAAGTTTTTCTTGGATATCTACAATGTTTCAGGTAGGAAAGTACATTCTGTTAATGAAAATTTGTCTTAAAGAAAGGACCAATTTCAAATTCTAATGCTTTCAAAAAACATTGTATAACTATAATGTTTCTAAAAGGAAAACATAGTTTTTCAATTTAAGTATCATGATCCCATATTCCAACTTATTTTTCAGTAACCCGCTAGGCTTTGTAGCTTTGAATAAATCCATGTCTTTTGATAAGATCCTCTTCCAAATTAGAACACAGTTTCCTTTTGGCAATAACCACATACAATGTCTTGATATCGTTATTGAGAAAATAGAGGTGAAACAAGCCTGTGCCATACAAGGACTTGATTCATTGATTATGTATCAATTATGGCTCTTGATGTAACAACGTCTTGATTTTGTTGCTTGAAAATAGAGGTTATGCTTTACTATTTCATAGAATTTCTTACAATCTTTCCATAAGTATTGATTTGTAATCTCAGTCACTGAGGGATGACAGTAATGACAAAGGTAATATTCCATGGTTTGAAGTTCCCCTCTTACTAAATATTTAAATATATCACCACAATTTAACTGTTAGTTAAAGGAATTGTATTTGATTTGTAAACAATTCATTGCTTGATTTATAGATTTTGATTTTTTCAATTTTTTAATTTTTTCTCAGATTTGGTATGAGATATCTTCCAAGATTTGGGTTCCCTAGTTTCCCCACCATAGCTACAAGGTTTAGATGCTATCATTAAATATTCTCGGAACGTTACAACTTTTCCAGTAAGTGTGCTTTGAAACATTGTTGTTGCTTTTCCATGGTGTTAATGCAAATAAGCACTGCAATTAGTGCCATTATTTAGATTAAGTGCCAAAATCTATGTGGTCTTGTAATGATGGAGTGATTGTTTTCTAGCTACTAAGGCCATACGCATTTTTATCTCTTATGTTGTCCTGAGATATTCAAATTCAGAATAAGAATTGAGGTCTCGTTTCCACTGTAGATTGCAGTCAGTTTCTTGAACATAATATATAGTAGATTATGTTTTACTAATCAACTATGGATGTGATCCCTCGTAGGAAAGGAAATTCAAAGTGACTTTGATTTCACATTGATTTGTCAAAACATCCACATGGGAAAGGAGATTCAAAGTGACACTGATTTCACACTGATTTTTCAAAATGGAGGCAAGAGAAAAGGAAACTTTGTATTCAACAATGCTCTTAATTTCATATGTACATGCACAGACATATTAGTAGAAAATATTGAAGGGTTGCCTAAGTGATATTTTCCATTCCACTACATTCTTTATATCTTGTAAATAAAGAACTCTAAACAATTCATTACACTACTTGTTATTCTTTATTAATCAATGGTTAATATTTTGATATTGAACTGGCTAAGATTTTTCTTCCTTCTGTGAAATTGTGTGTTCTATAATTCTTCTTTTCCATTCACTATGTATAGCATATAAAGTGTGTCTAATGGAGTAGGAAGATTGGAAAGTCTTGTGATCCTTGAACTATGTTACAAGGCAAAAACCCAATGGGGTAGGGTAGGTGCATCCCCACAAAGGGGTCACAAATACCGAAGTTGGTATTGGCTAGTGCCTTGAGCTAGAAAATTTCCTTTACTCTTGTATTAACAGTGAATCTGGAGAGGATTCTAATATCATCTTTATAAGATTTATATCAGTTAAGATTGATGAATAAAATTCATGAGACATGAGCTAGGATGTCCTTGCAAGGTGGTTGTTGATTATTGGAAGCTATGATGGCCATTATGTCAGGCCAGGTGGTCGCACTCCCTTGATCATGAGCATGATTGTGATCAAGATTGAAGACTAGATTGATTGTTTAGTAATGAGAGTTAGTGGGCTCATTCACAAAATCTTCCATTTCACTAATCCTTTTTATAGAGTTGTCAAATTCAATTTCCAAAGGTTTTAATTACACTATAGAGTTGAGTTCTGAGAGAGTTGTGATTCACGGTGTTAAGTATAGCAGCCATGACACTTGAATGAAGACAAGCATAGTAAAGGTCTTAGACTCTGTTATAAGCTTACCTGCATATTATAAGGGACTTGGTTGGCTTTTTTATAACTTTATAAAAATTTCCATGTCATGGAAATGTGAAAAAAAACCAGTGATATTGCCACCATGTGGCTCTTGTCATATATGGTTTTATACTTTTCCAAAAAATTCTCTAAGAGTTCACAATGCTAAGATTCACAAGGACTTTATAAAGTTTTATTATTTAGTGAATGACTCACCAAGATCTTACAAGATTTTATAATTTAGTAAAATATTCGGCATGCCTGGTGAGAGATCCGCCAAAAAATTATGTATACATATTATATTATTGATAAAATCACCTTCCATTTTTCCTATATACCATGGAGATTCGCCCATTTATTATACATAAAAATTTAGTGGGGGTTCTTAAAATTTTCCCTACAAAGGATGATTGGAGTCCACAAATAGAATTTGCACTTAGTCCTGTACTCAGCGTTGTGGAAATATAGGACATCGATGAGAAACATGACCGGATTTACACTCTTTCAGTAGGTGTATGCCCTGGAAGAGATCTTACCGATTCAGTGTGAAATTTCATCTCTCAAGCTCGCAATCAATCTACTTCCCGAAACATCAGAGGAAGAGGCTTGTTTCTTGGAACTAATCCAATTGGATGAAACCCTTTATGATGCCGCTTTGGCTAACGAAGCTGATAAGAAATGTGTCAAGGCACAATTTGACAAAAATATCAAACCCCGTGTCTTCTCAGAAGGTGACCTGGTGTTATCGGGAAATCTAGTGTCCATGTAGAGCTGTTAGTCCCACTAAGATGGGTAGCTATCTTAGAAACAAACAAACTAAAGTTACTTTCATTTTCATTTATAAGAAGTGGATGGGAGAGAAGCAGAGTACCAACCTCAGTCTTTTGCTTGGTTCCTTGCTTGTTTCCTCTACCCTCTGACAGATCTTTTCCACTCCTTCCTTACTTACCCCACTTCAAAGAGCACCTGTAAAGTCAAAGTAGCATAATACGATCAAAGTACAGAGATCTAACATCATAAACAATATAGGACCAGATATATATTGACCACACAAATGCATATACCATCAAACATATAAGAATGTGGAGGAAAACTTGAATAGCTTTATTGATAGAAAGAGTAGAAGAGAGTATTACAACCCATTGATCTGACCCAACGTCATCCTCCCAGCATGAAAGCCCTTCTTCACCTCATGAAAAGCTTAGATCACCCAACACTATGATGTTCCACCAAGAAACCAACAACACTTCCTTACAAAATACAGGATTCCAGCCTTCAGATCTCTTAGATGAGGGATCCATATATAGATATTTCCAGAGGTGTGAGTCAGCTTTGGGTTTTTTGTTAGTGTCATTTCACTGATAGTTCTTGGTTCCACTTGGAGATTTCATTGATCTCTTACTCATCCCTGGGCGAATTCTGAGAGGCAAGTGTCATGTTAGCCTCTCTCATAAAACAATAATAAATCCAAAATAAATAAATTAATTAAATATTCCAAGTTAGAAATTTGTGCCTAACTCTTGGGTTGTTCCTCTAAGATAGGAGTTAGTTTAGGTAACTCCTATATTGGTGTGTCTGGTGAGAAATTATCTCAACCAAAGGAGAAATTATCTCAACCAAAGGTGTCTAAGATAGCACGCACTATCTTGAGAACACTGTCTCTCATCTATTTATTTGTAACACTATATTCAATTTTTTTTTGTAAGAATGTGAGTGAGAGAGAATACATGAGGCTTCAGCCTTTTTCCACCAATATTTTGTCTCTGGTTTTTATATGTGTTTTTCTGTAATGTGTTTGAGTTAATCTCATTCTCATCATGTGGTATCAGAGCTAATGGTTTGCTCTTTGGGAGGCGTACTTGTAAAGTGAAATGGGAATTGGAAGCCAAGGCTCATGTCACCATTTTACAGCGCTGGAATGAGGATCCGTTGTGTTGACATAAAGGCGATAGCGCAGAGCTAGCAGATGTTATTCCTGTTGTGAAGACATCTATAGGAGGCACCAGGATTGTTGGTCATCTTTGTGCTGGAACACAAATTCTCAAAAACTGTATGTAGAATGACCATGTTCGTTCTCAAAATTATTAGGAAGGTTTCGCGAAAGAGCCACTCCGATCCAGATTTTCTTCTGCTATCAAAGATTATATTTTATTTCTCGACAAGACTTCAGACTGAATTGACGAGCCCCATATTATGAATTATTGATACAGACGTAAAATTAATTAGGCGATCGTGTAAAATCTAATCTTCAAGAAGAAATCAAATTGCCCATTTGAAGGACAACCTGCTACAGCCAATAGAGAGGATCTCGCCTGCGAGTGACAGAAAATGGCAAGTACCAGAGACAGGGGCGAGATTCTGTGGATTGGAAGAATCCAGCGGCAGGCAACGCGTTATACAAATTATGCTATAGTATAGATTGCAGATCAGGAAAGGAAATTGCTGGAAGCGGTCTACGTAGCTGGAAAATCCAAAGGACTCATGGAAGTGTTGGGATGGACTCCCACCGCCGAGATTTAACGATGGTGTAAGTTGTGTAATTGCGTTGAATACAAGCTGTACTTAAATCGCTTTTAAAATCTGTAGTTTAAAGATTCTCTGTGGCAGTTAATTCTTATACTGTAATTATGGATTGTAAAACTTATGGTTGAGCGTGCGGTAGATCGAACTCGAGTCATACATGGAAGCATTTTCATAAACTACCACACGTCCGAGGACCAACCACTATCCCGTTCAAGTTGTTCAACATATGAAAGTAGGAGGTGTTGCAATAGTAGTGGTTGTGCTCTTTGCATATGAGTGTAGCCAGGAATTATCAAGCCTTCATTCTGAATTGCCAAATTCACCAGAGCAACCTGAAGGCGTCTTATGCATCTCAGAATTTGATCAATGGCATCTCGACACCATAAACGCACATCAGTGCAAACTTGATAATTTCGACTTCTTGCAGTATGAAGCTTTTTCGCTGGCTCTCCAATCGAATCTGTAAGAGCTGGCTTTCTTCCCTTTCTTTTGCCGCTATTTTAATTGAGTAAGGTTAGGGGCAGAAATCTTCGCATTCCCTATAATTGCTGCCACAAGCTCAGGTTCATTGAGCACTTTCATAAGCTCCTTTTCTCTGGTTGTTGCATCTTGCATGAGTGAACAGGTTGATTGCAGTTTTTGCACCTTTTTCCTTCTTTGTTGTTCCTGGTGTTATCTTGTCATGGAACTTGTATGATTGCAAAGCATTGTATGGTCCATAAACTGGAACAGCATAAAGTAAAATATCATTAGGTAGAGTAATCCCAGTCAAAGTGTCTAGCTCTGTCAACTTTTCTTTTTCATCTTCGGCCAATGCATGAATATCATCTTCCTGGAAGTCCAATCTCTCGTTTTCAGTTAATGTTGTTCTTCCCAACTTTTCTTCTGGATCAACTGTGGTCATTCCAACACTAGGTGGCTGGCTCGAGTCTATAGCGAGTTCATTTCTGTCTTCAATTGACTCTGGACAGTCTCGTGCAACATGGCCTACTTTGGCTTTACTGCACTATCAGATGGATTATAATTACCACCAAATGGATTTCCTGCTCCATGTCCAAGAAATTATTGGAGTGATAAGGTGAGTTTTTACTTTGAGTGATAGGTGACTGGATATATTTTTTAAATGAGTGATTTTGTGGAGAGATAAGGAGTATATTTTGTATTTTTAAAGTAAGAAGTGATTTTGTATTTGGAGTGATAAGGTGAATTTTTTTTGAAAAGTTTTTTTTATGGAGGTGTAAGAGTGAATTTATTTGAAGTGATTTTGTGGAGTCATAAGTCCATTTTCTTTGTAAATTTAGAGTGACACAAGTCAAGTGAAAGTTGTTATTGTGATCCAAAGAAAGGTTGAGTTAGTGTTTGAAGACAAATTGACGCCAGAGAATTCTAAATGTGTGCTTGAAAAGCCTCACTGAAGCCATTGTCATGATGATGGATCTTGAAAATTAATAAAGACATATTTTTTTTGTGGTGATTGTGTCCTAGATCCGCCCGAAATTGAATAAGGGGATCTTAGGTACACCCTGTGTATTTGTGATGGCGAGTGTTTTTATGGCTTCATGTTGTTGCTTATGATTTGTGTCTAGTTTTGACACATAAATGATCGCATTTACCACACACATAAAGTTCAATGCAAGCAAGCACAACACTTGTAAAAGAATAGCGTCAAGGAAGGACAATTGAACTCGACACTTGCATCTGTGCAAATACAACTCATAATCATAGATTGTCAACATCAACATTCTACATCAACAAGCAACTTCACTTAATCAAGTTAAAGCATTTCAAAGCAAAGTCTACATCAACATTCTTGCAAACAAATTTAAGAACTTGTGAATCAAATTCCAATTACATTGCATTGTACGGGTGCATTCTCGGTTGAAACCGACACCCATGTTTTGATTTGATCAGAAGTCAAGCACGTTAATTCTCTTCAACTTAGTCAAATTAAGACAAGTGAATTCCTTGTTTTATGTGAGTCATTCAAACCATTGTAAGCTTTTTTGGGTGCATTTTCGACAGTGTTCGACACCCTTCCTCTAAAGCACATTCAAGTGAGTCCATGAGTTTTAACTCCTTGAAAGAACTATCACAGCAACCAAAACAAGTTCAACTCTAACAAGTTGAGTTCGTCATCAAGCGAGCGTGGCTATTCATTCAAGTGAGCGTTCACACAAACGTGATCGTCATCAAGCGAGCGTGCCATTCAAGTCCCATAGCAAGCGAGCCTGTCATCCAAGTAACAAAATCAAGTGCAACAGTTCAAAGCACGACATCTTCGACAAGAGAGCCTGACTTCAAGTGAGCAAGTTCAGATGGCGCAGCATATTCAGTTGTTAAACATTCTTCACAGTTTGATCATCTCCAGTGATGAAGACATGGTGCACGTCAGCAAAGAAACTCTTGCTGATATTTCACGACATATACAGCAAACGCATGAAACCATTGAGTTTCTTCAGCTTGAGTCCCAACTTCAAAGGAATGAATTGCAAGAAAAGAGTGATACTTTCAAGTCTTTGAACCATCCAGATAATAAGTCATTTATCCCAACAACTTCAAGTGTCGAAGTTGTTCATGATCAAATTCAAATTTCTTCCAAACCCATCATCAAGCCCTGGGAAGAGATCAAAAATAACAAGAATCGACAAGGCTTAGGATATGTCCCTAATGACACCAACTAACAAATCCCAGATTATTCCAAGCCAGTTAAGTTTGTGAGTGCAGGATTTCTTGAACCACTCACCTCAGCAGGTTCTGAGAAAGTTGCTGACAATCAGAATTTCACGCAACCTGAAGTTCATGTTCAACCGAAATTCTCTCATTGTCAAAGAGCCGGTCATATGGAAGATCAGTGTTTTTATCTCCATCCGTGTTGCCATTGTGGCAAGCCCAATCATTCCTCAGCAAAATGTCGCAACAACCAAAAATCAGGCAGATTGAAGATACATTATGACTGGATTGATCCTTGGGAATGGTCATCCACAGTCAAACGGTTGTCTCAGTTCTACAACCGACTACAATCATACATAGTGCAGCCAGCAGTGAATAGATGATGGTACTCTCATGCAGTTGAATGAGGGAGTACAACAGTGAAACTCTCCTACACCTGAAGGGGGGGAGTTCAAATATATTTTGGAGAAGATTGTCTCTCCTTTCAGCTGACAAAGGGGGGAAAATGTCAATGAAATTGACAAGTGATTGTCAGACTGAAAGTCTCGACAACATCAGCGAAGCAGCCAGTGGGCATCTTCATCATCCAGTGGGCATTTGTCATCAGCAGTGAGCATCAACAAATTCGCCAGTGGGCGATCGATAGCCAAAGCAGTAGTGAGCAACTTCCATCATAGCAAAAACAACATTGAGTTGTTTTTCGACATCTTCAGCCAGTGGGCAATCATCATCAGCAAACACGCCAGTGGGCATTCATCAAATTGTGTCAGTGGACACCGGATGCTGTTTTCAAGCAAAGGACAGTTGGATCCTTCTGCGGCTTGGCACATGATGGAGTTTTCAAGCATCCTTCAGAGATGAATCAAGCATGCAGCTGACTTAGTCTCTTCATTTTGCGGTTTGTTCAACATCCAGATTTGGCGGTTTTTTCAGGCAATGTTTTTGAGGATCAACATGAGAACTTGGAAGATGGTTCCTCGTTCTTATTTTGGATTTATCATTGAAGGGGGGAATGTTAGCCTCTCTCATAAAACAATAATAAACACAAAATAAATAAATTAATTAAATATTCCAAGTTAGGAATTTGTGCCTAACTCTTGGGTTGTTCCTCTAAGATAGGAGTTAGTTTAGGTAACTCCTATATTGGTGTGTCTGGTGAGAAATTATCTCAACCAAAGGAGAAATTATCTCAACCAAAGGTGTCTAAGATAGCACGCACTATCTTGAGAACATTGTCTCTCATCTATTTATTTGTAACACTATATTCAATTTTTTTTTGTAAGAATGTGAGTGAGAGAGAATACATGAGGCTTCAGCCTTTTTCCGCCAATATTTTGTCTCTGGTTTTTATATGTGTTTTTCTGTAATGTGTTTGAGTTAATCTCATTCTCATCATGTCATATGAGAAGTTTCTAGAAGATTCCTTGATCATCCACTTAGCAAACTATCTCTGCCATTTGTCTATTCTTGCTCATCGCACCCTATAGAAGGACTTTTTAGTATGCATCGCACCTCCCATGTGTAGTAGGTGTTACACAAAAATATCATCACCATGACTATTTGTAGTCAGTATGGGTCTATCATCGCTTATACTGTCCTCCTAAGCAAGTCTCAGACCTCAGCTCTTCATGTCAAGCTTTGAAAATGAGAGAAAGACATTAAAAAATCAATAAATCTCTGGTTCTGCACTTTCTCTCATTGTTACCTGCGGTCCCGCACCCCCTGTTCACATTACCTGCGGACCTGCTCGCTCTGTCCCTAAAGGAGTGGGTGCGGACCCCTGTGAAAGTCAAAAAGGTGCAAGTTTATTCTAAAAAACTCACTTTGGGTTAATTCTAGATGATTCTAGAAGGAATTTTGACGTGGATTGGTCGCTCTTAGGTGGTTCATGCATCCCAAAAGAGAAGGAGCTAATCCCTTGATGAGAGGAGCTATCCCTCTGAAGGAGGGCTTTATCCCTTTGAAGGAGGACATAGTAACTTCCCCCCATTGCACTATAAATTAAGGCATTGGGCTAGTTTCTAGGGAGGTTAGAAGCTGAACAATTTTTTAGGGTAAATGTTGGTGGAATTGAGACTTCCTAGTTAAGCTTGAGAGGAGCGATCACATACATTTTTGGCTTCATTGGGAAGAGAGTGAAACTTGCCAAAGTAGAGGAGACTTCTTGTTGGACCCTGGGAAGAGCTTGTACAACATCAAGGCATAGGTTGTAAAGTTCTTCTTTGATTTGAATTAATACAATCAGATTCATTTTTCTCAACAAATTGTCTTATGTCATTTGTTTCATGAATTCCTTGATCATCATGATAAGTATGCTTTATGAAATTGGCTTTTCAGGTGCTATTTAATTTGTTTGCTTGTTTGTGTTTGCAGATTCGCGACAAGGGAGCTCATTTGGATCAAAGGAGCGAGGCTTCCACAAACTTACATTGGACCCAAGGTAGGCCTAAAACACTTGTTTACCTTTGTTTATAATCGCATATTTAGAGAAAGATAGTTTTTGATTGGCTTGCTTGTCACTAGATATCTTTAGATACTAGGGAGGTCGATCTTGTCCGCAAGATTGACTCATTCCGTGTGACAAAATGGAGACTCCACTGGGTACTTGATTTTTTCCTTGTTTTTACTTTGACCTGAGAAATTGTGTTTTTGTTTCTGTTTTTCGCTTGTTGTGTGTGGAATTGGGTAGATTTAGTAGATCTAGTATTATTTTTTGTTTTTCATAACTTTTGGAGAGGACCGCACCCTCGACTTGCAAAACAATGCAGACTTGTCCGCACTTTTGCTTTTCGCACAGAGCGGTAACACACCTGTGTGAACTGTGGGCCTGTGGACCCTGCTAAAATTTTGAAAAACTTAAGATTTTCTCTTTCAGTGAGTGTAGTTTTTGTTTAGATGTTGTTATCCACTGCCCAGACTTGCATATGAATTGTTAAGAATTTTCCTTAGGTTAATTCCATTGGTGTTAGGGTTTTAGGTGAAATTCCTAGAAGTTTTGGTTACCGGGCTTGATTTTCATTTTGGTCTTGTAGTATTTCAAAGCTTAGAAGCTGTAGAAGCCTCAAATCACCTTGGTTTCTACTGGCCTTCTTATGAGTCTGACCATTTGCAAAATCTACCTTTGTTGAGGAATCCACATTGTGTTTTCTCTTTGTGAAACTTCGAAAAAGCTTGTGTTAAAAGTTTGGATTTCATTTTTAGAAAAGAAAACAAAAAATTGGTTGTTTTTTGACTGATTTGTGATTCTGCATAAATTGGTCCTTAGTTTGCTTATAGCTATGTAAAACATCCTTGAAAAAGACATCTTGTAAGCTTTGACTTCCAATAGTTTTTTATAGTTTGTAGACCTCAAGATTAGATTTGTCAATAGTTTTGAGTGTCTTATAAAAATAAAAAAAATCTCTTTTGAAAAAAAAAAGTTTGTTTTTGTAGTATTTGAGTGTTTGAAAGAAAAGGGAAATTTTTGTGAATATAACTAGTTGTCTCGTTTTGAGTGCGTTGGAAAAGACAAAAAGCTCTTCTTTTAGTTTGTTTGTTAAGAAAGATTTGTGTTTATGAGCATTTGCATTCTCAAACTCTTTCCTAGCTAGAAATTCATTGAAGGGAAAAAATTGCTTAATCATCTTAAGTGCATTTTTTAGTGATTTCGAGTCGAGTCTTCACACCACAAGTTTCATCTCCACACCTCTTGACTTAAAGAAAAACCAATAAAAATAACGCTTAAAGAAAAATCAATCTAGTAATCTTTTTGTTTCTAGGGATCTATTACACTAACGTAGCTTAGGCTAGTGTCTTGGAGTAGGGAGTAATTAACTCTCCAAGACAGTCAAACAAATAAGTAGTTGTATCTTGCGGTAGGAGAAAAATCCAATTGTTGCATCTATGCTCTGGGAAAGCTCCTCTTAAAGGAGAAGCACGAGATCTTGTCCGAACCAGTGTGGGAATCAATCCTTCCTCATTGGGAACGACGCCAGATATTCAGGTATTAAAAACAATAAACCTAGGATTAACCATTGTCGAGGAGCCTGGGGTCACTTGTTGGTAAACCTTGGATTATGTCAAGGAGCCTTCAAGGGGATTGAGCTTGTTACTCTACCCTTGCGTGCGTATCGGATCGTAGACTGTTCCCCCAGGTATATTTGTTTCCGTTGGTAACCATAGTGACCATATTCTATAGGATTCTTCCTAAGGTGACAGTGGTGGGAAGATCCCACTGTACCTGGAGCAGACATCGGCTAGACTCACTTGGATTTTCTGGGGGGTTCTCTTCACTCGAGATGGTTTAGTGGAGGAACTTGTGCCAGTCTATTCATTAAGCAGGTTGCCAGGGTAACTGTTCCAACCGCCATTTCTGTATTGAACTCTGCGACGTTGGATTTCATCACCAACTAGTGTTTTCAGTACGGAAAGTTACTGTTTGTGTGTGGTTTGATCTCCTAGATTCTTTAGGTGTGTGATTCAAATTTGTTTGGTTATTTAAAGGCTTTAGGTGGTTTTCATTGAGATTTTACTTTGTTTTTGTGTGAAGTAGTTAAAATATTTAATCATGGCTGAATTACCGAGGAAGTCCCGTAGACTTCGGGGCCAACCTCCTGAGTTTCCACTGAGCCAGCCTGAAGGGCTACGAGCCCTGGTAACTCCTAGAGACAGTAGAGTTGGGTCACCTGAAGAAGGAGAGTCTTCTTTAGTGGTACATCCTGATTTTCAAGCTTTAGTAGCAGATTATAATCCACAATCGGTGTCTATTTCTGAAATTACTGGTAGCTTTTCATCTACTAGTGATATAGGTGAGGAACCT
This sequence comes from Pinus tabuliformis, assembly GCA_031772625.1. Lineage (NCBI taxonomy): Eukaryota > Viridiplantae > Streptophyta > Pinopsida > Pinales > Pinaceae > Pinus > Pinus tabuliformis. The sequence continues at coordinate 550,326,503 of CM062810.1, forward strand.
AAAATATCTGGACCTGAAAGTGAATTTGTTGCTACTCCAACATCGGGGTTTACCTCTCCAACTTCTAGTGGTCCTGGTTCACCCAGGGTAGAAAGAATAATTACCCAGAATCTTCCATCTAGACTTATATATATTGAAGAACTTGCTACTCCAGAAGAAGAAGTAGGCATCCCTATCCCTGAAAATCAACCTGTTATAGAGCTTAGGGAGCGTGAATCAATCTTTTACAGTCCACCTAGGAGCAGTGCTTGGTATCTTTCATTGACTAATTTTTTGGAAAACCCGGGACTAAGTTTTTCACCACCTCGTATTCCTTATCACCCAACACCTAGGGGTTACTATCCTCCGTTAAATATGTCAAGACAGTCGTCCATGTTTTCTCAATCTCCAGAAACCTTTTTGTACGACGGTCCTTCTGTTCCCTCTGGGTATCAGTCACTTACTGGTACTTTTTCGGGAGCATCTCCTCAACCTATTGAACAAGGGTTATTAACTGGAAATAATGGTACTAAGCCGTTGAGTGTAGAAGATATTCTCATGATGTCAGGTACTATTCCTAATCCTCAACCTCAAGGTGGCCAGTTACCGCCTGGGGGGCAGCCTCAAAATCCTCAAGTATCGCCTGAGGGGCAACCTCAAAGTACCCAATTTACGCCTGGGGGGAAACCTCAAGGACAGTACATACCTACGGGACAATACGTTCCTCAAGGTCAACCCCAGACTCAATATGTACCTCAAGGCCAACCCAGTATCAATATGTACCTCAAGGTCAACCCCAGTATTAGTACATGCCTCAAGGTTATCAACCTCAAGGTCAATACCCAACCCAAGGTTACCAACCACCTTTCGGTCAATCATATGTTCAAGGATCTGGAAATGTACCGTTGAATTATCAAGCCTACCCTCAACTCGGTTATGGTCCTCAATATTCTCAACCTGTTATGGGTCTGTACCCCGGAATGAACTTAGTATGGGATCCATCTCAAACTCAATAGGTCTTGCAACCGAATGTACAGTTGTCATCTCAAACTGGACAACACTTAGTTTCTGGTTCACCCCAGCAACCTGTCCAGTCTACTATTCAAACTTCTGTACCTTCTGTAGTTTCTCAGCCTGGGCCTAGTGTGCCTCGTACTCCGTCTCAAACGGCTGCTACAACTGCTGCAACATCTGTTCAATCTACCCCACCTACTTCTGGAGTATCGACAACTCCAGTTTCTACTGTCCCTGTATCAACTCCTTAGACATCTTTACCTCAATCTAGATCCACAACTCAAACTTCGGTTCAGATGCCTCTAGAACAACCTGGTTCGAGTACGGTTGTCACAAGTCAACCTCAATTTACTTATAAACCGTACTAGGGACAGTACGAATTCGGTCCTACTGTGCAGCGGCCAGTCTATCAGTGTCAACCGTACCCTAGGTATACATATCAACGACCTCAACAACCCCAGTACGGTCCAGTTAATCCTGGTTTTCCGGGAGGATATAATATCCCAAATGCAATTCCAATTCCTAGTTATCCTGGATATCCTCCTCCTGGGGCTGGTCTCATGACCCAGAGTTTTAGGGACCCTAATTGTCAGTTATTGTTTATCGCAACTTTGGACTTGCCAGACTTGTCACGCCTTACGAACGATCCAATTAACTATCTTCCGTTTTGGCCGCCAATGTCGAATAAGTTGCCTAGTGATATTCCTAAATTTGAAGGAAAATCAGGAGAGGACCCGTCAAACCATGTGATGACTTATCACCTCTGGTGTGCGTCTAATTCCATTTCAGATGATTCAATCCGTCTAAGGCTTTTCCAGTGCACTCTAATTTTTCTTGCAGCCAAGTGGTACATTGAGTTACCATGAGCCACTTTTTATAAATTTAGTCAGTTAGCTACTTCGTTTTTAACTCATTTTCAGTTTCCAGTCAGATATGACAATGGCACAGAATATTGACTTCATTAAAGCAGTCGACGTCCACTTACATTTCAAATCACATTCATGAATGGAGACGTCGACGGCGTTTAGTGAAAGCTTTTATTCCGAATCAGATCTTAGCTGAATGATTTGTAAAATCTTTATTGCCAAAGATCACTGAGGATGTAGCTAAGGCTGGAGTCGTTACTGAGGAGAAAGTAATTGCTCAAGCACAGTACCTTGACTTAGTTTATACTTAGTCAGGTACGTTACATGAGAAAATCCTCGATCTTCCCAAGCAAAATCAAATCGTTGCAGCTCCTTCAGGGTCTCATGCCGCTAATGGTATGATTGGTATGGTTAATACCAAAAGTAAGAAGTCTTCCAAGAATTCTTCTCCTATCATAACCTTGCCAGATTCCCCTACAGGAGATTCTTCCATGGAAATTTCTGCCGATATTCATGTTGTAGAGTCATCTACAGCCAAATCAAAATCCGGTGATAAGAAGAAATGGAAGAAGAAATATAAAACAGATAAAAATTTGAAAGAGAAACCAGAAAAAGCAGAATCAACTGACGAGAAACACAAACCTCGTTATCCTTGTCTCATTTGTGATGAAGAGCATTTTACAAGAGACTACCCTCATCGTGCAGAGGTTGCAAAGATTGTCAAAGGTTCCCAAACTCCTGCTGTTTTGAAGGATCCTTTTCCAAGTCAAGACAGTAAGATGATAGGTTCTTCCTCAAATGCCAACGAAGAACCCATATTGATGATGTCCCATGTTAGGATTATGACTCGATCACATGATTATGGTAGTAAAAGTCCTGTTGATGGTAAAGAAGCAAAATCTTCTCAATCTAACCCATCAACCTCAGCTCCCAGTTCTGATCTGCTACAGATCGAGAAACCTAATCCAGACTTAGTAATCAAACCGCCCGCCAAGTGTATACTTCAAAAGTCAGCTTTCAATCCACATGCGAGAGCAGCTCAGAACTATAACATTGTTGAAGATTTAGCTGTTTTATCTTCAGCAATGTCGGCTTTGGAAGTGCTGCAATCATGTCCAGCACATCATAAATTACTTTTGTCAGTTATAGGAGTTGTTGACGTTTAGGACTCGAACCTTATAATTTTCGTTCTAGAAAATAGTACATCGTGCTTACCTCATCAAATGGCTTTCCAGATCCCAGTGATAGTAAAAAACAAACCTATTCATAAGACTGTGATTGATGAGGGAGCCTCAATGTGTATTATGTCGATACAGTGTTGGAGATCGCTTGGTTCTCCTTCGCTAAATCAATCCCCGATGATTCTAAAGGCCTTTGATGGCTGTGGGTTTCATCATTTTGGCATTCTACAGGATTTACCTATAGGGGTAGAAGCCAAAACTGTTAATCTAGATGTGGAGGTGGTTGATGCCCCTCTAGATTACAACCTTCTCTTGGGTCGTAGTTGGTCTTACGCTATGACAGTTGTCGTTTCATTGGTCTTTCAGCTTATAAAGTTACCTCATAATGGAAAGATAGTAACAATAGACCAACTGGCTTACTTTTCATCCGACCCAGCCTCTTCTGAAAGCATTCAGCATGTCGGTAAAACGACTATCTCATATAAGGATGTTGGAGTGGGACTAGTTAAAAATGTTGGTTTACTGGGAACTTTTCCTTTTCCTCATATCAACGCATCGTCTTCATTTGAAACCACTCATATGATTTCGTCAGACACCACTGTTTATGATGATCCTTGGATCATACCTTCTGAATCTGAGATTGACTCATTTGGTAATGTTATGCCTTTGAGTCCATATGAAAATGCGTATCAGGTCGTGCAGTCGCTTTCCAACCAATCTTCAACCAAAATTGACTCAATGAATGTGGTCCATGAGGAATTACTTTCAACATCAAACTCGGATTCAACAACGTTTTCTGAACTTGTTCAAACTGATGAGCAAATTCGTGAAGTTCTATGTGTCGATGACTTACCATGGGAAGATATCCATCATAGATCTTCGTTTTTACCCGAGAGTGCTCGTTTTGAAAATGATTTTTCATCAATTTTTACGATTGAATATGTCAAGGAAGCTCAAAATCCAATGAAGAATCTTGATTCAAAGTTAAATTTGGGAAGCATTTCTCGAACTGTTCCTATTGATATTTCGGTTAAGCCTGGAATTGTTGAAAACATTCATATAGGTGCCTCTTGTACGGAAGATGAATTTCAAACATATAAGGCCCTATTTCAAGAATTCTGCAACGTGTTTGCCTGGTCATATGAGGAAATGCCAGGAATCGACCCCGCAATTGTTGTTCATGAAATCAAAACTTACCCGGACGCTAAACCCGTCCGGCAATGTTTGCATCAGATTCACCCGCGAAAAGCTGTTGCTATTAAAGCAGAAGTTGAAAAATTACTCAAAGCAGGTTTCATTTATCCGATTCTGTTAATGGATTGGGTATCGAATATTGTTCCTGTTAACAAAAAGCAAGGGACAATAAGAATATGTATCGATTATAGGGACATTAATCCAGCTTGTCCCAAGGACAATTACCCAACTCCCTATATCGATCAAATCATTGACGATTGTGCCGGTAGCGAAATATTCTCCTTCATGGATGGTTTTTCCGGATACAATCAAATCAATATTCTACCTGTCGATCAACCAAAAACAGCTTTCATTTGTCCATGGGGGACATTTTCTTATTGAAAATTACCTTTTGGGCTCAAGAATGCTGGAGCAACTTTTCAAAGGGCCATGTCTTATGCTTTTCATGACATCAAGCACATTGTGCAACCCTATCTCGATGATTTGCCTACTCATTCATTACATCGAGCTGATCATCTCATCCATTTACGAGCAATCTTTATGAGGTGTAGGCATTATCGGATTAGGTTGAATCCACACAAGTGTGTTTTCTGTATAGAAACAGGTTGGTTACTGGGGTTTGTTGTTTCGAAAGCCGACATTCACGTCGATCCCTCGAAGGTTGAAGCTATTGTCAAATTGCCTCCTCCTTCGAGTCTTCCCCAACTCCAAAGTTTACAGGGGAAAGCAAACTTTTTACGTCGATTCATTCTTAACTACGCCGAGATTACAAAGGGTTTTACCTGGTTGTTGAAACATAATACTCCATTCTATTGGGATGAGATAGCTAAGAAATATTTTGATGCACTAAAACACGCGTTGACCCATGCAACGTTATTGCATCCTCCCAACTACAACCAAGACTACTTCTTGTATCTCGCCACTTCCCATTCCACCATCGGAATGGTGTTAGTTCAGGAAGATGAATTCGGTACTGAACATGTGATATATTACCTTAGTCGAACTTTGAATCCCATTGAGCTAAAATACTCACATGTGGAGAAATTGGCATTGGCAGTTGTTCAAGCTGTCCAACGTTTTTGTCATTACATTTTACTACGCAAGACTACAGTAATTTCTGATTGCAACCCTATGATCTATATTTTGACCAAGAAATTCCTATGGGGAAAGTACTCCAAATGGATTGTCATCCTGCAGGAGTTCGACTTGGAATTTGAAAATTCTAAGTCGAAGAAATCTTTAGTTTTGTGGAGTTAATGTGTGACTTCCCGCGTGCTGACACGAAAACTGTGGCGGAGGAGCCCATTGCAGATGAATCCTTGTTTCTAATCAGTACTTTAGAACCATGGTATGGGGATATCATCGTTTATCTCCAGACCCAATCCTTTCGGCCGGAAATTTCAAGGTCAGAACGTAAAAAAATAAGATTCCAATCCCAACAATTCAGAATTATTGGAGATACTCTTTATCGCCGTGGGACTGACTCTGTTTTTCGACATTGTTTAACTCATGAGGAAGCTGAAAGGGTTCTTAATGACTATCACTCTGGAGCGTGTGGTGGTCATATCTCTAGGTATGTCACTGCCCAAAAGATATTGCGCGCTGGCTACTTCTGGCTGTCAATGTTTAAAGATTGTATTAACGCGGTCCGAAAATGCCATAACTGCCAAATTTTTGATCGAAATATGCGCGCTCCACCTTCTCCTCTCCACCCTATAATTTTCTTTGGGCCTTTTTCCAAATGGGGTATCGATTTTATTACATGTAACCCTCACTCGGCTGGGGGGCATGCGTATATCATCCTTGCGGTAGATTATTTTACCAAGTGGGCCGAGGCGATGCCTACATTTGAGGAAGACGGCAAAACAACTACGATTTTCATGTTCAATCATATAATTGCTAGATTTTGTGTTCCACAAGCGATTATCACTGATCAAGGGCATCATTTTCGAAACGTTATGATGACTGAACTTACAGGCCAGCTTGGCTTGCGTCACGATAGTTCAACTCCTTATTATCCACAAGCTAATGGTCTGGTTGAAGCCATCAACAAAATTCTAGTCATCATGATTTGACGAATCATTGGGATTCATCGGTCAAATTGGCATAACATGCTATTTTCAGCACTTTTGGCGTATCAAACCTCAGTAAAAATGTCAGCAGGATTCACTCCTTTCCAACTAGTTTATGGTCTGGAAGCTCTGTTACCCATTGAATGCGAAATCCCATCATTGAGAATGGCCATCGAGTTACTTCCAGCCACTTCCGAAGAGGAAAGACATTTGTTATACTTGGCTCAGCTAGATGAGAATCAATGCGATGCTGCATTAGCAATCGAAACTCATGCAAAACGTATTAAAGCTTAGTATGATCGAAATGTGACCCCTCGAAATTTTTTGGAAGGAGACCTAGTCTTATTGTACGATCTAACAAATGATAAATTAGGTGCTGGAAAATTCATGCCTATGTGGCATGGTCCTCATGTTGTCTAGCGAAAGCTGGCAAAAGGGGCATATGAGTTGGTAGACTTTGACGGGGTCTCTTTAGGTAAACCCATAAATGGTCTTTACCTGAAGAGGTATTATGCTTAAAAAATGGGTGTGGAGATTTTTAGTTAGGTTAGTTTTCTTTCTAGCTGGTGTGTTTTAGATTAAAAAGTGTGCTTAGCTTAGAGAGTGTTTTTTGTCATTATTCCTGCTTATCCTGGTTTTACTCTTGATATTGCAGATGTCGACGTCTCTCCAAACATACATTGGTTTCGCTGATGGTGCTTGTCATAGTACACGGAATATTTCTTCCACAGCTTGGGTTATCTATTCGCCCTCTGACAAGTTGGTATCTATGCATGGGGTAAGCCTCGGTCAAAAAACAAACAACATTGCCGAGTATAGTGCAGTGATTGAGTTATTATCTTAATCTATTTTATTTGGGATTCGGAGTTTGATAGTGAGGTTAGATTCTGAACTCGTTGTATTATAGCTTAATAGAGTATATGCCATTAGAAATCCAGTGTTATTGAGGTTATTTTTGAGAGTGCGTCTCTTGGAACGTGAATTTGATTATATTGAATATTAGCATATTCTGAGATCTTTAAATACATTAGCATATGCAATTGCTTCTCGAATGTTAAGTAGACATTTGCAATAATCATACAAGTAAAGTTAAAAACATTCCATAAACATGTTTTACAAGATAACCCAGTAATAGTGATATAGTATAATATAAGAGTGTGTCAAAATATACATCATCCTCGATCATAGGTTTAAAAACACCTTATGATCGGAAAAAATGATACGTACAAAAAGAAAAAATGTCATATGTGTCTACAATAGGTGATCATCCTATCACTGGTGATGATCTCGATAAGAAACCACTGCATGGGCCACCTTACAAAGGAACCTCCTAAAAGGTCCTGGGACCCCAATCACATAGCGCTGAAGTTGACGAGGAATGTCATCTATGCCAGTCTCCGGAATGTCTCCTATCAAGCGCTCTAGATGGCTCTCCAATTCGGCCAAGGTCTCTGCTGATTCGTCCAGTGGGGCTGGTGCCACTGCAGCTGGTTGTTTCCTCTGGTAAGGCTGGAGAGTAGCTGGTCGTTGTGGGCCCACTTCTGCATTTGAAACTTTTACTATCAATTTTGGGACGAGATAAAACAAAAAAAAAACTAAATTAGGAAAATATTGAAAATGATTTTACCTGAGTCATCCCATTGCTCTCCTGGTGGAAGAGCCATGTCTGGGTCACCACGAAAATCTACCCCAGCATAAGGAAAGTCCTGGATAGCAAAAACCTGGTTTTCCAACCAATGGAAATACTCAGGTTTGAATCGAACGACCTCTGTCCCCTCGTCAGGATGACGGGCCATAACTGCAACCCATCGCATCAGTTTGGGCTCTCGAGGAAATCCACCTCCAACAATGAAGTGTTGTGGGACCAACATTGGGACCCTCTCCAAACCAAAACTCACAACTAAAGCACCATATCCAAAGGTCTTCAGTTGTCCATTTTTGGTTCTAGTCAGTTGGCCTTTTACATTAGCCAACACATCATTGCACCAGTTGAAGATGGTGCCTCGAAAGCAGTCAACTGCCATCAGCATCTGGGATCTAGTGGCTATATGTAGTGCGACACTCCCGCAAAGTCTGGTAATAGTAAACGCGATCACCATGAGTTCAGGACAGGATATGGTTTTGATATCTATCCCTTTGTCTCTAGTTTGGACATTGCAGTACTCTAGTCATAGGCTATCGACAGACTGGCCACCTGGCCTAGTCCCGAATAGAGTCAAACGTTCACATCTCTTAGGCAAACCAGTCAAAAATTATATGTCTGCTGGCTCTATTTCAAGCTGGTGGCCACCAATGAAGAAGAACTGGTCCTGTATGCTCCACCTGTCTACCAGCCACTGCGGAAAGTCCACCTGGGCCCTCATGCTAGGTATGGCCCAGAATTCGTATAAGCCGCATGACTTCAATGCATCAATCGAAGGTTGATGATTTATCGCGGCAAGATCTACGTCCTCATGCTCCCGTTCTCACCAATCAAGCATGATGTATACTCTACATCCAACAAAAAGGCGAATTAGAATGTATAAAATGGAAATTTTTGGGTAAAATTTGAGTTTGTTAGGGTTTAAAAACCTTTGCGCGGGGTACACACCCTCTCTGTTAGAGACAGTGCATGGGTCCGTACCTTGCCTTCACGGCAAGTGCGGACCCATGACTTTTTTCGCATTGCGAAAAATTCGAGGTTCGCGGGTCCCCTGTGTTACACCTGCGGGCCCCCACACGCGGGTTTTTTGACCTAAAAACTCCTAAAAAATGAAATCAAACCCTAAAAAACAATTTGAAATGGATGAAATTGAAGAGTAGGATGATGTGGATTACCTGGAGGAGACGGCGCTCGATTCCGACGGACGGATTTTCGACAATCTTCATAGGAAGTTTCTGACCAAAAGCCCTCTTTTCTCACCCAAATCTCAAACGGTAAAAATGAATTGACGAAGGCCCTTTTTATAAGTTTTTTGAGTAAATGAATAATTAATTTGTTTATTTTTCACTTTAGAAAGGTAACTTTTGTAGCATGTTTATCCATTTTAAACAGGTATGAGTAATGTTTGAGTTTTTGTGCAGGATAACAGATTTTTCAGGTGAAATCGGTCATTGTTGATGAAAGAACATTAGAGTTACCTTTAAGCTCTTTTCTGACTCCTAAAACATGAAAAGATTGCCGAGTTTTTCTTTTTGAACTCGTTAAAATGGAACTAAAAAGATGGTCCACTTATAGCTCTTTTTATGACCATAAAAACATGAAAAGATTGCCAAATTTTTGTCGTTTCAAATTCGATATTGGTTATAAAATGACGTGTCATTGATCTTTTTTTTTTTTTTTTTTCAAATCAGAGGCACTAATTACGAAAAGTACTCCTTGGTCGTAATGATCAAGCGGTTCTCTCAAGTATTATTTTATACTTTTTCGGGCTTGGGAGACACAAATTTATAAAGAAGGTCAACCCTGGAGTCTTCTTAAGTTTTTTTAGACTCTCTAAAATTGAAAAACGTCGAGTTTCTCCTATACTGGACTCTTTAAAATTTAACCGTAAAAGGACCTGTTCAATTACAAACAGGAACGGACCACTCCCTCTTAGGGTTTGAATTTAAACTAAGTTGGACTCATCCGAAGGATGTGCTTATAATCAAGCAAATGTTAGCCTCCTCAAGCTTGTCAAAAAATAAATAGGTACTTGCCAAAAATGGTGGGGGAAAAGAAAGAAAAATGAGCTTGTTTGTCATACTTTGTAACCACTCTTGAACACGACACTTTTATTCACTTGGGTTGGGAAATCCTTTGCCTAATAGCTGATCAAACCACATTGAAAGTCTTCAGCCGGTTTCTGGGTATTAACTTTGGGTCAATTGTCACCAAACCATCTGTTGTGTCGTTATGTGTTCAAGAGGTCAGTGCAAATAAGCCATTCATCTGCAAAATATTTGTCATCCATCTTGACCATCCCCGAGTTAGTCCTTGCAACTAAATTTCTTCAAACTTGATCTATGATTTTGTGTTGTGGGCTTGCCTACGACGGATCTCTTTCTATCGACTTTAGCTCATTATCTAGAAATTGTCAGTACCTTGGGATCTGCATGCCTCAATGGCAGGCTTCTCACCTTCGATGATAGGAATCATTGACCTTCGATCAAAGGACTCTGTGACATGTTCGACATCAACACATCTATTCACATCTCATGGATTGTACGGAGTACTTTGAGAACCATTGACATTACTGGTGGTTTCTCTCACACTTGTTAACAGTTTACATCATTGACTGGTAATCAAGTGGTTTCTACCATGTTCGACTTCAACACATTCATTCGCATGGATAGAATTGTACTATTTCGGGAAGTAGAAATGAAGACCCTGGATCTAGTTTCCACAATACAGGCTGCGAGGAATTTTGTATTCATTATACTGTGGACTATTCATAAACAGATGGCTGTGTCCATACTGTGTCTACATGTGTCTATATCTGTGATGTATTACAAGATCATTCCTATATCAGAGCAGTAGTTAGTTTTTTAGTCAGTTTTGATCTGAGTATGGGAATGCCTACCTCAGCGATGATATGATCTCATATATATATTTTGCATTGAATGTTTTTACAGGTTCCAATCGGGCTCTCCACAAGATGATCCTCGAAATGATAAAGTACTTCACTCTTCCTAGATAATAAATGAAATCCTCATCTACTACAGACTTCACACTTTAGGGGGCAATCTGTTACACAAAAATATCGTCATAATGACTATTTGCAGTCAGTATGGGTCTATCATCACTTATACTGTCCTCCTAAGCAAGTCTCAGACCTCAGCTCTTCATGTCAAGCTTTGAAAATGAGAGAAAGACATTAAAAAATCAATAAAGCTCTGGTTCCACACTTTCTCTCACTGTTACCTGTGGTCCCGCACCCCCTGTTCACATTACCTGCGGACCTGCCTACTCTGTCCCTAAAGGAGTGGGTTTGGACCCCTGTGAAAGTCAAAAAGGCACAAGTTTATTCTAAAAAACTCACTTTGGGTTAATTCTAGATGATTCTAGAAGGAATTTTGACGTGGATTGGTCACTCTTAGGTGGTTCAAGCATCCCAAAAGAGAAGGAGCTAATCCCTTGATGAGAGGAGCTATCCCTTTGAAGGAGGGCTTTATCCCTTTGAAGGAGGACCTAGTAACTTCCCCCCATTGCACTATAAATTAAGGCATTGGGCTAGTTGCTAGGGAGGTTGGAAGCTGAACATTTTTTAGGGTAAATACTGGTGGAATTGAGACTTCCTAGTTAAGCTTGAGAGGAGAGATCACATACCTTTTTGGCTTCATTGGGAAGAGAGTGAAACTTGTCAAAGTAGAGGAGACTTCTTGTTGGATCCTGGGAAGAGCTTGTACAGCATCAAGGCACAGGTTGTAAAGTTCTTCTTTGATTTGAATTAATACAATTAGATTCATTTTTCTCAAAAAATTGTCTGATGTCATTTGTTTCATAAATTCCTTGTTCATCATGATAAGTATGCTTTATGATATTGGCTTTTCAGGTGCTATTTAATTTGTTTGCTTGTTTGTGTTTGCAGATTCGCAACAAGGGAACTCATTTGGATCAAAGGAGTGAGGCTTCCACAAACTTGCATTGGACCCAAGGTAGGCCTAAAACACTTGTTTGCCTTTGTTTATAATCGCATATTTAGAGAAAGATAGTTTTTGATTGGCTTGCTTGTCACTAGATATCTTTAGATACTAGGGAGGTTGATCTTGTCCACAATATTGACTCATTCCGTGTGACAGTAGGTGAGATGTATCGAACCCTGACCATGGAGCAAGTGAGATGGTCCAGTTTTGACCAGTTCTTAGCAATGTTTCATGGAGAACTTCTGGGAGATGATGTAATCAGCTGACCTTGCTCCTTTAGGGTATGAAACAACACTTTTACGGACTTAGAAGCCCTTGGTTTATGGAAGTATGTGATTGGGGTTGTAGTGCCCAAATATGTCTGTAACATTTTCCCCCTAAAGCATGAGGTCATAAATCTTTTGATGTCGAGTGAAATGCTTTATCATGTGGATCCAAGGTTTCTCGAACTGGAAGGCGACCTGTAATAAGATACAATACAATACATTATCTTCATAATATTTTCATGATCTAGCTGAGGCGGTCATTCCCATGCTCAGCTTTATAAATTCATTTTCATGTACATAGGACAGACAACCGTCCATTTGCTAGACTGATGATTCTAGTAGAGCCATCATCCTTTGATTCGGATGATCATCTGTGCAGTAATGATGTACATTTAATGTCTTTATTTTCCTGAATATATCGCAGCCCGGATGGATGAAAATAGATCCGGGGTCTTCAAACTTGTTCAATCTTCGCCTAAAGTACAAGTTGATCCATGTGAGAAGATGTTCTGGAGTCAAACATGGAAAGACATTGCCTGATTACCAGCCAATGATGTAAGCCATTAACAGGTGTGAGAGGAATCACCGATAATGATGATGATCCTCAAGGTACGACAGTACAATTCACGTGGTGTGAAAATGGGATTGGCATCGAACACCACGCAAAATCTTTCGGTCGAAGGCCATTAATGTAAACCTGTCGTTGGAAGTGAGAAACTTTCCATTGAGGCATGCAAGCTTCAAAGTACTGAAAGGGTTGTTCCTAGACTGACTTCTTGGATAATGAGCTGATGTCGACAAGAAGTTACCCATCGTAGGAGGGCATTAATGAATCCCACATCTATGACACGGAATGGAGCAAATTATTTTTTGGAGGTGAAAACAATCTGATGATATGGGGTTCAAGGTGGTGGTCATGAAAGAATGAAGCGTGAAGGTATTGCAGCAGATGAGACACAAGCTGGGTTGGTGAATTCTCTGAGTGACTTCTCTTGAAAATATAGGCAACACTGAAGTGGATTGGTAGTGTTAACCCCAAGAATGGATGGTATGGTGGACCAATGGTAATATGGTTGATGAATGGAATAACCCAACCTGACTCAATCAAGGTGATGGAGTGAAAGTGTCATGTTCAGAGTGACTTGCTACCAATAAAGTTTCTTCAAGTTTCCTTCCAATTTTTCCCCAGTCATTGCTGACCAGTACCTCTTTATTTATGTCAAGCTTGAGGAGGATAACATATGGTTGTTCTATAATTTTCCCTTCGGGAAAACCCGTCGCTATGTTTTAACGAGTCTAGCGACAGTGAAACTCGCTCTTGTCTGCATGGACAAGTTCATTGCTATTATTTTAATGAGTTTAATGACAAAGATAACTCGGTCCTTTTCAACTTTAGAGAGTCTGAAAAGAGACGGAAAGGAAGCTCCAGTAATCCTTTTTCATCATATAATCCCTTAAGTCCTAAAAAGTATAAAATAATATAAAAGGGATGAATTTTCGATAGCTTTAATGAGCGGAACAAGACAAGCACTCGATATTTTTGTGTAATGATCCCTTAGGTCCAAAAAGATTAAAATATAGAGGAGGGATAGCACTTTCGGTCATTTTAATGAGCTGGCGAGGCCAATTGCTTAGCAATCTTTTCATATTTTACGAGTCAGATGAAAAGAGCTTAAAGGAGACTCATTTTTTGAGGAATGAGTGATATTTTTGGGTAGCAGTTGGTTCCAGGTAAGGTTCGGAACTTTCCAATCATGACAGTGCAAAGAAGATGGCTAATAGAATCACTCGTCACAGCTGTTCCTCAAAAGGGGTAAACAATGGAATGGAGGCGTATGATCGGCTAAAAAAGAGTGGAGGTGATGGTAAGAACATGACCAAGGCTCAAAAGCTGATAATAATGTGATCGCAATGGTTATTTATCGGAGGTGGGTTCATTTTTTAATGAGCTTAAACTCTAGTGGAACATATGCTCATTGCTAGGTTTATTTTTTAACGAGCTTGAACTTCACGTAACTCTACTCGTGGCCTGGTTCATTTTTTAATGAGCTTGAACCATGCGACAACATATGCTCAGATTCGGTTTCATGTTTACACAAGCTTGAAATGAAAAACTATGCGTGTTATAAGTTCGCATGCCCCCAGCATAGTGACACAAATCGAGGTGCATGCCCCCCAAGCTTCATTGCATTCAAGGAGGTGGTTGGAATGAAGGTTTACTGTCGAGATCTTTGAAAGACTCGACTTGGAAAGGGAGTTGTTTCATTTTTTTAATGAGGTTGACACAGTAAAATAACTATCCTCATGACTCCTTGTTTCATTTTTTAACGAGGTCGACACGAGATAAGAACTGTCCTCAGAATCCACCATATTTACAGTATTTGATAGAAAATCAAAAACTGAAGGATGATTAAGGTCTCTGGAACAATCTTCATGGTAATTCAGAAGATGGGAATAATCGTGGTAATATTCCCATGGTGCCTCTCCTATCATCATTGACTGAATGATTCTTTCATCTGTAGAATGTACATGCGACCAAGGATCTGAAGAGATACCATATTCCTTAGACCTATCTATCCAAACACTCAATGAGCATTGATTTGGGTTTGCCCCCCAGGCTAAGAAAACTGATTGCTACAATATTTCTATTGGGCTTGGGGGCAATACCTAGCGATGATCCATGCTGACAAAATGTTCGAGAATCTTTTGAATATTTTAGATATGGAAGATATCATATTGCAGGTTTCCATCGTGGCCACTTCCGCCAGATTACTTGGAGGCGGTAGGGAAAAATTACCCATTAAATTAGGGTCTTTTAGGATGCCTACTCCAATATTTTGAAGCGAATGAGAGCTTCCATGGATCATTGGAATGCTTCCCGTAACTTGTGAGCTATTGGGGAGGAAGGTTTGTTGATCAACAATTGTAATTCCTCCTTGAAAAGGAAATGTAATCTTTCTAAAGTATGTTGACACAACTGCAGCCATAGCATAAATCTAGGGCCTTCCCAATAGGATATTGTAATCGAGGTTTCCATCAATAACTTCAACATCGATTTCTAATATTTTTCCCCCAAGTTCAACTTGCAAGTTACTTAAAATCCCGTATGGAGTGTATGTTTGTCCATCAAATTCTTTTAATGTGGTTGATGATTGTGACAAGGGTGGTGAGCCTAAAGTTTTCCAGCAACTCATTGACATCATACATGTAGATGCACCCTCATCAATAATTGTTCAATGAATAGTTTTGTTGAGGGCTTTCACTTGAATAAGGAAAGCGAGTTGAGCTGGTAACTGAGGGTCATATCCTTTATGATTAAAGGCCACAAGATTGGAATCCGTTGGGTCAATCCCACCTATTACTGATAATAGAGCTTGCCTTTTGGAGGGGAAATTTTGCAGTACTTAAAGTGTCGACATAGCGGACAGTGATTGGGCCAGGTCCTCTACTATATTATAATTCTGTGCTGCTCTGGCACGAGGATTAATTGTCGATTTGTGTACTACTCCCTTTGGCAGCTTTATCGTTAGCTCATGAATGATGGGTGGCACAACTTCGGTTGAAGTTGTTGTCGAAATACCAGGTTGATCAGTAGCCTTGTTGTTCGACAGTTGTTGATTCCTGTAATCTTTATTCCTTGTCGATATCAAAGCATCATTCTGCTATTTCGAAATGGAAAACATAAGCACTTGGGATGGGGAAGCATTGTCACTAGCAACCAGATTGGTTCCCGAGTTTGGAAACGGATTAGTCAAAATCGCTAAGGTTTTTGAACTCTTAAAGAGTTTATTAACTTCAGCTTTATGTGGACAATCTCTCATCCAATGATCCTCATCACATATTTGACACCCCAAAGGGGGTTTCCTTTGACCAGAAGGGTTTGCAGAAGATTTTTTAGGAGATGACTCATCTTGCTTCTTCTTTTTCCCTTTCTTTTTCTTCTTGCCTCTTAGTTGCTTTGGTTCTTTTCCTTTATCAGTCGATACGGCATTAACTTCCAAGGTGAGAAGTTCCTCATTTGCATTTTGACTAGAAACCATACGGGCTTTCTTTGATGTAGCCTTTACGGTTTTCATGCTAGTCATACCTATCACACCATCACCGACATGGGAGTCTTTGTTTGATTTAGGAGGAGGAGGAACATAAAACTTCGGTCTAGGAACATCAGGGATTTTGTCGTAGAGTGTGCCAGACTAAGTATAGATCAAGTCTAGATATTGCGGACGAGCAATGACTTGCTCTTCAGTGATGACCCCTCCCTTTGCCACATCTTCTATAATAGAAGGTAACAATGAATTAATAAACCATTTACCTAGCAGGTGATCAGGAACATATGTTTTTACCATTCTACAATGACGTCACCACTCATGAATATGATCAGATATGTGAGTGGTTTTCATTTGCTTGAAATTGGTAAGAAGCTCTGTTCCTATTTTGTACCTTATTGGTAACTGAAAATGGGTTAAAAAGGTTGTGGCAAGGGTGCTAAAGTTATCGAATGAATCTCTAGGAAATTCGATGTACCACTTTGCTGCCAGACTAGTTAACGTTTGTTGAATAAGGCGAAGCCTAATCGAATCATCATTGAGAGATTTGGAAGAACACCACAGATGAAAGGTCATCACATGATTCGACGGGTCTTCACCTGGATTTCCATTAAATTTAGGAATATCTGACGGAAGTTTATGAGGAATCATCGACCACCAAGGGGCATAAGCAACTAGATCATTTGTTAGCCAATTTAGATCCCATAACTCTAAAGTCGCCACAAAGGGTAACTGTCGATTCAGGTCCGGCGAGGCATACCCAGGATAAGATGGGATCGCCTGAGCAGTGGGTCTTTGCATACTAGCATAATGTATTTGATGCTGGTAACTTTGGTAACGCTGATGGGCATAACCATTATGATATGATTTATGTTGACCGTTTTGAATATACGTCTGCCCATTACCTGCAAAGCTTTGTTGATCAGGTCCTCGGTAAGCTTGTTGGAATTGGGATTGTTGATATTGTACCAGCCATGGTTGTGAAGCCATTTGCTATTGTCCAATACTAGCTGTTTGACCAAGATGAGGGGTAATAGTACCCGTTTGAGCCTGGCTCGCTCCAGTTAAGGGGCCACTAATCAGTGATTGTGGTTGTGTCGTGGAGACAAGAGGCTGTTGTCTTACGACCTGAGAAACTTGAGGTTGGAATACAACAGGAAATTCTTGTTCTTGTGACACTGTCACAATATCCAGTGTAGTGGGGATATTCGAAATAGGTAGACTTGGTTGCATTGAATATACAACTCTTGGTTGTTGAGGAAGTATTGGCACCCAACCACTGGATGTAATTCCAACATGACCTGAATTCTGTTGTGAACTCTCATATGGTTGTTCTCCCGGAGGGAACAATGAAAGGGCATATTGCCCCCCATATGGCGGTAATCCAGTGTTCAAAGGTAAGATTGGCCTTTGGAGACTGGACTGCCCAAATTGATACTGTTGTGAAGGATCAATTTGCTGAGACTCAACATAAGAGATTCCAGATATTATTCCGGATGAACAAACGGGAATAGACCATACTGTCAAAACAGTCCCTGGGTGGACTCCATCTAGCGGTTGAGAGCTAGTTGGGACAAATGGTACACCAACGAACATTGTTGGAGTAGCAGCAAGAGGTTCTGTTGCTGCTGCGTCAGATGACATAGTCGTGGATGTTGATGGTTGTTCAGACATATTGAGTCTATCCAAAATATTTCCTAGCAATTCTACAGGAACTTGTGATGAAGGGAGACTAACTTCTGATGAAGAAGGATATAGGGTGATCCCAGCTCCAAAATGTGATGGAGTATTGGATGGAAGATCCTCCACAATCTCTTCTATAGTAATCAATCTAGGTGGAAGAGGTAGACCGTCAGGTCTTTAAAATATTTCTGGTGATGAAGAAGGTATAGACTCTGCAGCGACAGATGATGGAGGGAAACATCTTTCGAATCAGCTATAGATGGAGCCGGTTCAGGAATAGAAGTGTTTACCATTACACTAGGATCAATTCTAATGTCCACTTGTGACTGCGGAACTTCTTCTATAGAGGTAGGGATACCAAAAATGGTTGGAGTAATTGGAGTCCTTGAGGATGTTGGAACACAAGTTCCAACCAAAAAAGGGGACTTTGATCCAGTTAAACGAGTTCACTTGGTCCAGAATAGTTTTGTCTCTGGTGTCAAAGACGGTTGACTTGTTAGTCTCCACGAACGATGAGGCTTCAATTGACTTTCTTCCGTGATTTTTGATTACTTGATCAACTCAAAATAAATGGGAAAATGTGATTCTGAATTAAATGAATTTTAGACACTTTGACACAACTTTCTTTTTCAATTTTTAAGAGTCGAGAAAAAGCTAAAGATGAATCTAGTCACCTTCATTTTTTAATGAGCTTGAAGTGACAAGTGCTCAGATGGACCTTTTCTTTTAAGGAGTCTGAAAAGGAATGAAAGAGACTAATCTGGAAATATAGACAGAGGGATTACCAAACCAATCGCAAAACTATAGAATAATTTTTATGGTACGACAATCAATATTCCCAAATGTTGTGTTTAGTGCATTGCGATCGATAGGGTGGCAGACACGGCTTCCTAAGGATAAAGGATATAGCCTATTGTGGTCTCCCAATATATAATCGACCGTACGTGGGAGCACATGTCCGTACTGGCACTTGTAATCTCAAAGAGGAGGAATCACCCAACCTACGATGAAAGTGATAGTTACCAGGCTTTACGACGCCAGAACATGTCTCTAGCCTAGACTTCTAAATGTTGTGCGTTAGGTTCCAAAGCATTTTTATGTTCATTGAATTTATTTTACAGTTGATCTTTCTTAAGAAGTTTGCCTTAAGGGTTCACCGCGTGATGTAGATATAAAATTCCCAAAATGCAATCTAAGATGATAAACAGTTGTTTATTCTTATTTTTGTAATGAAAATCCTAGCTACTAAGGAAAGAGAAGCGAGATTCTTTCAACATAGAGAAAAGAGCACACACTAGATGCACGTCCTAAATCAAAATAAACAAGAAATATAAATGAAAATGCACATGCATGTATTTGTTTTCTGCTTTCTTAATGTGTAAATGATAAAAAGAATGTTAAGTACAAATCTGAATTATCTTTTCTTACAAAGCGATAGTACTAACTATTTTCTCTTCAAAATATGAAACGAAGACAATGATGACACTTTGTGATTTTGAATTGAAAACTGCTTTCGACACTTGAAATACTATTAATTCAAATCAAATACAAGGGTAAAAGTGTAGTTGACCATCAAGAAGAGTAGGATTCTTTTCTTTGGCTAAAAACGACACTTGCCACACTTCCAGATAAAAAGACGACAGTTTGATTAAGATACTTCTTTGTAAAGGAGAATTGTAAATGGCAAACAATACATAAAAACAGTCATAATTCTTTGTACAATGGAGGCTGAATAATGCAAAGGAAGGGAGTTTCCACAGTGGTATACTAATCATAGACATCAAAAATCCTGAATAAAGTTGAAGAGAGTGAAGAAAAAACCAAAATCTGGAGGCAAAAACAGTCTTATTCGATCATCGCACTTGTAACAAAAGGAAAGAGGGATGCATC
The DNA here is from genome assembly GCA_031772625.1 of Pinus tabuliformis. Classification (NCBI taxonomy): domain Eukaryota; kingdom Viridiplantae; phylum Streptophyta; class Pinopsida; order Pinales; family Pinaceae; genus Pinus; species Pinus tabuliformis. The sequence continues at coordinate 550,346,298 of CM062810.1, forward strand.
TCACCTGCTGCACATGGGAGGTGCGATGCATCCAGATTTCCAGGAGGAGAACGTGCGATGGTATAGGGACGAGACTTTAACTTGGTTTTTGGTCATAGTTTGCAGCTTAGTTTAGGGATTTAGACCGAGATAATGATAGTCAGTAAATACAAATCATAGGGGCTGATTTAATGAGGTTAGTTGAGCCACCACCAGGGCAATCAAGATGTTTGCAAATTGATTGTTCAGTTTATAAACAAAACCTGAAGATGGACTGAAGCAGCATTGATGTACTTTGTGCTTGCATAGAAAATGCAGTTCGAAGGCTAGCTGGCTTAACTTCACGCTCCATCTGTAGTTTATAAAGCAAACAAATATAGACCAGCAAACAAGCTATTTGCTCCCCTGCGGAGTTGTCATTTTGTTATCGGGAAATCTAGTGTCCATGCAAAGCTGCTAGTCCCACTAAGACGGGTAGCTATCTTAGAAACAAACAAACTAAAGTTACTTTCATTTTCCTTTATGAGAAGTAGATGGGAGAGAAGTAGAGTACCAACCTCAGTGTTTTGCTTGGTTCCTTGCTTGTTTCCTCTCCCCTCTGATAGATCTTTACCGCTCGTTCCTTGCTTACCCCACTTCAAAGAGCACCTGTAAAGTCAAAGTAGCATAATACCATCAAAGTACAGAGATATACAATCATAAACAATATAGGACCAGATATATACTGACCACACAAATGCATATACCATCAAACATACAAGAATGTGGAGGAAAACTCGAATAGCTTTATTGGTAGGAAGAGTAGAAGAGAGGATTACAACCCATTGATCTGACCCAGCATCATCCTCCTAGCATGAAAGCCCTTATTCACCTCATGAAAATCTTAGATCACCAAACACTATGATGTTCCACCTAGAAACCAACAACACTTCCTTACAAAATACAAGATTCCACCCTTCAGATCTCTCAGATGAGGGATCCATATATAGATATTTGCAGAGGTGTGAGTCAACTCTAGGTTTTTGATTAGTGTCATTCCACTGATAGTTCTTGGCTCCACTTAGAGATTTCATTGATCTCTTACTCATCCCTAGGTGAATTCTGAGAGGCAAGTGTCATACGAGAAGTTTTTAGAAGATTCTTTGATCATCCACTTAGCAAACTATCTCTGCCATTTGTCTATTCTTACTCATCGCACCCTATAGAAGGAATTTTTAGTATGCATCGCACCTCCCATGTGTAATAGGTGAGATGCATCGCACCCTGACCATGGAGCAAGTGAGATGGTCTAGTTTTGACCCGTTCTGAGAAGTTTTTCATGAATAACTTCTAGGAGATGATGTAATCAGATGACCTTACTCTTTTAGGGTATGAAACAACACTTTTAGGGACTTAGAATCCCTTGGTTTATGGACATATGTGATTGGGGTTGCAGTTCCAAAATATGTCTATAACACCTGGTCTTACTTTACGATCAGGACTCCAATAAATTGGGAGCAGGTAAGTTCAAACCATTATGGATGGGCCCCTACATTGTTAAAAGAGTATTAGAAAAAGGAGCCTACGAGCTAGTAGATTACGATGGGATTCCATTGTCGCAACCCTGGAACAAGTTGTATCTTAAACGTTACTATGCTTGATTAACTGTGGTAATCTATTTATATGCTTTTGTTACATTTTTATTTTCATCAAGCGTTATCATTTTGGTTAGGTAATCCACTTTGCATTTGTTGTAGGTGTCGAACCTATTGGAATCATTCGTTGGATACGCTGACGGAGGTAGTTGTAGTACGCGGAACCTATCTTTTGCAGCCTGGGCCATTTTTTATCCAAGCGGTGAGTTAGTGAGTTTCATAGGGATATGTATTGGTCGATCAATGAACAACATCGCTGAGTACAACGCGTTGATGGAGCTTCTCTCTAATGCGATCACACATGGCATACGCTGACTTGTTGTCAGGCTAGATTCACAACTCGTCATCCTACAACTTACTGGCATCTATTCCATTCAGAATCCAACTATCTATCATATGTTCCTAAGGGTCAGGATTTTCGAAAGGCAGTTTCATTCTATTCAATATCAACACATTTCCAGAAACTTAAACATTTTAACTGATTCATTAGCAAATTATGTGTTAGATAGACATTTGCAGCATTTATAAAGGAAAAAACATTTCAGTTAACATTTGCATTAGGATCACATAACTTAACCGATATAAAGCTCCGAAAATAAAAAATATATATAGTTGTTTATAATTTTTACAGAATGTTCTATGTCCAGGACAAAATCGGTCATACGACCCAAAACTCAAAAATGCAGAAAAGCACCCTAGACTAATGGTGCTGGTGATAACAAGTCATTGTGCGATCATACGTAAGAGCCTAGTCCATCGACTCAGGATGCCAGTGGTATGGGGCTATAATCTCAGAGGTAACTCGTCAGTGCTCACATAACGAATACCAAGGGTGAGACCCTCGATCTGATCCTGCAATACTGCAAGGGTCTCCACTATGTCAGGATCGTGAAGGACAATCCTACCTATAACCTCTCCTACTGGAATGGTAGTTACTACCCTTGGGCACGCTGCTGGTCACACTGGCCCAACATCTACACAAATATATGGGTTTGATTAGTCTTGATAACATTTAGAAAACACAAGAACATTATAAAAGTAATAAACAAAAATATGGTCAGATCATTTTACCCATAGCACCCCACTACTCGCCAGCCGGTAGCACCAAATCTAGGTTTCCTTAGAAATCCATCCCAACGTATGGATACTCAGCGAAGACCATCTCCTGACGGTCGAGCCACTCAAAGAAGGCATCAGAGATGAAATCTATGACTGGCTAGCATGTCTGGCCATGAGGTCAACCCATCTCTGCATCCGTGGTTCCCTCAGTGCTGGCAATCCTAGTGAAATGTATTGTGGTTGCATCAGTGGAATCCTCTCCAAGGCGAAAACAGTCAGAATGGAACCATAACCAAAGTTCTTGGATCTTCCATTCTTCACCTTGGAAAGTTGTTCTTTTATAAACAGAAGCACTGTCTCACACCAGTTGAATACCTTTGGTTCCAGGTATTCCAAGGCATACTGTATATACGATCTATTGGCCAAATGAAGAGCCATGCTACCAGCTAATCTTGCAAAGGTGAATAAAATAGTCCTCAAGAACTGGTCAGTGACATCTCAAATATTTATCTTTCCATCCCTGCTCGGCTAAGATCCATCTCTACAAAACTGGTGAATATAATCCCTCACAAATTCACCCCCACGGGTGGATCCTGATAGTGAGAGAGGAGCACCATGCCTCAATAACCCAGTCAAAAATAGATATCCTCAAATAGCAAAGGAATGGATTTGCCTCTAATCTCAAACACTTGGTTGATCAGATCCCATGCATCAAGAAGACATTGCAACAAATTGATTTGTTGCCTCATGCTAGATATGCGGAAGAATTTGAGCAAGCCACAGTTTCACAATGCGGTAACCGTACCCAGATCATGTAAGGCAATCATGTCCTCTTCTTCATGCTCATGTTCATGCCATGTAATAACCATCTTGATCCAATGAATCTATGAAACACAAACAAAATATGAATTAGGATCCTGATTTAAGCAAAAACAGGCAAAACTTTTATGAGAAAACACTGCGCAAACTTTTTCTTCTGCGCCCATCGCACCCTGCCTGTGTATAGGGTGAGATGCATACTGACTGGCCAATGGCCAGCTCAGTATGCATCACACTTTTCGATGTAGACTAGGTGCGATGGGGAGAGAATGAAATCTTCAAACCCTTGGGGCCCATAAGAGAGGGAAAGCTTGCTACAAATCAGAAAATGATGAAATGCAATTGAAGAGCTCAGGGTTAGCTCCTACCTGGTCCTCACAGCATGAACAATAGTCCACCAGATCTCCTGAAATCAGCTGATGAAATTTGGGGGGGAAAATCCCTCCAGAGCTCCAACAATCCCAAATTTTAATGAAATGGTAAAAATGAGAGTTAAAACTGCTTTTATGTTACTATTCACATAATTCAAGTAAGATGTTAGTTTTTAACTCATTTGTTTTTAACTCATTTTTCAAGTGTGTATTTAAATTTCTAATCAATTTGATGGAGTAATTGAATAGGTTGTGCGATCATCGAAAGAATATGGTGTTAATGGTAAATTGAGCATCTCTGACTATTATCAGCGAGCAATGTTTCCGCAAAGTTCAAGCTCGTTAAAAAATAAACCTAGCATTGAGCAATGTTACCGCAGGGTTCAAGCTCATTAAAAAATAAACCCGCCACTGAGCATAGTTTCTAAAGATTCAAGCTCATTAAAAAATGAATCCACCCTCGGCAAATAACCGTTGTGATTGCATTGCTATCAGCCTTTTGAGCCTTGGTCGTGTTCCTACCGTCACCTCCACTCTTTTAGCTAATTATACGCCTCCACTTGATTGTTTACCCTTTTGAGGAATAGCTGTGATGATTGATTCTGTTAGCCACCCTTTTTACACTGTCGTGTTTGAGAAGTTCCAAACTTACCCGGAACCAGTTGCTACCCGAAAACACCACTTGTTCCTAAAAAATGAGTCTCTTTTAAGCTCTTTTCAGACTTGTAAAATATGAAAAGATTTCCAAGCTACTGGCCTTTCCAGCTCGTTAAAGTAAAGGGAAGCACCATCCCTCCTCTACATTTTAATCTTTTTGGACCTGAGGGATCATTCCACAAAAACATCGAGCGCTTTTCCTTTTCAGCTCACTAAAACTATCGAAATATCATCCCTTCTATATTATTTTATACTTTTTCAGACTTAAGGGATTATGCCATGAAAAAGGAGTGCTGGAGTTTCTTTTTTGACCCTTTTCAAACTCTCTAAACATGAAAAGGATCGAGTTATCTTTGTCATTAAACTCGTTAAAACAATAATGATAAAGTTGTCCATCCGGAAAAGAGTGAGTTTCACTATCGCTAGGCTCGCTAAAACATAGAGACAGGTTTGCCCGAAGAGAAAATTATAGAACAAGCATATGTTATCCTCCTCAAGCTTGAAAAAAATAAAGAAGTACTAGTCAGCAATGATTGGGGAAAAAGGGAAGAAAAATTGAAGAACTTCATTGGTAGTAGGTCGTTCTTGAACATGACACTTTCACTTGATCACCATGATCGAGTTGGGTTGGGTTATTCCATTCACCGGTCACATCACCATTGGTCCTCCATACCATCCATTATTGGGGTTAATACTACTAATCCATTTCAGTGTCACCGATATGTTTAAGAAAAGTGGCTCAGAGAATTCACCAACCTAGCTAATGCCTCATCCACTGAAATACCTTCACTCTTCATTTTTCATGACCGCCATTCCTGAACCTTGTATCATCATATCGTTTTCACCTCTACAAAATCATTTTCTTCATTTCATGTCATAGATGTGGAATTCATTAAGGCCCTCCTATGACGGGTCACTTCCTGTCGACATCAAATCATTATCCAAGAAGTTGAATTAGGAACAACACTTTCAGTACTTTGAAGCTTACATGCCTCAATGGAAAGTTTCTAACTTCGGGCGACATGTTTACATCAATGGCCTTCGACCGAAAGAGTTTGCGTAGGGTTCAACATCGACTCATATATTCACACCACATGAATTGTACTGTAGTACCTTGAGGGTCATTATCATTATCGATGATTCCTCTCGTGCCTGTTAACAACTTACATCGTTGGTTGGTAATCACGCGATGTCTTTCCATGTTCGACTCCAGAACATCTTTTCACATGGATCGACTTGTACATCGGGAAAAGATTGAACGAGTTTGAAGACCCCAGATCTAGTTTCATCCATCTGGGTTACGATATATTCAGGAAAATAAAGACATTGAATGTATATATAAGCTGCACAGATGGTCATCCAAGCCAGGGACGATGACCCTTCATATGAAGAATCACCAGTCTGCAACTGCAGATGATTATATATCATATGTACATGAAAGTGAATTTATAAAGCTGAGCATGGGAATGCCTGCCTCAACTAGATCTTGAAAATAATATGATGATGATGTATTGTATTCTATTGTATCTTATATAGGTCACCTTCCAGTTCAAATACCTCGGATCCTCATGATAAATCATTTCACTCGACATCAAAAGATTTATGATCTCATGCTTTAGGGGGGAACTGTTATAGACATATTTGGGCACTTCAACCCCAATCACATATGTCGATAAACCAAGGGCTCTTTAACCCCTAAAAGTGTTTCTTCATACCCTAAAGGATCATGGTCAACTAATTACATCATTTCCCAGAAGTTCCACCTGAAAAACCACTCAGAATTGGCCAAAATTGGACCATACTAATTGCTCCATTGTCAAGGTGCAATGCATCTCACCTGCTACACACGTGAATTGCGATGCATAATGAAAAGGCCTTCTATAGGGTGCGATGAGCGAGAATGGACAAATGTCCAAGACAGTTTTCTAAGTGGATTCTCATGTAATCTTCTAGAAACTTCTCCTATGACACTTGCCTCTCTAAATTCGCCCAAGGATGAGTAAGAGATCAAAGAAATCTCCAAGTGGAACCAAGAACTATCAGTGAAATGACACTAACCAAAAGCCCAGAAGTTGACTCACCCCCCTGCAAATATCTATATATGGATCCCTCATCATAGAGATCTAAAGGCTAGAATTTTGTAATTTGTAAGGAAGTGTTGTTGGTTTCTCTTTGAGACATTGCATTGTTGAGTGATCTTGCTTTTCATGAGGTGAAGAGGGCTTTCGTGCTGGAAGGATGATGTTGGATCAAACAGCTCGGTTGTAATCCTCTCTTCTACTTCTACTATCAATAAAGTTATTTGACTTTTCCTCCATATACTTGTGTATTTGTGAATCTTGTATTTGTGAATTCAATTGTATGGTTAATGTACTTCTGATTCTGCATTGTTTATGGTATTATAGATCTCTATGCTCTGATGGTGTTTTGTTTCTTTGCCTCTATAGGTGTTCTTTAAAGTGGAACAAGTGAGAAAGGAGTGGCAAACTCTATCAAAGGAGAGAGGAAACAAGCAAGGAGCCAAGTGAAAGATTAAGGTTGGTGCTCTCTGCTTCTCTCTTATCTATCATACATAACAGAAAACACAAGTCACTTTGAATTGTTTGTTTCTAGGATAGATTCCCGTCTTAGTGGGACTAGTAGATCAAATAGACATTAGTTTTCCCAGAAACACTTGGCACAAGGAGGGTCGATGCCATTGAGACCAGAGGCACAAGTAGGACCAAGCGTGGTGCCTGCATTATGGTGCGCGATTTGTCAAATAAGAGGAAAAAATGCTACGGATAATTGTCATCTATTATAGAAGTATACGCAGACGTCCCAATAGCTGTTCGGTAATTTATGCAGGTCGGTAGGCCATGATGAGTGCACTGGTAGAAGTTACAAGTTGATGATGGACCACACTCCTACCTATAGAGTGTAGACCGAAACACGAGCCCTTGATCAAAATACAAGGATGGCGCACACTGGATTTCATGAGCGCAGACGGGGTCGAGGTGCAATGGGACTAGGAAGGGGTCACAAATAGCTAATTTGTTACAATTTCGGAGGGCCAGGGCATTATGCCTGCAACTATACAAATCCGACAAGAGAATTATGTTTATATTTTTCTCAGTGTTGGGCTGTCAATATGTCATTATTATTATCACTTTTGTACGCCTATTCCACCCATTTCTACCAATATTTATCACGTCATTTATCATAATTTATCATATAATTCTATTTTATAATTATTTATGCTCTTATGTATCAATATTATTTCTTCTCCTTTATTTTTAAAAAATTGATTATTATGCATGTTTTTACCAATGATGGTTTATTAATAAATTTCTTCACCATTTTAGCCTCCAAGATATTTTCCAGATTGAAGATTTGATCATTAAATGTGCCAACTCATAAATTCGCTGGAACAAGAAGTGACAATTTTGTATTGAATGGTTCGAGCAAATGGAGAAGAATCTAGAAAATTTGAAACATGTGTTTTGTTTAGAACAGACCAGATTAGTTTTGTGATGAGTATTTTTCCCAAAATCGGTTCGTACTAAGAGAAACAGAAGGTTCTCTAAAGACGCTTTTCTCAAATTCACTATTGTGACCGTTTTCCAAATTATCCTAGTTGCAATGCCAAATTCGACTTGTTCCTGTTGAATGATTGATGGAAAGATATTTCAAATATGATCTTTCTTATCAATTTGTTGAGAACAATCCAATTTTGTAATAGAAATCATATTGTAATCATATCTATTATAACTTCTTTCTGCTCTGTGTGTATTTAAATGAGAACAGGGATCAGAGAAGGGGATGAAGAGATTCATGATGGATGATTAGAGAGAGAATTAGATGGATCATTAGATTAGAGAAAGATAGGATAGGATAGGAGGACTGGGAGAATTTCTATTGAAAATATAACTTTGATCATTGACTCTCGCTCTTGAAGCAATGCACGAACTTGCTGTAACGATTATGCAATGATGAATATATAAAAACAGTTGCAGTTCCTCCGCATCTCATAAAGTAATCCAACGGTGCTTCACTAGCGGCTAAGGACCCGGCCCTGGTGGATCCACTTGCTTCTTGTATCATTATTTTACAGTTCCATGTGATGGTTTGACTTCCTTTTCATTCCTTTAATTTTTTTGTATTCAGTAATCTTTTGTTTCTGAACATTTCGTTGAATCACCCTATTATAGCAAAATCGTGATTGGATTGCATTGATAGCAAGATTATTATTTATAACTTAAAATGTCATGCTGTTAATTCTGATATAATACTTCACTGTCCATTTCAGATTTTGTTGTTCATTTATAACTACGATTGCTGTTCATTTATAACTACGATCGCTGTTCATTTATAACTACGATTGTTGTTCATTTATAACTGCGATTGTTGTTCATTCTGCTAGATTAAGACTGCTGATTCAGTTACATTTGCAGTTGCTGTGTATTTCTATTTAATTAGCCCTGTTGTTCAGTTATATTTAAGATTACTATTCAATTCTAATAATTTAGCATTATTGTTCCTTTCCATTAATATTTCATTTCTGTAAGATGAGCTTTGTTGTTCAATTCATTTATATTAGATGAAGCTTTGATGTTCAATTTTTCAATAGACTTAGTTGTAGTTGCAAGTGTGTTTTAGTGAGCATTTCCAATTGAATTGCCATTTCCAGTTATTTTCTTTAGTGTGGATTGAAAGATCAACAACTGTAAAGAACATTGACTATAGCTGTCTAAGTTCTCAGATTGGAGATCCTGTTTATGATTGATTTCATTGGCATCAGTTGACAGGGGAAAGAGTTATCACTACTGTATCCTTGACTGATGATTGTTGTAGTTCCTTGAGTAAATGATTTAGTTGCAGAGCATTTGAGTTTCTTTCCATTCCAATTAGGTTTTGTTTCCAACATCCATTTACTTTTGCATTTTAAGCACTATACTACAAAGCATTACTCTTTAATCAAGTGACTGCCTCAGACTGAGTACACTCTTGAAATAGAAAATTGTACCTAGGTTGACAATTAATGTGAAGATAATTAGGAGTTAAAAAGACACCTTTTATCACTCAACACTCAGTTTGACCATGAGACAGAGGACTGACCCACATTGATAGCGAGGTTGCACAATAAAGGAATACTCTAGCACCCAACTCAGAATCTGCAAATTATGAGGTCTGAGCCGCGTGAAGAGGACCCGAATGTAAACATCATGCTTCGAAGTGGTATTACGATAGGAGATGACAAGGGCAAGTAGCCATAAGAGAGTGCTTGTTTTCACAAGGCTCTTATAAAGGAACCAGAGTTTGATTTAGAATCCGAAAAGGAGACATTCATGGAAGCTAAGAAGAGCATCACAGAGGCCTCCACTTCAGGAAGTAAGGATCAACCAGAACCAGGGATGGATCCTTCAATTCTTACCACTTTTCTAGTAACATGCATAAAGCCACTGCACGACAGCAAGGCTATAAAATGACTTCAGGAACTGATCACTAAGTGCAGAGGGTTAGGAGAACTGCGCGTAGTCCAAAAAATTCGAAATCATGCATTGCGAATAGGAATGGAAATGAGATTGATTGTGAAAATCAGAGAATATGAAATGGATCAAGTGATTCTAGATTTAGGATTAGATGCAAGCGTATTTCCAAAACCAACATGGGAATGCATGGGTAGACTTGCGTTGCAATGGTCCCCTATTCAATTGCGAATGGCAAACCAGTAGAAGATCATACTAATGGGAAGCTTGCAGGGAATAACGGTAGACATTGAAGGTGCGAGTCCGTTGGTGGATTTTGAAGTGATATAGATTTTTGATGACAACAATCCCTATCCTGTTCTACTAGGAGTAGACTGGGCCACCGATATGAATGGAGTCATAAATCTGAAGAAGCGCAAAATGATTTTTGAGAAAACGTCACTACGCATAGTAGTACCACTAGATCCAGCTGAAGGAGCATGATACACTGAACCAGTGCACGATGATGATAATGATGATGATCTCGACTGCATCTACAAGATAAACATGCAAGAAAAGGACTGGGTGAAACCAACTGTCGATGTTAGGATTTCATGGGAGCGTGAAAGTTCTTGCACATTGTATTCAGATGAGGAAATAGAGCAATGGCAGAATCAGTTGCACAAAGTAAAAACACTTAATTGCAACATGATGGTTAGATCACTACACTGCATGACAACAGAGGTAAGGGATGTGCCTATGTATGATGGGTTGACCACAGTGGAGGAATTCCTAAGCAAATTTGAAAGAGAAGTTCCAGAACAACAACGTTTTGACCCTCTAAAATGGGCACTATGTGCTACGCCCACAAGGTGGTGGGGTACACATCAGCGAAGCCTTGAGAACTGGCGTGACTGCAGAAGAACGTTGTTAATAAGGTTTGGAAAGCCTTAGCTATGGATGAGAGCTGGGCATGATGGAAAAAGCAGCTCATGCTCCCACCTCTCTAGATGGGTAAAAGTGTCTGGTATGCAACCTGCATGAATGCACACCTTCCTCATGATCGGAAATAGGAATAACAAGTAGGAGTGAGTGAGATGAGGGCACGAATGACGAAGTATGATAATATCAAGCGCACCAAAGATTATACATGAGGAAGCCTTTGACAAGGTGTGCAAAGTGCTAAACACGGTCCATCATGAGATATGCATTGACTGGGACCTACGTGTACCTGCAGTACTATGGGCTTACAGAACAATGTATAAGAAACTGACGGGACAAACACCCTTCCGGTTAGTTTATGGCATAGAGGATGTCATGCCAATGGAATATATTGTACCTAGTTTGCGAATAGCAGTTCTCACAGGGATGACAGACTGTGAAGCTCTGGAAGAATGACTCGCACAATTGGAAGAACTTGAAGAGGAATTGTTCTTGGTGGGTTTTCATCAGCAAGTTAAAAAAAAACACGAAAAATCTTGGCATGATCGCCATATCAAGTTGCGACATTCAAAGTCAATGACTTGGTGTTGCTATATGACATAAGTTTGAAAAATTCTTGGCAAATTCAGAATGCATTGGCTGGGACCATACATGGTTAAAGAAGTCATAGACGGAGGCATGGTCTAGCTCATCAAATTAAATGGAGAAACCTTTCTAGGCAAAGTAAATGGAAGCCAATTGAAGCCCTACACAGGTGGGTCAACTATTTGACTAACCGACAGAAGCATAGTCTTCACGCTCCAGGGAGCTGGACAAGGGCACGGGACTACAAACATATACTGGTATAGATGGATGGGCATAGTTCTGACACAACGGTATCAAAAGAAAAGATGCAGCAGGTTCAACAATAAGTAGCTCAGTGCGCTGAAGACATCAAGGATGTTCGAGACCCGTTGGAGGGACTCCATGCCAAGATCGCCACGCCGACAAAGTGAATCGAGGACAAGTCACGATGTTTGTGTTGAGGGCCTGTTGGGCATGGAATCCCCCCACAACATGTTTTGGGGATCAAAGCCCAAGTTTTGAGTATTATTGTTCTAAAGACTCCACGAATTGTGGGTGTGGAGCACAAATTGTATGTTAGAGTCATAGGGTTGTCCGCCCTATGTTTTGAATGTAGTGTTGGCCTACCCATGGTCTACAGACCATGGGATTGTATAAATAGAGCGAGGCTCTAAGTTGTAAAGAGGAATGGGAGATACATAGAGGAACGAATGGAGTCTAAAAGATAATGAGCATAGAGTAAAAGTGTAAGTGCTTTGGGTCATAGTAGTAGGAAGAGGCTCTACAGCTGAGTGCGCAGAGGCCTAGTAGAGTCCGCAGCTGAGTGTGCAGGGCGGAGTTGAATCTGTAACCAAGGAAGAAGAATAAAAAAGAGAAGTTTGATTCCAAATCTTCTGTATCTATTTTGAGTTATTATATGGTTGATATCTTTTGCAATTCTATTGTTTTCTTTATCGCTTGCATAAATGGTGAACATTGTTAAGTATAACTAAACACATGCAGATAAGATAAGTAACCAACTGATATCGGGTTAATAGAAAGGGATTGGGTACCAATGCGGATCGAGCCCCGAGTAGGGCTGTGTGGAGGCAACATCATAGACTGTGAGGTACTGACAGGTGCGCATAGCAACATGCAGGAAGGATCAAACTGTGGACCACCGAGAATCATAAGACATCTCTAGGGTGTGGAAACCTAGTTCTAGCACCCTCCCATACTACTTCGAGTGAGACCTCAGTCCGTGCTTCGTGGACTGTTGCTGAAAGGGCTAGTAGTACCGGGATTTGTTTGGATAAATCACCTCTGAACCTGGGTTAGGCCCCAAAATGCCAACATCTAGGGTCTTGGAGATAGGAGTGTGATTTAACTACTCGAAGACATCAAAATCAACTTAGTAGCTTGCAATATGGAGTTAAATCCACTTGCATTTGTTTAGTCAGGGAAGCCCTTCTCGCAAGAGGGTTAAGGACGAGGTCACACTTGGGCTAGGTAGGGTGACATGACCCATTTCACTTATTTTTGGGTGATGCAATATACCGAAATCTTCAGGCATACAAACAATGTCATTATCACTTGGGGGCCACTTGGGAGGCAAATCCCAAGGGGGTTTCAGTCTTAGCTCCCTTTTGTGGTTAATTTTCCTGCCCTTACATGTGGATTTGTCCTACGACTATCCTTCCAGGTCCTGTTATTGTATGTAGTGACCATTGATCAGGAGCTCAGTACCAAGTGTCGTAAAATGGTCAAAAATGAAAGTGCTCAGAACTTATTGGAACCTGAATGACTGGATAGAGCTCGTCTTCCTAATTCTGGCGCCGCAAATGGTTCGAAAAACGGTCACCGTATGAGAAAGTTATGCCAAAAACAAAATCGCCCAATAACCCTTAATTTTTGAATTTTTAAAAAATTAAAAAAAGAATATTCCACAAAATATTCTTTGGAATATTCCAGGGAATATTCTTTTTGGACAACGAATCAATGGCTGCCACATGGCAAGCCTGGAGTCCGCCATGTGGCTGGGATGAAGTCAGCAACAATGGGCGCATATATACAAAAGTTGGCTCAAGTGTGGTTTCAACCTGCGACCAACTCTACACAAATGCCAAGCCTTACCAACGCGCCACAGGGATGAGATTTGTCATATGGGTGGCATAAATATAATTTGAACTTCGAATTGGTTTGAGTACGGCCCTAAGGGGGCCAGCCCCCGCATACCATGTGACCACAGCTCAAAACCGTGGGCCAAACATTTAACCGCCGGGCATGAAATCCGAGATAAACCGCCAACCATTCATAAGAATTTATTATAACTGTAGTGAAGTTGGCGGAAAATTTGGCAGGAGCACCAAATTTGGTAGGACCCACCATATTTGGCGGGCCTAACTGGCTCCAACTACAGTTAGCTAGAGTTTTTCTAGGGGCAGACTGGAGAAACTTTAATTGGCCATAACTTTGGCTAGGAAAGGCGGTTTTGGACGAATGTTTTTTTGATTTTGGGTATCTTGTACCTTCTAAAGCCATTGGCATAGGTTTCACAGCCATCTAAGGTCATTTTTAGGTGTGTTTTCTTCGTGGAAGTTCCAGGAGCCAATAGGGCCAAATCAGTTTGGGAGCTGCATTGGGAATTGTGCAGCCAGTGAATGTGGAACGAAGTTCACTCCTGAAGTTTTCCAACCTTCTGAATCCATTTCTGCAGCTCTTTTTTCCTTTTGAGGCATTCTTCTCACTGTTTAGTTTCAGGGAAGCTTTCAGGGCCACCAGGGCCATTTTAGTGCTTGAGTTGTTTGGGGGCTATGTTCATCCGTTTTTGGTGATTCAAAAGCCTATCTCTACTATTTTCAACCTTCTGACTCTAATGGAAGAGGTTTTAGAACCAATTGAGGTCATCTTCACCTCGAAATTCTCCATGCAAGATTAAAGGGCCACCAGGAAAGTATTGTATAAGGTACAAAATTCACTGTTTAGTGTTTAGGAAAGAGCATGTTTGGCTAATTCCTATCGTCTGATTCTGTATTTACAGTCAGATCTGTCCTTTGAGACACCCATATTCTTGTATTAACCTTTGTAACAATTTTAATACAAGAGGAAAATCCTAGTTGGAGAGGCTTGGTCCAGCAGATGTAGCCCAGAAGGGGTGAATTGCTTTATTATTTTGATGTCTTTATTTGCTGAAGATGAGATGCTAAGCAAAACTGATATAAAGTTTTAAACAGCAAATAAATATAACTTGCATAGACACATAATCACCTGTTCAGCTGCAGAAAGTTACTTGTCTTATTCCGCAAGACCTTAAACTTCAACTATGTGTATGTGAAAGACTTCTAAGTGTTTACTTTGTTATTTCTTTAGGCAGAGCCTATAGAGGGCCAGGTAGCCTCTGGAACTCATCCTCTTTTTAGAGGTGGCATGTCCGATGAATGCCCCTACAGTCTATCTCTGTATAAGAAATAAGAATTTTATACATTATTAGAGGTCATTTGGAGTGTCTAGCTCACAGTTGAAATTATTGGAAATGGATACCTTGCACCCTTAAACAAGTACATTCAATTTTCAGATCAGAAGGTATCAGAGCACTAGGTTTCCTTGACTGACATCACTAGCTTGATTGTGTAGCTTGAAAGGTGTCTTAAGCAGTGTTGAAGATTGACTGCTTCATTATTCTGCAAGCTACTTGTTGTTTGAGTTGGCTGAAGCTCTTTTGTTCATTTTTATAATGACAACTTCCATAAGTGAGTTCTCAAAATCGTCCTCCTTCACAAGATTCCTTGATGAAGGCTTGAAGCAAGAATTTTTCATCATGATGAATATGGTGAGAGAAATGTATGAGGATGAAAGAAAGAGCTCTAGACTTCAAGAGAAGTTGAATTCCATGAAGGAAGAGAAGCAGTTGCTTTCTGACCAATTGCAGGAAATGGAAGGCCAACTTCATATTGCAAACATGAATATGGAAAGGATGCATGAGTTGGAGACACAACTCCTTGTTGCCATAGAAGCCTTAGCCAAGTATCAGCTTGAAGAAGAGGTAAACAATTCTAGTTTGTCTTCAAATTCTTATAAGAATGTTTATGTTGGTTCTCTTGAGAAGCATACCAGAGGCATAGGGTCCAAGTTGATGTCCAAAATGGGATATGAAGGAAAAGGATTGGGCAAACATGCACAGGGTATAGTTGAGCCAATAATGGTTGAGGTAAGGCCTAAGAATTTGGGTCTTGGCTATGGACAATCTTATGGAGAAAGTTCCAAAGCAGCCATGAAGGCAATGGAAACAGTTCCTAGAAGGAGTTTCATTTCAGGTTCTCTATCTCAAGGTTGTAAAGGTTGTATCCTTGAGGAACGCAATGTTTTGAAACATGCGTTGCAGAAAGAACGTGTGCATAAGCATGCACTTGAAAAAGAGAATTGTGAAAGCTCTAAAACCATTGAAGGGATTCATGGTGTTCCAAAAGGAGCTTCTTCTTCATTTGATTCACCTCCTCATGAAGGTAATGAAGGTGAAAGAGAAAGGTATAAATCTGATTTCAATCATATTTCCTTTGATCATGTAAAGCATGGAAAATTTCCACACAAGCATTGGAAAAGAATTGCATGTTCTTTTTGTGGTTTGGTTAACCATAGTGTTTCTAGATGTTGGAAAAGAATGGCAACATACAGGAAACTTTTGAAGGAAAGGAGGAAAGAAGCCAAAGTTCCATTGAACAATGCAAATCATACTATCAAGAAGATGAACAGGTGTTGCACTTATTGCCATAAGCAAGGACATACTGCTGAAAGGTGTTGGACTCTGAATCCAACAATGCTTCCACGAAAGTTGAAGAAATGGGAGAAAGAGTATGGCAAGAATGGGAAGGAAGTTTCCATCATTGATATGTGTCAGGATGATACACATGTTGATATCGATGTGTAGTTAAAAGAAGCGCCTTTGAAATGGATTGGTAAGAAATGGTTAGAATTCTTATCCAATTAAAGTTGCATGTCTTTTGATTGAATGCGTTTCTTTGTTAAGGGAATGCAAGTTGCAAGATGGAAAAAGCTGAGTATGAGACTCACTCTATCACAACGAAAGTTATATTCATTTCAATTTTGAAAGTACATGTACATGTGATTGACGATATTGTACTTATGATTGTACTTAAGAGAAAGTTGAAGGATAAACTGTATGCATGAGAATGATATGCATGAGCACAAGGATCATGATAATTTCCTTGTATTTTAAACATGTATGTGTGATTAACTTGAATGGTTGGTTACTTTGTTTTTAACCATGCATGTAATGTAATATTGACTTGGAAAAAGTTAATTTGATCTCCAAGATTGTAAAGAGGAGAAATGATGAAGTGTTTCATCTTTGTAAAAGCCTTCTCATTTGGAGGCAACTCTTCTTCTGGAGCGGAGGTGCCATGGATGGGCATCGTGACAGTTGGCAAGCCCACATGTTCAGAGGAAGATTTCAACTCATATATCAACAAGTTTCATTGCTGGTTTCTGCAAACTTTCAGTTTGTCTGGAAAACAAGCTTGGTCGGGATTCGACGAGTACTTGGTTTATGCAGCAACATTCGCCATGACGACAGTTGATAAGGCAGGACATTTTGGCATCAGTATGCTCTTTTGGCTGAACAGAAGAGGATATTTCTGTTCCTCAAGTGCTGTATAGTTCGGTTCAGAGATTCAGTGAGCTTTTGGGGACCAAAAGCCTTCTCATTTGGGAGGTGTGATCAGGAGCTCAGTACCAAGTGTCGTAAAATGGTCAAAAATTAAAGTGCTCAGAACTGATTGGAACCTAAACAACCAGATAGAGCCCATCTTCCTAATTCTGGCGCCACAAACGGTTCGAAAAACAGTCACCGTATGAGAAAGTTATGCCAAAAACAAAATCGCCCAATAACCCTTAATTTTTGAATTTTTAAAAAATTTAAAAAAAGAATATTCCATAGAATATTCTTTGGAATATTCCAAGGAATATTCCTTTTGGACAGCGAATCAATGGCTGCCACATGTCAAGCCCGAAGGCCGCCACGTGGCTGGGATGACGTCAGCAACAATGGGCGCATATATACAAAATTTGGCTCAAGTGTGGTTTGAACCCACGACTAATTCTACCCAAATGCCAAGCCTTACCAACGTGCAACAGGGATGAGATTTGTCATATGGGTGGCATAAACGTAATTTGAACTTTGAATTGGTTTGAGTGCGGCCCTAAGGGGGCCAGCCCCTAAGGGCCAGCCCCCGCACACCATGTGACCACAGCCCAAAGCCGTGGGCCAAACATTTAACCGCCGGACACAAAATCCGAGATAAACCGCCAACCATTCATAAGCATTTATTATAACTGTAGTGAAGTTGGTGGAAAATTTGGCAGAAGCACCAAATTTGGGCGGACCCGCCATATTTGGCGGGCTTAACTGGCTCCAACTACAGTTAGCTGGAGTTTTTCTAGGGGCAGACTGGAGAAACTTTAATTGGCCATAACTTTGGCTAGGAAAGGCGTTTTTGGATGAATTTTTTTTTCATTTTGGGTATTTTGGACCTTCTGAAGCCATGGGCATAGGTTTCACAGCCATCTGAGGTCATTTTCAGGTGTTTTTGCTTCGTGGAAATTCCAGGAGCCACTAGGGACAAATCAGTTTGGGAGCTGCATTGGGAATTGTGCAGCCAGTGAATGTGGAACGAAGGTCATTCCTGAAGTTTTCTAGCCTTCTGAATCCATTTCTGCAGCTCTTTTTTCCTTTTGAGGCATTCTTCTGACTATTTAGCTTCAGGGAAGCTTTCAGGGCCACCAGGGCCATTTCAGTGCTTGAGCTGTTTGGGGGCTATGTTCATCCGTTTTTGGTGATTCAAAAGCCTATGTCTACTATTTTCAACCTTTTGAGTCTAATGGTAGAGGATTTAGAACCAATTGAGGTCATCTTCACCTCGAAATTCTCCATGCAAGTTTAAAGGGCCACCAGGGCCAATTGGGGAAAGTACTGTATAAGGTACAAAATTCATTGTTTAGTGTTTAGGAAAGAGCATGTTTGGCTAATTCCTATCTTCTGATTCTGTATTTACAGTCAGATCTGTCCTTTGAGACACCGATATTCTTGTATTAGCCTTTGTAGCAATTTTAATACAAGAGGACAAGCCTAGTTGGAGAGGCTTGGTCCAGCAGATGTAGCCCAGAAGAGGTGAACTGCTTTATAATTTTGATGTCTTTATTTGCTGAAGATGAGATGCTAAGAAAAACTGATATAAAGTTTTAAACAGCAAATAAATATAACTTGCATACACACATAATCACCTGTTCAACTGCAGAAAGTTACTTGTCTTATTCCGCAAGACCTTAAACTTCAAGTATGTGTATGTCAAAGACTTCTAAGTGTTTACTTTGTTATTTCTTTAGGCAGAGCCTGTAGAGGGCTAGGTAGCCTCTGGAACTCATCCTCTTTTTAGAGGTGACATGTCCGGTGAATGCCCCTACAGTCTATCTCTGTATAAGAAATAAGAAGTTTATAGATTATTAGAGGTCATTTGGAGTGTCTAGCTCACAGTTGAAATTATTGGAAATGGATACCTTGCACCCTTAAACAAGTACATTCGATTTTTAGATCAACCATAGTGGCCTATATGCTTAGGGATGATACCCAACTGTAGCTTCGGGGTCGTTTTCTATGTAACTGGGACAAATATTAGTCATACTCTCTTTGTCCTCTCGGAGGGTGCACCATGACTAATAAGGGCACTTGCACCAATTTCACATACAAAATGGTTGGGAAGCAGGTTGCTAGTATAACTATTCCACCACAATCTTCTTTTTATTTTGGTTTGTGTGTGCTATCTTATAGGATGTTTCTATTGTGCCTTGTTTGGTCCGAGTCAGTATTTTTGGCATTAGAGTGGTCGCACTAACATAAATGTATTTAAATTATAAGTTAGCGCCCTGGCTAATATTTGTTCATTGACGGTCTCGTCGTCTTCACCATTTACCTCCTTAACGAGGTGGACTTGTTACTCTTGCACGAAGGGTTCATGTCAGTGCTCGAGACTTAGATCAACACATGGTCGTGTAATCTATACCTGGTCCTTCTGATAATGACTTTATTTCTATTGATATTTGGTAGATGACTCTAACACCCTTGCAAATCCACTATTGACTGGTCCTTTAGGACCAGAACTATTACGGTTGAACCCTACCAGTTCCACACCCACCTACAGTCACGTGCCTTTGTCTATACTCTGCCCTATGGTAGAATCTGAGACATCCTTACCTTTTGCATCAAAAGTATCAACTTCCATGAAATCATTTTCACCTTTTAGTGTTTCTATACCCACTCCTCCATCCACAACTCTCACATCTTCTTGGGACATTCCACCAGATTCTTCTATGATTCCTGCAAATTCCTCAAATGTTTCCATGCCCACATCATCTCCTACGTCAACCAAGGTGATGAGCCCTAGTATTGCAACAAGAATGCTACAACTCCCAATGCTATCGACTTTAATTATCAACCTGGGGTTCGTACAAACTTAAGAGGTATTGGCACTATATCTTTAGCATATAATGTGTCCTTCCTTTTTTGTCATGAGAGAAAATAAATGCTGCCTATTTGCAGGAATGAAATACTAATTTAAAAATGCTTGTAAAATAACATGAAATCCTTTATCTACTTATTAACACACTTTGCTTGCAAAGAACCCTATTTTAACCCTATTTGTCACATGTGATGTTTTAACTAACATAAGCATGAAATCTGATCTAGAGAGTACTAAATATTATGTGCATGTGTAAATATAAAATAACTCATTTTTTTAATCTTTTTTCTTTATAAATGAAAATGTAAATCTTTCCTTGATTTTTGGCAGGGGAGACAGGTGTGGAGGAAGAGGGGTACAATGATTTTGATGGGTTGGAGGTCAATTAGGGGCCTAATCCTAGATTCAATGATGATTTTTCTCAATTTATGCTCAAAATAGGATGCTACAAGATTTCCTATAGGAAGTACTAGTTCTCCTACAAGATCCCCTAGTTCTCCTACACAATCCGCTAGTTCTCCTACAAGATCCCCTATTTTACTACATGACGTTAAAGATTTACTATACAAAATTATAATTCATCGAATGACCAAGTAAATCAAATCCAAATTGGATGGGAATTTTTTTTTATTGACTAGGATTTCATAGGTCTCCATCCCAAGTGGAATCACTCAAAAATAACTCTGTTAAACCATGCTAAAAAATAGTAGAAAACTACTAGTCGAAAAGATAGAAATTCAAGAACTAGTGAGCTAGTAAATCTATAAAATGCCTAACCTAATCAAGTGAAAATGTAATGGGCTAATTTTTGTTATGAGAAAAAACGTTTTTTATCTAATTCAATTTGAAACAATGTGATTGAAGCTCATTATCATGCTCTAAAAAATAGCAGAAATTTATTGTTCTTTGCCACAAAGGAGTTCCAGAAATCTAGATTTGGGCATAAGAAAACTCATCAAAGCAGCTCAATGATTAATCTAACCTTCCAAATATTTTCCAAGGATGAAATGATGCATGTGATCCTACAAAATAACTTACATTAACCATTTAACCTAATTGTACAACAAGAAATCATTAATACTAAATGCAGAAGTACAAAGAAATAAAAACAAGAGATGCATCTGAATAAGAAGTAAAACTAAGCAAAGAAAATGATACAAAAGGGCTCTGAGGCTCTTGGGATGGCCAAGCCCAAGGAAAATCAGATACCTATGGAGGATAACAAGATTTATAAGCTGAACATGACACCAGGATTCATTATTTTCATCAATACAATTACATCCCTGTAAGAAAATACAATGGAGCTACATAAATACGAGTTCTCTCCACAAGAACACTAATGAAAATCTACCCCTAGTGGAAAATTTGACTTGCTACTTATACAAAATGATTAGGAATCATTCACCAAGAATGGAGGAATCTTTTCCCACCAAAATCAATTGATTAGTGGATTTGGTTTCCAATACTAGGAATCTGCATTAAATGGCAGGGAACGCATTTCTAGATTTTCTCAATCATTGGAGTTCCAAAATATGTGCCATAATTCCATAATATCATGTTGATTTATTATTTAATACTGATCCTACTATCATAGGGAGAAAATCCCTAAATTATCTCCTCCTCTAAATCTTCATAATCTGCCCAATATTCTTATAATATTCCACAAAAATAAATAATATTAGGCACAAATATGCAATTATTCATAAACCTTCCTAATGAATATATTAAAGTTAAAAATGCATTATCTAATGCAGAAAGAGAGGTTTAATATGGTGAAGGATGGTCATAGGCCTTAACTTATGTTTAATTCAGAGGCTTGGGCCTTAATTTATGTCTAATTTAGAGGCCCATCATACCCGCTACTGAAAGTGTTGCTCATCCTCTGAGAAACTTAGTGACCTCCTTGGGCCTCATTCGTGGCCGTGGTGGCCTCTCTCTTGTGCATTAAGAATCTTGGCTGTAATTTCTGCAAGGACAAGCCCAAAAAGATATTTGTACAAAGAAAAGTCCTTGTTTCTTAAGACCATTAGTTTGCCTTCTTCCCCTTGTTGAAGATGGTTCTTGAATATTTTTCAGTTTGGCAAGGCCTTCCACCTCCTCATCGACTTTTTGATACCTTGTTCCACCATTTGGAAAACTCTAAAACCTTCTAAATGTCTTTAGATGAGAACTAGGACATTATGTAGTAATTCTTGTCAAAGCTACAGGAAACCCTGTTAAAACTACATGTAACCATTTCTGAGCATAAATTATAGTCTGAGCTTGGGACATGCCCTCAACTTGACTCCCATGCCTTTCTGTTATTTCAATAACATCGTTTATGCCTTGGACAAAATATAGAAAGAGATTAGAGACCTCTTGGATAGATTCTTTTCATCACAGTAGTTTGAGTTATGTTTTGATGGTGGATGCCTCATTTCCTTTTACTACCTTCTTCTTCTCTCTTGTGGCCTAAATGGTAGCTTAATGGCCTTGTAGTTCTATATTTTGATTAGGTCTCTCTTAGGCATTGTCATTTTGAGTTTTAACATAATTTCTTCTTTCTTCCTTCTTGTAGCAACATTCTACCTTCCTGTAGTAGTGTTGGCTTGATGGGACCTGACCCAGGTTTAGCATTAAGTAGCCATGAAAATCCCTACACTACTAGCCCTTTCGGCATCAATCAATGGAGCATGGATTGAATTCCCACCCGAAGTAGTATGGCGGGGTGTTGGAACCAAGTTTCCACACCCTCAGATGGTTGTGATGTCATTTATATGCCCTAACCCTTCCTTCGCGTAGACCAATAATCCCTTTAGGGATTATCAAAGTACTTCTCTTATTCGTCCTTGAAGCCTCCATGAAAGTCTCTGATCATCCTTCGTGGACCCTAAATAGATAGATCAAGAACTTATGCACCTCTATGGTTACTCTTATTTCTGTATTTACTTAGATTTGCTTAAGTATTGGTTAACTTCATGTAGATAGATATTCTTACTTGCATTCATATGACAAAGTAAAACACATAGATTCGCGCATCAATATAGCATTAATTCATAACCCCAATATTCAACATAAAATAATCACAACATTCATAACATAAAGTAAAATACCGCATACAAAAATAATTCTAGAATACTTCTCTTTATTGATAATCCAGATTTCTAGTACAGACTCTAACTATCCTATGCACACAACTACAGGGGTTTGTGCACTCAGTTGTGTACTTCTACCCTAGGCCTCTATTCACTCAGTTGCAGAGCCTCTTCCTATGCTAAGACTCTTCTCTCTTAGCTCTCACAGAGCCATAAACTTACTTAGAACTCTACCAAAAACTTATGAACTAACTTAGACTCTTCTAAGACTCCCCTTTTATACAATCCCATGGTCTACAGACTAAGGATAGATCTCATCAGGTCATCAAAAAATATGTAAACTAAGGGAATAAACCCTTTTTTACTGCTTACATCTTTGCGCTCTGTGGCCACAAAATGCGGAGACTTTACATTCTTTACATAAAACATGGGCCTTTAGGTCGAAAACTTGGGCTTTTAACCCCAAAATTGACCCTAGGGGACCTGTTCCCAATAGGCCCCAAAAAAAGATATGGTGACTAACCCCTAAGTCACTCTACTACCATGGAGAGCTTATCGTGAAGACATCCCAACTCTACTTGTACCATTGTGAATTTGGCTGTGCATTGTGTTGCGGCCTGATTCACCTGCTCGACTAATTGCTCTGTCATTGGCTCTACATTGTCTGCATGTATTTTCTACTATGTTTCCTATAAATTGGCCAATTTCCCTTCAACGGAGGTAATGAGTACATAGGTCTCCTTTAGCTAAGGCCCCAATCTAGCCTTGAGTATTGTCTCCTTGCGCTAAGCTGCATCCACCTGTTCCTTCAGTGCCTTTGCTTCCTGCAGCTTCGCTAACCTTTGTGTCATGGAAACTATGCACACTGTTGATTTAACCTCATCATATCGTTTCTATAGCACCCACACCTCTATTTCCAACCTCTGCATAGTGGGATCCTCCTATAGGTTTGTGACTACTTCGACCGACTGCTTGAAGAGTGTAGTGCACTCCTTCATGGCAACATCTATAGCTGCTACGACATCTTTGACAGTAGCCTCACATTTTTCCTTCACCTCTTGCGGAGTCAAAGGCTGGGCCCACAAATCGAGTTCTGCAATCTTGAGGTTTAGATCAAATTGAACCTTAGCCAGTTATTTTCTTGCTTCACACACTCTAGTATTGAGCTTCCGAATTCTCACATTCACTGGTGCATCTTCAAGAATATCTAGCTTTGTAATAGTCTTGGATGCCTCAGCCACTACATTGCTTGTGTGCTCATTCTTGTATGTGATGGCCTTAAGAAGATCAATGGCAGAATTCTTCTGTGCAACCATCTGAGCATTGTTCACCCTCTTCTCACTGATAACGTTAAGTGCACGTTGTTCTCAGGCCCTGTTACAGATCCATTTGGGCACATCAAATCCCAAAATTCAGATTAGTGTTTTAGGGCTCATCAATCCCTAATTTCAGTTGCTTCATGTCGTAAACAAGTCACCCCTTTGAATTCCTCCTTCCTAGACAGTTTCATGACTTGAAGACATCCAGAAATAGTCTCTAGAAGGACTAGCGTAGGTAAGCCCTTATGAAGGTGCATTGTAGAGTACTTATGTCCACTGCGAGGGTGCTTTGCAGAGCACTTAGGCTTCCTTTCACCTACAATGGGTGAGAATGAGAGAAATTCACAGAGGGTTTGGGGAATACTCATATCTTTTGGAGTCATCTCAAAGTTTCCCTAACTTATCAACTCCTTTGAGCTCGAAAATGGATGAGGAATGAGTTATGGTGCATCCTATCCTCTCATCCTTTCCTCCATGGAACTAATTCTATGTATGGAATGCCATTTAGTGCCACCATTAATGACAAAACCTCCTTCATCTTCCTATAAATTGACCACTCATCTAAGTGATCAAGGGGTTGGATTATGTTGAATTGTAAGGAGATAATGCTACTATGAGATTTGGCTTTGAAGCAAGTATTGTGATGCTAGAATTTTGTCATGCTTTTGATGTGATGTGAATGGGATCCAAGTTGGAGGAATGTCTTTGAATCAGACACTGATGGTTGTAATTCGTTCTTCTATTTAATAAAGTATTTGAACCTTTCTCCCATATGTTTGTATTGTTATATGATGCTTATATGTGTGAAATGCATCTTATTCCATTCACTTGTATTCAATAGATCTTTTGCTTTGATCAGCCCTTTGTCTTCTATTTGTGTTTACAGGTACTTCTCAAGCATGTTAAGTACGGGAAGGAGTGACAGGATTGATACAAAGGAGACAAGAGGAAAGCGGAACTAAAACTAGGTCTTGTCATCTTCTTTGTCTTATCTATTGCTTATAGGAAAAGGCTAAAGTGCTTTAAATTGTTGTTCTAGATGTGGCTTCTCATCTAGGGAATTAGTATTTATCCATAGATACCAAATTCTACAAAATAAATTGGCACTCCGCTGGGGAACTATCACCTATACTAGTAGCTTATTCACCTCCTAAGACATTCATGTAGACCCTACTTGTGTTCATTGACTGTATTTCATCTATTTTGCATTGAATTTTGGTCAAAAATTGAGGTTAGATGACTCTTGAGTGGCCTCTCAGAAATCAGTGCAGGCTTGGTTAGCGGACAGTGCTCTATAGAGCACCCTTGAGTGAAAGACAGTGTTTTGCAGTGTAGCGAGGCCCTCTTTAACCTGCGCTGATCAACCTTAGGTCAAATTCCCACCTTTGGAAGGTGTTTTTGCAACTTTTCTTTGTTTGTTTGCTTGCTGATTAATCAATGAATGTCATGTATCAGAGAACAAATTTCTATCTCCTTTTCTAGCCCTACTTCGACTTGATTGATTAATGTTTCTTAATTTATTTTTTTGTCATTATCGATCAATAGTTAAAGTTAGGATATAATTGATTAATCTTAATTTGAAAGAAGGTGTCGTAAAGTCTTCTCTTCCTTCGACTTAGAACTGTTGTAAAAGTCTTTGTTCTTATGAAATATTGATTGATTTTATGTGCATTTTTCCTTTTGTTCATCATAAGATTAATGGATTCGAAAAGAAAAACTTGCATCGTTCATATTGTAATTTGTCAATGCTTGAAAGAAATAGCTAGGGAATTTACATTAGATGTGCTCTTTTCTCTTTATCAAAGATCTGATTGCTCTATCCCTACTAGCTAATGTTTTCATTGTTCAATTGAATGAGAATAATGCTTATCATATTAGTTGAATTTTAGGAATTGCAAACATACATCACGTGGTGAACCTTGAAAGGAAAATTGTAAAGAAGATCAACTTAAAATCTATCTGAATTTACCTGATGGAGCATCATCACCTAACGAAAAATATTTAGAGGTCTAGGCTAGAGACGTGTTCTAAAGTCGTAAAACAAAGCAACCATCGCTAACTTGTCTACAATACATCCCAAGTGTGATACCTCATTCGACGTACATGAGTATATCATATCTCGTCCACGTACCTTCGGGTATATAGGGTGGTGTTACAGTACATAAAGTATATGGGAATGCCCTCACTATGTGGTTTTGCATTAGACAACGCTTATATGAATTGGGCCTCCACGTACATTCAGGTATAAAGGGAGGAGAACACTAGGTTGCTATCCATACTTAGGTAACCGAGTCGGCTACCTTGTACACTGTGATACACCGAACACAGCATTCGGGGAGATTTCCTAGCTTGTACTTCTTAGTTCACCAGGAGCTATTCTGTAGTTCACAGTTGCTTGGTATACCTTTTTCTTAGATTATCCCTCTTCTATTTTGTTATGTTACTTTAATTAAAATAAAATTAATTGACTGCGGATAACATCCTCCATGCTCACTCCTTAGTTGGTCTTAGGTTGAAACATATGGAAACAAATCCAAAGTCCACCGATCAAGGAATTCATTTTGATGAGAATCATAGCCCCTTTCCTCCTTCTGGAAATATTGGACCTCCATATATGGCTACATTGTCCCTTCTGGGATTTACCATTGGCTTTCCAATATATTTGTTTTCAACCTCCTCGGTTCAAATGTCGTGATTTCTCCGCAATCGAGTACTCCTCCAACTGGACAAAATCAACCTCTGGTTGATCCTAAAGTTGATCCTTTGACTTCTTCCTTGGTTGTTTCTTCCTCCCCTTCTTCCTCTTCAGCTGGTGAAAGTATCGGTACTAGTAACCAGGTGGCTAAGAATAATAAGAAAGGGAAGAAGAAGAGGAAGAAGCCAATTCAAGAGAGGGGCAACCAAGCAACCATTGTTTTGAATGCAACATCCGATGAGAAACCATCCATCAAGCCTCACAAAGTTTGATATCCATGCAAACTTTTTGTGAGAGACCATCATCTTCGAAATTGTCTTGATATTCCTCAGATCTTAGAAGAATGGTCTTTTCGTTCACATCATCCTATGTCATCAACTTCTGGAGATCATGCTGGTGACACAACATCAACTAGTGGTCGTAAAGTTCATGGAAAGAAGGGTAAAGTTAAGTTTCCATGTAGCTTATGTGAAGGGAATCACCCCATTCACCTTTGTCCCTATCTGGATGAAGCCAAAAAAGTGTTGGATAACCGTCCTATTTCACCGCAAAGACTTCCATCTAGTTACAGGAGACTCTCCCTTCATCCTTCACTAGTTTATGAATTGACTAACTTAGATCAACCATCCGTCAAACCCACTCTCTCTGAAAGTGAATCATATGAGTCTATACCCAACCCAAATCAACAGGTCAAGGAAACAGTTGACCTGATTTCACCTTTAGTGAATCGTACCTTTCCCAAAGAGAGTGAATATGATACCACTCAAGTTCTTTTCGTTTCTTCATATTCAAATGAGCTTGGGGGAAATCCTCTTGTTACATCGAGACAGGAGGAAAATTTTCCTGTTCTCGTAACTCAAGGGGATAATTTTCATGTTTCTACGTTACCCCCTCCAAGTAGTTTGGTCACTTCGTTTGATTGGAATCAACTGGCGGGATTTCGTCTTCCTTCTTATGTGCCTTTCTAGATCATAGTACAAATTTGTAATATGATTGTATCTGGCACTATTATAGATGAAGTTGCATCTGTGAATATTCTTTCCTCAACTTCTTGGCAAGCGCTTGTTTTGCTGCCACTTGTGCCTGTTACCCAAAATCTGTTGGCTTTTAACAGAGGAACCAGTCAGCCATTGGGGATCCTTCCTCATTTGTCTATTACTTTGGGAGGAAAAATCGTTTATCTGAATGTGATGGTAGTCCTAGGCCCTTTAGATTACAATTTACTTCTTGGGCGTGACTATGTTTATGACATGGGAGATATTGTTTCAACACTCTTTCAAGTGATTTGTTTCCCGCATGAAGGCAGAATTGTCACTGCTGACCAACTTTCATTTCCTGGCCCAAATATGGCTTCTAGTCAACCATC
Organism: Pinus tabuliformis; assembly: GCA_031772625.1. Taxonomy (NCBI): domain Eukaryota; kingdom Viridiplantae; phylum Streptophyta; class Pinopsida; order Pinales; family Pinaceae; genus Pinus; species Pinus tabuliformis. The sequence goes on from CM062810.1 coordinate 550,374,731, forward strand.
TTCCCTAAATGGTCCTTTTTTACTAATGGTATCATCCGTACCACAGGTCAACTATGTGGCAACCTATCCCATACCTACATAAACTGACAATCAATTTAGTGATGTTGTACATCATGTACTGGGGGCATTGTAACCAGATCTCTCCTTCATGACCTATCATGGGTCGCGAGAAACAAGAAATTTCAGCATAGTTCCTTGTCTTGTGTCAAGCTCGTTAAAAAATGAAACAAGGAATTTGAGAAGAGTTTCTTGTCTTGTGTCAAGCTCATTAAAAAATGAAACAAGGTCCCCTGGAGCAAAGTTCCACGTTGAGTCTTTGATTAGATCATGTAAAATCCTAGTCAAGTCTTTGATTAGATCCTGTAAAATCCCAGTTGAGTCTTTTACTTGATCTCGTAAAACACCCTTCATTCCATCCTCCTAATAGCTAGAAGTAGTCTACTTAGGTGAATTTAATGAAGCTTGGGGGGCATGCACCTAATGGTAAAGTTAAGTTTCCCCGTAGGTTATGTGAAGGGAATCACCCCATTCACCTTTGTCCCTATCTGGATGAAGCCAAAAAGGTGTTGGATAACCATCGTACTTCACCGCAGTGACTTACATCTGGTTATAGGAGACTACCCCTTTCATCATGCTAGGGGCATGTAAACCAATCTCAAGCATAGTTCTTTGTCTCAAGATTGTGTAAAAATGAAACTGAATCCAAGCACAGTTTTTTTGTTTCGAGCTTGTGTAAAAACAAAACTGAATCCAAGCATATTTTTTTGTTTCGAGCTTGTGTAAAAATGAAACTGAATCCAAGCATAGTTCACTATGGTTCAATCTTGTCTAAAAATGAACCCATCTCCATTTTAACCCTCGTGAATGCCATTCTATCAGCCTCTTTCGTCAAATCAACCTTGGTTTTTCTCCCTCCATTGTCACTATCTGCTTGGCCAAACATACGGTTTCACTTTGTTGTTTTACCCTTTTTGAGGAATAGTCGCAATGAGTGGTCTTATTGGCCATCCTCTTCACATAAATCAACATTTTTTGAGAATTTCCAACATCATCGGAACCAGTTGCTATCCTAGACACCACTCATTCCTCAAAGTGGAGTCCTCTTTAAGCTCTTTTTAGACTCTCTAAATATGAAAAGATAGCCGAGCCCTTGTCCTTTCCAACTCGTTAACGGATTGGAAATGATATCTCTCTTGTATTATTTTATGCTTTTTCTGGCTTGAGAGATTAATTTATGAAAAATAACTTATGGAGTTTTGTTTTTGTCCCTTTTCAAACTCTCTAAACATGAAAAGGACCGAGTTATATTTGTCGTTAAACTCGTTAAAACATCAAATAGCGACAAACTTGTCCATCGAGAAAAGACCGAGTTTCACCTTCACTAGAGTCATTAAAACATCAAATAGCAATGGATTTGCCCGAAGGGTGAAATTATCCAACAAGCATATGTTATCTTCCTCAAGATTGATAAAAATAAAGAGGTATTGGTCAGCAATGGCTGGGGAAAATGGGAAAAGGGGAAAGCCACTTTATGGTAGCAAGTCGCTCTTGAACATGACACTTTCACTCCATCACCATGACTATTTGGGTTGGGTTATTAGCTTGATGGTTATCACACCATTAGTCTATCATACCATCCATCACTTTGTTTTGGGTCAATGCTTCCAATTCACTCAGACTATTTGGGTTGGGTTATCTGCTTGATGGTTATCATACCTATGGTCTATCACACCATCCATTACTTTGGTTTTGGGTCAATGCTGCCAATTCATTCAGTGTCGCCGATATGTTCAAGAGAAGTCAGTCAGTCAAAATTCATCCTTTGCAATACCATAAACCTTCATTTTCATGACCACCATCCCTAAACCTTGTGTCATCAGTTAAATTCCATCTCTAAAGTCACTACACTCGTTTCATGTCGTTGATGTTAGATACATCAAGGCCCTCCTGTGACGAGTCACTTCCTGTCGACATTAACTCATTAGCCAAGAAGTTGACTTAGAAACACCCATTCAATACCTCGAAGCTTGCATGCATCAATGGCAGGTTTCTCACTTCTGGCGATAGGCATACATAAATGGCCTTCGACTAAAATATTTTGTATTATGTTCGACATTAAATCATCTATTCACACCATGTAGAATGTAATACAGTATCTTGTGGATCATTATCATTATCAATGATTTCTCTTGCATCTGTTAACAACTTACATCATTGGTTGGTAATCAGATGGTGTTTTCCCATGTTTGACTTCAGATCACATATTCACATGGTTAGACTCATACTTGAGTGAATGGTTGAATGAGATTGAAGACCCTGGATCTTGTTTCATCCATCGGGGTTGCGATTTCAGGAGTACTAAATCATATGTACAATGGCTTTACATTGATGGTCATCCTGATCATGGGTCTATATCTGTAGACAATTGTTTATGTCCATGTAATGAAAGTTTATAAGATGAGAATGGGTATGCCTTCCCTCAACAATTCATGAAAAATCAAAAATCATGAAATATGTATTGTAGGTGATGCAGGTCACCTTCCACTTTGATACCTCCTCATCCATCGTAAATAATTTCATTCAACATTGGCATTTTTCCGACTTCATGCTTTAGGGGGCAGCGATTATAGATCCATTTGGGAACATCAAATCCGAACATTCAGATCAGTGTTTTAGGGCTCATCAAACCCTAATTTCAGTTGCTTCATGCCCTAAACAAGCCACCCCTTTGAATTCCTCCTTCCCAAACATTTTCATGACTTGAAGAGATCCAGAAATATTCTCTAGAACGACCAATGTAGGTAAGCCCTTATTAAGGTGCGCTGCAGAGCAGTTAAGTCCACTGCCAGGGTGCTCTGCAGAGCACTTAGGCTTCCTGTCACCTGTGCTAGGTGAGAATGAGCGAAATTCACATATGGTTTGGGGAATATTTTTATCTTTTGGAGTCATCTAGAAGTTTCCCTGACTTATCAACTCCTATGAGCTCAAAAATGGATGAGGAATGAGTTAAGGTGCATCCTATCCTCTCATCCCTTCCTCCATGGAACTAATTTTAAGTATGGAAGGCCATTCAATGCCACTATTAATGACAAAACCTCCTTCATCTTCCTATAAATTGACCACTCATTTAAGTGATCAAGGGGTTGGATTATGTTGAATTGTAAGGAGATAATGCTACTATGAGATTTGGCTTTGAAGCAAGTATTGTGATGCTACAAGTTTGTCATTATTTTGACGTGATGTGGATGAGATCCAAGCTGGAGGAATGGCTTTGAATCAAACAACAATGGTTGTAATTCCTTCTTCTATTCAATAAAGTATTTGAAACTTTCTCCCATATGTTTGTATTGTCATATGATGCTTATATGTGTGAAATGTATCTAATTCCATTTACTTGTATTCAATAGATCTTTTTCTTTGATCAGTTCTTTGTCTTCAATTTGTGTTTATAGGTACTTCTCAAGCGTGTTAAGTATGGGAAGGAGTGACAGGATCAATACAAAGGAGACAAGAGGAAAGTAGAACTACAAGTAGGTCTTATCATCTTCTTTGTCTTATCTATTTCTTATAGGAAAAGGCTAAAGTGATTTAAACTGTTGTTCTAGATGTGGCTACTCATCTAGGGAATTAGTATTTATCTGTAGATACCAAATTCTCCAAAATAGGCCCGAAGTTCCATGATCACACCATCCTGCAGAGTGTGAAGGGCTTCACTAGCAAGCATGGCCAACTTTAGACCAACCCCCTTGAGGGCGCTAACAGTGGCCTTGTTAGCTTCTGCTTTTGTGGTCAGCATTCCATCCAGCAGTGCTATTGCCCAGTGATAAAATCGCTAAACTAGTCGATGCCACGCTACTCCTGCCCACACTAATATGTACCTATGATGCTTAGATCTGCAGCTCACACAGACTCGTTTGAATGGCACTCAAGGCCTATTTCTACTGCTCCTCAAACTATCGCAACAGTTCCGCAGTCACATCCCTCACAACATCACCAATGTCGTCCAAATCACCTTCTATCAAGGTGATTGAGTCGAGGGATGTTTTTCTTCCCTTGGACTTCTTTCGTGACCATACTTTCTCCTTATCCCTATTGTTGATCCAAATAGGATCTAGCATGGCCTCTAAGTCTTAAAATCTTCAAATAAGACATAAAGGTTGAAAAGATGCTAATGGCACAAATCACATGTAAATCTGAGTTCGGATAAATAAAATAGAACCAAGTCAAACTTCGAGCCAAAGAGTCAATGGCTACGTCAGCAGGACATGTGGAAACTCGGGAAAGAGTCACAGGTTTTTGGTAATGTCAGCACAATAGATGAGGTGGCAGTCGTAGATTGGTTCAAGTCATTAAAGATGTGGAATAGGGTTAAAAGTGAAAAATATAATTAATGATGTTAAATTCTTTTTATGGCTAAACCTCATTAGGCAACCGACCCGATGAATTTATGAATAAAACAATGAAGGATTTAAGTTCTGTGGTAAACAGTATTTCAAGCAGGCTTTAGGCAGAAAGTGGCATTGGAAGGGTTGCCCCTAATTCCATACACTGGCTGACGCATAGCATGGTGCAGGAGAGTGAAATCTGATTCTTTGAGTGGGTAATCTCCATGCAAGTCGGCCACCTGAAATGGCTATCAGCCATTAGATTGGAGATCGTGGATCAACGGTAGAGATTGAGTGGACTGTTTGATGATCGGGTTGGATGCAAACCATTGGATTGAAGGTAGATCAAATGGTATGGAATACTAGAGGGATGTTGGTAGATGAGGCATGACAACTATCCAATTCATCCATTTTGGGATTAGTGTTAGAGGAAGGCCGACGGTCGGGTCCACCCGCACCTGCCGGTCCTTTCGTTGTTAAACCGTTTCAGTTTCCACGCTTCAACGTAAGGATAATGGAAACATGTTATAAAACATGATTAACATAGAAGAAAAAGGAACAGAGTTAATAGACAGAGTGAGGAGAGAACAAAGTAGAGCCAGAGAGGTTTTGGGAACCATCCAGGGGGTCTGGAGGTCGTGTCACTCAGTTTGACTTGAGAGTTTCGAGTGTAAACTTTGTATTAATACCATTGTTGTGTTCAGACTTAGTGTTGATCTAACACTTGTAACAACCTGTATTTGAAGACATAATATAGAGGTCAGCACTGAAAGCTTGGACCAGGAGATGTAGCCAGGAAGTCTGGTGAACTCCTTTATCATTTTGGCTGTGTTGATGTGATTTTGTTATGTTTTCTAATTGTTAATTGTCTATATTATTCACAATATTTTCGATCCATTGCACTAAGTAATATAGGCATTCCTGCACATGAGTCTGTAATACCTTTGCCATCATTTTAAGATCATTTTCAGACCAAGTGGTAGCAGAGCTTTCAGTTTTTGTTAAGGTTAGACAAACTTGTGAAGGAATTTGAATGCTAACTTGATTAAGGCTCATAATAGGAGAAGGAGAACTTTTTGAGGCCAATCCAGAGTTTGGAATAGTATTTTCTCAGAGGAGAATGGCAGAAGAAGCTACACTGGGATCAGAATCTCAGTTTGTAGATAGTTTTAAGACAATACGAGCCATGGTGGAAGAGATGTATCTAGAGTTCAAGCAGGGTCAGATTGAAGGCACTTCAACACCTACACCAAACAAAGGAGTAGGGAAACCTTTTCTATTTTCTCCTCCAGAGGACAAAGGAAAATAAGAAATCCCTCCTCCACCATCTCCTCCATCATCGTCATCATCATCATCCTCTTCACATGAAACTAGCTCTTCTAAAAAGAAGAAGAAGAAAACCTCTTTAATCAAATTAGATGTAAAGTTTGATTTGCCAATTTATGATGGAGAACTTCATGCAGAAAAGCTAGATGGATAAGGAAAATTGATGTATATTGCAGGGTACAAAACATTGATTTAGAAAGGAAGAAGATCCAGCTGGCAAGCCTTTGACTTGGAGGAACTTCACTGGTGTGGTGGGAAGGCAAGACACAAGCTGATCTTCAAAAATATGGTAAAATCATTTCTACTTGGAATGAATTTGTTTCTACTATCAAAAAGAAATTCTATTGTTTGGATTACATGGAGTAAGCAATTATGAGTTGGCAAACTCTTCGTCAATTGAAGGGTTAGAGTGTATAGAGTTATACTCAAGAATTTAGAAAAAGAGCTTTAACTCTAGGTATATTGTTGGACTCACCTGAGACTTTATTGAAGTATATAGGTGGTCTTCATAGTTATTTAAAGAATACAATACTTATGTTTAATCCTACTAGCTTAGATGATGTATCAGTGCAAGCAACACATCTAGAGGCTAGAGGTAAGAATGTAAACCCAGAGGTTGTGAAATCATCCAAATATTTTGTAAACAAGAATAAAGAAAAGAAGAAACTGAAATGGAAGGAGAGGAAAGAAAACATTGTAAAGAAGGATAAACCTTCATGCACTCACTGTAAGAAAGAAGGATACGATGAGGCACATTGCTGGTCTTTGCATCCAGAACTGAAACCTAAGAAGTTCGGAGGAAAGGATAGAAAGAATGTTGCTTCTATTCAGAAGGACTTGGGGTCAGACTTAGGTGATGAAACAACAGTTATAGCCACAGGTATTAAAGGTAAAGATTCTGAAGCACCATCCATAAGTAATTCCTTACAATCTATTGATAATGAAAGTAATGAGAGGAAAAGAAATGAACTATTTCAGATTAAATTAATTTCCAAGCACAAGAAAATTGATACTTTATTTGACAGTGGATCACAAGTAAATTTGATTTTTGAAACAATTGTAAAGGAGTTGGGATTAGAAACAAAACCTCATAAGAATCCATATCCATTAGGGTGGGTGTATGATAAAACAAAGCTACAAGTAACGAGACAATGTAAACTTAGGTTTGCTATTGGATGAACATTTGTAGATGAGGTTGAGTTAGATATAGTCCCATTGGATATATGTGGTATTGTTTTAGGAAGTCCATACTTGTATGATAGAAAGGCTATTTTCTATAGAGCTGAGAATAAGTATCAACTCACTAAAGATGGAATAGAATATATTGTAAGGGCTCATAAACTCAAAGGTAACTACTCTCTCATAAACTTAGGGCAGATGAAAAGAATTGTGAATTCAAGTAAGCAATTTTTACTAATGGTTGTAAAGGAAAAGGATCCTGATAAATCTGATGCATTTGAAGGCTGTAATCCTAAACAGAAAGTTAATTTAGTTAAATTTGTTTCAGAGTATGATATTCTATTTCAAGAACCTAAAGGTCTGCCACCCAAGCGGGAGATAGTACATGATATTTATTTACAGCAAGATACTCGACTACCTAACAATGGAATGTACAAGTTATCAGCTTTAGAGAATGCAGAGATAAATAAGCAAGTACATGAGTTGCTCAATAAGGGGTTTGTACGACCAAGAACATCGCCATATGGATCACCAATCATGCTGGTGAGAAAGAAAGAAGGGTCGTGGAGAATGTGCATTGATTTTAAAGCACCAAAAAAAATAATGATCAAGAATCGTTATCCTCTTCCTCGCACAGATGATTTGTTAGATGAATTAAAAGACGCAGTTTACTTTTCTAAGATAGATTTATGAAGTGGCTACCATTAGATCAGAGTTGCAGAACAGGACATGTGGAAGATTTCTTTCAAGACAAAGCAAGGACTTTATGAATGTTTGGTTATGCCTTTTGGCTTAACTAATGCTCCAGCTACATTTATGCGAGTTATGAATGATGTATTTAGACCATGTATTGATGACTTTGTAATAGCTTATTTAGATTATATTATTGTTTTTAGTAAGACATGGGATGAACATCTAAAGCATGTGAAGCAGACTTTAGATGCTTTAAAAAGAGAAAATCTTAATGTAAAACTGTCAAAATGTGAATTTGGTAGAACATATTTAAATTATTTGGGTTATATTGTAGGGGGCAGTGAATTGAAGATATATCCCTCTAAGGTTTAAGTCATTCTGAATTGGCCTAAACCCAAATCTGCTACAGAGGTTAGGAGCTTCCTAGGGGCAGCAAAATCCTAGAGAAAGTTTATTGATAACTTTTCGTTGATTGAAACTCCTTTACATGCTTCAACAAGTTTGAAACGGGTGTTTCAGTGTGGAGGTAGACAATAGAAAGCCTTAGACACCTTGAAAGAGAAAATTAGTACAACACCAGTACTAGCACTGCCAGATCTTTAGCATCCATTTGAGATTGAGATAGATGCCAGTGACTATTCCATTGGAGCAGTGTTGATGCAACACAAAAAGCCTGTATGCTATCATTTTGAGACATTTACTTCTGCAGTAATTAACTATCCTACATATGATAAAGAATTGTATGCATTAGTACAAAGTGTGAAAAAATGGAAACATTACATAATGGGTAAAGAAACCATCATACATACAGATCATCAACCACTTCAGTATTTGCACTCACAAACTAAATTTTAGAAATCAAGACATTCTAGGTGGATGGGTTTTCTACAGCAATTTCATCTTGTCATCAGATATAAGAAGGGCATACACAATAAAGTTGCAGATATGTTATCAATACCAATCATAAATGCATCTACTATACTTAAGAATAACTCAGTAATTCATGAAAGTTACATTGAAAAATATGCTCAAGATGTAGATATTAAAAATGTATATGCAACTTTAAGTCATGGCAAGCAGGTAGAAGAATTGGATTATTATGTAAAGGACAAACTCTTATATCATTTGGGAAAGTTATGCATTCCACAAACTGAAAGAGTTAACATAATTCAAAAAGCACATACTTCTCTCATATCAGGTCATTTTGGTGTAAGTAAAACAGTTGCACAATTGCAAACGTTTTGTTATTGGCCAAGAATGCATGAGACAATTTCTAGATATATCAAAGGGTGTACTATGTGTGCTAGAAGCAAGCCAAGTAATAGAAAATTAGGCTTGTATACACCACTCCCAATTCCTTCTCATCCTTGGGAAATTATTTCCATGGATTTTGTTGGGGGATTGCCAAAGTCTAGGAAAGGTCATGATTATTTGTGTGTAGTTGTGGATAGGTTCAGTAAAGTGTGTATTTTGATACCATGTAACAAGCGGGTTACAACTGAACAAACAAAAAAGTTGTTCTTTCAAAATGTATGGGTTCATTTTGGGTTACCCAATTCTATTATATCTGATCGAGATTCTTGATTTATTGGGAAGCTTTGGTCAAGTCTATGGGAGTTAATGGACACCAGATTGAAGAAAAGTACAATATTTCATCCACAAACAGATGGTCAAACAGAAGTGGTCAGCAAGACAGTAATCCAGTTGCTTAGAGGTTATTACAACAAGCATCCTAAGCTTTGGGATGAGCATTTCTGTTATGTGCAGCATGATTACAACCATGCCAAAACTCTTCCACTCAGAGATCTCCATTTGAGACTTGTTTTTGTTTTATACCAAAGTCTCCCTTGGATTTTGTCTATGGCAAAGACATAGAAGTTGATGGACATAGTGATGTGGACAAAGCCACCAAGTTCACTGAAAAAATATAGGAAATTCACCAGGCAATATAGGAATAGCTAGAAAGAAGTCAAGCCAAGTACAATGCAAGACATGACAAGCATTGAGTTGAGCATAGTTTTCAATTTGGTGATCAAGTCTTGCTATACATCAACAAAGACAAAATGTAGGGGGAAGGTAAGAAGCTAAAACCAATAAGGTATGGACCTTTCAAGATACTTGATAAAGTTGGTGAAAAGGATTTTTGCCTTGATCTACCAACTTATATGTAGGTCTACTCAGTCGTTAATGTTGAAAACTTGAGGTTGTATAAACCTTCATTGATTGAAGATCCTGAAGAGCAAAGTCAGATGCCTTCTATTAAGGATCTGTTGCCTGAGTATCTCAATGAGTTACAAAAGGACACAGTTCTGGATAGGAGGGTAAGAACTTCGTGTTGAGGGGATGTTGAGTACCTGAGAGTAGGGCTTAAAGGTTCAAATCCAAGCAAAGCAAGATGGATAGAAACTACATAATGGAAGGAAATGTATCCTCACTTGCTCGATGTCTAAAACCAACTTCTGGTGGTCCAAAAGATTTTTAGTGGGGAGGTGTGATCCAAAATGGATCTAGCATGGTCTCTAAGTCTAAAAATATTCAAAGAAGAGGTAAAGTTTGAAAAGATGCTAATGGTGCAAATCACATGTAAATCCGAGTTCAGATAAAGAAAATAGAACCAAGTCAAACTTCGGGCCAGAGAGTCAATGGCTACATCAGCAGGACATGTGGCAACCCGGGAAAGAGTCGCAGGTTTCTGGTGATGTCAGTACAATGCATGAGGTGGCAGTTGGAGATTGGTTCAAGTCATTAAAGATGTGGAACAGGGTTAAAAGCAGAAAATGTAATTAATGAGGTTAAATGCTTTTTATGGCTAAACCTCATTAGGCAGTGGACCCACGGATTTGTGAATAAAGCAATGAAGGATTTGAGTTCCGTGGTAAACGATACTTCGGGCAGGCTTCAGGTGGTAAATGGTATTGGAAGGTTTTCCCCTGATTCCATACACTGTCTGACACTAGCACGACGCAGGGGAGAGAAAACTACTTTTTCGGGCGGGTAATATCTATGCAAGTGGGCCACCTGAAATGCCTGTCAGCCGTTGGATTGGAGATCATGGATCAATGGTGGAGATTGAGCGGACTATTTGACGATTGGGTTGGATACGAACCCTTGGATTGAAGGCATATCAAATGGTGAAAAATACCAGACGTCTGTTGGTGGACGAGGCATGACAGCCTTACGATTCATCTGTTTAGAGATTAGTGTTAGAGGAAGGCCGATGGTCAGGTCCACCGTGCCCGCTGGTCCTTTCGTTGGTAAATTGTTTCAGCTTCCACACTTTAAGGTAATGGTAATGGAAACCATGTTATAAAAGACGATTAACATAGAATAAAAAAATAATAGAGTTAACAGACAAAGTGAGGAGAGAATGGAGTAGAGCTAGAGAGGTTTTGGGAACCATCCAGGGGTTCTAGAGGCCATGTCACTCAGTTTGACTTGAGAGTTTCGAGTGTAAACTCTGTGTTAATACCATTGTTGTGTTGAGACTCAGTGTTGAGCTCACACTTGTAACAACCTGTATTTGAAGACATAATATAGAGGTCAACACTGAAAGCTTGGACCAAGAGACGTAGCCAGGAAGTCTGATGAACTCCTTTATCATTTTGGTTGTGTTTTTGTGATTTTGTTATGTTTTCTAACTATTAATTGTCTATATTATTCGAAATCTTTTCAATCCACTGCACTAAGTAATATAGGCATTCCTGCACATGAGTATGTAATACCTTTTTCATCATTTTAAGATCAATTTTAGATCAATTGTGCTTAACCCATAACAGAGTAGTCTCTATGTCTACTACTCCCTAGTTGGATCGCTGCTCCTCCTCTTCTGTCTGCGGGGAAGGAGATTGTTGACTCTTGTCGAAGTCGCAATCCTCCTCTTCTTCCTACCCTTCTGTTTATGTTTTGGCACTGCGATCCACTTTGGTTCTATCCTTAGCCTCTTTGTTCTTCTTCTCGACCAACTATTCCATCTTTAGTATAGCCTCTTCCTTCTTATGCTTTGTTGCAGACTTGCTAGACCCAGATGTCAAGTGTGAGGTTGTGCACCACTTTGTCAACCAACAGTCGAGGAGTGCCACAATCACATCGTTTATGGCGAGGTATGGAAGGTCATACCACTTTTGCTCAGGGTCCTTTTGCACTCGCATGGAGACACAGAGGAAGTCCTCCTTAAACTCCACATACTCTGCCAACTGGTCGAGTATGGTTGGTGACAATCGAGGTTTGTGGTTGATGGCCATGTTGATACTTATCTCCATCAAGATCAAAAATACCTTGCTATCCTTGACCCTTTCGGGGTCCTTTATGGCCCAGAGCAAAGAAAATTTCGTTGCTTCAGGTAAATCGTGGACGACTGGGGGAAACTGACTATCCTTCGATAACTCCCATGCAGCCATGTATATGGATAGCAGCAGTCATGCATAGTGAAATGTTTTGTTGTGGTCCCGCACCTCTCTACACTTCATGAGGAACTCACTGTAGAGGTAGCACACCTAGTTGAATTGCAGGCACTAGGGCACTAATGATACAACCGGTGCTAACACTTCATCTGTGTGAAGCTTCCTCATAATTTTCCCATCTAGGATCTGGGTGGGTACATTGATTGCATAGTCGGTTATACTATAAATGGAGTAGCCACACAGCTTCTTAACGAGCTTAAATTTTCCCTTGATTTGCTCGGAGAGGTCATGCTCACCTGTCTTTCCGTCAAATGCCATGGCCAGATTTAGCCCTAAGTGTGGTAGCCGAGTGATCCTATGGATCAACATGTCAGTGATCAGTATTGGTACTTCCAACCATAGTCACCCATCGTGCACCAAGCACGGTAGCTGTTTGATCACTATCATGGTTATGGGCGCACAGTTGTAATGCGGAACCCATAGCATGTTTAGCAATCCTGCCATGTCCACCCCTTTTATCCATTTCCTTGTCACCAGTGCAGTGACATGATTGTCCTTATAGAAGACACAGTGCATGAAGTGATCAGATGCAAAGTGGGGAAAGCACTCTATATCATCCAAATCCCAATCCTCTATCTTTAAAAGGGGGTCGCACAGCAGGCGTGGCCTGTGAAATGCGATCTTGTCCGGCAGCAACAGTGTATGCAGCATGACCTTGCTCTCATCAATGTCCTTGGGGACCTTTGCCTTGCCTCGGCATGGAGGAATGTATTCAAGTAGTTTAGAGATAGTGTCAGAACCTTCAACGTCAAAGTCCTTAGCCCCCATGTCAATGTTGTCCCCACCCATATTGTCTTCTTCACTGTATTCTTCAAGTTCCAGGTCAACTACCTTGGCCTTCTCTTATGCGGTGGGCTTTTACTTCTGTGGGTACTTTCTGGGTGATGTGCGCATTGGCGGTGTCACTTTCTACTTATCTTTCTTTGTTTTTGGACCCTCTTTGGTCGACATAGGCCTTGATTTGGGCATCCTCAGCAATTTGGGTACCTCTACAAGTACTTCAACACTTACCTCTGGGGCAGCTCCCTCAGCAGCCACTACCTCTCCATCACTCACAGTTTCTGTGGGTGTCGACATGATACTAGGCAACACCTCCTGCTTTTCCTTTGGGAACTTCTCAAACATTGAACTCACTATCAAAGCTTCAAAGTACTCACGGTTCAGACACGGTTGAGAGCTCAACACCTTAATCCTCAAAATTCCAAGTGTTTTCTGTTGGGTAGCCACCTATAGTTTATAGGCATTTTTGAATTCAAATCTGACCGTTTCCCCCAAATTTTGTTCATAAATGCTGAATTGGCTACCGATTTTCACACATCTCACCCTTAAATTCTGACTTAAATGCTCGCCTCCTCCCAATCCATTTAGTCGTTTTCCCACTGTCAAGTCATGAACAGAGACCATAACAGTCACTTTTTGTCCTCCCTGTGCGATCCCTCCTTCGGTAATGTGGCTCCCCATGCATTTCTACTTACACTGTGACATTCCTTCATTCTGCGTAGTTGCCCAATCGCGTAGCTCCATAACCTAGGTAATGTAGTTTATATTCCTACACCTCCTTTCAGTTGCCTAGAGCACTAAGACTATACTTCCACCATGTAGTCATCTAGCCGGATCTCCAGTGTATGGCTTCAATCAGTTGCCATTCACCCTCCTTGGGAATGGCTCTCCATTTAACTTTACCAACTAAACTGCTCCACCATCGGTAATCTCCTTAATGACATAGGGCCCCAGCGAATGCATCCGAAATTTTCCTAGAAATTTATCAGACTTGCTTTCATATAATAGAACTAAATCATTTACTTTGAAGGTGTACAATTTGATGTGCCAATCGTGCCATGCCTTTTCGTGCTCCTTTTGAACTTGGTGATGGAATCCAGCTAGAAATATACTCTCTTCAAGATCTATTAGCTACACGAGCCTCTCCTCCTGGGCTCTATGATCCTCCATTCCTATGAATGTCACTATGCGTAGACTAGGTACAATGTACTCCATTGACATCAGAGCTTCTACACCATAAACCAGTTTGAACAGTGTTTTTCCAATGAACTTCTTGCAAGTCATTTCTTTAAGAATTACAAACCTTTGTTAGTGTGCTCTCCAATATTTATTAAATGCTTCCACCATCCCATTATCCTGGGGATGATATGGCGTTCTCTTCTTGTGATGCAGGAAAGTGTTCCCTCTGTAGATAGAGGCAACCCCTCTAGCCCTAGAGTGGGTCTAGTCACAAACAAGGACAGATCAACAATATCTTTCCTTAAACAGTTAAAGTTGGAGGCCTACCTCAACTAGTGTTCGATGGAGTTCCGTTGCACTGCTCTAGCTTTCGCTTCCTTCCCCTCAATGATTGATCAACGTAAAACAAATCAAAGGAAATACAACAAAGCACGTAACCGGAAACAACAATGAACTATTTACTCACAAAGTCAAGAAGTCATGAGCTATCAAGTACATTACATACAAGACAAAGGAAAACATCATTGATTGTATTAATAATGAAATAAGAGTAAGCTTACAACCAAAGTCTTGATGCCGTAAGCCTTCTCAGAAGGGTCCAGCTAGCATGTTCTTCAAGCATTCACTCTTTGAAGATGGATCTCCGAACATACAGGTCTCTCTCTCTCATTCACAAGTCTTACATGAAATCAAGGGCACTTCACAACCTTCCCAAAATAGCAACACTCTCACACTTATCACACTCACACCAGCTATCTATCAAAGCACTAATAGCACTGTTCAAACCAAGGATTTTCCAACCACTAACTAGCCAACTAAAAAACTGGCTGATCATATCAAAGGTGAGTGTTTAAATAGGAGAAGGAGCCTCCATGAAAGGTGGAAGAGAGAGCTTATCACCAAGGGTGGTAGCACAATTGACGGAATTGCCACACCAGGGAAGGAAGGGCAACAAAAACTATGCCAACAACCAGGTTTGGAGTCATCTGGAAGGCCGACTGTTGGAACAAATTCACCAATCTGGATCATCGCGGGTACATAACTGATCTTCAGCACTGACATCGCTACTGGTCAATGTAAACAGTTCGATCATCGCCAAATTTAACACATAGCCCCACGCTGGTGCATGAAATCGGGCCATCACGGGAATTGGATGTATTTCTGTGCTGGCAGTGCGGTCAGAATGTTCATGCGTGCCTTTCAGCGCGTCTATTTGATCCATAGCTGTGATGAGGCAGATAACGTAGGAAAAGTGGGTCAATTGGCAATATAGGAGAGCATTTGTTTTAGTACAAGCATGTTTGACTTGGACACATGACACAGTGAAAGGACCGGGAGTGAAGGTGGTGATAAATTACTGTGTAACACTTCTAATGGTAAACATGAAATTCCTCTATCATCGCATTGATCGTCTCATTAAGAAAATGTGTACCATGATCGCTCATTAAAATTTTTGGATAGCCAAACCTTGTCAACACGTACTCAAATATGAATTTTTTTATTTTCATGCTTGTACAGTCCTTCATAGGCTGCACCTCCACCCATCTAGTTAAGTACTCATTCACGGTGATGATGTACCACGCACCCGTCTTCTTTCATGGAGGCTGAATTGGTCCCACAAAGTCAATCACCCACTTTTTAAAAGGTTGTAATGATATCTGTGGATTTAGCAGTAGCTCATCCTTGTACGAGGGTCTGACAATCCTTTGGCATGCATCACATGCCCTACAATACGCTTTTGAATCCTTATGCAAGGTCAACCACCACAACCCAACACGTAGAATCTTCTACACTGTTGATTTTCCTACATAATGACCTCCCATGGCTCTACCATGAGCCTCAGTGAGGATGTTGTTTCATTCAAACTCTGGCACATAACATCGCAATATTTCATTTGATCCCATTTTTTACAAGTGCCCTGCAATGACAAAAGGGTATGGCGCGTGCACTGCTAGTTCCTTCTTCTGTTGGCTTGTATATCCTTCCAGAGCCACACCTGTCGTCAGGAAGTGTATAATACCTTCAAAGTGGTTTTCTACAACACAGACTATAAATAGTTGTGCATAAGGTAGTCCTTCCTCCAAATTAGTAGGCTCTTCTCGAGTTTTAATGTGCGATAGATGATCCTTTCCTGCATTCAATCATCCTGGTTTCACAATGACTTCAAAATCATATTCCCGGAACAACAATATCCACCTGCATATCTTTCCCCCCAACACAAGCTTGTTGACCAGGTATTTCAATGTAGAATAGTCTATATACATCTTAAAATGTCTGCCCAAGAGATAATGCCTAAACTTCTAGAGCGTGTACACCATAGCTAATCCTTCGCGCTTTTTCGTGGAATAATTTTTCTCAGCTTTGGACAACTTCCTACTTGTGAACACTATAGGGTAATCCAAGTCCGCTTCACTGCCCTATGTCAGTACTACTCCCAGCACAATACATGATGCATCCACATGCACATGAAATTCCTTCTTCTAATCCGAGAAGACTAGGATCGACGCGCTGACCATTTTCTCCTTTAGCACATCCAAGCTCTTATGCCATTCTTCATTCCAATGGAACGTAACATCCTTCTTTACAGTTTTTCCATTAGTGTGGTGATCTGGGCATATCTCTTGATGAATTTCCAATAGTATCTCGTATGCCCAATGTTGCGCACAACTATTTCACACTCCTTGACACCTCCAAATTGATTATTACTGCAATCTTCGTAGGGTCTACCATCAAGCCTTGTCTCCATACCACATGACAAAGTAAGATCCCAAAAGGGACGCAAAACCAACATTTCTTCATATTGAGTGTGATCTAGTACCTCTGACATATATCTAGCATCAAGCACAAACATTCCACATGGCGCTTTACCAATCTAAACAATGTCCAATCGTCAAAATATACCTCCATAAATTTGTGAATGAAATCCTTGAACGCCACGATGAGTATGCATGAAAAGACCGTCAGTGTGTTATTCAACCCAAAATTCATCACCATATACTGGAAGCATCCCCATTCAGTCGTGAAGGTCATCTTACTTCTATCCTTCGGTGCGATCTTGATTTTATGGTACTGTTGGGCATGGAATCTCCCCATAGTCGGTTTTGGGGTTCAAAGCCCAAGTTTTGTTCAAAGGTGTTGTAAAACTCCGTGAATTGTGGGCGCTAAGCACGAAGTAGAGGTTAAGTCATAGGGTTGTCCTGGCCAAAATAATGTAATGTAATGTAAATTCATGTCAGCCTACCCATGGTCCGCGGACCATGGGATTGTATAAATAGAGCGAGGCTCTAAGTTGTAAAGGTAATTAATGATGGAGAGTAGCAAAGGAATGGTTCAAGCTTAGAGTAGAATTCTAAGTGTCTTGGGTTATAGTAATAGGAAGAGGATCTGCAGTTGAGTGCATAGAGGCCTAGTAGAGTCCGCACCTGAGTGCACGGACCCCTGCAGCTGAGTGTGTAGGGCGGAGTTGAGTCTGTAATCGAGACAGAAAGCTAATGAAGAGAAGTTTATCCTAATTCTATGCATCTAGTCGTGAATCATTATTCTATTGTTATCTATCACTTTTATTCTGTTTATTTACTGCGCGCAGTTGAGTAAATTCTTGTATGGTTCAGAATACTTATATATGAAAATAATATAAGTAATCAAGTAACAGTGCATAATGAGGAAAGACTTGGGTAAATAACAAGGATTGCACTACGAATAGGACTGCGCGAAGACAACATCGTAGGCTGCGAGGTGCCCACTGGTGTGTGTAGCACAGTGAGCGCGAAGGTTGGACCACATACTAATCCCAACATATCAGACATCCCTAGGGTGCAATAACACGGTTCTAGCACCCTCCCATACTACTTTAGGTTAAACCTCAGTCTGTGCTCCGTGGATTGTTGCTGAAAGGGCCAGTGGTACCAGGATTTCTTGGCTAAATCACGTCTGAACCTGGGTCAGGACGCACTAAGCTAGAAAATGGTTCCATTGCTTGGATCAGGATCTACATAAAGGATGTCTGATCTCTTGCCACTGGAACCCTACAAAGAAAGAAATTGAAGAGTGGTTGGACAAGAAGATTCACGAGTTCGCGGTGTAGGAAAACGGAAATCTGTGAGTATCTAAGGAATAGTGGTTGGATCACTACATGTACACTGAAATCCACGAAATTTCCTTTGCATATTTTTTGTCTGAGCTGTATGAGTGGATCGCAAAGTTAGCAGACAAACAGGGAAGGTGTAGGCTTGACAAACCAATAGTGTGGACTTTGGAACTAGTGCACAGACTAGAAGATTCATAACATAAGATAGCGCGAGCTCTGGACCATTGGCTCGACAGAATAATAGGAGGATTTATCACTGAGTTCACAGTAGACATGACCGTCAGCTACAGTGAGGCCCAACGACATTTTCTCAAGGGACTGTGAGGTAAGTATATTAAATTTTTGAACACTTGCATTAAGATGCTATTGTGTGAAAAGAAGGTTATGAAAATAAATTCATGTTTGGGACTACGTGAAATGGAAAGATATACAAAAGTGGAAGTAGAAAAGAATTAAAAAAATAGTCCCTTAATTTCACCCTCGCGGGAGAGCGAGGACGAGCTCGTGAAGGTTTCTCGAAGAAGTGCGATCAGTTTGATAAGGCAACGAATTCTGTGTTTACCACCTCCACCCACACCGCCACCCGCTTAAAGGCCCCTCACCTCCATCTCCACCCACTCCACCTCTGCCACCTCCACAATTCAGTATGGCCAACGCGATCAAACTACCACTATTCAGAGGAGTAGGGAATCAAGATCCGGGCCAATTCTATTTCATGATAAGAGTAGTACGGGAAGCACAGGGTGTCGTGGATGATAATATTAAAAAGGCTATGCTGGTGAGCACGTTGCAATATTGTGCATTAACATGGTATACCAAGCATTCTAGTGACCACCTGAATGTAGGAATTGTAGAGATATAGACTGCGTTGGACAGGGAATGTAGCAGGCCAACATCAGAGACACAATCAATCATCGGGTTTAAGGAGATCATGATTCTCCCGAGTGAGACCCCCTGGGATCTGGACCAAAGGCTGAAGAGTATGATCCACAAAGCCAATATGATGTTAATAGATGCACAACAGTATGCATGTTTTGTTGCCTCACTTATGCCACACATAAGGACAACGCTATCACAACAAAAAATTTCCACCCAGACCGAAGCATTGGAGATGGCAATGAGATTGCATGATACCCCTATACAAGACCTTGGGTTAGGAGTTCAAAAAATCCATGCACAACTATAGAATCTATGTCTTGAGATGCAAAGTTTGAAATAGGACAGGACAACTCAGCCAGAGGTGCATGAGGAAGTATGGTGCATAAAATGCAAAGGCCAAGGGCATGACAAGGACCACTGTCCAGTGTTTGTGAACTACTTGGTAGGGGGAGGGACAATTCCATTAAGATTGGAGACACAGGTGGGGCCAAACGTGGCATCTGCATTATGGTGTGCGATTTTCTAGATAGGAGGAAAACATACCATAGATAATTTTCATTTGTTGCAGAAGTATACACAGACGTCCCAGCAATTGTTTTGTAATTTCTGCAGGTCGGTAGACCATGACGAATGGACCTGCCAAAGCTATGAACTAATGATGGATCGGACTCCTGCCTACAAGGTATAGACTGAATGTGAGCCCTCGACCCAAATGCAGGGATGGCATGTGCTAGGTTTCAGGGGCGTGGTCGGGGTCGAGGTGGAATAGGACCAGGAAGGGGTCATGGCCAAATAGTTTGTTACAATTGTAGAGGGCCAGGGCATTGTGCCCATGATTGTATGAATCCAACTAGGATATCATGTTGGTACTGTAATCAGTCTAATCATGAGGTAGAATATTTCCCTTCGCTGATCGCAAAGATGTGCGAAAATGGAGTACTCCAGCCCCCTCCGACCCAGAATTTACAAATGATAAGGTCTGAACCGCGCGAAGAAGACCCAAAAATAAACATGATGCTCAGGAGTGGTATGGCCACGGGAGATGATAAAGGGAAGTATCTAGAAGACAGTGCATGGGTTCTCAAGGCTCCTACAAAGGAACCTGAGTTTGATTTAGAACGCGTGAAGAAGACATTCATGGAAGCGAAGAAGAGCTTCATGGAGGCCTCCACTTCAGGTAGGAAGGATCAACTAGAACTAGGGATGGATCCTTCCAAGCTCACTACCTTTCTTAAGACATGCATGAAACTGATGTGCGATAGCAAGCCAGTCAAAGAGCTATAAGAACTTATCACTAGGTGCACGGGGTTAGGAGAACCACGCGTGGTCTGAAGATTTGGAAAGCATGCATTGCGCACAGGAAGGGAGATAAGGTTGACTGTGCAAATAGGCAAGTATGAAATGGATAAGATAATCCTAGATCTGGGCTCGGACGCAAATGTACTACCAAAGAAAACATGGGAACACATGGGCAGCCCGTGTTACAATGGTCCCCTATTTAGTTATGAATGGTGAACCAATAGAAGGTTTTTCCCATGGGAAGATTGCAAGGAGTGACAATTGACATTGAAGGCGCGACCGCGCAGGCAGATTTTTAAGTGATAGAGATTGTCAATGGAAACAATCCCTATCCTACGCTACTAGGAATAAACTAGGTTATCGATATGAACAGAATCATAAATCTGAAGAGGTGCAAAATGACCTTTGAGAAAAAGTCACTACGCGTAGTAGTACCACTGGACCCAGCCAAGGGAGCATGATACACTGAACCAATGTGCGACGATGATATCGACCGTATCTATAAGGTAACCAAACAAGGCGAGGATTGGGTGAATCTGACTACAGATGGAAGGATTTCGTGGGAGCTCGAAGGCTCCTGCATTTCGGATTCAGACAAAGAGATAGAGTGATGGAAGAATCAGTTGTACAAAGTAACAACACTGGACTGCAACATGATGATCAGATCATTGTGTTGCATAACAACAGAGGAAAGGGAGCTATAAAAATATGATGGATTGTTAGCGGTGGATGAATTTTGGAGCAAATTTGAAAGTACAGTACCAAAGCAGCATTGGTTCAGTGTGCTAAAGTGGGCACTATGCGCAACACCCACACGATGGTGGCGTATGCATCAAGGAACGTTTGAAGACTGGCATGGATGCAGAAGGATGATGCCCCTACGTTTTGGAAAACCCCAACTTCGAATGAAATCCAATCAGCTAGGGTGGAATAGCTTATCCGCCCACCTTTCCCGATGGGTACAAAAATATGATGTATAGTTCGCACAAGCGCACCCCACCCCTAGCCTAGAGAATCGAAACAAACCACAGTACCAGGAAGGGTGACACACGTTACCAATTCTCCATGATGAGGCATTCGATAGGGTGTGCAAAGTACTAAACAAGGTTCACCAGACGAGATGAACTAATTGGGACATGCGCGTGCCAGCGGTTCGATGGGCTTATAGGACCATGTGAAAAAACCTAAGTGCAGCAATGATTCCAAAGGTGTGAAATAGAGTAGAACCTGAGATTTCTGAAGGGAATACCAAAAGGAATCCACACGTAATAGCTCCTATAGTTATGGCAGTGTGCAAAGACCAGGATGAAGGAATCACACAGCTATGCGAGGACGATTGTATAAGAATTCAGGAAGCCATTCAATGAGGGAACTTTAGACTTCACGAACTCGAAGAAGATCGGGTACGATTGAGGAATAAAATCATGTAAAAGGATGTTGAGATCAAAAGACTAGAAAACAAGGTCACGCAAGCATGTCTCGTCGATAAACCAAGCATGACAAGGCAAGATACAGATGGTCATACCACTGCATTGAAAGATTTTCGTCGAGAATTTATGATTATGTTATCTTGGTTGAGACTGTACCTTACCAAACACAGTAATGAGGGAAGCGCACCACATAAGATAAAACATGCAGCGCCAGGTGTCACAAGGGAAATTGAGGAGTGTCCACGAACTATATTGGAAGGTAAAATGAAGTCTTGCACAGATGGTGAGACCACCTGACTAGCTGTAGCGAGCACAGTCTCAGTGCTCCAGACAATTGAAAGAGAGCGCGGGACTTTAAAAGAGTATGTTCGGGAATTGCACGGTGAAGGAGGTGCGTGCAGAATCACCATGGTACAAGGTTTTCACCTACGCACGGGGGGCTGCGCTGCGGCGCGGGTCTGTTATAGACATATTTGGGCATTGCAACCCAAATCATATATGTCCATAAACCAAGGGATTCTGAGTCCCTAAAAGTGTTGTTTCACAGCCTAAAGGAACAAGGTCAGCTGATTACATCATCTCCCAAAAGTTCTCCATGGAAACCTGGTCAAAACTGGACCATATAGACTGCTTACTGCTAAGGGTGCGATGCATCTCACCTACCACATGCAAAAAGTGCAATGCATACTGAAAATACCTTCTGTAGGGTGCGATGGGCGAGAGTAGACAAATGGCAGAGACAGTTTGCAAGGTGGATGATCATGGAATCTTCTAGAAACTTCTCCTATGAAACTTGCATCTCTGAATTCGCCCAGGGATGAGTAAGAGATCATGAATCTCCAAGTGGAACCAAGAACTATCGGAGAGAGGACACTAATCAAAATCCCAGAAGCTGACTCACCCCCCTGCAAACATCTATATATGGATCCCTCATCACAGAGATCCAGAGGCTGGAATCTTCTATTTTGTAAGGAAGTGTTGTTGGTTTCTTGGTGGAACATCATAGTGTTGGGTGATCTAAGCCTTTCATGAGGTGAATAAGGGCTTTCATGCTGGGAGGATGACATTGCGTTAGATCAATGGGTTGTAATCCTCTCTTCTACTCTTTCTATCAATAAAGCTATTCGAGTTTTCCTCCACATTCTTGTATGTTTGATAATATATTCATTTGTGTGGTCAATATATATCTAGTCCTATATTTTTTATGATCATAGATCTCTGTACTTTGATGGTGTTATGCTTCTCTGACTTTACCGGTGCTCTTTGAAGTGGGGTAAGCAAGGAAGGAGCAGTAAAGATCTATTAGAGGGGAGAGGAAACAAGAAAGGAACCAAGCGAAAGATTGAGGTTGGTACTCTGCTTCTCTCTCATCTACTTCTCATAAAGGAAAACGAAAGTAACTTTAGTTTGTTTGTTTCTAAGATAGCTACCTGTCTTAGTGGGACTACCAGCTCTGCATGGACACTAGATTTCCCGATAACAAAATGGAAACTCCATTGGGGAGTGCATAGCTTGTTTGCTTGTCTATCTTTGTTTTCTTTATAAACTACAGACGGAGCCTGAAGTTAAGCTAGCTAGCCTTCGAACTGCATTTGCTATGCAAGTGCAAAGTAGATCAATGCTGCTTCAGTCTATCTCCAGGTTTTGTTTATAAACTGAACAATCGATTTGCAGACATCCTAATTCCCCTGGTGGTGGCTCAAGTAACCTCATTAGATCAGCCCCTATGATTTGTACTTACTGACTATCATTAGCTCGGCCTAAATCCCTAAACTAAGCTGCAAATTGTGACCAAGAACCAAGTTAAAGTCTTGCCCCTGTAGCATTGCACCTTCTCTTCTAGGAAATTTGGATGCATCACACCTCCTGTGTGCAGTAGGTGATATGCATCCATGTTTCCCTGTGTTACAGGTGCGATGATTAGATAAGACTAATTCTACCTCTAGATTTTGGTTTTTTCTTCACTCTCTTAAGCTTTATTCAGGAGTTTTGCTATCTGTGATCAGTGTACCACTGTAGAAACTCCCTTCATTTGGATTATTCAGCCTCCATTATACAAAGAATTGTGAATGTTTTTATGTATTGTTCGCCATTTAGAGTTCTCTTTTACAAAGAAGTAGCTTAATCGAACTGTCATCTTTTGATTTGGAAGTGTCGCAAGTGTCGTTTTCAGTCAAAGAAAAGAATCCTACTATTCTTGATGGTTGATTACACTGTTACTCTTGTATTTGATTTGAATTAGTAGTTTTTCAAGTGTCGAAAGCAGTTTTCAATTCGACATAGCAAAGTGTCGTTATTGCCTTCCTTTTGTCTTTTGAAGAGAAAATTGTTAATACTGTTGCTTTGAAAAGATAATTTGAATTTGTACTTAGCATTCTTTTTGTCATTCACACATTAAGAAAGTGGAAAACAAATACATGCATGTGCATTTGCATTTAGATTACTTGTTGGTTTTGGTTTAGGACAGTGCATCTAGTGTGTGCTCTTTGATCTATGTTGAAAGAATCTTGCTTCTCTTTCCTTAGTAGCTAGGATTTTCATTGCGAAAAGAAGATTAAACGACTATTTATCATCTTAGATTGCATTTTAGGAATTGTATGTCTACATCACGTGGTGAACCTTAAAGGCAAACTTCTTAAGAAAGATCAATTGTAAAATAAATTCAATGAACATAAAAATGCTTTGGAACCTAACGCACAACATTTAGAAGTCTAGGCTAGAGACGTATTCTGGCGTCGTAAAACCTGGTAACTATCGCTTTCATCGTAGGTTGGGTGATTCCTCCTCTTTGAGATGACAAGTGCCAGTAATGACTTGTGCTCCCATGCACCATTGAGTATATATTGGGAGAGCACAATACGATACATCCTTTATCCTTAGGAAGCCGTGTCTGTCGCCCTATCGATCGCAATGCACTGAACATAGCATTCGGGAAGATTGACTACCATACCGTAAAAAGTATTCTGCAGTTTTGCGATTGGTTTGGTAATCCCTCTGTCTAGATTTCCAGAGTAGTCTCTTTCATTCCTTTTTAGACTCCTTAAAGGAAAAAGTCCATCTGAGCACTTGTCACTTCAGGCTCATTAGAAATCGAAGGCGACTAGAGTCATCTTTAGCTTTTTCTCGACTCTTAAAAATTGAAAAAGCAAGTTGTGTCAAAGCGTCATAAAATTTATTTTAATCGGAATAATGTCATTGTTCCCTTGTTGGTCTTAGGATGAGAAAATGGAGTCCACCAACCAAGGATTTCCCATTGGGGGAGATCCTAGTCCTTTCTCCTCTTGGGGAGATGTTGGTGCACCTCATATGGCTACATTGTCCCCCCAGGATTGACAATTGGCTTGCCAATATGGATCTTCTTGACCTCTATCGTTCAAAACACCATGATTCCTGTGCAATCAAATTAGCAACTAGATGATACTAGAGTTACCCCCCAACCTTCTACTTCGTCTATTTCTCCCTCTCCTCCTTCCTCTTCACTTGGTGAAGCTAGTAAAGCTAAAAATCAAGTAACTAAGAAGAAGAAGAAGGAGCCAAAGGCAAAAAGGGGTAGCCGTGCATTATCTAACAAAAATCCACACACTGCATCGTCCAAACGTAAATCTCCATGTGTCATTCGCAAAGGAGACCACTATCATCGAGATTGTCCTTGCATCCCTCGTGTTAACACCCAGGTTGTTCCCTATGACTCCCAAGGGAATACGGCCGGGGTAACCACTAACCAATCTTTTAATCACTGTTTCTAGCCAAACAGTGATCAGAGAGGGCTCTCTCTTTATGATTTATATCTACAGTGATGGTGTTTTAGGCTAGGTATTGAGTACAGGTTATGTTTGTGTTTCGGTTGATGTAATTCCCTTAGACTTTAGTGATGTAGTTTTCAGATATGTTGAATATCATTGGGCAATGGAGTCTGTGGCTTGGTGTGTTTGAAACTGTAAGATGAAGGATGGAACGTACAGGGCCTTTTGAGTGCTTCATTAAAACGTATTTTTTGGGTAATGACAGGAGACAAGAGAAAACAGAGGTCACAGGGGCAATAGTTGAATCCCTGAAAAATGACTGTTACAATAAAAATACAGTTTCGAATTGCAGCAACTAAGAATTACAATTCTTTCGCTGTATATGAGGAAAACATATATAATAGCTCAGTTTGAGTCCAGGGTAAACATGGTTAAATCCTGGTACTATCCTTTCACCTTGCTATCAAGTGTAAAACATTAGAACAACAAAGAGAACAAAAGACTCAAAACACATGACAAAGAGATTTGTGAATACTTATAGTTTTATGCAACACCCATGGAATCCTGTAACATGCATCCTTCACCACAAGACATCAAATGCACCAAACTTCTGGAAGTTCCATTCCTCCTTTGTATTAATTCTCTGAAAATATTACAGCAGACGGAAGTTATCCAAGAGAAAATTCCAGCAACCCCTTCAGCATCTGTGAAGGGTGTATATATACTAGCGGTGGTCTACAGAAATATCTGAGTTCTGCGTTATCTCAGTCTTTACATTCTCACCAACCCTTTAGGATATTATGTCAAAAATTTATTACACATTTAATACACAGTTCAGGCATTTTAATGCTCTGTCAGAAGATATTTAGCTTTATAAGAATAGCTAAGTCGGTCTGAATATTTGGAGTTAATGCATAGAAAACCCGACTGTAGGCTGGTACACTGTGTCTCGGACCTGTCAGCTGTGACTTTGACTGCTGCTGGTGGTGAGTGACTGGTCTGGCTGAGTTGGCTCAGCCTCTGCTTTTTCTGTAAATTTAATTCCCAAAATTGCCACTGCGCATGTCTGCCTTTTTCCTTCTGCGCTATTGGTTCTGGCCTGTCAAAATTGTCTGGGTCAAATGCCTCCAGACATCCTGTGTGGGCAGTTGATGTGCCAAAATTGCGCCTAGAGTCTCATCTGCTTCTGTGAATTTGAAGAAATTGGGTGGTGTATCAAACAGATGCTCTATCTCATTCATGAGAAAAAACAGGTTTTCCACCCTGTCATACACCACTTGCCCTGTGGCTGGCCCTGTGTCTGCTGAAGTGCTGGGAGATTTTGCAATCTCTGCTACTGCATGGGCATCAATTCTCTTGTTATAGTTGTCCAGGGTGAGCAGTCTTCCCACGCTGCTCAAAATGTTGGGAAGGCCTCTGTTCTGCAGTGTTACAAATTTCTCCAGGATTTTGTTAATTTCTGTCTGCATGTCCTGTGTTCTCCTTTCCAGGGTCCCAACCAAGTTTCTCAATGTAACAACTTTCTTGGCTATGGCAATTGTTTCTGTCCTGTTGTTGATTCCCATGGTAGCCAATTGAGTGCTGGTCTTGTAATTCAGGATATTGATCATCCTGGTAGCTGCTTCTGGCATGTGTCCAAGGCTTGCCCTGGCTCTCTGTATCTCCTTGTTTGCTTTGGTGATGAGCACCATTTGCTCATCCATAGTCTCAATATATTGCCACTGGTTGGCGATGGATCTTCCAATGTTGCTCCATAATACTGCTTTCATCTGAGCAGTTACCTTTTCCAATGCAAGCTCCTTTTCCAGCTCAGCAATCCTTCTCTTAAGGGTTTTCACCTCTCTCTCCTTGGCTGCCTCATTTTGTTTGCTTTTATCAAATTTCTCATTAACATTAGCCAAGTTCTGTTTGAGCCCATCCAGCTCTTTCATTTGAGCTTCCATAGCTCGGATCTCTGCTTGTAGCTTCTGCATGTCTAAGCTAGCAGCTTGCTCTGATGTTGTTGTGGGGGCTGTGGATGGTGCTGTAGCTCCTGTTTGCTGAGGAGGAGGAGTGATGATCGGAGGTGCTTCCTCAAGATTTATTATTAATGGAGGAGGCTGGGAGGATTGACCTTCCCCTTTCTGTTTCATGGCTTCTTGTAGTGCTGCCTTTGCAGCTTCAGTTTGTCCTAGCTGGTCTTGAGTCCTAACCAGCTCTTTGTATAAGGATACCAACAGGTCTGTGGTATCTTTTTCTTGCCGTTGCTGGGCAACTTCATCTGTTTGTGGATGGATGGTGGCCGGGAGTTTGATTTTCTTTCTTAGGGCTGCCATGTCTGCATCCCTTATTTTCAGCAGTTCTTGGATGCCTTTGACATCCTTGGGATCATGTCCAATATCTATGATTACCTCCTCTAAGGATTTGATCCTGTTGTCCTTGGCCTGTGAGGATGCTCGTTCCAATTCTAGCTGGGATGATGTATTGTCTAGGCTGCTCTTTAACTTGTAATTTTCCAGTGTCTCATCCGCCAGGGAGGCATACACCATTTCACTCGTTTGTTTGTGTAACTCTATCTTATCCATGGGGTGAATGTCCTTAGCCAGAACTTCCATATTTGTTCTCAAATAGTCTGAGGTGGACTGAGGATGTAGAGTTGTGGGCATGAAATGGCTCATTATCATTTTGCCCTCACTCACATCAAAAGCAGACATTAATCTCTGCTGGTTGCTGGGGGCTAGTTTTAACAAGTGATCATAGAGTTGCACTTTTATGGGATCACTCCTTCTCTTGATTTCTATGAACTGCTGCTTTATACTTGAGTGCCCCTCTCTATGCTGGCCAGAAGAGCTGACCTCTCCTCCCATTGTCATATCTGGTCCTCTTTGAGATGAGCTGGCCGAGAGTTCTCCACTGGGTGGGCCCATGCCCATGGCCTGCCTTATTGCTATGTCCTCCTCTTGGGAGTCATTCAATCTTTGTCTCTTCTCTCCTCTGATAAAGGATGAAGTCTGGGGAGTCTCTCTCTCTCTCTTTCTGGTTAAGTCCTCCTTCTGAGGTGTTTGGAGGACTGAGCTGTCCACATTGATGTCTGTTCTTGGAGACAACTCTGTTTGGGGCTGCTGTTCTGTAGAACCGGGCAAATCTGTCTCTTTATCTTGCTGTAATGGCTGCTGCCCACTAGTTTGTGGTTTATCTTGTTGCTGCCCCAACTCCTGTTTTTCCATTTCTTCTTGCTGCTGTAGCAAGGTGTCAACCTGTTCTTTTGTTAATATAGGTGGTTGTTCCACCTGTTTGCCTTTGTCCTTGCTTGCTGCTTGGGTTGTCTGCTCGGCAGTTCGCTGTTGTGTTGCTGGTGTTGTGGTGGCTGCCCCAACTCGCCTCCTGTAGGAAATAGGCACCTGTCCACAAGTTTCCAAGTCAGCTTGTTTTTGGACATTTCTAGCCTCTTGCTCAAGTATTTCTTCATTAGTCATTTGCTCTACTAATGTGCCCTCTTCCCAATCTGGTGCATTTGCATATTTTTCAATTTCAGGTAATCTTGCATGAGCATAGTTGCCTAACTTATACCTGATCCTCCTGAGGGAAATAGAGTGGTTAGGGTCATATGGAATCCACTCAAAACTAGTTTTCAACTGGAGTCCTTCCAGGATCCTGTCTGCCTCTTTCCAGCCTTCCTCCTTCCTGTTGTATAAGAAGGGACCTAGCTGATTTCTCACTTTCAACTGTGATTTCTTGTTTCTACTCTGAAAGTGTAGGTAATCTGAGTTCCCAAATTGCCTGAAATATTCTAAGGCAAACAGTCTCATGGGAACGTACCTTGGCAGCCTAAATGGATTTAATTCACATCCATACACCCTAATGACTGTGTGATTCTGGTAGAAGTACCAGTTGCCGATGTTGTAAAGCTTGTTCAAATGAAGAATTCTCTTCATGTCATCGGTCAGCCTAGGAGGAGGGGCACCTTGCAGCACTGTTAGGGCTGGATGAACAAATAAATCAATAAACTCACAGTATGTATAAGGTGATACTGAGGTACAATGGAACACAGGGGTCCAAAAAACAACTGATCTTGGGGTTCCTTGGGCGTTGAGTGGCCTCAAAGGGACAGAGAAGGTAGCTGGCTGGTTGAACAAGAACAGATGGTATATGTAGGAGGTGTATCTGAACAGCCTCTCCCTCTTCAAATTCATGAACTGATCATGAATCTTCTCAGCTATATAAGTTGCATAATCATAGTGGATAGCTGGAGGCTTACCCGGGGCAAATATGGACAGCATGGCCAATATGCTGTCATCTACATCTTCCAGTCCTCTGAATCCCAGGACATATCCAATCAAGTCCACCATCATCCTGCCCAACTCATTCAGGTATTGGTACCCAATGGGAGGGGTTCTGACTGCTTCAGAGCTAGGTGTGACAAATAGCTGGTTAATCTTCACAATCTGGTCATTAGACAGGTTATTTCCTCTCTTTATCAAATCTTGCATGGAAAGAGGGGTCAATTTCTTGGCTGTATGGAAATGCAGCATCTGATTTATACTCTCTGGAGTGATCTGAAACAGGACTAGGCCTGTGGGGCTAATGACTGCCCTTTGGCTGGGGTCATAGCACTCTTGGCAACTGTAGATAAGCTCTGGCATGGGATTAACTTGGGGAAGGTTGTATATGGGCAAATTTGATTCCCAAATTCCCAGGATATCTGCTCCACTCATGTGCTGGGCTCTCAGTTCATTTAACATCTGGATATTATACTTAGTTCCCATAGGAAACCAGTCCAACATCTGGTAATCCATGTCTCCCAGGGGCTTCCATGCTAATTCTTGGTGAGGGGCATTGATAGGCTTAATATTGAGAGCAATGGGAGTCTCCATAGCTTGTGAAGGGATAAACTATTGCAATTTGACAAGTGAGTTGGCAAAGACAGACTGCAGATTGCCCTCTGTGGTAAAACTTGATTTTCTGAACTGTCAGAGGGGAATTTACCAGCTAGAAATTGAAATACTGCTGGTAATTGGTTACAGAGACTCTTTTGGGGCCCAATTTAGCTCCTGGTAGTAATTCAGAGATATTCAGCGGGGCATTAGCCGAGAAAACGCAGGATGAGGGGTTTTCAGATGAATTGCAGTTTGTTACAACTCTGCAGGGAATTTTTGGACTTCACAGAGACAATGGTGGAGGTATAACCCGGTTCTAGCGGTGAAAAAGTCTGTTTTACGGTCCTATTATGCCTGTGAGCAGTTTAGAGCAGAATGCAGGTCGTATGGAGGGCAGGGCAGGGTAAATACCTGTAACTCAACGTGCAGAAGTCGTGATAAGGTGTACTGCAGTTGCTGGAGTGGTCGCCTTTGTTGAATTTACAGGTTGGCGGAAATCCGGGCAGAAACGGTTAAACAGAGAGTTCAGCAGACAAAACGATGAAATGGTGAAAAAACGCGTGAAATTTGGTTAATATGAGATTTTTACCCATTTGGCGCTTTTTTTTACGATGACGTGGCGGAAGACGACAGGTCAACGGGGGTGAGGTGGCAGTCCAGTCAGCGGTGAGCTGGACGCGGGGTGGAGGCGGGTACGAGACGTGGCAGACAGGTCAACGGGGACGGGCGGAGGTGAAACCGTGACGGTCATGGTTAAGGCTCTAACCGTCACGGTTTCTCGGGGCGGTTAGAGTACGGCGCCCAGGGTGTCAGAGGGAGCTCCGAGATGGTCCATCGGGCGACGCGTGGCGGAGGAGTGACGAGGCGCAACGTCATGTTCTCGGGAGTTAACGTGCGGACGTGGATAGCGCTCCGATATTGTTGTGGGCCGTCGGATCTGGAAGGCTTGATCCGACGGCTGGCGGAGGTGTAAGGTGCACGGCGGATAGGGCGGCGGAAATATTAACTGTTTGTGGGTTTTTTGACATGGTTTTCAAATGTTTCAACTTCTGACCACCCGCGCTTGCATTTGGGGGCGTGCTGAAGGCGGAATTTTGCCTTTTATAAGGTTTGCGGAGGGTTTGTGGGCTAGAGGGGTTTAGAGAGGGGTTTTTACCCATGCAAAGGTATTTTTTGAGGGGAAATGATCTGCAGCAAAGGGAGAGTATCGGAGATAGGTTCACCATGGTGGCCAGATGCCACTATGATCCCTCTTTGCAGATTTCTCGGCTATTATGCCTAGGGGAGGGAATATATAACATTTAGGGCTTTATACACCTTAGTGTTATTACTATTAGGGCAAGGGGTAGAATAAGGGAGTTAAATAGTAGATTTAGGAGTTAGTAAAGTGAAGGAGGGGAATCTTTGAGAAAGGGGATGTTAATGATGGAGTAGAGGGGAAAAAGTGAAGTTAGTGATGCTCTCTGCTGTGAATCCATGAAATTCACCACCTTTTTTGCTGATATGTCCATTGCCTTGGCAAAATATCTTTGACAACTATGTAATGGTGAACCTGTCCTTTCTGCAACCACAACTGCCTACCCAACTATTTCACCTAACATTTTTTAGTTTCTTCTTGGAGGGGCACTTAGACTTGCAACCCTCAATTTCCCTTTCTTTTCTTTGGCTTTTTCATTTTTTACTCTATCTGCTTCTACCCTTATCTCTTCCAAGGTCCCAGATTAGGCTTTTGAGAACCTTTGTTTCTCTACCTGAACTACTTATCTGCCAAGATTAAGCTATTTGGACAGACTTCTTTCTCTATTCTATAACTCAAAATTGAAACATGGCATGATCCAGTTTGAACTGTTGAATCATCCACAAAATTTGTAATAAGGTCCTCAATATTTGAAGTATTTCATACACCTCTGATTTCCTGGAAATATGGGATCTTTGTAGTAACAAAGCAGAGCATATTTGGATTTTCAATAATCAATCATGAAATATGAAACCTATTACTATAGGTATCCAACAGTGGCTCCACATGGGGATGGTTTTTCTTTTGAAAGACCAAGAACAGCAGGTCAGATTGCCTTGTTGCTCGATTGTCCATCTTAATCTTTGAGCTCTGATACATGTAACCTGTCAAAATTGTGTGCTTTTTTGATGGGGAACCTCTGGTTCTATGTGCCTATTGCTGCTAGGTGCAGCACTTGGAAAACCTCTTCTTACAAACTAAAAATAGAAAACATATATAGGCCTGAATATATACAATGAACCTTTGGATCCTTATCATAGTGGACCATCATAATAGTGCTTCAGCATCCTGCCATTGACAGGACCTTCATCCAGTTCAGTTACAGTCAAACTTTTAAGGAAATAAGTGTTATTACCTTGCACTGCTTGGACAGCAAATGGTCCTTTCCACAAAGAATCAAATTTCCCATGTTTCCCTTTCTCTTCTCTTCTTGCATCCCACTTTAGGACTTTGTCTCCCATATTGAAATCTTCTGCTTTGGTTCTTCTGTCAAAGGTCTTTTTAAGTTTTTCCTATAGTATTTGCACTCTGCTGAAAACTTGTTCTCTGGTCTGCTGCAAACAGATTATCTGGTTGATCCTTCTTTGCATATCATTTGGCTCTGCTTGACTTTCTTGTAGAAGTTTCATAACTGGCACACCTAGTGATGAAAGAAATCTGGCCTCTAATCCATAGACTAACTCATATGGGCTGGTCCCAATTGATCTTTTGGTGGTTAATCTGTCTGCCCATAAAGCATTTACTAGCTTCTTGTGCCAGTTCTTTTTGTTCTCTTCTAGCACTTTCTTTATGATGTTTATCAAACTTTTGTTTGATGATTCAGCAAGACCATTTCCCTGAGGATAGTAAGCTGTAGAATGGCCCAAAGTAATGTGAAATTTATGACAGAAATTTATCATTTTCTTGGATTTGAAGGCAGCAGCATTGTCTGTTATTATCTTGTCTGGGCAGCCAAATCTAGCCAGTATATTGTTTTCTAAAAATTGAATGATCACTGAGTCATTTGCTTGTCTGCATGGGGCAGCTTCAATCCACTTGGTGAAGTAGTCTGTTGCAGTCAAAATCCATCTGTGTTGTCCTGAAGATGAGGGATGAATCTCTCCAATGAAATCCAAGCCCCATTGTTGAAAAGGTCTTTCTGTTGAAATGGGCCTCAAAGGAAGTGGCAGCAACTGTCTTCTGCCTTCAAACAGCTGGCACTTGTGGCATGATGTTGTGAATTTCTTCACATCTGAGAACATGGTGGGCCAGTAATAACCGGCCCTTAATATTTTGTCCACAGTGGACTTCCAGTACAAATGTCCACCACAGTCTCCAGCATGGAATTCTTGCATAATTTTATCAGTTTCATTCTCAAGAAGACAGTGCAGCAAAATACCTTCATGGTTTTTCCAGAGTAGATTCTCATCTAACACACAAAATTTGGGTGTTTTCATTTTTAGGAACCTAGACTTAGTTCTGGACAGTCCTGGGGGAGCACACAGGTTTTGTAACACATAACAGATATCAGAGTACCATGGAGATTGTTCAAAGGCTACATTGATCTTTGGAGTCGCCAGCTCTGTTTCACTGTCCAGTTGGTTGATATCTAAGGCTTGGAAATTTGCTTCTGTCATTAACTTGGCCAAACCTTGCCCTTTAATCAACTTTGTAGGCTTTATTTCAATGTCAAATTCAAGTATGTTTGCAATCCATTTTCCTCTCCTTCCCTCTAAGTTTTCTTGTGTGAGAATGTCTTTGACAATAGGACTTGGTACATAAGCTACAACATGGGAGTAAAGGATGTAAATCCTAAAGTTTTTGATGGCTTTGATCAAGGCATAGGCTTGTTTCTCCATTATTTGGTACTTTAGGGGGGCATCCCTAAGAGCTCTGCTGAAAAAAGCAATGGGCTTTTCATTCCCTTGGTCATCTTTCTGCAATAAAACAGCAGCAATAGTGTGTTGGGAGGCAAAGGAGAAAATGACGAAGTCTCTGTCAAACTGAGGGTTAGTTAACACTGGGGTTTGAGTCAAGGCCAATTTTATACTTTCAAAGGCTTGCTTTGCTTCCACAGTCCACTTGACCTTTGAGTCTTTCTTTAGCATATTGTTTAGTAGTCTGATCAATTCTGCTAAATTTGGGATAAACCTTCTCAAAAAGTTGATTTTTCCCAAGAATCCTTGAAGCTCTTTGACATTCCTTGGGTGAGGCATTTGTAGGATAGCTTGTATCCTATCTGGATCAATTCTTATGCCATCTTTCGAAATGACGTGTCCTAGAAGTTTCCCTTCTTCCAAACCAAATAAAGACTTCTTGGGGTTTAAGGAGATGCCATATTTTCTGCATGTTATGAAAATCTGTCTTAAATGTTTCAAATGTTCTTGGTCAGATTTTGAGAAGGGTGTGAGATCATCTAAGTAAATGACCAAGAAATCATGAATTTCTTTTGCAAAAGCAATGTCCATTGCTCTCTGAAATGTTGCCCCTGCATTTTTCAATCCAAAGGGCATTTTCACATACTTGAAAGTTCCCCATGGGGTAGTAAATGCAGTTTTGTCTTGATCATCAGGGTGCACTAAAATTTGATTGAAGCCTGAGAACCCGTCAAGCAGTGATATCCTTGAGGCTCCTACTACTCTTTGGAGGATGTGGTCCATTTTTGGTAAAGGGTAGTTATCTTTGAGTGAAACTTGATTCAGATTCCTTAAGTCTACACAAAGTCTGATCTCACCGGTTTTCTTTCTTGTAGGGACCAAATTTGAAATCCACTCAGAAAACCTGATTGGTGCTATGATCCCAGCTTTGAACATTTTTTGTAATTCCTTTTCAATGGAAGGAAGAAGCACAGGATTGATTCTTCTCAATTTTTGTTTGAATGGTTTTTGATTAGGCTTGAGGGGAATGGTGTGCTGTATAACAGAGGTATCATAAGACTTCAAGTCTTCATAACCCCAGGCAAAGACATCTTGGAATTCTTTAAAGAGATCAACATATTTGGGCTTTTGATCGGGGGGCAAAGAGGCGGACAGCTTGACTATCTTAGGTTTTTCCATAGTGCCAATATTACATTCTTCAACTCTTGCATCTAATGGCTGCATCTTTGGCTTCCTAGGGATGTCATTTGAGTCAAAAATATCCTCTAATGGGGTAAGGCCCACTGGGAGGAAGTTGTCTTTGAGTTGTATGATTTCAGTTTCAATGTTACTCATCTCTTCACAGTCCATTTGTTTAATTTGTTGAATGTTTTCATTGTTGAAAATGGTTGGGCTGAGCAGTTGTTTTGCTGTCCTAAGTGACATTGGGTGAGCAGATTGTTGAAACTGTAATTGTGATTGACTTGCTCCATCAACAATTTGAGATTGACTTGCTGTCTCAAGGTCAATATTTAATCCTGTGAACTCTTGTTGCAAAGTTAAAAAGTTGTTTATTTGCCTATCATTCTCAAATACTTGCCATTCTTTGACATTGTTTGGAATAGAAGGCCTATATTTGACTTCTGCTGTGAAACAATTGTTGGGTTGTAGTGGGAATTTGAAGGTGCTGGCAAATGTTGCCAAGCTGTGAGCATGGAGATTGTGGCCCCTTGGAATCTTTGTGAGAACAAACTCGGAGAAAGTTTCTAGTATTTCAATTACAGCAGACCTGTAGGACCTTAATCTTTTGTCATTGGTGACAAAATCCCCTTTTACTTGTTGAATTACTAGATCAGAGTCCCCCATGATTGAGAGGCTATGTGCTTGTAATGATTTTGCAATCTTGAGACCTAGTAGCAGAGCTTCATATTCTGCCATGTTGTTAGTGCATTTAAAGTTCAGTCTATATGCCCTGCCTTGTGCACAGGCTTTCTCTTTGTTATGTATCCATACTCCAGCTCCTGCCCCTAACTTGTTAACTGAGCCATCAAACTCTAGGACCCACAGACTATCTTGCTGGTCAGGGGATCTTAAATTCTTCTCATGGGATGGCCATGTGAGCATGAGTTGAGGTTTCTTTTCCCATTTGTCTCCTAGGATAATTTCCTCATTTGTTTGACAATTTTTGACAACTAAAGGAGGGTGAATGGGTATTGTTGGGCTGATTAAATTTTGGCAGGTGCCACTTGTTTGATGGATGTTTTGTTCTTGTATGGGTGTTTCGGTCTTAATGTTATTGCTTAAGGAATTTGTGCTGTCATTGAAAAGGATGAAGGAGTCTATGTCCGAATGGACAGCATATATTGGAAAATTTTGAGGCTTTTCTTCACTGCTGACCATGTATTTCATGAGTGTTTCCCTATAAAGTCTCTTGGGTTGTCCAAAGACAGAGATGGTTGCATATGACATGTCTAATTGCAGGGAGCCTTGGAGCTTGGCTCCCCATGATCTTGATAAGAGCATTCCATATTTGGGTGGGATATCAGCAACAACAACATCCATTAAAATGGTTTTGTTGGGAAATTGAACCAGGGACACACATAAATCCTTAATCAGGCCCAAGCATTTTACTTGACTAGAATCAAAAGAAAACAGGTCTTTGTATGGTCTTGTTATATCCAAATTTAATCTTTCCATGACTGCTTTTGGCATGAGGTTGTGAGATGCACCTGAGTCAAACATTGCATTGTGCAGTATTTTATCATGAACGTGTAAGCTGACATAAAAAGGTAAAACCCCTGTGACTACTGTTTTTCCATCTACCTCTGGACCAAACAGTAATTCTGGAGTGTCATCTAGCACATTTACATCATCTTTGTTGTTGGTGAGCTGAAGGGATTTCTTGATCTGTTGCTTATATATGTCATGCTTGGCTAGCTCTAAAAGGGGAATTGCTATCTTTAACTTGCCAATCTCTGTTCCTAGGTCAAAGGGTTTATCCACCTGAATTTTAGGGTCACGGACAGCAGTCCTTTCCTTGTTCAATGAATCTTCTTGTTGGATTTCATCTTGATTTTGGAACCTGCCCCCCATGCCCATGTCTTGAGGGGTGATGTTCGGATTTGGGTGAGAGGATGATGTTGCTGTGGGCTCTTGTGGTATGGACAGAAATTCAGTGACCTCCTCAACCACTACTTCCTTTGCAGGCAAGTTTGTTTTGTCATTAGGTTCAATGACTGAGGCTTCTTTAGATTGCTGTTTCTCCTTTACCTTTTCAGGCTGATTTGCATTTACAGTTCGACTTCTTAGTTTGTACTGCTTATGGACTTCATAGACAGCAGTATCATATCCTTGCTTAAAGTCAAAGGATTCTCCTGATTGTGTTTGGAATGTTTTGTTTTCATCCTCATCATGGTCTTCTTGTGTTAGGAAAACATGGCTTTTACCATCCAGACCTATTAAATTGATCTCAGGATCTTCATTGAGCTGATTAGCCGAGGAAGTTTCTGCATAATTTTCTTGAAAAGGTGGTCTGATATCTTGGTCAGCACCTGTTTTTCCTATATTGGGGTTCTGTGTTCTCCTAAAATTTGGGTTTCTAGGAGTATTGTTTTGTGGTGCTTCCCATGATGACTTTCTTTCTACTGATTCCACTCTCTCACCTAGTCTTTTCATGCTGTTTAGTATTGCATCCAACTTCTGATCGAAGCCCGAGGGCTCTTCTTTGAAACCAACCTTCTTTTCCAGCTTTGCCCTGTTTCTTTTGGCAATTAGGTTGGCCTCTACAGTGACTGCAACTCTTTGGGCTTCTGCAAGGGTTGGAGGGTCTCTTTCTCTCAACTGATAGGCCATATCAGAGTCAAAACCATCAGGGAAGTTATAAAGGGCCAAATCAGGAGGGGGCCTTAAGTTCTGGGGAATAACATTGTATATGTTGTTAAACCTAGCACAATATTCCAACACCGTTTCTTGGGGACCTCTTTTAATAGTGTTATATTCACCAAGTATATGGTGTGGATCTCTCTTTTTCTCCCATCTGTTGGTAAATTCCTGGTATAGAACTTCAGAGGTTGCAATGGAATTTGCATTCAAGGATCTAAACCAAGTTCTGACATCCCCAGTTAGGCTTTGGACAAAAATCCTCATTCTAACACTGTCATCATCTATTTCATAGGTCTCAAAGTGGTCTTGCATCTTTTTAGCATGCTGGATGGCTGCCAAAGGGCCATGGGAGTCAAAAAATGAGAGTCTAGTTTGGTAGTCTTGGGGTAGAGCCGGAGCATTGGCTGGAATCTGCAATGGTGCATATCTGTTAGCCATGTTTATAGGGTTAATAGGGTTGATAGGAACAAATGGGACAACTGGGATTACAGGTGTACTGGGGTTAATAGAATGGATAACAAGTGGAGAACTGGTTGAGTGAGTATGTGCAGATGGTGAAGATGGAAAGGTAAGACTTTGAGGGGTTGAAGATGAACTAGGGGAGTTGGGTGTGGAACGAAAAAGGACTTTGCAAGGAGTGGGAATGAGGATGGGTTGGTCTGACCTTATATCTGAATCAGCAGGTTTATCCTGCTTGTGCTGTTTCCTTATGTTCTTTGGGATGATATTTGGGTTATCAACAATGATGGGTTGATCAGGGTCAGGGTGTGCCCTAGTATGCCTTGGGTTTCTTTTAGGAGCCAGCTTCTAAGTGTTCTTTCAGAACTTTATACAGAAGTTTTGTATTTACAAGGGCAAAATAAGAACTCTGGAATGACTATAACAGTCCTAAGATGTCTTGGCTAGCTTCAGGCTTGATGAAAGCTTTGGAAGATAGATAGTGATTGAATAGTCTGATCCCCAGTGGAGTCGCCAATTATGTTAACACCCAAGTTGTTCCCTATGACTCCCAAGGGAATACGGCCGGGGTAACCACTAACCAATCTTTTAATCACTGTTTCTAGCCAAACAGTGATCAGAGAGGGCTCTCTCTTTATGATTTATATCTACAGTGATGGTGTTTTAGGCTAGGTATTGAGTACAGGTTATGTTTGTGTTTCGGTTGATGTAATTCCCTTAGACTTTAGTGATGTAGTTTTCAGATATGTTGAATATCATTGGGCAATGGAGTCTGTGGCTTGGTGTGTTTGAAACTGTAAGATGAAGGATGGAACGTACAGGGCCTTTTGAGTGCTTCATTAAAACGTATTTTTTGGGTAATGACAGGAGACAAGAGAAAACAGAGGTCACAGGGGCAATAGTTGAATCCCTGAAAATGACTGTTACAATAAAAATACAGTTTCGAATTGCAGCAACTAAGAATTACAATTCTTTCGCTGTATATGAGGAAAACATATATAATAGCTCAGTTTGAGTCCAGGGTAAACATGGTTAAATCCTGGTACTATCCTTTCACCTTGCTATCAAGTGTAAAACATTAGAACAACAAAGAGAACAAAAGACTCAAAACACATGACAAAGAGATTTGTGAATACTTATAGTTTTATGCAACACCCATGGAATCCTGTAACATGCATCCTTCACCACAAGACATCAAATGCACCAAACTTCTAGAAGTTCCATTCCTCCTTTGTATTAATTCTCTGAAAATATTACAGCAGACGGAAGTTATCCAAGAGAAAATTCCAGCAACCCCTTCAGCATCTGTGAAGGGTGTATATATACTAGCGGTGGTCTACAGAAATATCTGAGTTCTGCGTTATCTCAGTCTTTACATTCTCACCAACCCTTTAAGATATTATGTCAAAAATTTATTACACATTTAATACACAGTTCAGGCATTTTAATGCTCTGTCAGAAGATATTTAGCTTTATAAGAATAGCTAAGTCGGTCTGAATATTTGGAGTTAATGCATAGAAAACCCGACTGTAGGCTGGTACACTGTGTCTCGGACCTGTCAGCTGTGACTTTGACTGCTGCTGGTGGTGAGTGACTGGTCTGGCTGAGTTGGCTCAGCCTCTGCTTTTTCTGTAAATTTAATTCCCAAAATTGCCACTGCGCGTGTCTGCCTTTTTCCTTCTGCGCTATTGGTTCTGGCCTGTCAAAATTGTCTGGGTCAAATGCCTCCAGACATCCTGTGTGGGCAGTTGATGTGCCAAAATTGCGCCTAGAGTCTCATCTGCTTCTGTGAATTTGAAGAA
This sequence comes from Pinus tabuliformis, assembly GCA_031772625.1. Classification (NCBI taxonomy): domain Eukaryota; kingdom Viridiplantae; phylum Streptophyta; class Pinopsida; order Pinales; family Pinaceae; genus Pinus; species Pinus tabuliformis. The sequence goes on from CM062810.1 coordinate 550,415,023, forward strand.
ATTGGGTGGTGTATCAAACAGATGCTCTATCTCATTCATGAGAAAAAACAGGTTTTCCACCCTGTCATACACCATTTGCCCTGTGGCTGGCCCTGTGTCTGCTGAAGTGCTGGGAGATTTTGCAATCTCTGCTACTGCATGGGCATCAATTCTCTTGTTATAGTTGTCCAGGGTGAGCAGTCTTCCCACGCTGCTCAAAATGTTGGGAAGGCCTCTGTTCTGCAGTGTTACAAATTTCTCCAGGATTTTGTTAATTTCTGTCTGCATGTCCTGTGTTCTACTTTCCAGGGTCCCAACCAAGTTTCTCAATGTAACAACTCTCTTGGCTATGGCAATTGTTTCTGTCCTGTTGTTGATTCCCATGGTAGCCAATTGAGTGCTGGTCTTGTAATTCAGGATATTGATCATCCTGGTAGCTGCTTCTGGCATGTGTCCAAGGCTTGCCCTGGCTCTCTGTATCTCCTTGTTTGCTTTGGTGATGAGCACCATTTGCTCATCCATAGTCTCAATATATTGCCACTGGTTGGCGATGGATCTTCCAATGTTGCTCCATAATACTGCTTTCATCTGAGCAGTTACCTTTTCCAATGCAAGCTCTTTTTCCAGCTCAGCAATCCTTCTCTTAAGGGTTTTCACCTCTCTCTCCTTGGCTGCCTCATTTTGTTTGCTTTTATCAAATTTCTCATTAACATTAGCCAAGTTCTGTTTGAGCCCATCCAGCTCTTTCATTTGAGCTTCCATAGCTCGGATCTCTGCTTGTAGCTTCTGCATGTCTAAGCTAGCAGCTTGCTCTGATGTTGTTGTGGGGGCTGTGGATGGTGCTGTAGCTCCTGTTTGCTGAGGAGGAGGAGTGATGATCGGAGGTGCTTCCTCAAGATTTATTATTAATGGAGGAGGCTGGGAGGATTGACCTTCCCCTTTCTGTTTCATGGCTTCTTGTAGTGCTGCCTTTGCAGCTTCAGTTTGTCCTAGCTGGTCTTGAGTCCTAACCAGCTCTTTGTATAAGGATACCAACAGGTCTGTGGTATCTTTTTCTTGCCGTTGCTGGGCAACTTCATCTGTTTGTGGATGGATGGTGGCCGGGAGTTTGATTTTCTTTCTTAGGGCTGCCATGTCTGCATCCCTTATTTTCAGCAGTTCTTGGATGCCTTTGACATCCTTGGGATCATGTCCAATATCTATGATTACCTCCTCTAAGGATTTGATCCTGTTGTCCTTGGCCTGTGAGGATGCTCGTTCCAATTCTAGCTAGGATGATGTATTGTCTAGGCTGCTCTTTAACTTGTAATTTTCCAGTGTCTCATCCGCCAGGGAGGCATACACCATTTCACCCGTTTGTTTGTGTAACTCTATCTTATCCATGGGGTGAATGTCCTTAGCCAGAACTTCCATATTTGTTCTCAAATAGTCTGAGGTGGACTGAGGATGTAGAGTTGTGGGCATGAAATGGCTCATTATCATTTTGCCCTCACTCACATCAAAAGCAGACATTAGTCTCTGCTGGTTGCTGGGGCTAGTTTTAACAAGTGATCATAGAGTTGCACTTTTATGGGATCACTCCTTCTCTTGATTTCTATGAACTGCTGCTTTATACTTGAGTGCCCCTCTCTATGCTGGCCAGAAGAGCTGACCTCTCCTCCCATTGTCATATCTGGTCCTCTTTGAGATGAGCTGGCCGAGAGTTCTCCACTGGGTGGGCCCATGCCCATGGCCTGCCTTATTGCTATGTCCTCCTCTTGGGAGTCATTCAATCTTTGTCTCTTCTCTCCTCTGATAAAGGATGAAGTCTGGGGAGTCTCTCTCTCTCTCTTTCTGGTTAAGTCCTCCTTCTGAGGTGTTTGGAGGACTGAGCTGTCCACATTGATGTCTGTTCTTGGAGACAACTCTGTTTGGGGCTGCTGTTCTGTAGAACCGGGCAAATCTGTCTCTTTATCTTGCTGTAATGGCTGCTGCCCACTAGTTTGTGGTTTATCTTGTTGCTGCCCCAACTCCTGTTTTTCCATTTCTTCTTGCTGCTGTAGCAAGGTGTCAACCTGTTCTTCTGTTAATATAGGTGGTTGTTCCACCTGTTTGCCTTTGTCCTTGCTTGCTGCTTGGGTTGTCTGCTCGGCAGTTCGCTGTTGTGTTGCTAGTGTTGTGATGGCTGCCCCAACTCGCCTCCTGTAGGAAATAGGCACCTGTCCACAAGTTTCCAAGTCAGCTTGTTTTTGGACATTTCTAGCCTCTTGCTCAAGTATTTCTTCATTAGTCATTTGCTCTACTAATGTGCCCTCTTCCCAATCTGGTGCATTTGCATATTTTTCAATTTCAGGTAATCTTGCATGAGCATAGTTGCCTAACTTATACCTGATCCTCCTGAGGGAAATAGAGTGGTTAGGGTCATATGGAATCCACTCAAAACTAGTTTTCAACTGGAGTCCTTCCAGGATCCTGTCTGCCTCTTTCCAGCCTTCCTCCTTCCTGTTGTATAAGAAGGGACCTAGCTGATTTCTCACTTTCAACTGTGATTTCTTGTTTCTACTCTGAAAGTGTAGGTAATCTGAGTTCCCAAATTGCCTGAAATATTCTAAGGCAAACAGTCTCATGGGAACGTACCTTGGCAGCCTAAATGGATTTAATTCACATCCATACACCCTAATGACTGTGTGATTCTGGTAGAAGTACCAGTTGCCGATGTTGTAAAGCTTGTTCAAATGAAGAATTCTCTTCATGTCATCGGTCAGCCTAGGAGGAGGGGCACCTTGCAGCACTGTTAGGGCTGGATGAACAAATAAATCAATAAACTCACAGTATGTATAAGGTGATACTGAGGTACAATGGAACACAGGGGTCCAAAAAACAACTGATCTTGGGGTTCCTTGGGCGTTGAGTGGCCTCAAAGGGACAGAGAAGGTAGCTGGCTGGTTGAACAAGAACAGATGGTATATGTAGGAGGTGTATCTGAACAGCCTCTCCCTCTTCAAATTCATGAACTGATCATGAATCTTCTCAGCTATATAAGTTGCATAATCATAGTGGATAGCTGGAGGCTTACCCGGGGCAAATATGGACAGCATGGCCAATATGCTGTCATCTACATCTTCCAGTCCTCTGAATCCCAGGACATATCCAATCAAGTCCACCATCATCCTGCCCAACTCATTCAGGTATTGGTACCCAATGGGAGGGGTTCTGACTGCTTCAGAGCTAGGTGTGACAAATAGCTGGTTAATCTTCACAATCTGGTCATTAGACAGGTTATTTCCTCTCTTTATCAAATCTTGCATGGAAAGAGGGGTCAATTTCTTGGCTGTATGGAAATGCAGCATCTGATTTATACTCTCTGGAGTGATCTGAAACAGGACTAGGCCTGTGGGGCTAATGACTGCCCTTTGGCTGGGGTCATAGCACTCTTGGCAACTGTAGATAAGCTCTGGCATGGGATTAACTTGGGGAAGGTTGTATATGGGCAAATTTGATTCCCAAATTCCCAGGATATCTGCTCCACTCATGTGCTGGGCTCTCAGTTCATTTAACATCTGGATATTATACTTAGTTCCCATAGGAAACCAGTCCAACATCTGGTAATCCATGTCTCCCAGGGGCTTCCATGCTAATTCTTGGTGAGGGGCATTGATAGGCTTAATATTGAGAGCAATGGGAGTCTCCATAGCTTGTGAAGGGATAAACTATTGCAATTTGACAAGTGAGTTGGCAAAGACAGACTGCAGATTGCCCTCTGTGGTAAAACTTGATTTTCTGAACTGTCAGAGGGGAATTTACCAGCTAGAAATTGAAATACTGCTGGTAATTGGTTACAGAGACTCTTTTGGGGCCCAATTTAGCTCCTGGTAGTAATTCAAAGATATTCAGCGGGGCATTAGCCGAGAAAACGCAGGACGAGGGGTTTTCAGATGAATTACAGTTTGTTACAACTCTGCAGGGAATTTTTGGACTTCACAGAGACAATGGTGGAGGTATAACCCGGTTCTAGCGGTGAAAAAGTCTGTTTTACGGTCCTATTATGCCTGTGAGCAGTTTAGAGCAGAATGCAGGTCGTATGGAGGGCAGGGCAGGGTAAATACCTGTAACTCGACGTGCAGAAGTCGTGATAAGGTGTACTGCAGTTGCTGGAGTGGTCGCCTTTGTTGAATTTACAGGTTGGCGGAAATCCGGGCAGAAACGGTTAAACAGAGAGTTCAGCAGACAAAACGATGAAATGGTGAAAAAACGCGTGAAATTTGGTTAATATGAGATTTTTACCCATTTGGCGCTTTTTTTACGATGACGTGGCGGAAGACGACAGGTCAACGGGGGTGAGGTGGCAGTCCAGTCAGCGGTGAGCTGGACGCGGGGTGGAGGCGGGTACGAGACGTGGCAGACAGGTCAACGGGGACGGGCGGAGGTGAAACCGTGACGGTCATGGTTAAGGCTCTAACCGTCACGGTTTCTCGGGGCGGTTAGAGTACGACGCCCAGGGTGTCAGAGGGAGCTCCGAGATGGTCCATCGGGCGACGCGTGGCGGAGGAGTGACGAGGCGCAACGTCATGTTCTCGGGAGTTAACGTGCGGACGTGGATAGCGCTCCGATATTGTTGTGGGCCGTCGGATCTGGAAGGCTTGATCCGACGGCTGGCGGAGGTGTAAGGTGCACGGCGGATAGGGCGGCGGAAATATTAACTGTTTGTGGGTTTTTTGACATGGTTTTCAAATGTTTCAACTTCTGACCACCCGCGCTTGCATTTGGGGGCGTGCTGAAGGCGGAATTTTGCCTTTTATAAGGTTTGCGGAGGGTTTGTGGGCTAGAGGGGTTTAGAGAGGGGTTTTTACCCATGCAAAGGTATTTTTTGAGGGGAAATGATCTGCAGCAAAGGGAGAGTATCGGAGATAGGTTCACCATGGTGGCCAGATGCCACTATGATCCCTCTTTGCAGATTTCTCGGCTATTATGCCTAGGGGAGGGAATATATAACATTTAGGGCTTTATACACCTTAGTGTTATTACTATTAGGGCAGGGGGTAGAATAAGGGAGTTAAATAGTAGATTTAGGAGTTAGTAAAGTGAAGGAGGGGAATCTTTGAGAAAGGGGATGTTAATGATGGAGTAGAGGGGAAAAAGTGAAGTTAGTGATGCTCTCTGCTGTGAATCCATGAAATTCACCACCTTTTTTGCTGATATGTCCATTGCCTTGGCAAAATATCTTTGACAACTATGTAATGGTGAACCTGTCCTTTCTGCAACCACAACTGCCTACCCAACTATTTCACCTAACATTTTTTAGTTTCTTCTTGGAGGGGCACTTAGACTTGCAACCCTCAATTGCCCTTTCTTTTCTTTGGCTTTTTTCATTTTTTACTCTATCTGCTTCTACCCTTATCTCTTCCAAGGTCCCAGATTAGGCTTTTGAGAACCTTTGTTTCTCTACCTGAACTACTTATCTGCCAAGATTAAGCTATTTGGACAGACTTCTTTCTCTATTCTATAACTCAAAATTGAAACATGGCATGATCCAGTTTGAACTGTTGAATCATCCACAAAATTTGTAATAAGGTCCTCAATATTTGAAGTATTTCATACACCTCTGATTTCCTGGAAATATGGGATCTTTGTAGTAACAAAGCAGAGCATATTTGGATTTTCAATAATCAATCATGAAATATGAAACCTATTACTATAGGTATCCAACACCTCGGATCTTAAGGGACTCGTCTGCTCATTTGCACAATCTGGTGTCCTCAACATGTGACGATCATGTTGGAAGTACACCATCAACTAGTGAAAACAAAGTCTCTGGGCAGAAAGGAAAATATAAATTTCCTTGTAGATTGTCTGAAGGCGATCATGCCATCCACCATTGACCCTTCCTGGACAAAGCTAAAAGAGTCTTAGATAATCGTCCTGCTTCACTGCTACGGCTTCCTCCTGGGTACAAGAAACTCTTGGTCAGTCCATCGCTAGTTGAAAATCCGACTGACACACCTTTGTGGTCAGTCGAAGCATCTATCATTGAAGATAAATCCTTTGAGTCCACACTGGACCAAAGTCAATAGGTCGAGGTGGCAGTTGACCCAGTTTCGCCTTTTGAAGGTCCATCTTCAGATGATACAATCACCAAAGAGAATGAGAATGACACCGTTCAAATTATTTTCATAAACACAGACTCCAATGAACATGGGGGCAATCTACCCGTTCCTTTACCACATGAAGGAAGTTCGTTAGTGTCATATCTGGCCATTTATTCGGTCCCACCTCTGAGCAACCTAGTCATTTCCTTCGATTGGAATCTACTAGGTAGACCTCGTCTACCGTCTAATGTACGATTCCGAATCATTGTACAAGCTTACAGAATGGTCATAGTCAGTACTATCATAGATGAAGGGGCTTCTATGAGTATCCTTTCCTCAACTACTTGGAAAGTGATTGGTTTTCCATCGCTTCTACCTGAGATGAAAAATCTGACAGGCTTCAACAAAGGAACCAGTTGACTGTTAGGGATCCTTCCAAATTTGCCTATAACTTTGAGAAGGAAAATCGTTTATCTAAGCGTGATGGTAGTCCAAGGACCTTTAGATTATAATCTACTCCTTGGGTGTGACTATATTTATAGCATGGGAGCCATTGTCTCCTCACTCTTTTGAGTAATGTGTTTTCCGCATGAAGGCAGAATGGTCTAGCTCGTAGACTAGCATTCATTCCCTGGCTCACACATAGCTAATAGTCAAATGCCATCCCTAACTGGTCTTTTCACGCAAGGAATGTCTCATCAATATGTAGTCCGTCCACCTAATGAGTGCGAGTAATTCGGGGATTATGACTGAAACCCAGGGGGCATGCACCTTGGTCTGCCTCGGCAGAAGAACTTTGGGTATAGGGTAGGTTTTTGTGAAGGATATATGACTAGTCTGACACACCTGTCCGTATAGGAAAATGGGATTAGACCGGAATAAAATTCCTTCATCAAGGTTAGGTGATTGGAGCTAGAATCACCTTTTTCCGATGGACTAAGCTGAGGAAGTGTTTCTGTCTACTATGCGGATGGAACAGTCTTGCAAATGTAAGAACTTTCATGTGGTAACCTGGAAACTCTACTTCGCTATACCTAGGGGCATGTAAACCTTTTGTATGCAAGTGAAAAGTGACCACTGTAATGCTAAATCTATAGTTCCACTGACTTCAACTACTTAAGTTAGGCGAGTAGTCAAATTGACCGTTTACCTTCACAGGGGCCAAATGGTGCTGACGAAGTAAAGGAAGAATTTTCCTACCTAACCTTAGTAGTTAACTAACCCTTAGAATAGTAGTTGGTCATTCCTAGCTTGCATGCGAGAGGCAGCGGAGCAAAGTTTTGAATGGTGCAAGCTCCTTAAAAATTGAACCTATCGATGAGACATCCTTATTATACGACTGGCATGAGTAGTTTTACGCAAAGTTCAAGCTTGTTAAAAATTAAACCTAAGCAATGAGCATATGTTCCACCAGAGTTTAAGCTCATTAAAAAATGAACCAACCTCTGGTAAATAACCATTACGAATGCATTATCATCAGCATTTGAGACTTGGTCGTGTTCTTATCATCATCTCCACTCTGTTTTAGCTGATCATATGCCTCCATTTGATTTTTTACCCTTTTGAGGAACAACTACGATGAGTGATTCTGTTAGCCATCCTCTTGACACTGCTATGATTGGAAAATTTCAAACCTCACCTGGAACCAGCTGCTACCCGAAAATATCACTTGTTCCTCAAAAACGAGTCTCCTTTAAGCTCTTTTCATCTGACTCGTAAAATATGAAAATATTTCCGAGAAATTGGCCTCTCCAGCTTGTTAAAACTATTGAAAGTTCTATCCCTCTTCTATATTTTAATCTTTTTGGACCTGAGGATCATTACACAAAAAGATCGAGTGCTTGTCTTGTTCAGCTCGTTAAAACTATCGAAAATTCATCCTTTCATATTGTTTTATACTTTTTCGGGCTTAAGGGATTATATGATGAAAAAGGATTACTAGAGTTTCCTTTTCGTCCCTTTTCAGACTCTCTAAAATTGAAAAAGGACCGAGTTATATTTGTCGTTAAACTCGTTAAAACCAATAGCGAAAAACTTGTCCATGCAGAAAAGAATGAGTTTCACTATCGCTAGGGTCATTAAAACATAGCGACAGGATTGACTGAAGGGAAAATTAGAGAACAAGCATACGTTATCCTCCTCAATCTTGATAAAAATAAAGAGGTACTGATCAGCAATGGTTGGGGAAAAATTGGGAAGAAAACTTGAAGAAACTTTATTGGTAGCAAGTCACTCTTGAGCATGACACTTTCACTCCATCACCATGATTGAGTCGGGTTGGGTTATTTCGTTCGCCGGTCATATTACCATTGGTCCATCGTACCATCCATTCTTGGGGTTAATGCTACCAATCCACTTTAGTGTCACCTATATGTTCAAGAGAAATTTCTCAGACAATTCACCAACTCAGCTTGTGTCTCATCCGCTGCAATACCTTCATGCTCCATTCTTTCATGACTGCCACCCTGAACCTTGTATCATCAAATTTTTTTCACCTCCATAAGATCATTTGATCCATTCCATGTTGTAGATGTGGGATTCATTAAGGCCCTCCTATGATGGGTCACTTATTGTCGACGGCAGCTCATTATCCAAGAAGTCAATCTAGGAACAACCCTTTTAGTACTTTGGAGCTTACATGCCTTAATGGCAAGTTTCTCACTTCCGGCGACAGGTTTACATCAATGGCCTTTGACCGAAAGATTTTGTGTGGTGTTCGACACCAAGTCCCTTTTTCACACCACATGAATTGTACTGTCATACCTTGAGGGTCATCATCGTTATCGGTGATTCCTCTCGCAGCTATTAACAACCTACATCATTGGCTCGTAATCAAGTGATGTCTTTCCATGTTCGACTCCAGAACATCTTTTCACATGGATCGACTTATACTTCGGGCGAAGATTGAACGAGTTTGAAGACCCCGAATCTAGTTTCATCCATCCAGGCTGTGATATATTCAAGAAAATAAAGACATCAAATGTACATCATTACTGCATAGATGATCATCTGAATCAAAGGATGATGGCTCTATCAGCATCATCAGTTTGCCACACAGACGGTTGTCTGTCCTATGTACATGAAAATGAATTTATAAAGCTGAGCATGGGAATGCCCGCCTTAGCTAGATCATGAAAATATTATGAATATAATGTATTTTATTGTATTATATTATAGGTCGCCTTCCAGTTCGAAAGGCCTCGGATCCTCATGATAAAACATTTCACCCAACATTAAAAGATTTTCGACCTCATGCTTTAGGGGGCAACTGTTATAGACACATTTGGGTACTGCAACCCCAATCATATATGTCCATAAACCAAGGGCTTCTAAGTCCCTAAAAGTGTTGTTTCACACCCTAAAGGAACAAGGTCAACTGATTACATCATCTCCTAGAAGTTCTCCATGGAAAACTACTCAGAATTGGTCAAAACTGGACCACACAAAATGGTCAGTGCTAAGGGTGCAATGCATGTCACCTACCACATGCAAAAAGTGCAATGCATACTGAAAAGCCCTTCTGTAGGGTGCAATGGGAGAGAGTAGACAAGTTGCAGAGACAATTTACAAGGTGGATGATCATGGAATCTTCTAGAAACTTCTCCTGTGATACTTGCCTCTCTAAACTCACCCAATGATGAGTAAGAGATAATGAATCTCCAAGTGGAACCAAGAACTATCAGAGAGAGGAAACTAATCAAAATCCCAAAAGCTAAGCTTTTCATGAGCTGAAGAAGGGCTTTCATGCTGGAAGGATGACACTGGGTCAAATCAATGGGCTGTAATCCTCTATTCTACTCTTTCTATCAATAAATCTATTCGAGTTTTCCTCCACATTCTTGTATGTTTGATAATATATGCATTTGTGTGGTCAATATATATTTGGTCCTATATTGTTTATCATTGTATATCTCTGTACTTTGATGGTGTTATGCTGCTTTGACTTTACAGGTGCTCTTTGAAGTGGGGTAAGCAAGGAAGGAGTGGCAAAGATCTGTCAGAGGGGAGAGGAAACAAGCAAGGAACCAAACAAAAGATTGAGGTTGGTACTCTGCTTCTCTCTCATCTACTTCTCATAAAGGAAAACAAAAGCAAATTTAGTTTGTTTGTTTCTAAGATAGCTACCCGTCTTAGTGGGACTAGCAGCTTTGCATGGAGACTAGGTTTACTATAATAGGGTCGATTGGGAAGTAACCATTGACATCATTGTTCATGATGAGATGTCCAATTTAAGGCAAAAGTGAGCGCGCCACGGGCAATTAAGACATGAATTAAGAGATAGATTTGGGATGATCTACCGCCAAGAATGCATTAATCACTTAGAAGTGGGGGGAACTATCAGATTCAAATTCAAGAGATCTTATAAAACTCCCAAGGCTAGCCACGAGACAACACTTTTTCATTTGATATTTGATTTATTACGAAGAGCATATAGTGTTGAGCACCAAGCGATATTTAAGCCTCGAAGTTTGTGAACAACCACAAACAATTCGAACAAGATTACAACTACCAGGAGAGATGTGGGTTTTGTAGAGAGTACTACTGAGGAAGCCGCACAAAGCCCTATGGTGCAAGTGGGAGATGCGACAGAAATTCCAAAATCACCTCAGACGTCGAGGCCCAAGAAGGATAAATAGGCAATGGGACCAGTCCACATGTGCCCGCGAAATCCACGGTTTAGTAAACTTTCCATGGAAGAAAAGGGCAAGGCTATCAACCTTAATACAGATGATGAGGAGGAGGACTTCCAGGCTCTTGTAGATGAGATAGAGGTGGATGAACAAATGAAAGAAGACATCCAGCCGGTGCATGCTACAGTAAGACTACCTGAGTATGTTCCTCGATGGAAAGTGAAAGCTAAGGTACCCAAGGATTTGGATGCCGCTAAGAGTGCACTTCGAACCTCGCTCCTCCCAGATGGTATTCTGTTTGAGGGCTCAGCTCTAGGCCACATGCCCATAATGAAATTTGAAGACTGGGACTTTGTGGACAGTGAAAAGTTACCTCATTTACAGACTGAGAACCTCATGAAACAGAGTAAGGAGGGATCAGTTACAGTGCTAGAGCTACAGAAATAGTTGTGCGATGTGGAGAAGGCCGAGCTACTCCACCTACTATGGATTGTACATTTTCACCATGCACCTATGACGATCTTTGTCATCAGGTAGCTACTTTGCCTGGTGCACGATGGGTACTTATGGTTGGATGATCCTATTCCCATCATGACGGAGCTTATCCATAGGATTTTCTGGCTTCCCTGTAATGGAAAGGACCCCACGAAGATAGCTAGAAAAAGTAGAGATTTGACGCTTGCAGAGGCCATGAAGAAGAAATACAAATTGGAAAACAAGAAGAGAGGCTATGTAATTAGTAGCATTAAAGGCAAAGGGGTGCGCATAGCCACCCAATTGCTGCCTGGGAAGGTGATGAGAAAATGCCGCGGAGACGAGGTACCAACATTGGTTGTTGCGCTGGCAGAACAATGAATAAAAGGGGTCCAATTCAACTGGGCCGAATTCCTCTGTGAAGAATTCCTAACCAACTACAAAGAAGCTCAAGAGTAGGGCAAGACCTTTCGCTACGCATGGTTGATCTTGTCTATTTTATTGGTGACAGGGGAACTGCCTGCTCAGGCAGTCAGTTCCCTCATATTGAGCAGGACTTTCTAGAGGCTGCAAAATATGCATCACTTTGGGCTACAAAGGATGCCACGTGGATCCACAAGACTAAGACATTCTCAGTGCTCATGGAGGTGAGCATCTAGATGTGCATTAACAGAAGGCCACGCCTATCCCCCACAGTGTACAACAGTCTTCAGAGCTTTGCAGACTTCAAGGTAGATATGAAAAATGTGTATATCAAGGTGCGTAAGGACCCAGCGCAGAACTGGACCAAGCTTCCTTTCATCTCAATTGATGATGCCATGTTATCCGTGCTCGACTCATGGCCTCCCGAGTGGCACGCCCTAGATCTGGTGGAGCATGATAGAACAGTTGCACAGAAGCAGAAGGATGCCACCAAGCTGTGAATCAACCAGTTGAACCAACATAAGCACAATGAAAAGTTGGCCATGGAGGTAAGAGCTACCCGCGAGGCAGCGAAGGCATCTGTAGAATAGGCCAAGGCCACCGAAAAAGCAGCAATAGCATAGGCAACAGGTGCCACCATGATGCAGGAGGAAGGGGGCCCGAACTTAACCATAGCACAAGAAGCAGAGGACATAGTAGAAGGTGCGGACCCAAGCACAACATCTACACAGCTGAAATGACCACATGGCATGGAAAGAGCATGCCCACAAAAGAAGACCAAGGCTTGTAAACTAGACAGTGAACTAATTACATTGACATAGGGTCACCTCTACAACATCGGCGACACAGTTTGCAAGGTCACCAGGGAAGCGCTCTATGAAGCTATGATGGAGCAATAGAATGTGTTGGAGGCCCTCAGGGTGTAGCTGCAGGAACTTCAGGTGCGGCCCCCACAGGAAGGAATAGTAGCCGCCTACGGTGCCGCAAGTACATCAGCAGTGGAGCAGCTGCTACATGCAAAAATGGCCAACACCATAGTGCTGCCGGAAGGAGAGCTAATAGCAGAAAGTGAGGAGGACAGAGCCGCAGTGGGCACGATCGAGGGACTTGGCCTAAACTTCGCTGCGCTTCCATGGGATACATTACATCAGCTGCAAGATGGAGTGACAGCAAAACTCTACGCTAGGGAAGTACGTGCAGTACAGATGCCTAGCAAACAGAGAATCAACATTGAGCAGCTTATTCTACATTGTGATGAATTCCTTGTGTAGAATCAGCAGCTGGAGAAAATGTTAGAGGAAGCATGCCGATGTGTTCCAGAGCTAGAAATCGCAACAAACCTATTAGCTGGAGTGCGAATCCACAAATTAGCAAGTGGAATCCTGTTACACAGTAATTTGTCACCAGCCTCATATCCCCTTGAGTGACATCTCCATTGTGTCATACATCAAACAAATATGTCCACATCTTCCTACTCTTTCAAGAAGATTAAACAAATGTTCTCTGATCTTGAAGATTGACCCTTTTTACCCACGTTTCTGCATCGTCGCAGGTAAACCTCATTTTTCCTACGACGATTCTCTGTGATGAACTATAGCTTTGCGATGCCATCACAGGTGTACATATGTTTCTTACGATGGTCGAATTTTAGGGCTGGGCACAAGTATTCAAAATCACTCTTGAGATGACGACCCTAAATGCATTACTTCCTTGTGATGTCGTCACTGAGTCTTCGTGTATGACTTGCAACGGACCAGATATGGAAAATTAGTTCGAACAGAAAGCTTTTGGGTGTTTCTAGAGCTGGTTGTTGGGTCTAGGGAGTTCACCTTTCCTCCCTTGGGATGTTTTTTCCAACTTTTGAGAAACTTCCTTGGTGGATAAGCTTCATTTCACTCATTCATGGAGTCTCCTTCTCTTATAAAAATCACTTCCTATTGCCATGATCAACTAGTTTTTGGATTGAGCAGATTAGCTAGCTTTGTGTAAGTTTGATAGTTTACAGTGTGAATTGAAGATAGTGGAGCAATTGGTTGTGGATTGCCTTAGCTTTGCATTAGTGTTTGTGAGAGAGAGTCATTATCCATTTGGGAGACCCATCTTGAGAGTGAAGGCTTGAAGAAACATGTTGGCTGGACCCTTCAAGGAAGTTTGCAGCATTAAGACTTGGTTGTAATCTTTGCTCTTGATTCATTTTAATACAATCGATAAAGATTTCCTATTTCTTGTGTGCAATATACATGATAGCTTATGATTCCTTGACTTTGTAAGTAAATAGATTATTGTTGTATGCTGTCACATGTTCTATTGTTCTCTTGTGTTGTTTCAAGTATACTTCTCATTAAGAAAAAGGAATGATAGCTGGAGCGGCGCAACGAAAGCTTCATCGAACACCAGTTTGAGATAGGTCCTTACAATGATGTCTATTTAAGGAAATTGATTATTGTTTTGTCCTGCTATGACTAGACCAACTCTAGGGCTAGAGGGATTGCCTCTGTTCATATAGGGAACATTTCGTACATCACAAGTTGGCGACTGAACTGAGGAGCTTACCTTTGTATGTTGTCTTTTGTTTACACTTGATTTGTTTTTTATTTTAGTGTCTCTTGATCTTGGGCCTGAACCTTTAGTGTTCTGGGTTGCCTGAGTCATTCTGGTAGTCCATCTCACTGTCTGTGAGATTAATCTAGTTTCTTTTAGGAGCTTTTGTTTTGCTTTCACTCTTAATCGAGACCATTGTTGTTTACATCTTAACAGCTAAAATGACATCACCCCTATCCTTCATTGTAAACCTACATGTCGCAGATATCCCGTCATATATTTGCGACAATTCCTTAAATCGGGCTGTCATAGAAGACAGGTGTACACCTGCGATGATGTCACTTAGTTGCTAGCTTTGTGCTTGTGACGATTATCTTTTCATCCCGTGTTGCTGGTTATAGACCCATGATGATTCCTGTAGAAGTTGTTTTTACAGCTTTACCTCTTGAATTGACTAGTACTTCTTGCCCCCTGCTGTTTTTGTCTCTCCTCAACTTGTTTTTCTTGTACTTGGTTAAGGCACTTCTTTCTTGGTTTCATTTTCGTGAATCTTGTATTTTCAAGCTGTGTGACCTAGCTCTATTAAGGGTTTCATTGAGAAATTCATTTGTTGGGTCACCCATCTGTCCAAGATTCACCCAAAACCATCTGATTGATTTGTTTGAGGTTGTTTTACTGCTTATTTTCTTTCTGATTGATCTTTAGTGCATGGTTATCGAACCGATTTCATGCATTGATTTGATTTCCACACTTTAAAACATAGATTACATTTGTTGGATCAGTCGGCTTACACTTGCTTGTTTGTCATCAAAATTCCAAAAATCGAAAATATTGCATTCATAAGAGCATGCGAAAGTGAAAGTATACTTGCATTACTGTATTTTCATAATTGAGGAATTAGGAAGAAAAATTTAAATCTTTCATTAGTAGTTGTGAGATATGTGTATTGATGCATTGTGTTTTCAGTGCTTGCATTTTCTTGTCTTGGTTTGTGTTCACTTGGAGATGAGCTATTTTACCCTTATGTAAGTAGATGTTCATCGAGTCAAATGATGTTTTTCTCATTGTAGCTGCATCCTATGAATTTTTGAAATACATTTGGTAGGGCCTGAAAACTGAAACTTAATTCAAGATCAAACTCTTAAAATTTATTGAATGAATCTAACAATGCATTGGAAATTAAATCACATTTATCTAGATGTATAGGCTAGAGATGCGCTCTGGTGTCATTAAACCTAGTCACTATTGTTCTCACTAAAATTTGGGTGATTTCGCTTTTCGCGATTTAGTAGCTGCTATTACAAACTTGTGCTCCCCGTACCATTGAGTATATATCGGGAGACCCCACTAGGTTATCATCCTATCATCCCTAAGAAGCTGAGTCTACTGCCTTACGAACTGTAATGCACCAAACACAACATTCGGGAAGATTGACTGCCATACAAAAATCCCTTGGTCATTTCTCTTTCATTTGATCACCAAGGTGTATATGTAGTTTTGTGGTTTGTCTGGTAAACCTCTTGTCTTGCACTCTAGAGTAGTCACTTTCATTCCTTTTTGACTCCTTAAAAGAAAAGGATCATCTGAGCACTTGTCACTTCAGGCTCATTAAAGATTCCAAGGCGACTAGAGTCATCTTTTGTCCTTTTTATCAACTCTTTAAATATGAAAAGGTCAAGTTTTGTTCCTATGTCCTAAAATTTATTCGACACGCTCACATTTTCTCTATTAATCTTGACTGTGTTTTGGTTCACATTGAATAGTGACCCTATTCAATTATCTCTATTCCTGAGACCTTGAGTTAAGTCATGCTGGTGAAATCACTGACCTCGTCTCCTGTACCAAGCGACCACAACTCCATCTCCTATTGCTTCTGAGGTATCGACTGTTAGTGATACCCTTCCTATTGTCCCGAGTATTCAACCTTTGGATTCTCGAGCTCTGGAAGGGGAACCTTACGATATTAGTTGGAACCCTATTTAGGAGCCTTTAAAAGAGGAATTCCTCTTTACTCCCTCTGGTGTTACGGTTGCAATGTCTTCTTTCGACATGGATGAGACCACCCCAACCACCGGTGAAGAGAACCTTGTGTCGAGTGGTGAAATTCCTCTTTCCACGGAGGGTTTCCCCTTTTGCGTTACCTCTCTTGGCATAAAATTTCCCTTACACTATCACGCCTTATCTGATATCATGAGTTCCATGTCTCTTAATTTGAGTTCTATGTGGTCTCGTACCATTGCCCCCACTTCAGAACCTTTCATACCTCAGATTCACAATGTATCAGTCACCTCTATCTCTTCCATGCCTATTGTCTGTGTGGCCTCTATAGCTCCTGTTGTTAGTGATGTAGCCGCATCTTTGGTCGTTACCACTGTTACTGGGACCTCGATTGATCCCAACAGTGGTGGTCCTATAGCCTCGACATCTGGAATTGTAAATCCCACCAGTAGTATTCCACTCTCTTCTGGTTCCATTCTGGCAGGGTGGACATATGAGCAATATACGTATGCTCTTCAAAACCTGGATCCACATAATCCATTGCATTATTATGATCCTAGAGGGACTCATATCTACCATACTGGATCCCTCCCACCTCAGCCTACAGTTGAGGTTTCCACTCCTTTATCCATTGCCTGGGCTCGTACTACTTACCATGGTGGCCAAGGGCAACCCTTTTCTCTCCAACGACCACTGTATCAAGGAAAACCTTATCGAAAACTGTATCAAGGGCAGTCTTATGGGTAGCCATATCATGGGCAGCATTATGGGCAGCCGTATTAAGGGCAGCAGCACTATGGTCAACAGTACCAAGGGCAACCCTATCAAGCGCAACCTGTCAGCTTACAAGGACAACCTTCACAAGATCAACTTTTGACCCACACGAGTTCCTCTTTTATCTATCGAGGGCAACCTTATGGTCAACCAAGTGAGCCTCAAATCCAGCCAGACCAACCTGTTGCCCAAGAAGGTCAATCCTCTCGACAAGTAGGCTAGCCTCAAATCTAGCAAGGCCAACCTACTGTCCAGCCTAGTCAACTCTCTGGTCAAGTAGGCCAGCCTGAGATCTAGCAAGGCCAACCTACTATTCAGTCAACCCAACCCATCCAAATAGGACAACCTCAGCTTCAACAAGGTCAATTTGTTACCTAGCAAGTTCAACCTTCTGGGAAAATAGGTCAACCTCAGTATCAACAAGGCCAGCCTTCTAGCCAGTTGGGTCAACCTCAATTTCAATAAGGACATCCATCCGGTGAAATCAATCCATCTCCTAGTCAACCTAGCACTCAAGCACTCCTTTTTTCTCAAGCCCCACCCAGTTTTCAGACTCATCCTGGTCTCCAGACCCAACCTGGTTTCCAAACTCAAGTTGGTTTTCAAACCCAACCTATTTGTCAAATGCAAACTAGGTCTCAGGCGCAGTTTGTAGCTCAACTGCAATACAGTCCCTTAGCACTCCAACAACCACAGGTCAATCCTTATCAAAATTTTCAGCAGCCTTATGCCGCTCCTGTCGGTCAATCTGATAACCAATGGGCTACTAGTGGTCAAAATCTGGGACAACCATCCAATTCTACTTATAACCCCTATGGACAAAACGCTTATGGGAAAAATAATTTTCGTCAAAACCAATGGGGGTAGCAAGCAGCTGGATGGAACCCTAATGTTTGCTCTTATCAAAAGCCTATGATGTCCTTTAATCCTCAATTACCTTTCCTGGTGACCTTGGAACTACCTGATGTGTCCAAGCTTACAAATGACCCAATCCTTCATAATCCATATTGGCCGCCAGTTTCAACCAAAATTCCCGGAGATTGTCCTAAATTTGATGGTAAATCTAGAGAGGACCCTCAAGCACATGTTATGACCTATCACCTCTGGTGCTCATCTAACTCATGGCTTGACGATTCTATCCGCCTTTGTTTTTTCCAATAGGCTCTCACTGGTTCAGCTGTGAAATGGTATATTGAACTTGCTCGTGGAACTTTCCAGGATTTCAATTAGCTTGTTATGGCATTTCTTTCTCACTTTCAATTACCGATCTATTATGAAACAAGAGCACATCTCCTTACATCTTTGAAACAAGACATGGCAACGCACATCTCCGATCATATCCATGAATGGAGAAGGTGATGTCATTTGATTAAGTTTTGGATCCTTGATCAACTTTTGATCGACTAGTTTACTACCTCGTTTGTTGGTCTGATAGCCTATGACATTGCTATGGGGGCATGTGTTACTAAATATAAAGCTATCACACGTGCTCAATACCTAGACTTGGTTTATTCCCAATCTGGTACTTTGTATGATTATTTTCCTGATGCTTTGCGCCCCGTAACTACTAAGGCTCTGTCTATGCCATATATCGATGGTGTTATTGGTTCCATTAATTCATCCTCTCAAAAGTCTTCTGTGACCCCTCTGAAGTAAAAATCTACTGCTCCAAATGAAAATTCTTCTCTGGCCCCATCTAATCCTGGTAAAACTTCCAAAGTCAATGTCGTCCAGTCCACCATGGCCGATAAAGCTTTGAAAGGTAAGAAAAAGGGAAAATACAAGAATAAAGCCAATCCTCCAAAGTAGGACCCTCTTAAGCCATCCGCCGATGATGGTACCATGCATAGACCCAAGTATCCTTATCTTATTTGTGACGAGGATAATTATACCAAAGACTGTCCCAGATGGTCTGAGGTTAGCCGTTTGCTCAAAGGGACCCCTGGAACTCCTGCTGTCCTCAAGGAACCTTTTCCCTTGCTACAAACTCAAATGGTGGCCAACCAACACCAATATTCTTCCACCTTCGGCTCTCAAGTTTTCATGGCTGGGACCATTCCCATTCATATCAGTACCCGGTCAAAAGAATATCCTCTGCCCGTCGACAAGGAACCTGAAGTTCCTTTGAGTGTTCCTTCATCTAGTTCTGGCCCGCTTCACATTGAACAGCCTAGCACTGAACCTATTGCATGACCTCCCACCAAGGGCATACTCCAGAAATCTTCTTACAACCCTAATGCTCCTGCCACGCAACACTATAGCATTATGGAGGACTTAGCCCAAGCTCCTTCGGCTATGTCCGCTTTGGAAGTACTCCAGATTTGTCCCTGTCAGAGGAAGCCTTTGCTATCAGCCATTGGTGGCATTGACTTGGCTGATTCGAATCTCATCACTTTTGATCTGGATAATCATGTACTGAGATTGCCTCACTAGATTGCTTTCCTCATTCAAGTAATCATCAACTCGAAGAACATTCATCTTACTATCATTGATGAGGGTGCCTCCATTTGCATCATGTCTATTGCTTGTTGGAAGGCCATCGGTTCCCTGACATTGAGTCAATCTCATAATACTTTAGAAGCCTTCAATGGAAGAGATTCTTGTCCTTTGAGTATCCTCCCGTGTTTTCCTATCACCCTAGAGGGGAAGACTTTTGAAGTTGAAATTGAAGTTGTCGATGCAAATTTGACTTACAACCTTTTGTTACAATGAAGTTGGACATACGCCATGCGTGCTGTGGTCTCTTCTCTCTTCTGTGTGCTCTATTTTCCCCACCAAGGGAAGATTTTCACAATTGATCAACTGTCCTTCTTCGCTTCCTCCTCTTCAGATGGCAACGTTCCATTTGTGGAGCATACCTCTGTCCCTTATGAGAGTGTGGGCACCGGAATTTTCAAAGATCCTGCCCCTATGGGTGTATTTTCTCTTCCACCTCCCAACGTCACCCCCATTAACATGATTTCTGTCCGATCTGATCCGTGGGTTCTTCCGCCCACTAATCAGGTAGACTCTTGGGGTGACGCGATGCCGTTGAGTCCCACCGAGCTCAACTATGTTGAAATTGTTTCCACATTGGCTTCATCCTCTAATCCTACTCTGCTGAGTAGGCCTCTTGACGCATATGCACAATCCCCTTGGCTTGGAGATATTGTTTCTTCGGATCCATTACAAGAGATCTTTCCTTCCAATGAAGAAATTTTAGAAAATATGTCTTTCAAAGAGCCACCTTGGTCTGATCATCACCATTGTTCTTCTTTTCTCCCAAGCCATGGGGCAATGACTACCTATCTAGAGATATTTGACTCTTGTATCCCCTCACAGGCGCTTCAAACACCTATTCAAGTTCATGAAGTTTTTTTTGAAGGCAATATGGGGAACATTACACAAACTATGCCCATCAACATGTCTGTCAAACCAGGGATTGTTGAGAATATTCACATTGGAGTTACCTGTACTCCTGAGGAAATTCAGTTGTATACTGACCTTTTCAAAGAGTTTCATGACGTCTTTGCTTGGTCATATGATGAAATGCTCAGTATTGGCCCTAGTATCATGGTACACGAGATCCCTACGTATCCTGGTGCCAAGCCTATACGACAATGCTTATGTCCCATGCACCTGAGAAAATCCGCGGCTATTAAGGGAGAAGTTGAAAAAATTATCAAGGTAGGGTTTATTTACCCTATCTCGTTGATTGACTGGGTTTCAAATATTTTCCCTGTGACCAAAAAGTAGGGCACTATTCAGGTTTGTGTTGATTACTGTGACATCAACTGTGCGTGTCCAAAGGATAATTATCCTACACCTTTTATCAACCAGCTCATCAACAATTGTACTGGGAGTGAGATTTATTCGTTTATGGACCATTTTTCTGGTTACAAAAAGATTAATATCTTGCCATACGATCAACACAAAATGACCTTCATCTGTCTGTGGGGTACCTTTGCTTACAAGAAGCTTCCTTTTGGCCTTAAAAATGTCGGTGCTACCTTCCAACGAGCAATGTCTTATGTGTTCCATGACATCCATCACATTGTTCAACCCTATCTAGATGACCTGCCGGCTCATTCATCTAAATGGTCTAACCATCCAAATCACCTCTGCGAGATCTTTCTTCGCTGTCGACATTACCTCATTCACCTTAATCCACATAAGTGTGTCTTCTGCGTCGAATCTGGCAAACTTCTTGGGTTTGTTCTCTCTAAAGAGGGAATCCGTCTCGATCCCCTAAAAGTTGAAGCTATACTGAATCTTCCTCCTCTTACTTCTTTGCATCAGTTGCAGAGCTTGCAGGGCAAAGTTAATTTTCTCTGTCATCTTATACCTAACTACACCGAAGTAGCTAAAGGCTATATGCGTCTTCTTAAACGTGACACTCCCTTTTTTGGGGATTCCATTGTCCAAGAGTCATTCGAGCAACTCAAGGCTATTCTTGTTTCTACTCCCTTATTATGTTCACTTGATTATCATTGTGACTATACTCTTTATCTTGCTGTTGCTGATAGCACTATTGGCATGGTTTTGGTTCAAGATGACGACGGCAGTTCTGAACATGTTATCTATCATCTCATCCACAACCTCCTTGACACTGAGACTCGATATGCCTATGTCGAGAAACTCGCCTTGGTGGCCATCCATGTTGTCCAATGTTTCTGTAATTATATATTTTTGTGCACAATGGCTGTGATTTCTAATTGCGACCCGATGACGTACATCTTGTCACGTTAGTTGCTGGGGGGCAAGTACTCGAAATAGATCATTATCCTTCAAGAGTTTGATTTGGTGTTTACCACTGCCAAGTCTAAGAAGTCCCTCATCTTTGTTGAATTGATTTGCTCATTACCATCCGCTACCACACCCTCTAGGCAAGAGGATCGCATCCCAGATGATACTCTTTTCTTGATCAGCAATCTCGATCCTTGGTACGACGACATTATCGTCTACCTCCAAACGTCCTCCTTCCATCCTGATTTGTCTAAGGATGCTCGGCGATGTATTCGTCACCATTCTTAGCCTTATTGCATTGTTGGAGACACTTTGTACCATCTCGGCATTGATTCTATTCTCCGCCATTGTTTGACATTCGAGGATGCCAAGTGAGTCTTGAATGACTGCCACTTCGGCGCCTGTGGTGGTCATATGTCTGGTTACTTTTGGCCCTCTATTTTTAAATACTGCGTTCTTGCTATCCATTCCTGCCATGCGTGCCAAATCTACCAACGAAAGATGCGTGTGCCCCCATCCCTGTTGCACCCTGTCATTATCGTTGGCCATTTTGCTAAATGGGGCATAGATTTTATGACCTATAACCCTTGTTTGAGCAGGGGGCATGGGTATATTATCGTTGCCGTAGATTATTTTACAAAATGGGCCGAAGCGATGCCTACGTTGACAAATGATGGTAAGATAGTGGCACAATTTTTATTCAATCATGTAATTAGTCGATTCAGAGTCCCTCAGGCTATTGTCACTAATCACAGTTCTCATTTCTGTGGTCATATGATGACTGAGTTAATGACCCAGCTAGGCTTGCATCACGATAGCTCGACACCTTACTATCCTCACGCTAATGGCCAAGTCGAAGCCGTCAACAAGGTGTTGGTCATGATGCTTCAGCGTACCATTGGAATGCACAAGTCTAATTGGCATTTGATGTTGTTTTCCGCCTTATGGGCCTACCGTACCTTAGTGAAGGATGCCATCGGATTCACACCGTTTCAACTTGTTTATGGTCTGGAGGCTACGCTTCCGATTGAATGTGAAATGCCTTCTCTCAAATTAGCTGTCGAATTACTCCTGAATACTACGCCTATAGAAGAACGTCTTCTTTACCTAGAACAGCTAGATGAGACCCGTCCACTTGCTTCTCTAGTTATCAAAGCCCAGAAGAAGAGAGTGAAAACTCACTTCGATTTAACTATTAATCCTCGTTCTTTCGTTGACGAAGATTTAGTCCTATTGTACGATCAAGCAAATGATGTGGTGGGGGCAGGAAAATTTGAGCCTATGTGGCATGGGCCTTATATTGTGGAATGCGTTTTTGAGAAAGGGGCCTATGAGCTGATTGACTATGAAGGCAACCCGTTAGATAAGCCCTGGAATGGGCTTTATCTTAAGAAATATTATGCATGATTTTTCATGCATCTGTTGTGTACATATCTGTTTTTTCAGTGTGTGATTGCAGATGTCTATTGCACCTTATATTGGTTTCGCTGATGGTGCCTATCGCAGTACATGGAATATTTCCTCCACTGCATGGGTTATCTATGATCCTCATGGTGAGTTAGTGGACCTTCAAGGTGTTTTTCTTGGGTGTACCACAAAAAATGTCGCTGAATATAGCACTGTCATTGAGTTATTAGCTGAGGTTATTGACCTCAGTATTTGTGCATTAGTGGTGAATTTGGATTCTCAACTTCTTGTTCTTCAACTTAATGGGCAGTATTCCATCAAAAACCCTCAAATATTAAGATTGTATTTGCGTGTTCACCTACTAGAAAGAAATTTTGATTTTATCACATATCATCACCATGGAAAATTTTAGGGGCGAATTTTCGCCTTTGGGCTAAATTAAGGGGTTTTATATTTTTATTAGGTGAATATTTTGTATCATAGTACATTGTTACAAATCACCTCAAATTTTTTTTATAAAAAAATTATGTATGGAGGTTAGCCCACCTTATTTTAAGGGAGAGGGTAAAAAAAAGTAAATTTAGCCCTTGAGATTAGGAGTTACAATCTTCCATTCGCCCTCATTTTCAAGAAAATGTATTTATGATAGCTATAAATATATATATAAATACAATGGAGGTATGGTAAACAAATAAAATTACAAATAATCTAGAGGTATGGTAAATAAATAAAACCCCTTTTTATATTTAGTCCATAGCCCTCTTTCTATTTAAGAAGGCTTAAAAACAAGGTTTCATTTAAGTGAATCCTATGGGCCAAATACCATATTTATAAAAGAGGTATGGTAAATAAATAAAAATATAAATAAACCAGAGGTATGGTAAATAAATAAAACATTTTTTTATATTTTCTCCATATGTCACCTTATATTTATGAGCACGCAAGTGTGTAAATAAATAAAAATATAAATAAAGTGGAGGTATGGTAAATAAATAAAACCTATTTTTATACTTCGAAGGTATGGTAAATAAATAAAAATATAAATAAACTATAGGTATGGTAAATAAATAAAACCTCTTTCTATATTTAGTCCATAACCCTCTTTCTATTTAAGAAGGCTCAAAAAATAGGTTTTATTTAATTGAATCATATGGGCCAAATACCATATTTATAAAAGAGGTATGGTAAATTAATAAAAATATAAATAAACCGAGAGGTATGGTAAATAAATAAAGCATTTTTTATATTTAATCCATAAGCCACCTTATATTTACGAACACTCAAAAAATGTGTTATATTTAGGTGAAGCGTATGGTCTAAATACCATGGGCCAAATTATTATTAATGCCATGCAAAAAAACATTATTAACCCTAATGTTAGTATTAATAAAAATAAAGATGGCACATGGTATTGACCCATGGTATTCACATGGAACACAACCTATTTAAATGGGGGAATTAAACTAGCATAGATCCATCTTTACTCTGGATCAAATATCGTGATATGCAAACTAACATAGAGTGAAAAAATATTTGATCCCTCTCGGGGCTTGGTAGATCAAGAGTAAAAATGGATCTTGTAATTTAATGTCACTTAAACATTTTAACTTGGTTAAAATAAGAAAATAAAATAAAAATCAATTATTAATTTTATTAATTTTTATAAATTACTAATAGTAGTTTTTAAGCTCCAGGTTTATGATAACCCATGGTATTGACCCATGGTAATACCATGGTATTCATGTGAGCATAAACTATTTAAAGGGGAAATTCTATCAGCTTAGATCCATCTTAATTCCAGGTCTACCAAGTGTGCTGGGAAGGATAAATAGATTTCATCCCTCTAAGAGTGGTAGATGTGGAGTTAGGATGGATATAGGTTGGTTTCTATGATAATGAAGATATTAAGTAGACTTAGGAAATTATATTGTAAAAAAAATCTTAAGGTGAAAGGTTAAAGCTACATTTAGTCACATCATAGAATTTAGTAAAAAATACCGATATGTCATTAATATTGTTTTTTCTTATTTAACAAAAAAAATTCAAAACAATGAAATCTTAACTCTTTCCACATCACCCTTGCAGAAGAGAGATAGTCACTTCCTAGATTTCCCACCATTTTTCAAACATTTTCAATATGATATCTTCATGAAAAAGTTAAGGTACTGATCTTGGATAATTTGTTTGAAAAATATGCTGGTTTGTACAACCTTTCATCTTCTCTACTATTCTTAGTTTGTAGTAATGATCTATAGGGTTTGGGTCATTACACCATATTGTCCTAAAAGGCAGAGATTTGGCACCAAAAAGGAAATTAACCCACATGCTACAATGTTGTAAAAAATGGTATGAAGGTAGTGAATTATGCTAATAAGAAATTTTGATTTGGAGAGACCTAATTAAATTTTATTATTTAATAGAGGATTTCCAATTAAAATAATAATAAATCTACATTTATATATTTATATATTGATTGGAAGGCTTCTGACAATGGTCACTTCTTTCCATTAGATCCCCTTTAGGCCTTTGGGATACCTACTACTTCATTATATTATATAGTTGGGGTTTGCTACTTGTCGGCCTGTTGAGGTAAACAAACTTGATGTGTTTTTTTTTATCTCCCAGTTGGAGTCTATGGAATAAGAAAGAAATTTGATAGCTTGGCAAAAGTGGTAGCTTGACAAATGTGGTAGAGAAAACATTAATCTCTCCTACCATGACAAACATGGCCACTAAAACTTGCAACATTTTTGGTAGGAAGTGAAAATTATGTTTCTTTTTTCCAAACATGTATGTTAGTATATTACAGTTTAATGAATATGTTTTATTATTATCATATATGGTTTCATACTTTAACAAAACATTTGCCAAGACTTCACATTGTTTCATTATTCAGTGAAAGATTCGCCAATATATATATATATATTAGTGATAAAATTTCCTCCCATTTTTCCTATGTATCATGGGGATTCGCCCATTTATCATACATATAAATTTAGGGTGGTTCTTAAAATTTTCCCTGATCATCACATTCCTAGACGACTAAACACGTTAACTGATGCATTAGCAAATCATGTATTAGACAAACATTTACACAATTTATAATCAAAACCATTATATGCAAGTAATCAAACATAATAGAAAAGCACATATATATATATTTATGTATATATATCGTGTGGCACACTGAGGCACTCAAAAAATAATAGTGTATATGTCCAAAAAACAATGTTTATGTTCAAGTCACAATCTGAGACACATCTCTCAAAAAATATAGCAGAAAAATAAACCTAGGCAACTACTGTGGTGGGTTATGCTCTCTGTAGCAAACCACCGCTCGAACCACTCGTCTGAGTAGTCTTTGAACCTAGTTCGACACACCCGTAGTGTGTCGCTGGTACTGGCGAGGGACCTCCTCGAACCCTCTATAGTCCTGGATCCCCTCAGTCAAGCCCTCCAGGTTTCAGGCTATCTCCCCCTCTGTGTCACTGCCTGGAGTTGGTAGGTCTAGATCTCTATTCTCCTCCCTCCACAGTGTAGGAGCGAGACCCACCGGTCTCTCAGGTCCCACATCTACAAATTGAACATAATAATTATTAGGGCATGTTCACTTAAAATCAAAAAACAATATAAAATGAAAACTGAAATATAAAAAACAGTATATCGGTCAATCCAAGTGTGTTACCTCTCTCGTCCCATTGCTCCCATGGCGGGAGCAGCATGTCGGGATCTCCTCTAAAATCTGTACCCACATAGGGCTAGTCCTCAACATATACCTGCTGCTGATCCAACCGCTCCATGAAGTCGGGACACCATGATACTGCCAGACTGCCACCCCCTCATGGCATCAAAAAAGCCCATCTGGAGATTCGAGTCTCCCGTAGTCTAGGTGGATCTATGCTCATGTCTTGTAACTGGAGCAAGGGTACCCGCTCCAGCATGAGCAGTACCAGGATGGACCCATATCTAAACTGCTTGGTCTCTCCCTGCTGATAGTTGGTCAGCTGTCTCTTCAGATTTAGGCACACTGCCTCTGGCTAATCGTACATAGTGGGGTTGAGGCTATCTAAAGCCAACCGCAGTTGGGTTTTAGCTACCTTGCTCTGAGCCTGAGAGTCTACTGCTCTCGTGATTGTGAATAGTATGATGCATAGTGTCAAGTCCTCCACTATGGGAATCTGCAGTTTCCCACTAGTGGGAGATCTGAATGCCCCCAGGCACACTTGTGCGATCAACATGTCCAAAGACTCTCCAACGATCTAGATGCCACCCATGTGGGGTCTTTCCCCTCGGCAAGATAATCCAGTGAGGAAATAGATGGCTGTCATGTCAAACACAATCTCCTGCCCCCAGATTATGAACTTACCCTCAGCCGGGTTCCATGAGCAAATCAAGAACTCCAGCAAGTCCAACTATGCTCGTAAAAGGGGTGTAAGGAAGAATTTCAATAGCCCATAGTTCCGAAGAGCTAACCTACATTGCGGGTCTGTTGCCCCTCTTTCGTCATCTGCATCATGTGTACGTTCTTACCATGAAAACACCATTTTATACCCTGCATATGCAAATGCCAATTAATTAAAACATTCAAACCACTTTCATTCCTTAAAAAGCCCTAAAACATTAAAATTTTGTGTTTACAGTGTTGTCGCAGCTGTTTTTAAACTAGCTACGATGGCCCACTTTCACCGTTCATTATTTTTTGGATCGTCACCAAAGTACACGTGTTTCCTGTGATGATGTCGAATCTGGTGCGTACAAAATCCCCGATCGTCGCGAACCCGAGCGGGATTTCTGTGACAACCGCGGAGTGATTTTGGAACAAAAAATCCTTCCAAAATTGCCTAAAATGTGTAAAATTCAAATTGAAAACAATCAAAATGGAATGATAGGGGTTAGATACTTCCTTGGCGAAAGAACGAGACATAATTGTCAGCCACGAATGAAGAAATCAACCTCCAAAGTTTGCACAGGTACATGGTATTTAGAAATTACCAAGGTTGAAAATAAAAAACAATGTAAAAATATTCTTACCATAGACTCTATTTATAGTTTTTCTTGAAATTTTAGGGTTTTTAACTCTGGGCTAGTATTCTACCATAGTAGTTACGGTTTTTAACCTAGTTTTTCTAATATCACATGTATATTTTTGTCGAATGGATCTTATGATTTATTTTTTGTGCAGAAAAGGGGCATCGAATATATTTTTTGGTTCATGAATGCTTGGTAAATACCATGAAAATTTCTCTTGAGTCCTCTTTAAGCTCTTTTCCGACTCATAAAACATGAAAATATTGCCAAGTTTTTCCCATTTTAACTCATTAAAAGAAAATAAAAATGGTGGTTCGCTTTCAGCTCTTTTTTGACCTTTTAAAAACGGAAAGATAGCTAAGCTTTCATCATTTTGATCTCATTTTTGGTTATGAAACTTCATGTTTCCAGTGAGTTTTTACTTTTTCGGGTTGGAAAAATTATTTACGAAAAGTACTCCTTGACCGTAATAAGTCAAGCGGTTCTCTCGAGTATTATTTTCTACCTTTTTGGGCTTGAGGGACACAAATTTAGGAAAAGGGACCCTCCCAGAGTTTTCTTTTACGTGTCTTTTTCAAACTCTCTAAACATGAAAAAGACTCCGATTTTTTCCTATTTCAGACTCGTTAAACCCTGACGACATTGGACTCGTCACCATGATGAGACCCGAGCTTCTCCTTCCTAAGGTCATTAAACTTTCACTAGGTTGGATTTGTCTGAAGGACGAACTTATATCACAAGCATATGCTATCCCCTTCAAGCTTATTTTTCAAAAATAATTGGGGTACTCGCCAGCAATGGTGGGGGAAAATTTTGGAAATTGTCTATTGGTTACCTACCGTAGCACGTCACTCTTGAACATCGACACTTTTTCTTTTCACTGGGTTTGTTATATCCTGACATCGTCACTAGCCTTCTAGGGTTTGGGTTTGTCATTTTTCCTCATTCAATTTGATCCCTATTATCTCCATTAGGACATTGATCCCTTGATACCAAAATTCTACCACACTCTGGATTCATGTCGCCGATATGTTCAAGAGTATAATCCTTCTGCAATTTGCACCCTTACCTCCTCCTCTGATTCTCTAAATCATCCATCTTCATCTTGTTCCTTGTCTTGTGTCGTTGATGGGGGAAACATTATGGCCCTCCTACGACAAATTGCTTTCTGTTGACACCAGCTCATTATCTGGAAAGTTGATCTAGAGATTTCGTTTCTGTACCTTCGAGCTTGCATGCTTCAATTGTAAGTTCTTCGCACTCGATGACAGGCTTTCATCATTGGTCTTCAATCGGGTGATTCCATGAGTGTTGGACTCCAGATCATTCTTCACACTTTGTGGATTGTACTGGAAGTACCTTGAGGACCATTGACATTACTGATGGTTTCTCTCGCGCTTGTTAACAGTTTACCTCATTGACCGGTAATCAAGCGATTTTCTAGTATGCTCAACTTCAGCACATCTATTCGCATACTGGAGTTTGTACTAGGATCGGTTGGGATTCAAGACCTCAGACTAAGAGTACATACAGTTCAAGTTGCGTGGATTGGTTTGTGATTTCATACATGAACCTTTGATTGGATGGCTATGACCATACCCGAGTTTTTTGGATTCCTGCATCAATACCTCTATTTATATGGTCTTATTGACTGGGTGGCTGCGTCCATACCACAGACCAAGTTTATCCGTCTTTTGGATGGCTGCACTCATGCCTCAACTACATGTATTTCACTATTAGAGATATAAGTTGTACTTGCACTTGTAGATTCTCAGCAATGGTGTTCCGGTCGGGTTATGATTTCGTAAAGCATTTCACCCCTCCCACTCTCTCAGCCTTCATGCTTTAGGGGGCATCTGTTACACAGTAATTTGTCACCAGCCTCATATCCCCTTGAGCGACATCTCCACTATTTCATACATCAAACAAATATGTCCACATCTTCCTACTCTTTCAAGAAGATCAAACAAATGTTCTTTGATCCTAAAGATTTACCCTTTTTACCCATGTTTATGCATCGTCGCAGGTAAACCTCATTCTACCTACGACAATTCTCTGTGATGAACTATGGCTTTACGACGTCATCACAGGTGTACATCTATTTCCTGTGACAATCAAATTTTAGGGCTTGATGTGAGTATCCAAAATCACTCTTGCGACAATGACCCTAAATGAACTACTTCCTTGTGATGTCGTCGCTGAGTCTTCATGTATGACTTGCGACAGACTAGATATGGCAAATTAATTCGAACAAAAAGCTTCTAAGTGTTTCTAGAGCTGGTTGTTGGGTCTAGGGAGTTTGCCTTTCCTCCCTTGGGATGTTTTTTCCAGCTTTTGATCAACTTCCTTTTAGGATAAGCTCCCTTTCCATCATTCATGGAGACTCCTTCTCTTATAAAAATCACTTCCTATTGCTATGCTCAGCTAGTTTTTGGATTGAGCAGATTAGCTAGCTTTGTGTAAGTTTGATAGTTTGTAGTGTGAATTGCTAATAGTGGAGCAATTGGTTGTGGATTGCCTTAGCCTTGCATTTTTTTTTTGTGAGAGAGAGAGTCATCATCCATTTGGGAGACCCATATTGAGAGTGAATGCTTGAAGAAACATGTTGGCTGGACCCTTCAAGGAAGTTTACAACGTCAAGGCTTGGTTGTAAGCTTTGCTCTTGATTCATTTTAATACAATCAATAATAATTTCCTATGTATTATGTGCAATATACATGATAGCTTATGATTCCTTGACTTTGTAAGTAAATAGATTATTGTTGTATGTTGTCACGTTTTTTGTTGTTCTCTTGTGTTGTTTCAGGTATACTGCTCATTAAGGAGAAGGAACGATAGTTGGAAAGGCGCAACGAAAGCTTCATCGAACACTGGTTTGAGGTAGGTCCTTACAACGATGTCTATTTAAGGAAATAGATTATTGTTTTGTCCTGCTGTGACTAGACCCACTCTAGGGCTAGAGGGGTTTCCTCTGTCCGTAGAGGGAAGATTTCCTACATCACAATTCCTTGAGGCAAAGGAGGAAGTAATGAGGGTACACCTGGACCTCAACCTTCATATTTCCAAGCTGCGATTAAAGGCGCAGCCCTCTATAACCCCGGAAGTTAGGGAGCAACACGTTGGTGCTATTCAAAAAGGGCTGGAGGAAATAGGAAAGGAAGTATAGAACTGCATCACTATGTTGGAAGAATCCTTCGCCGTGCTCACTTCATTCCAGGAGGACCTCAACATACAACACGTGAAAATAGAGGCACGGGAGCTTCAGGTGTAGTATTACAGTGTGCACGGAATGGAACAGATAGTTGTCTTAACCCAGTGGCTTGTGAAGCTACAGCACGCAAAGGCATTGAAGGAACAGGTGGATGCTGCGTAGCAGAAAGAGGCAGTCCTTAAAGCGTGCATCGAGCCTTGGATTGATGAGGCCTTCCTCATCATTGCAAAAATAAAAGGAAAGCTCACATAGATGAAGGCGATGCATGCCTTAAGACAGGGATTTTCCCCTGATAGCAAGAGTTTGGCTGAAAGAGTGTGGTAGGTGCAGCAAATAGCAGAACAGTGTGCCACAGACCTCTGTGAAGTATGGGAAGAGTTGGAAGGGCTCTGTGCTAGGATCGCGGGACCAGCAGATTGACTCGGGACAAGTCACAATTATTATGTTGGGGGCCTGTTGGACATGGAATCCCCCCACAACAAGTTTTTGGGCTCAAATCCCAAGTTTTGGTCAAAGGTGCTGTAAAACTCCACGAATTGTGAGTGTGGAGCACGACGTAGAGGTTAATTCATAGGGCTATCTGCCCTAAAATAATGTTATGTAATGTAAAGTCATGTTGGCCAACCCATGGTCTGTGGACCATGGGATAGTATAAATAGAGTGAGGCTGTAAGTTGTAAAGGTAGTTAACGATAGAGAGTAGTGAAGGAAGGGTTTGAGCTTAGAGTAGAATTCAAAGTGTCTTGGGTTGTAGTAATAGGAAGAGGCTCTGCAGCTGAGTGCATAGAGACTTAGTAGAGTCCATAGCTGAGTGCATGGACCCCTGCAGCTAAGTGCGTAGGGTAGAGTCAAGTCTATAATCGGGACAGAAATCTAATGAAGAGAAGTTTATCCTAATTTTGTACATCTAGTCATGAATCGTTATTCTATTGTTATGTATTACTTTTACTTTGTTTATTTACTGTGCGCAGTCGAGTCAATTCTTGTATGGTTTAGAATACTTATATATGAAAATAATCTAACTAATCAGCTAACAGTGCATAATTAGGAAAGACTTGGGGTAAATAACAAGGATCGCTCTATGAATACGACTGCGTAAAGATAACATCTTAGGCCGCGAGGTGCCCACTGGTGTGCATAGCATAGTGAGCATGAAGGTTGCACTGCATTCCAATCCCAACATATCAGACATCCCCAGGGTGTGGAAACCTGGTTCTAGCACCCTCCCATACTACATCGGGGTAGACCTGAGTCCACACTCCTCGGATTGTTGTCGAAAGGGCTAGTAGTACTGGGATTTTCTTGGCTAAATCACCTTTGAACTTGGGTCAGGCCCCACTAAGCCAACAGGTACCTAGAGAACCCATCAGTGAATGAATATGCTTCTTGGCCACCAACATTATCCAAGACCTCATCGGTGAACGAAGTTGGGAAGGGATCATGCACATACGCATCATTCAACTTCCTACGATCTACGGATATCATTATTTCTTCCTTTTCCTTCTTTTCCTAAACTACTATTGGGCTCACCCAATCATATTCTTCCACCAGTTCAATAATACCCTTCGTGAGCATGTTATCTAACTCTAAGCGGACCTTTTCTTTGTACTTTGGATTGAGGTGGTAAGGTATTTGCTTCATAGGTTTCATGTCTAGTTTTAGGGTGATCTTCATGACACCCATGTCTGCTATTATCCCTTCCAGATCTAAAAACATCATGGGAAACAGATCCTGATATTCATGGAGTAGTTCGGTGACCTTATCTACTTTCCCGTCTTCCCAGTAGTACCCAATCTTTGCAAACTTTGGCTCTGCCTCTGTGCCAATGTTCACCTATCTAGTTTTGAGCAGCTTGGTTATGTTTGGGTTCTCTAGTTGTAGTCCTTCAACTTCGTAGTGAACTTTAGTCTTCATATTCTTCTTCCACTGTTACATTGTAGCACTCCAGCGCGTGGCTCAGCTAGGTAGTCCAATCAAGTTGAATCAAATCTAGAGGATCCTGCGGTATATTAAAAATTGTTTCCTTAACCTACTACAATGCTTCATCAATACTTTCAAAACCATCCCCAAAGCTGAATGTCATAAAAAATCCTTGGAGCAAAACATCCCATTCTTCAGTTCCATGGTGGACTTCCATCTCCAAGTACCAATTCATTAGTATAACATCCAAGGTATAACAAAATAGATGGACCCACTCTGGTTGAAGCTTCACTCCATACTCTTTAGTCCATTTGGCCAAATGGTCGCGTGGATCATTTTTTCCATCATACATTTCTGTTAATCATACCTTTGGATGACCAATGCGTACCGTCATCATCCTCCTATATTCACGCCAATCATCAAAACTATCTTTATGTGTACCCCTCCATCTTGCGGGTGTAGCATGCAATGCCCAATCCAATGCCTGGAAGCGATGCTTCTCTGGTACTTCCCTTTCAAATGTATCCAAAAAGTGGTCAATATCAGTTAACCCATCTAGTAAGGCAGACTTCTTATGTTTGATGATACATAGCGCAACGACTTGGTCATCATATTACAGCGTAGCATAGATACTTCATGCAGTCAATTTTTCCAGTCCTCTAGTTCTTCATCTAATTCTGATGTGCAGGAACTTTCATGATGCCATGAAATACATCCATCTACTGTAAGATTCACCCAATATTGATCTCGCACCATTATCTTGTAAATCTAGTCCAAATCATCATCACTTTCATAATGGTGGACTGGTTCAGTATAATGTGGTCCTTCTGCAGGGTCCAATGGCACCACTATGTGAAGAAATTTCTTATCAAATATCATCTTTTGCTTCTTCAAATTCATTACCCCATTCATGTCAATGGCCCAATCTATCCTAAGAAGCACAGGGTAGGTATTGTTGTCATCCACAATCTCTATCACTTCAAAATTAGCTAGTGCGCTCCAGCCTTTGATATCAACTGTTACCTCCTGCAACCTCCCCATTAGGATGATTTTATATTGATTCACCATCCTTAACTCAATTAGAAACCACTGTAGCATAGGTCTCCTCATTCTTTCCCATGTCTGTTTTGGAAAAATGTTCGTGTCGGACCCTAGGTCCAAGATAACTTGGTCCATTTTGTATACTCCTATCTACATAGTGAGTCTCATCTCACATCTAATTCTTGCTTGATGCTTACCAAGATTTCTAACTACGTGTGCTCTGTCAGTAGCATTTTCCTTTCCACTGCACTTATTGATCAACTCCTGCAGTCCCTTCATAGCCTTTCTATCATGTAGCAGTTTCATGCAGGTCTCCAAGAATGTGGTAATCATGGACCAGTCCATTTCATTAGCCATCTTCTCTTAACTCCCTAAAGTAGAGGCCTCAGCGAAACTTTTCATCACTTCCATAAATGTTTCTTTTACACATTCTAGATCAAACCTAGTCTCCTTTTCTGGTGCTTTGTGGACCCACTCACCTTCTTCAGGTTGCTTTCCCTTATCCTCACTAGTCGTCGCTCCACTCTGCAACACAATATTTACCTGAGGGTCTTCCTGGCGAGGCTCAGCCCTCATCATCTGCAGGTTCTGAGTTGGTTGTTGAGGCTGCACCCCCTTCTTATGTATCTTAGCTAACAATATAGGGCAATCCTCCATCACATGGTCCAACTAAGTACAATAGCGGCATGAAAATCACGTCAGATTTGGGAAGTCTCGTGTGTAGTGTCCTAGTCCTCAAAAATTGTAACAAATAACTTTCCCTCAACCTCAGTTAGGTCCTCCTCCGCCTGAACCTTGTCTACACCCCTGATACTCACCTCACGCTCCTCCAGCGCCCTGGTTTGGAGGCTGCACTTCTTCCTACACCCTGTATGTAGGTGTCCTATCCATCATTAATTTGTACCTCCAGCAATTGCACTCATCATGACCCACAGATTGATAGAAGTTGTAGAAGAGCTGTTGTGGTGTCTGTATGAATTTCTGCAGCAAATGGCAATTTTCTGTCGCATGTTTCCCAGCTACCTAACAGATAGCGCACCATAGCATGGGCCCTATACTTGGTCCTGCTGTAGCTTCTGGCCTCAAAGGCATTGGTCCCCCTGCTGCAACATAATTTGCAAAAATTGGACAGTGATCTTTGTCATGCCCCTGGCTTTTGCACTTTAGGCACCACATTTCTTCGCACGCCTGTAGCTGAGTTGTTTTTTCTTTTTTCAGACTTTGCATTTCGAGGCAAAGGTTCTACAACTATGCATGAATCTATTGAACCCCTAGATTAGCATCCTACATTAGTGTCTCATGCAATCTCATCACGATTTCCAGAGCTTCCGCCTGGGTCCCAATCTTTTGTTGTGATAACGCAACCCTTATATGAGGCAAGAGCGAGGCCATAAACCATTCTCGGTGCTGCCCATCAGTCAGATTCATGTTAGCCTCACGGATCATACACTTCAATCTCTTATCCAAATCCCAGGGCATTTAACCAGGCTTCATCTTGATCTCTTTGAATCCCACAATTGATTTCTCCTCAGACTTAGGTCTACTAAATTCCTTATTTAGCACAATCTAGATATCTGCCAACATGGAGATTAGATTATCCGTGTAGTACTTAATGTAACATGTTAGTGTGTGGTCCTGCAAAGCACTAACCAATGTCACTTTCTTCATTTGCTCATCCATGATACCCTTAGCTTCCCATATAGCTTTCGTGATGAACCAAAACTGCTTTGGATCTTCATTTCCCATGCCCTTGGACAGAGGTAGCTTTACATAGTTCTCCATGTTGAATGGTGGTGGAGGTGGCAGTGGTGTGGGTGAGGGTGTAAGTAGTGGGGGTGAAGATGTAGGTGGTGTGGGTGGATGAGGTATTTGCGGGAACCCCTTCTTTATCAATTGAATAGCACTCCGGGGAGAAGCCTGTGTTGCTCCCTTTTCATCACTCAGAGGTGTTAGAAAATTATATATACTATAGACCAATGGAGCACATAAAATATTGCAAAAATATAAATAAAGAAAACACATAAAACAAGAGAGACATCGATATACGTGGTTCACCTAGTTTTGGCTACGTCCACGGAGAAATACGCAGTCCTTACTTTTATATTATCTAGCAAACTGAAGAGATACAACCTACAGTAGATCTGTTGTAATTCCCTCTTCACTCTCAATCTCCTCTCTCTTCCTCACTTAGAATAAAGATATACATAGACACAATACAATTCCCTCATATATACAAGGGGTTGCCTTCTAGGGAGAAAAAACCTAAATTAAACATAACTTCTACCATCACATCTCCGCCTAATAAATGGCCCAGGTTGACTACAAAATTACATCATTTTACAAGGCAATTTTACATCTATTTTTAGCTTCGGGGGCACTGCCCTCGATCCCCCGCCAGGGGGGGCCTCCCAAAGGTCGTAATCACCCCTCTTGGAGCCCCTCTATAGTGAATATTTTATGCGCAGTGTTGCCACCCCATTACAAACTAGGGTCCAATGAGGCGATACCTTTAAATATAGAAGATAATCAGGCTCCACACCCAACAGTCTCCCACTTGAAGACTAATTATAACAACTCCACTGCTACTTCATTTGCTAGACAATGACTCCACTTTGGACCTGGCTGTTTCTCATCTTCTTTATCATACTTGAAGACAAATTGAAATTGAGAAGATTCTTTGTTTCTCCCTGGTTACAAGTTTTGTTAACATATCTATATGATTCTGGCTAGTGTGTATCTTTTCTAGCTTCAACTATGCATCTTCTAATGTTGACCATATGAAATGGTACTTGAGCTGTATATGTTTAGTCTTGAAATGAAATGTGGAGTTCTTTGCAAGATGTATGG
The DNA here is from genome assembly GCA_031772625.1 of Pinus tabuliformis. Taxonomy (NCBI): domain Eukaryota; kingdom Viridiplantae; phylum Streptophyta; class Pinopsida; order Pinales; family Pinaceae; genus Pinus; species Pinus tabuliformis. The sequence goes on from CM062810.1 coordinate 550,452,086, forward strand.
CACTCTGGCTATCACTTTATAACCTACCCAACTCCTGCTTCTTACCTAATTCATCCAAAAACCTTTGTAGCCAAATCATTTCTTTACTAGCCTCTGTAGTAGCATCATACTCTACCTTTGTTGTTGAGAGTGAAACAACACTTTACAGTTTTGAGACCCAATAGATAGCTATTCCACCTACAGTAAACACATACCTTATTCTGCTCCTCCTGTTATCTCTATCACCCACCATATCTGCATCAACATATCCTTGTAGAGCAATTTTTGAACCACCAAAGCATAATGCTTGATTTGTGGTACCTCTCAAATACCTCAGAATCCACTTCACCGCCATCCAATGTTCTTTTCCTGGATTGTTCATGTACTTGCTTACAACTCCCACTACATGTGCAATATCAGCCTTGTGCAGACCATTGCGTACATTAAGCTTCCAACTACTGATGCATATGGAGCTCTAGACATATGAGCCATTTCTTCCTAAGTCTTGGGACACTCCTCCTTACTTAATTTGAAATGGCTAGCCAAAGGTAAACTAACTAGTTTTTCATTCTGCATATTAAACCTTTTCTACACCTTTTCTATGTACTCACTTTGAGACAATGTTAATTTGCAATTCTTCCTGTCTCTAGTTATTCTCATACCAGGGATTTGTTTTGCAGCACCCAAATCCTTCATTGGAAATGAGTTCACCAATTTTCTTCTTAGCACATTTATTTCCTGCATGTTAGAACCTACAACAAGCATGTCATCTGCATGCAATGACAATATAGTATAACTGCCATCATTTTTCCTTTTGATATAAACACAATGATTAGAGTGACATCTAGTATAACCTTGTTCATACATAAACCTATAAAATTTTAGATGCCATTGCCTTGGAGCCTATTTTAAGCCATAGAAGCTCTTCTTCAACATGCACACTAGTTTCTTCTTCCCTTTTACCTCATATCCTTGTGGCTGCTGCATATATATCTCTTCCTCCAAACCCCCATGGAGAAAGGTTGTCTTTACATCTAACTAGACTTAAAATAGTTCTGATTGAAGTCATTTTAAGAACATGAGAAAATATCTCATCAAAGTCTATACCCTTTTTTTGTGCAAACCCTTTCACCAAAAGTCTAGCTTTATACCTTTTTCTTCCTCCATATTCCTCCTTCAACTTGTAAGCCCATTTATTCTGCAATGTTGTTTTACCTGTAGGAAACTTGACTAAGTCCCAAGTTTGATTATATGCTAAGGAGTCCATCTCTTCTTTCATGGTTTGCTCACACTTCTTCTTGGTTTCTACCTACACTGCTTCTTCATAACATTCCAGGTCACTAGAATCAGTCAACAGTACATAATATAATTAAGGAGAGTATCGTTTAGGGGGTCTACTTATCCTGGTATACCTTCCAACATAACTTTCAAGTTTTTGAGGTGCTTTTTGTTGTTGTGGTTGTTGTTCTAGATATTGATCATTATGATTTTCAGGCACCATCATTTTTCTTGTGATCTTGTCAAGCACTATGTATTCTTTATTTTCTTTTTCTTGTTTCTCTTCCTGCAGTGGATCCTTATACACAACCTTTTCATTGAATATGACATCTCTGCTCCTAATGATTTTTTGTTTTTCATAATCATAAAAGAGGTAACCAAAATCATTAATACCATATCCAATAAAGGTACATTTCTTTGATTTTTCCTCAAGATTTGTTCTATTTTCTTTATTAATGTGGACAAAGGCTTCACAACCAAAAGTCTTTAAAAAAAAGTAGTTTACCTTTCTACATATTCATGCCTCCTCTGGAATACCACCATCCAAGGAACTTGAAGGCCCTCTGTTTATTAGATAAACAACAGTATCTACAACATCTGCCCAAAATTGTAAAGGAAATCCTGCATGTAATCTCATGCACCTTTGTTATCAGGAAAACTAGTGTCCATTCAAAGCTGCTAGTCCCACTAAGATGGGTAGCTATCTTAGAAACAAACAAACTAAAGTTACTTGTCTGTTCCTTTATGAGAGATAGATGAGAGAAAAGCAGAGAGTACCAACCTCAGTGTTTCGCTTGGCTCCTTGCTTGTTTCCTCCCTCCTTTGACAGAGCTTCACCACTCCTTCCTTACTTGTCCCACTTCAAAGAACACCTGTAGAGTCAAAGCAGCATAATACCATCAAAGCATAGAGATCTATAACCATAAAAATATAGGATCAGATGTATATTAACCATACAAATGCATATATCAATACAAGATTTAGAGATATGCAAGAATATGGAGGAAAACTCAAATATCTTTATTGATAGAAGTAGTAGAAGAGAGGATTACAACCCATTGGTATAACCCAACACCATCCTCCCAGCATGAAAGCCCTCTTCACCTCATGAAAAGCTTAGATCACCCAACAATACATTGTTGCACAGAGAAACCAACAACACTTCCTTACAAAATACAAAATTCTAGCCTCTGGATCTCTAAGATGGGGGATCCATATATAGATATTTGTAGGTGGGTGAGTTAGCTTCTAGAATTTTGATTAGTGTCATTTCTCTGATAGTTCTTAGTTCCACTTGGAGATTTCATGATCTCTTACTCATCCCTGGGTGAATTCAGAGAGGCAAGTGTCAAATGGGCAGTTTCTAGAAGATTCTCTAGGTTTCCACCTAGCCAACTGCCTCTACCATTTGTCTTCTCTCACTCATCGCACCCTACAGAAGGGCTTTGCACTATGCATCACACTTTTTGCATGTAGTAGGTGAGATGCATCACACCCTTAGCACTGAGAAGTCTGTATGGTCTAGTTTTGACCAGTTTTGAGTAGTTTTTCAGGGAGAACTTCTGGGAGATGATGTAATCAGCTGACCTTGTTCCTTTAGGGTATGAAACAACACGTTTAGCTCTTAGAATCCCTTGGTTTATAGACATATGAGATTGGGGTTGTAGTGCCCAAATATGTCTATAACAGTTGCCCCCTAAAGCATGAGGTCGTAAATTGTTTGATGTTGGGTGAAATGCTTTATCATGAGGATCCGAGGTTTTTCGAACTGGAAGGTGACCTGTAATAAGATACAATACAATACATTATCTTCATAATATTTTCATGATCTAGCTGAGGTGGGTATTCCCATGCTTAGCTTTATAAATTCATTTTCATGTACATAGTACAGACAATCATCTGTGTGGCAGACTGATGATTCTGGTAGAGCCATCATCCCTTAGCTTGGATGATTATCTATGCAGCTATGATGTACATTTGATGCCTTTATTTCCTGAATATATCACAGCCCGGATGGATGAAACTAGATCTGGGGTCTTCAAACTCGTTCAATCTTCGCCCGAAGTACAAGTCGATCGATGTGAAAAGATGTTCTGAAGTCGAACATGGAAAGACATCGCCTGATTACCAGCCAAAGATGTAAGCTCTTAACAGACACAAGAGGAATCATCGATAATGATAATGACCCTCAAGGTACTGCAGTACAATTCACGTGGTGTGAATACATGAGTCGAGGTTGAAGACCACGCAAAATCTTTCGGTCGAAGGTCTTTGATGTAAACCTATTTCCAGAAGTGAGAAACTTGCCATTGAGGCATGCAAGCTTCAAAGTACTGAAAGGGTTGTTCCTAAATCGACTTCTTGGATAATGGGTTGATGTCAACAAGAAGTGACTTGTCATAGGAGGTCCTTAATGAATCCCACATCTACAGCGTGGAACGGAGCAAAAGATTTTGCGGAGGTGAAAACGATCTGATGATATAAGGTTTAGGGTGGCGGTAATGAAAGAATGAAGCATGAAGGTATTGCAGCAGAGGAAACATAAGCTGGGTTGGTGAATTCTCTGAGTGACTTCTCTTGAACATATTGGCGACACTGAAATGGATTGGTAGCATTAACCCCAAAAATGGATGGTACGGAGGACCAGTGGTGATATGACCGATGAATGGAATAACCCAACCCAACTTGATCATGGTGATGGAGTGAAAGTGTCATGTTCAAGAGTGACCTACTACCAATAAAGTTTCTTCAAGTTTTCTTCCCAATTTTTCCCTAGTCATTGCTGACTAGTACCTCTTTATTTTTTTCAAGCTTGAAGAGGATAGCATATGCTTGTTCTATAATTTTCCCTCAGGTAAACCTGTTGCTATGTTTTAACAAGCCTACCGATAGTGAAACTCACTCTTGTCTATAATGGACAAGTTTGTTGCTATTGTTTTAATGAGTTTAATGACAAAGATAACTCGGTCCTTTTCAATTTTAGAGAGTTTGAAAAGATACAGAAAGGAAACTCCAATATTCCTTTTTCATAATATATTCCCTTAAGTCCGAAAATGTATAAAATAATACGAGAGGGATGAATTTTCGATAGTTTTAACGAGTCGAACAATACAAACGCTCGATCTTCTTGTGTAATGATCCCTCAGGTCCAAAAAGATTAAAATCTAGAGGAGAGATGGCACTTATAATCACTTTAACAAGCTGGAGAGGCCAATTGCTCGGCAATCTTTTCATATTTTACGAGTCAGATGAAAATATCTTAAAGGAGACTCGTTTTCTGAGGAACAAGTGATGTTTTCAGATAGCAGCTAGTTCCAGGTAAGGTTTCGAACTTTTCAATCATGGTAGTGTAGAGAAGGTGGCTAATAGAATCACTCGTCGTAGTTGTTCTTCAAAAGGGGTAAACAATGAAATGGAGGCGTATGATTGGCTAAAAAAGAGTGGAGGTGATGGTAAGAACACGACCAAGGTTCAAAAGCTGATAATTATGCGATCGCAATGGTTATTTACTAAAGGTGGGTTCATTTTTTAATGAGCTTAAATTCTGGTGGAACATATGCTCATTGCTAGGATTATTTTTTAATGATCTTGAACTTTTCGTAAAACTGCTCATGTTCAGTTTCATGTTTACAAAAGCTTAAAACAAAAAACTATGCTTGTTATAAGTTCGCATGCGCCCAGCATAATGACGCAAATCAAGGTGGATGCCCCCCAAGCTTCATTGCATTCAATGCGGTGGTTGGAATGAAGGTTTACCTTCGAGATTTTTGAAAGACTCGATTTGGAAAAGGAGTTGTTTCATTTTTTAATGAGGTTGACACAAGATAGGAACCGTCCTTGGAATCCACCGTATTTACAGCATTTGATAGAAAATATTGCTGCAATAATCTTCGTGGTAATTCGGAAGATGGGTACAATGGTGGTAATCTTCCCATGGTGCCTCTCCTATCATCATTGACTGAATGAATCCTTCATTTGTAGGATGTACATGTGACCAAGGATCTGAAGAGGTGCCATATTCCTTAGACCTATCTGTCCAAACACTCAATGAGCATTGATTTTGGTTTGCTGCCCAGGCCAAGAAAATTGATTGCTACAATATTTCTATTGGGCTTGTGGGCAATACCTAGCAATGATCCATTCTAACAAAATTTTCGGGAATCTTCTAAATCTTTTAGATATAGAAGATATCATATTGCAGGTTTCCACCGTGGCCAGTTTCACTAGATTACGCAGAGGAGGTAGGGCAAAGGTACACATTAAAGTAGGGTCTTTTAGGAGGCCTACTCCGATATTTTGAAGCGAATGAGGGCTTCCATGGATCATTGGAATGCTTCCTGTAACTTGTGAACTATTGGGGAGGAAGGTTTGTTGATCAACGATTGTAATTCCTCCTTGAAAAGGAAATGAAATCTTTCTAAAGTATGTTGACACAACAGTAGCCATAGCATAAATCCAGGGCCTTCCGACTAGGATGTTGTAATCGAGGTTTCCATTGATAAATTTGACATCAGTTTCTACTTTCTTGCCCCCCAGTTCAATTTGAAAGTTACTTAAAATCTCGTACGGGGTGTATTTTCATCCATCGAATGCTTTTAATGTTGTTGATGATCTTGACAAGGGTGGTGAGCCTAAAGTTTTCCAGCAACTCATTGACATAATGCATGTAGATGCCCCCTCATCAATGATTGTTCGATGAACAATTTTATTGATGGCTTTCACTTGAATGAGGAAAGTGAGTTGAGCTGGTAACTGAGGTTCTTATCCTTTATGATTAAAGGCCAGAAGATTGGAATCCGCTGGGTCAATCCCACCTATTGCTAATAATAGAGCCTGCTTTTGGCAGGGGAAATTTTGCAGTACTTCAAGTGTCGACATAGCGGATGGTGATTGGGCTAGATCCTCTATTATTTTATAATTTTGTGCTACTCAAGCATGAGGATTAACTGTCGATTTGTGTACTACTCCCTTCAGCAGCTTTATCGTCAGCTCAGCAATGATGGGTGGCACAACTTCAACTGAAGTTGTTGTCGAACTACTACGTTGGTCTGCAGCGTTATTGTTTGACAGCTGTGGATTCCTGTAATCCTTATTCTTTGTTGATATCAAAGCATCATTTTTCTGTTTCAAAATGGACAACATAAGCACTTGGGATGGGGGAGCATTGTCACTAGCAACTAGATTGGTTTCTGGGTTTGGAAATGGATCAGTCAATACCACTGAGGTTTTTGAACTCTTGAATAACTTCTTAACCTCATATTTATGCGAACAATCTCTCGTCCAATGGTCCTCATCGCATATGAGACATGGCTGATTAGGTTTTGTTTGTCCAGAAGGGTTTTTAAAAGATTTTTCAGGAGATGAATCATCCTGTTTCTTCTTTTTTCCTTTCCTTTTCTTCTTGCCCATTGGTTGCTTCGGTTCTTTGCCTTTGTCAGTCGACACAGCATTAACCTCTGAGGCAAGAAGTTCTTCATTTGCATTTTGATCAAAAACCATACGAGCTTTCTTAGATGTAGTCTTTGTGGTTTTCGTGCTGGTCGTACCTATCACACCATCGCCGGCATGAGAACTTTGTTTGATTTAAGAGGAGGAGGAATGGAAAACTCTGGTCTAGGAGCATTAGAGATTTTGTCATATAGCGTGCCAGACTGAGTATAGATCAAGTCTAGATATTGTGCATGAGCAATGACTTGCTCTTCAGTGACAACCTCCCCTATAGCCACATCTTCTGTAATAGAAGGTAACAATGACTTAATAAACCATTCAGCTAGTAGCTGATCAGGAACATATGTTTTTACCATTCGATGATGACATCACCACTCATGAATATGATCAGATATGTGAGTGGCTATCGTCTGCTTAAAATTGGTAAGAAGCTCCGTTCCTATTTCGTACCTTATTAGTAACTGAAAATGGGTTAAAAAGGTGGTGGCAAGGGCACTGAAGTTATCGAATGAAGCTCTAGGTAGCTCGATGTACCATTTTTCTACTAGACCAGTTAACGTTCGCTGAAAAAGGCAAAGCCTAATCGAATCATCATTGAGAGTGTTGGAAGAACACCATAGATGAAAGGTCATCACATGATTCAATGGATCTTCACCTAGATTTCCATTGAATTTGGGAATATCTGATGGGAGTTTATGAGAAATCGGTGGCCACCAAGGGGCTTAAGCAATTGGATCATTTGTTAGCTGATTCAGATCTGGTAATTCTAAAGTTGCAACGAAAGGAAATTGTTGATTCAGGTTTTGCGAAGCATACCGAGGATAAGATGGGATCGCCTAAGCAGTGAGTCTTTGCATACCAACATAATGTATTTGATGCTGATAACTTTGATAAGGTTGATGGGCATAACCATTATGATATGATTGATGGTGACCATTTTGAATATACGGCTGCACATTACCCTCAAATCTTTGTTGCTCAGGTCCTCGATAAGCTTGCTGTAATTGTGGTTGTTGATATTACACCAGCCATGGTTGTGAAGCCATCTTTTGTTGTCCAGTACTCAATGTTTGACCAAGATGAGGGGTGATAGTACTCGTTTAAGCCTGAGTCACTCCAGTTAAGGAGCCACTAGTCAGTGACTGTGGTTGTGTCGTGGAGACAAGAGGCTATTGTATTATGACCTGAGAGACTTGAGGTTGACAAACAACAGGCAGCGCTTGTACTTGCGACATCATCACAATAGCTGGTGTAGTGGGAATATTCGACACAGGTAGATCTGGTTGAATTGAATATACAACTCTTGGCTGTTGAGGCAGTATTGGCACCCAACCATTGGATGCAATTACAACATAACCTGAATTCTGTTGTGAACTCTCATATGGTTGTTCTCCTGGAGGGAACAATGAAAAGGCATAACACGCCCCATATGGTGGCAACCCAGTGTTCAAAGGGAAAATTGGCCTTTGTAGACTGGATTGCCCAAATTGATACTGTTGTGAAGGATCAATTTGTTGAGACTCAACATAAGAAATGCCAGATATTATTTTAGACGAACAAATGAGAATAGACCATACTGTCGAAACAGTCCCTGGGTGGATTTCATCTAGCAGTTGAGAACTAGTTGGGACAGATGGTACACCAGTGAACATTGTTGGAGTAGCAGCAGGAGGTTCTGTTGCTTCTGTGTTAAATGACACAGCCCTAGATGTCGATGTTTGTTCAGAAATATTGAGTCTATCCAAAAGACTTCATATCAATTTTATAGGCACTTGCGATGAAGGATGACTAACTTCTGTAGTAGAAGGATATAGGTGGATCCCAGTTCCAAAATGAAATGGGGTACTGGATGGAAGATCCTCCGTAATCTCTTCTATAGCAATCAGTCCAGGTGAAAGAGGTAGACTGTCAGGTCTGTAAAATATTTCTTTTTCCGAATAAGGTATAGACTCTGTAGCGACAAATATTGGAGGGGTGACACCTTTCGAATCAACCCTAGATGGAGCTAGTTCAGGAAGAGAATTGTTTACTGTTACACTAGGATCAGTTCTAATGTTCTCTTGTAACTGCGGAACTTCTGTAGAGGCAGGGATACCAGAAATAGTTGGAGTAACTAGAGTCTCTGAGGATTTTGAAACACAAGTTTCAAACAAACCAGGAGACTTTGACCGAGTTAAATGAGTTCGCTTGGCCCAGAATGGTTTTGTTTCCAGAGTCAAAGATGGTTGACTCATTAGTCTCTGCGAATGATGGGGTTTTTATTAACTTTCTTCCATGATTGCAGATTACTTGATCAACTAAAAATAAAAAGGGGAAAATGTGATTCTGAATTAAATGAATTTTATGACACTTTGACACAACTTGCTTTTTCAATTTTTAAGAGTCAAGAAAAAGCTAAAGATGACTCTAGTCGCCTTCGATTTTTAATGATCCTGAAGTGACAAGTGCTCAGATGGACCTTTTCTTTTAAGGAGTCTGAAAAGGAACGAAAGTGACTTCTCTGGAAATCTAGACCGAGGGATTACCAGACCAATCACAAAACTACAAAATACTTTTTATGGTACGACAGCCAATCTTCCTGAATGCTGTGTTTAGTGCATTGCGATTGATAGGGCGGCAAACACAGTTTCCTAAGGATAAAGGATATAGCCTATTGTGGTCTCCCAATATATACTAGACAGTACATGGGAGCACAAGTCCGTACTGGCACTTTTCGTCTCAAAGAGGAGGAATCACCCAACTTATGATGAAAGCAATAGTTACCAGGCTTTACGACGCTGAAATACGTCTCTAGCCTAGACTTCTAAATGTTGTGCGTTAGGTTCCAAAGCATTTTTATGTTCATTGAGGTTTATTTTACAGTTGATATTTCTTAAGAAGTTTTCCTTTAAGGTTCACTACATGATGTAGATATGAAATTCCTAAATATGAAATCTAATATGATAAACAGTCATTTACTTTCTTTTTGCAATGAAAATCCTAGCTACTAAGGAAAGAGAAGTAAGATTCTTTCAACATAGAGCAGAGAGCACACACTAAGATGCACTGTCCTAAATCAATTTCCGCATGCATTCTAAATGTAAATGCACATGCATGTATTTGTTTTCCACTTTCTTAATGTATGAATGACAAAAAGAATGCTAAGTACAAATCTGGACTATTTTTCTTTCGAAGCGACAGTACTAACAATTTTCTTTTCAAAAAATGAAAGGAAGACTAAGACAACACTTTGCGATTTCGAATTTAAAATTTCTTTCAACACTTGAAATACTATTAATTCAAATCAAATACAATGGCAAAAGTGTAATCGACTATCAAAAAGAGGAAGACTTTATGACACTCCTTTCCTTGACTGAAAACGACACTTGTGACACTTTCAAATCAAAAGATGACAGTTCGATTAAGCTACTATTTGCAAAGGAGAACAGTAAATGATGAAAAATAAATAAAAACATTCACAATTCTTTATCTTTGGAGGCTGAATAATGCAAAGGAAGAGAGTTTCAATAGTGATATACTGATCATAGACAGTAAAACTACTAAATAAAGCTAAAGACAATGAAGAAAAACCAAAATCTGGAGGCAGAAACAATCTTACTCAATCATCACACCTGCAACACACGGGAGGTTCATTGCATCCAGGTTGCCAATGAGAGATAGTGTGATGGTCCAGGGATGAGACTGCGCTTTTTTTTTGCTCAGAGTTTGCAGCTAAGTTCAGGGGTTTAGGCTGAGCTAATGATAGGTAGTAAACACAAACTACAGAGGTTGATCTAATGAGGTTACTTGAGCTACCACCAGGGCTCTTAGGATGTTTTCAAGTCAGTTGTTCAGTTCATAAACAAACCCAGAGATTGACTTTAGCAACGTTGATCTACTTTGCACTTGCATAGCAGATGTAGTTCGAAGGCTAGATGTCTTAACTTCAGGCTCCGTCTGTAGTTTATAAAGAAAAGAAATAGAAACAAACAAACAAACAAACTATTCGCTCCCCAGCGGAGTCACCATTTTGTTATCGAGAAAACTAGTGTCCATTCAGAGCTGCTAGTCCCACTAAGACGGGTAGCTATCTTAGAAACAAACAAACTAAAGTTACTTGTGTTTTCCTTTATGAGAGATAGATGAGAGAAAAGTAAAGAGTACCAACCTCAGTCTTTCACTTGGCTCCTTGCTTGTTTCCTCCCTCCTTTGATAGAGCTTCGCCACTCCTTCCTTACTTGTCCCGCTTCAAAGAACACCTATAGAGTCAAAGCAGCATAATACCATCAAAGCATAGATATATATAACCATAAACAATATAGGATTAGATTTATATTGACCATACAAATGCATATATCAATACAAGATTCAGAGATATACAAGAATATGGAGGAAAACTCAAATAGTTTTATTGATAGAATTAGTAGAAGAGAGGATTACAACCCATTGGTCTAACCCAGTGCCATCCTCCCAGCATGAAAGCCCTCTTCACCTCATGAAAAGCTTAGATCACCCAACAATACAATGTTGCACAAAGAAACCAACAACACTTCATTACAAAATACAAAATTCCAGCCTCTGGATCTCTAAGATGAGGGATCCATATATAGATATTTGCAAGTGGGTGAATCAGCTTCTCGGATTTTGATTAGTTTCATTTCTCTAATAGTTATTAGTTCCACTTAGATATTTCATGATATCTTACTCATCCCTGGGCGAATTCAGAGAGGCAAGTGTCAAATGGGCAGTTTCTAGAAGATTCTCTGGGTTTCCACCTAGCTAACTACCTCTGCTATTTGTTTGCTCTCGGTCATTGCACCCTACAGAAGGGATTTCCAGTATGCATCACACTTTTTTCATGTAGTAGGTGAGATGCATCGCACCCTTAGCACTGAGCAGTCTGTATGGTCCAGTTTTGACTAGTTCTGAGTAGTTTTTCAGGGAGAACTTATGGGAGATGATGTAATCAACTGACCTTGTTCCTTTAGGGTATGAAACAACCCTTTTAGTGCTTAGAAGCCCTTGGTTTATGGACATATGAGATTGGGGTTGATGTGCTCAAATATGTCTATAACAACCTTTCACACTCCATGATTGTCCTATTCATCCTTTCTGACACACCATTTTCTTTTGGTGTTCCTAGAACTATCCTCTCTACAAATTCCATTCTCTGAACAGTACCTATCAAACTCTTTGCTGCAATATTCACCTGCATTGTCTGATTTGAGGCACTTCAACCTTTTTCCTTTCTCATTTTCAACCAAAGCTTTCCATTTCTTGAAAGTATCAAATACATTAGATTTATTTCGAATACAATAAATCCAGATTTTTCTAGTCGCATCATCAATAAAAGTAACATAATAACGAGAGCCACCAAGAGATGATACCTGAGCAGGTCCCCATACATATGTATGCACAAGCTCTAATTTTTTGCTTTTATTTTCTTTCCCAACTCTAAGGAATCTAACTCTCCTCTACTTTCCATAAACACAATTCTCACAGAATTTTAAATAACCATGCTTCAAACCTAGCAAAAAATTTCTTGAGTGAAGGATTTGCATCCCCTTCTCACTCATGTTTCCAAGCCTGTGATGCCACAATTTTGTGTCTACTCCTATAGAGGTTAAATCATTAACATAATTAGAAATACCATTTCATAAATACAATGTACCAACCTTTTCTCCTTTTTCTATTACTAGGGATCCTTTAGTGACCTTCCAGGTTTTATCTATGAAACTAGTTACACAAACTTCACCTCCCAACTACCTTGTTGAAATCAGATTTTTCTTCAGATCTGGAACATGCCTTACCCCCTTCAATATCCATTGATTTCTATTCTACTGTTTTATGAAAACTATACCCATTCCAATGATTTTACAGGGTTTATCATCACCCAATCGAACTTGTCCAAAATCTCCTGAACATAATCATGAAAATGTTTCCTATCATGTGTGGCATGGAATGAGGCCCCTAAATCTATTGCCCAGGCATCAGTAATATTTTCTAAAGAAAGAATCAAAGCATCTTGCAACAGATCACTTGTTACATTCGCTTCATGATTATTTTCTTATTGTGCATCTCCTTCTTTTCCCTTCCAAGACTTACAATCTTTCTTTAGGTGTCCTTTCTTCCCACATTTCTAGCGCACTATCCCCAATCTAGACTTCGGCCTGCCTTTCCTTGAATTACTACGATATCCAGGGCTCTTTACTCTTTCCATTTTTCTTCCCCTAGTCTCTGCAGTCAAAGCATTACCTGATGTCTCACTGGAGCTTTTCTATCGCATTTCCTCGCTAAGGATTGCACTGACAACATCATCAAACTTTAAAGTACTAGATCCAAAGATAGAGTTACTAATGGCCGTAACTAAACCATTCCAACTTTCTGGAAATGAGCACAGAAATACCAGAGCCATAACTTCATCATCAAAAGTTACCCCTATAAAACTTAATTGACTAGTAATTGTATTAAATTCATTTAAATGATCAGCAACAGATCCACCTTCTGACATTTTCATATTAAATAACCGCTTCATAAGATACCTTATTTGAGGTGGAGGGTTTTTCATATAGTTTGTCCAATTTCAACATTAAACCCTATGTTGTCGTTTCCTTTGAAATATTAAATGCTACCGATGCCGCTAGGCATAGCCATATTGTTCCAAGTGCCTTTCTGTCAATAATATCCCATTCTGTCTCTGTCGTACTCATTGTCTTCTTTACCTTTCCGCTCAATGGTTGGTACATATATCTTTGATACAGATAATCTTCCATCTACATCTTCCACATTTAGTAGTTTTGGCCGTTAAATTTTTTGACCATAAACCTACCATCTTTCGCCATTGCTCCAACTCGAACCAATAACCCTTCTCTCCTTCGATTTTATCAGCCAAATAGACCTTTGGCTCTGATACTAGATGTTGGAAAATTATATATATTATAGAGAAATGGAACAGATAAAATATTGTAGAAATATAAACACAGAAAATGCATAAAACAAGAGAGACACAAATATACGTGGTTCACCCAGTTTGGGCTACGTCCACGGAGAAACATCCAGTCCTTCCTTTTATATTATCTAGCAAACTGAAGAGATACAACCTACAACAGATATGCTGTAATTCTCTCTTCGCTCTCAATCTCCTCTCTCTTCCTAACTCAGAATATAGATATACATAGATGCAATACAATTCCCTCATATATAGTGAGGGGTTGCCTTCTAGTGAAAAAAACCCTAGATTAAACATAACTTCTACCATCAAATCTCCACCTAATAAATGGCCTAGATTGACTACAAAATTACAACATTTTACAAGGCAATTTTACATCTATTTTTAGCTTTGGGGGGGATCCCAAAGGTTGTAGTTTCCCCCCTTGGATCTGCCTTGCGGTGAATATTTTACAGGTAGCGTTGCTGCTCCATTATGAACTGGGGTCCAATGTGGCAATACCTTTGAATATAGAAGATAATCAGGCTCCACACCCAACAAGTGGAGGTTCAATTAGAGGGCTATATTCAGGGCCTTTTCTTCCTTCGTCCTTGAAATTCCTTCCACTTCACCTAGACCCAAACATCAATGTAATTGCATAACCTGTTTTTCACACAAGAGCATCATAATACAAGTATTTAACAATTTCAAATACTTCCCTCGCGGCCCTTTGAAGAAGCGGCGCTTTGCTTCGTTGTAACTAACCAAAGTATCGACTGCGAACTCTATCACAAACCCTCCTATGAAATGATCAAACCAATGATCAATAGTGCATGCGATCTTATCTTTAGAGGCTTCCAATTTCTGCACTAACTCCAGGGTATAGACAATCAGACCATCAAGCCTCCATCTCCCTTAGTCGCCTGCCAACTTCATGATCCACTTGTATAATTCAATTGGGAAGGAACATAAGAAGATTTTATGTTTCTATGTGTATAGATATCTGTCCAACCACTATTCTTTCGTCAATCATAGATTCTTGTTTTCTTGCACCACGAATTTGTTGATTTTTCTATCCAACTAGTTTTAAATCTCCTTCTTAGTTGGATTGCAATGATGCGACATGACACATATAGTTATGCAGATCCCTGTCTTGGCAATAGAACCATTTGTTGGTTTGATGGACCTTGAACTAGGTTCAGTGTTGAGTAGCCAAGCGTTGAGTGGCCAAGAAAATCTCTACACTACTGGCCCTTTCAGCATCAATTCGTGGAGCATGGGCTGAACTCTCACCCGAAGCAATATAGGGGGTGATGGAACCAAGTTTTTATACCTTGAGATGGTTTTGATGTTAGTTATATACCCTGAACCTTCCTTCACGTAGACCGATAATCCCTTTAGGTCTTATCAAAGTACTTCTCTTATTTTTCCTTGAAGCCTCCACGAAAGTCTCTGATCATCCTTCGTGGACCCTAAATAGATAGATCATGCACTTATGTGCCTCTGTGATTGCTCTTACTTCCATATTTTCTCATATTTTCCTAAGTATTGGTTAACTTCGCGTAGACATAGATTTTTACTTGCATTCATATGAAAAATTAAAATACATATAATCACGCATCAAAATAGCATTAATTCATAACCCCAGTATTCAACATAACATAATCACAACATTTATAACAAAGAATAAAATAATGCATACACAGATAATTCCATAATACTTCTCTTTATTGATAATCCAGATTTCCAGTATAGACCCTGACTATCCTGCACACACAGCTGCAGGGATTCGCACACTCAGTTGTGGACTTCTATATAGGCCTATGCGCACTCAGCTACAGAGCCCCTTCCTATGCTAAGACTCTTCTCTCTTAGCTCTCAGAGACCCATAAACTTACTTAGAAGTCTACCAAAAATTTATGAACTTCCTTAGATGCTTCTAAAATTCCCTTTTTATACAATACCATGGTCCACAAACTAAGGGAGGATCTCATCAAGCTAACAAAAACTATCTAAACTAAGGGTAGAAACCCTTTTGGACTGCTTACATCTTCGCACTCTGTGGCCACAAAATGTTGAGAATTTACATTATTTACACAAAACTTGGGCTTTTAACCCCAAAATTGACCCCAGGGGACCCGTTCCCAACAAGTAGGCATTCCTTCTTCCTTCAAAGTCTTCTAACTGTATGGGAGTGATGATAAATGATGTAGGTTTGTGAAAATGGAGATGATGCTCTATTTGTTTTTTCAAGAAATTTTCAGGGTGAGGTAGGGTTTGTTCTTGAGATTATGAAATGGTATGGATGAATGATGGATAGATAGTGAATATGAAGTGGATGGAGGGCTTCGAGTGCTGTGGTGACTTGGCCTTTGCGAAAAATTCTTCTTTTAATTGTTGTTCTTGTTCCTTGAAATCATCACCCTTCATAATTTGAATTTTCAACATTGCATGAGTGAGGGAGTGAGCTGTAATTAACTAGTTGAAGGCAGCTGAGACCGTTGACCCATCCTTAGCTTACAATACCTCATCTCTCATGCATTGACAACAAATTTCTAACTATAGTATGCTCAAGAGAAGAGGTCAAGAATATTGCATACATGTACCTACCTGATGGCTTTTAGAGAGACATGCACGATGTTGCTAAGTTGGTGTTGTTGTGCGTCTCATGACTCAGGTACATATTCTTGACTACCTTTTTCCTTTTTGTTGATCTTATTTTGTTGATGGGTTTTCTTCTTGTTGATGTGTAGGTGATGGCTTCCTTTACTGTTGTTGAGCTCTGGAGGAGTTTCATTATGCCTGTAGTTATGCTTCTCCTCTTTCAATCATGGTGCTAAAGGTTAGGCCTAGAGACTTTGTTACTTCCAAATAGGTTGTTGTAGCTGCCCTTTTTTTTAATGTTTGTGTCCTTTCTCTGTTGGAGGGTAAATAGGTATTCAAATGAGTGGAAGGTGTAGCCATATAGTGACATGATCATGATGGGTGTTGGTTGAGATGTTGTGAAGTCAATGTCCTTTTTTCCTATCCAAAAATAGGTCCCCATCATAATTTTTCCATCGGACTACCAATCTTGTAGATTTACAGAACGTCCTGTAGTACAACAGGAAACTCCTGTAGTAATTCAGGACAACCTCTTGTAGCAGAGTTGTTTTTTCCATATCTCCCAAACAGTAGAATTGATTGACCTAAAACTTTCTAAGCATGTTTCCATCATCATTATTCACCTCCCCATAAAAACAAATTGGTCAATGCATGCATGGATCTCGAGAAAAACAAAAAATGAATAAAAGGTGATCGAGGTCTGTTTCTTAGAAACTGTGCACTGGAATTTGCTAAAATTTCTTGGGCATTTTACCATCCTCCATATGCATATCCCCATGAAACAGATTTTTAAATGGATGCATGGATATCGAGAAAATGAAAAAATGGTTGTAGGTGATGGAGCCCGATTTATCAAAAACTGTGCCTTATAATTTGTTGAAATTGCTTGAGCATGTTACCATCATCCATATGCATCTCCCCCTGAAACAACTTGGCAAATGGATGCATGGTTTTCAAGTCATGGCAAAAACAAATCTATGCTCGATGTATTTTTGTTTCCCGTAGTAAAACAGAGCCTTCTTGTAGTATTTTGGGATAGCAAGTAAAATGAGTGGTAGAAGTTTGGGAATGATGAGTGGGTGGTGGAAATAGATGAGGGTGATGGATTGGCATGGCCTTGTTCCTGTTGAATAATAATTTGAGCAAAGGAGGAGAAAGTCAAAATTTGACTTATTTTGACTAGGTTTGACCTATTGTTTCTTTCTTTTAAGGCAACATGATTTTGTTCCTTGTAGATGTTAGAGAGCACCTACATTCATCACAAAGATACATGGAGAAAGGATTTTTTATTTTTTCCTTTTTTTTTCTTCTTGGGCTACCAGCCGCCTCAAGGAGGTTTTCAACTTGTAGGTCTACGTAGACACCTCAAAGGAGGTTTTCACCTATGATTTTTTCTTTTTTCCCTACCCATTCCTCGCCTCATGGAGGTTTTTAATCAATGATCCAATCTTAGGCACCTCCAAGGAGGTTTTAATTTGAAATTTTTAGTTTTTCCTCTTATTTTTCATCATTTTTTATTTTTTTTCTACCCTATCCTACTTTTTTTTTTTAAATCACTTTCAAGTACAAGAATACTTCCAACGGAGCCATTCGCACATCAAGATGACAAAAAAACACATGTTAAGGCCTGAAATGTATGCTTTGACATGTACCTGAACTTGAGTGATCAAATTATTTGGCTTTGATGATATCAAGGACAATTGAAGAAGAGAGTATTGTTGCAACTTAGTGACTTTATGGAACCATATTTCAATATATTTGTGATGGCTCTGGTTTAGTTGTTGATTTGGAACATCTTGGATGTGTTCTTCTATCATGACCTTCAAGTCTTCCTTTTTTTGCTCATTGATCTCTTGAATACATAGAGGATTTGATGGTAACCATGAGGGAGCTTTCTCAATCTCTGATTTTGCTATCTACTCTTCATCAAATGCAGCCCATGGTTCTTTGATCTTCTCTTTTGAATCTTTTTCTTCTGGATGCAGTCCTTCAATGATATCAATATAATCTCTTTTTTGCAATACTCTTCCTGACCTATGGTGAATACCATTGATCTCAAGAGGATATGTTTGGAAGTGTTGTACCTCAACGCTGTAAGTGGGTTTGTTATTGGGAAAGCTAGTGTCCACTTAGAGCTGCTAGTCCCACTAAGACAGGTAGCTATCTTAGAAACGAACAAACGAAAGTCACATGTTTTTTCCTTTTGAGAGATAGATGAGAGAGAAGAAGGGAGTACCAACCTCAGTCTTTTGCTTGGCTCCTTTCTTGTTTCCTCTCTCCTTTGACAGAGCTTCACCACTCCTTCTTTACTTATCCCACTTCAAAGAACACCTGTAGAGTCAAAGAAACATGATAGCATCAAATCATAGAGATCTATAACCATAAACAATATAGGATCAGATGTATATTAAACATATAAATGCATATATCAATACAAGATTTAGAGATATACAAGAATATGGAGGAAAACGTAAATAGCTTTATTGATAGAAGTAGTAGAAGAGAGGATTACAACCCATTGGTCTAACCCAGCGCCATCCTCCCAGCATGAAAGCCCTCTTCACCTCATGAAAATCTTAGATCACCCAACAATACAATGTTGCACAGAGAAACCAACAACACTTCCTTACAAAATACAAAATTCCAGCCCTTGGATCTCTAGGATGAGGGATCCATATATAGATGTTTGCAGGTGGGTGAGTCAGCTTCTGGGATTTTGATTAGTGTCATCTCTCTAATAGTTCTTGGTTCCACTTGGAGATTTCATGATCTCTTACTCATCCCTGGGCGAATTCAGAGAGGCAAGTGTCAAATGGGCAGTTTTTAGAAGATTCTTTGGGTTTCCACCTAGCCAACTGCCTCTGCCATTTGTCTGATCTTACTCATCGCACCCTAAAGAAGGGCTTTTCAGTATGCATCGCACTTTTTGCATGTGGAAGGTGATATGCATTGCCCCCTTAGCACTGAGCAGTCTGTATGGTCCTGTTTTGACTAGTTCTGAGTAGTTTTTCAGGGAGAACTTCTGGGAGATGATGTAATCAGCTGACCTTGCTCCTTTAGGGTATGAAACAAAACTTTTAGGGACTTAGAAGCCCTTGGTTTATGGACATATGCGATTGGGATTGTAGTGCCCAAATATGTCTATAACAGTTGCCCCCTAAAGCATGAGGTCATAAATCTTTTGATGTCGGGTGAAATGCTTTATCATGAGGATCCAAGGTTTTTCGAACTGGAAGGTGACCTGTAATAAGATACAATACAATACATTATCTTCATAATATTTTCATGATCTAGTTGAGGCAGGCATTCCCATGCTTAGCTTTATAAATTCATTTTCATATACATAGGATAGACAATTGTCAGTGTGGTAGACTGATGATTCTGGTAGAGCCATCATCCCTTAGCTTGGATGATTATCTGTGCAGGTATGATGTACATTTGATGTCTTTATTTTCTTGAATATATCACAACCTGGATGGATAAAACTAGATCTGGGGTCCTCAAACTCGTTCAATCTTTGCCCGAAGTACAAGTCAATCCATGTGAAAAGATGTTCTGGCATCGAGCATGGAAAGACATCACCTGATTACGAGCCAATGATGTAAGTTGTTAACAGGCGCGAGAGGAATAACTGATAATGAAAATGACCTTAAAGGTACTGCAATACAATTCATGTGGTGTGAATACATGAGTCGATGTCGAACACCACACAAAATCTTTTGGTTGAAGGTCATTGATGTAAACCTGTCGCCGCAAGTGAGAAACTTGCCATTGAGGCATGTAAGCTTCAAAGTACTAAAATGGTTGTTTTTGTTAGCTACCTATACCAATAGGTTTCATATTTCATGATTGGCAAGGAAAGGTCCAAATATGCTCTGCTTTGATGATGCAAAGATCCCATATTTCCAAGGGAAGACAAAGTGTGTAAATAAGCTTGATGGATGGTCCAACAGCCTAATCTGGATCATGCCATGTTTTAAATTTTTAGTTGTAGAATAGAGAAAGAAGTCTGTCCAAATTGTTTAATCTTGGCAGATAAGTAGCTAGGTAGAGAAATAAGGTTCCCAACTAATTAATCTGGGAACTTGGAAGCAATAAGGGTAGCCTTAGATAGAGGATCAAAAGGGAAAAAGCCAAAGAAAAGAAAAGGCAAATAAGGGTCTACAAGTCTAAGTGCACCCTCCATGAAGAAACAAAAAATGCTAGGCAAGTAGATGGGTAGGCAGCTGGGGTTGCAGAAGTGTCATTCCTTTCTAGTGGAGTGTTTGATAAACTGTGTACAAAGGAATAGCAGTGGATTGAGAAGGTCCTCTTCTCCATTATGATGCAGCAAAACAAGGGAGCATGTCTAACTTCCCATTTTCCCCTTTCAGATGCATTACTAATATCCCGTCATCAGTTGAGATTCATGGAAGAATTTGAGGTTTTATGATGGTTCTCACTCCTTTATAAGCCACATTTCTTGTCTAAAATTCTTTTCATTTTGATCTACTCCCTAAGCTAAGTTATCTTCACATTGACTTAGTAATTTCATCCCTCATTCACTCCTTCCATCCATATTAACCCCTAAGTTCTATTATCTAAGTCCCTTATGTTTCCCTTCCCCCTACTATTACAACACCATGGTGTATAAATCCCTAGCATTGTATAAGCATCCCCCCTTCAGCACTATAGCTGAATAAGTTTGTTAAGGGAGACCTTAGTCCACCAGGGGCTATGGTCAACCCTGTCATGGGATTGCTCTGACCTCTGGCTGGAGTAATAGCCTTCCCTTAAGCCATCACCTCACCTCTGCTCGAGAATTCCACAAAAGCCCCTTTCCCTCTGCTTAAAACCCATTTTAGACCTCGTTTCCCTAAAGATTAACCTAAAAACCCTTTTCCTAGAGAAAAACCCGAAAAACCCATGAAAAACCTCTAAACCTAAAGATTCTCCGCCCAAAGTATTAATTTGAATATTTTAATATGCCAGCGGGCCCCCCCCCAACACGCACGATCCGTCGGGAGGCCCGCCAGCCGTCGATCGCCTGCCACTCCTGATCCAACGGTGGGCGGGTATTATCAGCTCCAGAGCTGCCGACCTTTAGCGTCCGAGGAATGGCGGTTTCCCGTTCGTACATGGGACACGCAGCAGGCGGCGGGGTTGTTCGGAGCCCCCCTCCACGTTACCGCCTTTGCCCAAAGGTGGTGCGGGGAAACCAGTCACCACCATCCCCGTTACCACCATCCCGCCTACGTCATCTACACATCATCATGACGTCCGATCGTCTCCCGCACCCGCGCCCATGGCCCTCCACGTAGTCTGCCACCGCATCGGTCTGCCACCGCATCTGCCACTCTAGCGCCAATAACTCGTTTTTGCCAAAATTTCCGTTATTAACGCCCGAAGTAGCCGTTTTGTGTCATTTTCGAGCGAAAATACACAGAGCTCTTGTTGCTGCTTCCGCGCCAGATTGTCCCCGAACCTCCAAAATTCGAATTTGTGCTGCCCGAGCTTATCAACTCAGCTACCTTGTGCCTCCACAGTTCGGCCCGCAGGCTTTCAAGCGTTTTATCCAGGTATTCACCGTATTTCTTCTGTTTGACCCATGCATACCATTTCTCTGTAAGTTGCCATTAAAACACTTGTTGAATTCCATATAAGCTCTGCACCTACTGCCTAAAAGTAAGCTAAAGTAACCTGCATTGCCTGAGGACTATAATTCAGCATTGAAACGGTCAATTCGCGGGCCAAAACTGTGAAATTATCTTCGAGGTGCCCGACATTGTTCCCTTTTGCCGGGTGTAGACCAGCAGCATTTTTCCACCAAAGTAAATCTCACTTACCCTCTGCAATTTACCCTGAGCAGTTCACAATCCCTGTGAATTTGCTAAAAACTGCAGAAACAAGCCTGCCTTTTCAACTGTGAAAAAGAGCTCAGACAGTGTCTACAGTGAGCCTATTAGTTAAGCTCTAAGGAACCTTGCAATCCATTGCACTCACCTCTGTTAAATTCAGTCTGCATAATGGCTGCTCCTGCACCATCAGCCCTCAGTGTAGCCCGATTGAATCCACCAAACAAAGACCTGGAGTCCTTGCCTCTTGCTGACAGGGACTACCTCATTGAAGACTTTGTGAATAACAGGGACTTCTTTCAGACCTACAGGCAGCTAAGAGAGGACTATTTAAATAGCAAGGACACATATGGGATATGGGAATCAAATCTCCCATACTACTGTCTGCCCTCTGTCAATGTTTTTCCTGAGGTCATTCGCCTTTGTGCTGAAAACTATGATGTGCAGCAAAGAGCCATCAAGTCTCCATCTGGGAGCATCCTCTTTCACATCAATTCTAAAACCATCAACATGATGCTCCAATTTGATCAAACTGAGTTGCTGTTCCCATTTTCCATGAATTATCTGCTGGACACTGGTGCCAAGATGTCCAGTGAGGAGATTCAGAAGGTCACCAGGACATTTATGAGACCTGAGTGCCAGCCTGCGAGGCCACCTCCCTACTTGGATGTCTTTCTCACTGAGGTAGGCAGATTGTTGCTAGACATGATTGCTTATGTGTTGGGGTACAGAACCAGTGAGCATGTGGATCAAACCATGCTGGTATTGCTGGATGTTTATAGCCCATGCCAACCCCCTGCCCGCAAATATAACTTTGCCAAGTTCATAGCTAACAAGATTCATGATCAGTTGAGCAAAGTGGACAGACAGGGTGTCTTCAAGTATTCAGCCTATATTTATCATCTTTTCATGTACTATCGGTCTGAAGTTTTTCCTTGCTACATCAAGAAGCTGGATTATAGAGGGGAAAGAAGATCTGTGATCTTCTGGACATCTGTCTATCACAAAGTCCCAGATTCACCCTATTCCTACTGTGAATTTATTGACCAGTTTGTATACCCTGTCTCTTGCCTATTGATGAGGTCTCCTCCTCCCAGAATATCAACTGAGATACAGAAAGCCCTCCAGCTTTCCAAGAAGTATAAAATAGGTGATTGGTACCTATATGAGGATCACACAGTCATCAGAGTCTATGGCTGTGAGCTCTGTCCATACAGACTCCCAAAGTATGTGCCTATGAGGATATTTGCCTTGGAATATTACAGGCAGCTGATTCAGTCTGACCTCACCCATTTCCACAGCTCCAGAAAGAAAGCCCATCTCAAGTTCAAACATCACTTGGGCCCCGTCATCATGAGCAAGAAAGAAGGATGGGAAGATGCTGACCTCATCCTCAAAGACAAATACAAGTTGTCATATAGTTTTCGATGGGTTCCTTATGACCCTGAAGGCTTCATCACTGCTAGAAGAGTCAAATACAGGCTAATAGGCTATAAACATTGTCAATACCCACACATTGAAAGATATTCCAACCATTAAGAATGGCAGCAGGGTACTCTAGTTGAAAAACTAACTGAAGAAGAGACAATGCTAAAGAATGTAAAGGAGCTTGAAAAAACTATTGACCTAGACTCTGTGCAGCAGGTACCCTTCAAACGGCCTCACTCATCAGGGGAAGGGACCTCGGCCACAAGAAATGCACCAGCCACACAGGCACCCTCTACAGCAGCACCGACTACAGACAAAGGCAAAGGCATAATGGGTGCAGAAGAAGAAACAGTGAAAGAAAAGCCTGCCCCTTCAGGTGAGCAGCAACAAGGCCAGCAGCAAGAACAACAGCAAGGGCAAACTATCCTTCCACAAACTGAGCTACCAGTAGCTCCAGCAATGCAAATTCCACTCCCACAAACTGAGTCGGTGACTGCCCCAATTTTACAGACCCCAGCACATGAGGAAAGGGGTACAAAAAGAGATAGAGAAGAGTCCACTCCTCTCAGTGGATCCTCCCAGCAGCCAGACGCCAAAAGGCAAAGGGGAGACTTCCCAGAGGTAGAAGACATCACTGAAGATGTCTTGGACAGTGCAAGAAAAGACAGGGAGGGCAGTCAGCACACAGGCACAAGCTCCTTTCAGCAGGAGCAAATTTTACAACTTGGTTTGGAGGTGTCCTCCTCTTCCCAGCAGAGCAAGAAGCCCAAGAGCACTAAGGCTTCTTTCAAACAAATAAAGGCTCAGAATGATCTGCTGAGGGTAGAGGTCTATAAACAATTTTTAGATGCAACACCAGCCCAGCAAGAAAGGCTATTGTCAGTGTACGACATTAAAGAGGAAAAAATGCTCCTCAGTCATTTTAAGCCTACAGTGTCGCAGCCCAAGTCAGCTGCAGATTTTGTGAAGACAAGGGTGGAGGTCCTAGCCAGAGACATACATCCCATGGACTAGATTGAACTCCACAAACAAACGGGAGAGATTGTCTATGCAACCTTGGTGGAGAAGGCGACCATGGCCCATGAACTGATAGAGTCACTCAAAAATACCAACACTCAGTTGGATTTTGAGAGAATGTCCTCCCTAGCCAAAGATAACAGAATAAAGTCACTTGATGACATTATTGTTGACCTAGGGCATGATCCTAGTGATCCAAAGGCTGTAAGGGACCTTATGAAGAAAAAGGAGGATGAACTCAATGCATTAAAGAAGAGGTTAAAGCTGCTGCCTACAGAGCATCCTCAGACAGCAGAGCTGCAGAAAGAAAAGCAGATTGATGACCAGCTCAACCTTATAATGCAGCTAAACTAGAGGGTCCTGGACTTGGAGAAAGAGCTTGAAGGGACATTGCAAGATAAACAAGGGGAATCCACAGCCCAAGCTCCTCCAACAACTTCAACAACAGCAGAGGCAGCAGTGCCTCCCACAACAGAAGCAGCAGGAACAACAACAGCTCCAGGTGCCAGCACAAGTGTAGAAGAATTGACCAAGGCCATCAAGGCAATGGAGCTCCAGGCAAATGAAATAAAGAAGGCCAAGGAGAAGTTGGCAGAACTGGATGCCAAGTATGACAAGTCCAAAGTGACTGTAGCAGAGCAGGGCAGAGAAATAAAGGCCCTAAAAGAAAAGATAAAGGCCTTAGAAAAAGAGCTGAATCTAGAGACTGCCATGGCCAACATAAAGAGAATTCTATGGGCCAAGATTGGCCAATCCATCAATCAACAATGGAGGTCAATAAAAATAATGCATGAGCAGATGGATTTGATGGGCCAAGCACAAGCAGAAATCCATAAGGCCAAAACAGCACTGGGAGACAGGCCTGAACAGGCCAACAGAATGATAGACTTCCTAAACAGGCAAGAAAGGGAGGAACTGGCAGCTATAGGCATTCCCAACAGAACAGAGGCTGTCCTCACTGCCAAGAAGGTACTAACTCTCAGGAACTATGTACAAACAGTGGAGAGGAAGTGCTATGAGATACAAGCGGATGTAGAGGAATATAAAGTTAAGATGGCAGTGCTGCAAGAGAAAGGCCTGCCCAGCCTCCTAAGCGGTGCAGGGAGATTGATCTCCCAAGATCAATTTGCCAACAGAATGGCAACCACTATTGAAAATCAGATTATTGCATCTGGCAGTACATCTGAGCAAACAGGGCCCCCCACAGGACAGAGCTTTTATGAAAAACTTGAAGGCCTGTTCTTCATTGAGAATGAAGTGAATCATCTTTTTGAAACCCCTCCCAAATTTTATAGATACACAGAGGCCGAGGAAACCTTGATAAAGATGCGCAGACATCAAATGCCTAAGGAGGATTGGTGGCAAGCAATGCTTCAAATTCTGCCACGGTAGTCTCAGTTGTTCGGCCACTGCCAGCTCCAGGTCACTAGAAGACAAACAGCAGAAAAGGGTTAGCATTTAAAGCAGCTGAAAAATGACTCATCACATAGACAACGACAGCTAGCCCAAAGGATAAGAAAAAACCCAAGTTTTACACAGCGCATCTCCAGCCGACTCTAACAGCCATAAAGTCCAATATCTTCTGACCATTTTGACAGCTGAGGCATTAGGGAGTTATTGCAGCATTCACTCCCTCAGCTACTGCATTCCAGAGATTGGCATATCATAAATGAGACATTAACTCATTCTCTGATATTTTTGATGTAAATTTTGTATATATACTCCCCTCAGTAACGCATAAGGGGTTGGTAATTTTCTCTCTAAGGCAAATGTATTGTACACTTTCAGAATTATCTAATACAGAGGGCTGGATTAGCTCAGTGATTTCCTGAAATATTTGATGTCTGGATGATGCTACATGTGCTGATGCCGAATTCCTGTGCTGTCTGATGAAATAACAAGTTTTCCTCAATCTTTGTTCTTGGTTTTCTTATGTTTGTCAAATCATACTCATGTTGTACTAAGCTAGCAGTAAAGAAAAAGAATAGTGCAGGATTTGTTTTATTACACCTTGTACTCAATTTTTACTGCTGTAAATGTTTGTCTTCAGAACTAACAATGGACATGAATTCTTAATTTCTCATGTGTCTATTAATTCTATATATATGAATGTTACCTAGAAATTCTTCATTGCTTCTAGAATAATATTCTCATTGTCTTTCACTAGCAGTTTACTGTAATATTCTTAATTGCCTTGCATAAACTAGATACACCCCACTCATTCACTATTATGAACGTTGTTCCTTAGATACTAATCTGGCTCTGCAGCATCACTACAACATCACACAGCACCTCAAAGCAACCAAAGGACCACTGACTCCATTGCCCAATGACATATAACATTCTAGTGAGAGCATACATATCTTGACTGAAACATTCTCCAACCAAATACAAAACAAAAGTTTGAACATAATAGCTAGCCTAAAATACTATCAGAACAGAGACAAATCATAAAGAGAGAGCCCTCTCTGGTTACAGTTTGGCTAGAAGCTGTAATCCAAAGATTGGTTAGTGGTTACCCCGGCCGTATTCCCTTGGGAGTCATAGGGAACAACCTGGGTGTTAACATAATTGGCGACTCCACTGGGGACAAGCATACTTGTCAAGCTGTTGTCTATCCATAGACAGTGGTTCTAAAAAGCTTAAACAGTCCCTTAAACAATCCTAAAATATCTTAGAAAATACCAAAAACAAATTCAGAAGCTGGCTCCTAAAAGGGAAACTAGACACACTAGGTCAAATCCTGACCCAAATCCACTAGCTGTGTTTGAGAATCCTAATATAATCCCTAGAATCATTAGGAAGCAGCAAAGGCAGGAAAATCCTACTGATTTGACTCCTGAGACAGCCCACCCTGAACCAGTTCCAACCCCAATCAAGGTTCTATTTAGGTCTACCCCTGTCTCCCCCAGTTCACCATCTCCATCTCAAACCCCTCCTTTCACACCTTCATCCACTGCACAAATTCCCTTGACCAATACTCTAGTGTCCACCTTTCCCACTACCCCTGTTGTACCAATCGTCCCTGTTATCCCATTTGTCCCTATCAATCCCATAAACCCTGCAAATATGGCCAATAGGTATGCACCCTTACAGTTACCTGCTAATGCTGCAGCTCTACCCCAAGACTACCAAACTAAGCTCTCATATTTTGACTCTACTGGCCCTTTCACAGCTATTCAGCATGCCAAAAGGATGCAAGACCATTTTGAGACCTATGAAATAGATGATGACAGTGTGAGAATGAGGATGTTTGTTCAAAGTCTGACTGGGGATGTAAGAACTTGGTTTAGATCCCTGAATGCAAATTCCATCACAACTCCTGATGAACTTTATCAAGCCTTTACTAACAGATGGGAGAAAAAGAAAGATCCTCTGCACATACTTGGTGAATATGACACTATCAAAAGAGGTCCCCAAGAGACTGTTTTGGAGTATTGTGCAAGATTTAACAATGTATATAACGCAATCCTGCATAATTTAAGACCTCCCCCTGATTTGGCCTTGTACAAATTTCCTGATGGTTTTGACCCTGATATGGCCTATCAGTTGAAGGAGAGAGACCCTCAAACCCTTGCAGATGCCCAAAAGGTTGCTGTCACAGTGGAAGCTAACCTGATTGCCAAAAGAAACAGAGCAAGGTTGGAAAAGAGAACCACCTTCAAAGAAGAACCCTCAGCCTTTGATCAAAAACTGGATGCGATACTCACTGGTATGAAGAGATTGGGGGATAGAGTGGAATCGGTTGAGAGAAAATAATCATGGGAAGCACCACAAAACAACCCTCCTAGGAATCCAAATTTTAGGAGAACTCAAAACCCAAACGTTGGCAAGGCCAGTGCTGACCAAGACATAAGACCCCCTTTCCAAGAAAACTATGCTGAAACTTCCACATCAAGTGAACCCAATGAAGATTCTCAAATTAATTTAATGGGTCTAGATGGTGAAAGTCAAGTCTTTTTGACACAAGAAGACCATGAGGATGATGTAATCAAGCTGTTCCCAACCAAATCAGGTGAGTCATTTGACTTCAAACAAGGCTATGACACAGCTGTTTATGAAGTCCATAAACAATACAAGCTAAGGAGTAGAACTGTAAATGTAACTCAGCCTGAAAAGACAAAGGACAGCCAACAGCCCAAAAGAACCATTGTCTCAGAACCAAGTAACAAAACTGGTCCAAATACAGATGAGGTAACCATTGAGGAAATAGCTGAAACCTTTTCCTCAAAACAACAGCCAGTAAATCCCTCACCCTTGAAGCCCAACCTAAGTAACACCTCTCAAGAGATGAGCAAGAAGGGCAAGCCTCAAGATCAAGATAAGTATCAAGAAGAAGAGTTAGTGAACAACGAAAGAACTGTCATCCACAGCCAAAAGACCCAATCTGAAAAACCCTTTGACCTAGAAATTGAAATTAGTAAATTGAAGGTAGCTATTCCCCTTTCAGAACTAGCCAAGCATGACATTTATAAACAACAAATCAAGAAGTCCCTTCAACTTACTAACAACAAAGATGATGTTAATGTATTGGATGATACCCCAGAGCTACTTTTCGGCCCAGAGGTGGATGGAAAGTCAGCAGTTGCAGGCATTTTACCTTTCTATGTCAGCCTGCATGTTCATGACAAGATATTACACAATGCAATGTTTGACTCAAGTGCCTCTCACAACCTGATGCCCAAATCAGTTATGGAAAGACTAAATCTGGATATTACAAGACCGTATAAGGACCTATTCTCATTCGACTCCAGCCAAGTTAAGTGTTTAGGTCTCATAAAAGACCTGTGTGTGTCCCTTGTTTAGTACCCAATTAAAACAATTCTAATGGATGTTGTTGTTGCTGACATCCCACCCAAGTATGGGATGTTGTTATCAAGATCATGGGGGGCTAAACTCCAAGGTTCCCTACAACTAGACATGTCATATGCTACCATCTCTGTCTTTGGGCAACCAAAAAGACTATACAGAGAAACACTAATGAAATACATCGTCAGCAGTGAAGAAAAGCCTCAAAACTTTCCCATAAATGCTGTCCATTCAGACATAGACTCATACATCCTTTTCAATGACAATACAGGTCTCTCAAATAATGATGTTGAAACCGAGACACTCATACAAGAGGAGGACACTAATGAACAAACTATTACCCAAGAAACAATGGTTCAACCATCATTAAGCCAAGCTGCAGCTCTAGAAGTCACATTGATTCAATCAAGTGATAAAACCGTCTTAAAGGACAAACTAAATGAAAAATCAGAACTTCAACTTGCATTGCCAGCTCACAAAGAGGTCATTAATTCTCCCTTAGGACAAGAGATCCTATGGTTCCTTGAATTTGATGGGTCAGTCAACAAATTAGGGGCAGGAGCTGGAGTTTGGATACATAATAAACAAGACAGTCATGCAGAAGGCCGAGCCTATAGACTGAATTTCAAGTGTACTAATAACATGGCAGAATATGAAGCTCTTTTACTAGGCCTTAAACTAGTAAGGTCCCTACAAGCCATAAAAGTGTCAATTCTAGGGGACTCAGACCTAGTTATCCAACAAGTAAAGGGAAATTTTGTTACTAATGACAAAAGACTGAGATCTTATAGATCTGCTGCTGCGGAACTACTACAGTCCTTCACTGAATTTCAGATTACCAAGATTCCCAGAACCCATAATCTTCATGCTCACAGTTTGGCCACATTTGCAAGTACCTGCAAGCTGCCTTTTGAGC
This sequence comes from Pinus tabuliformis, assembly GCA_031772625.1. NCBI lineage: Eukaryota > Viridiplantae > Streptophyta > Pinopsida > Pinales > Pinaceae > Pinus > Pinus tabuliformis. Next base: position 550,482,306 of record CM062810.1, read on the forward strand.
CCCATCATTGCTTCATGGCTGAGGTAAAACACAAACCTTCTGTCCCAAACAATGTCAAGGACTGGCAAGTATTTGAAGATGATGCACAAATAAACAATTTCTTGACCTTGCAACAAGAATTTGCAGGACTAAATATTGACACTGAAAGAGCAAGTCAATCACAAATACTTGAAAGAGGAAGTCAATCACAAATACAGTTTGAATAGACTAACCACCCAATATCACCCAAAACAGAAAAACAAATGCTAAACCCAACTATTTTTAACAAGGAGAACATACAACAAATTCAGCAAACCACCTATGAAGAAATAGCTGCCACGGAGGCTGAAATCATAGAGCTGAAGGACAATTTTCTTCCAATAGGCCTAACTCCATTAGAGGATATCTTTGACTCAAATGACATCCCTAGAAAACCAAAAATGCAGCCCCTAAATGTTGCCATTGAGGAGTGCAACATTGGAACCATTGAGAATCCCAGGATAATAAAATTGTCTGCATCTTTACCTCCTGATCAAAAACCTAAATACATTGACCTTTTCAAAGAGTTCCAGGATGTCTTTGCATGGGGTTATGAGGATTTAAAATCCTATGACACCTCTATTATCCAGCATACCATCCCTCTCAAGCCTAATCAAAAGCCATTCAGGCAGAAATCGAGAAGGATTAATCCCATGCTTCTTCCTTCAATCGAAAAGGAACTGCAAAAAATGTTTAAAGCTGGCATCATAGCACCAATCAGGTTTTCCGATTGGATTTCTAACTTGGTCCCTACAAGAAAGAAAACTGGTGAAAGAAGGCTATGTGTGGATCTTAGGAACTTGAATCAAGTTTCCTTGAAAGACAATTACCCCTTACCCAAGATGGATCACATCTTGCAGAGAGTAGTGGGGGCCTCAAGAATTTCTCTACTTGATGGATTCTCAGGTTTCAACCAGATCATAGTTCATCCTGATGATCAGGACAAAACAGCATTTATAACCCCATGGGGAACCTTCAAATATGTAAAAATGCCTTTTGGGTTGAAAAATGCAGGGGCAACATTTCAAAGAGCAATGGATATTGCTTTTGCCAAAGAGATTCATGACTTCCTCGTCATTTATTTGGATGACCTCACACCTTTCTCAAAATCAAACCAAGAACAATTGAAACATTTGAGACAGATCTTCCTAACATGTAGGAAATATGGAATTTCCTTAAATCCTAAGAAATCCCTGTTTGGTTTAGAGGAAGGAAAACTGTTGGGCCACATCATTTCTAAAGATGGCATTAGGGTTGATCAGGACAGAATCCAGGCCATCTTACAGATGCCTCACCCAAGAAATATAAAGGAATTACAAGCCTTTTTGGGTAAAATCAACTTCCTCAGGAGATTTATCCCAAATCTGGCCGAATTGAGCAGGTTACTGAATAACATGTTAAAGAAGGATTCAAAGGTAAAATGGACAGTTGAGGAAAATCAAGCCTTTGAAGGTATAAAATTGGCCCTTACCCAAACCCCAGTCCTAAGAAATCCTCAATTTGACAGGGAATTTATCATCTTTTCCTTTGCTTCCCAACACACAATTGCTGCTATTCTATTACAGAAAGATGACCAAGGAAATGAGAAACCCATTGCTTTCTTTAGTAGAGCTCTTAGAGATGGACCCCTGAAGTACCAGATCATGGAGAAACAAGCTTATGCTTTGGTCAAAGCCATCAAAGACTTCAGGATTTACATCCTCTATTCACATGATATAGCCTATGTGCCAAGTCCCATAGTGAAAGACATCCTCACTCAAGAGAACTTAGAGGGCAGAAGAGGAAAATGGATTGCCAACATTTTAGAATTTGACATTGAAATAAAACCTACAAAACTGATAAAAGGGCAAGGCTTGGCCAAACTAATGACAGAAGCAAACTTCCAAGCCTTAGACATAAATCAGCTGGAGAATGAACCGGAGCTGGCGACTCCAAAGATCAATGTAGCCTTTGAACAATCCCCCTGGTATTCGGATATCTGTTATGTGTTACAAAACCTGTGTGCTCCACCAGGATTTTCCAGAACTAAGTGTAGGTTCCTAAAAATGGAAGCTTCTAAATTCTGTGTTATGGATGGAAATTTACTTTGGAAAAACCATGAAGGGATATTGTTAAACTGCTTAATTGAGAATGTAACTAACAATATCATAAAAGAATTTCATGCAGGTGACTGTGGTGGACACTTGTACTGGAAGTCCACTGTGGATAAAATACTGAGGGCTGGTTACTACTGGCCCACCATGTTCTCTGATGTCAAGAAATTCACCACCGCATGTCATAAATGTCAAGTGTTTGAGGGAAAGAGACAGTTACTGCCACTTCCTTTGAGGCCTATTGCAACAGAGAGACCTTTTCAACAGTGGGGCTTGGACTTCATTGGGGAAATTCATCCCTCATCTTCAGGACAACATAGATGGATTCTGACAGCTACGGACTACTTTACTAAATGGATTGAAGCTGTTCCATCCAGACAAGCAAATGATTCCACTATCATTCAGTTCCTTGAAACCAATATCCTTTCTAGATTTGGCTGTCCTGATAAAATAATAAAAGACAATGCTGTTGCTTTCAGATCTAAGAAGATGGTAAATTTCTGCCACAAGTTTCACATTACCTTGGGCCATTCTACTGCATACTATCCCCAAGGAAATGGCCTTGCTGAATCATCAAATAAAAGCCTGGTAAACATCATAAAGAAAGTGCTAGAAGAGAACAAAAATAATTGGCATAAGAAGCTTGTGAATGCCTTATGGGCAGATAGACTAACAACCAAGAGATCAATTGGGACCAGCCCATATGAGCTAGTCTATGGATTAGAAGCTAAATTCCCTTCATCACTAGGGATTCCTGTCATGAAACTTCTTCAAGAAATTCAAGCTGAACCAAATGATATGCAGAGAAGGATAAATCAAATAATATGTTTGCAGCAAACTAGAGATCAAGTGTACAACAGATTTCAAGTTTTACAAGAAAAGCTAAAGAAAACGTTTGACAGAAGAACTAAGGCAGAAGACTTTAATGTTGGAGACAAAGTCCTCAAATGGGACTCAAGGAGAGAGGATAAGGGAAAACATGGAAATTTGATTCCCTTTGGAGAGGACCATTTGCTGTCCAAGCAGTACAAGGAAACAATACCTATTTCCTTAAAAGTCTTAATGAAACTGATTTAGATGAAGGTCCTGTGAATGGCAGGATGCTGAAGCGCTATTTTGACCACTACCCATAAGTGCAGCCTGAGTTTCCCCTTGTACATATTCAGGTGTATATATTACTTTCTGTTAAACTGTAAAAATGCAGTTTCTCAAGTTTTGTTAACTATCAGCAAAAGGCAAATAGGATCAGAGATCTACCAAGAAGGAAAGTACACAATTTTGGCATTTCAAAGCAGCATACTTCAAGTTTAGTAAAAGCAGTCAAGGGCCAAGGCATTCTGACCTGCTGTTCTTGGTCTTTCAAATGAAAAACCATCCCCATGTGGAGCCACTGTTAGCTACCTATACCAATAGGTTTCATATTTCATGATTGGCAAGGAAAGGTCCAAATATGCTCTGCTTTGATGATGCAAAGATCCCATATTTCCAAGGGAAGACAAAGTGTGTAAATAAGCTTGATGGATGGTCCAACAGCCTAATCTGGATCATGCCATGTTTTAAATTTTTAGTTGTAGAATAGAGAAAGAAGTCTGTCCAAATTGTTTAATCTTGGGAGATAAGTAGCTAGGTAGAGAAATAAGGTTCCCAACTGCTTAATCTGGGACCTTGGAGGCAATAAGGGTAGCCTTAGATAGAGGATCAAAAGGGAAAAAGCCAAAGAAAAGAAAAGGCAAATAAGGGTCTGCAAGTCTAAGTGCACCCTCCCTGAAGAAACAAAAAATGCTAGGCAAGTAGATGGGTAGGCAGCTGGGGTTGCAGAAGTGTCATTCCTTTCTAGTTGAGTGTTTGATAAACTGTGTACAAAGGAATAGCAGTGGATTGAGAAGGTCCTCTTCTCCATTATGATGCAGCAAAACAAGGGAGCATGTCTAACTTCCCATTTTCCCCTTTCAAATGCATTACTAATATCCCGTCATCAGTTGAGATTCATGGAAGAATTTGAGGTTTTATGATGGTTCTCACTCCTTTATAAGCCACATTTCTTGTCTAAAATTCTTTTCATTTTGATATACTCCCTAAGCTAAGTTATCTTCACATTGACTTAGTAATTTCATCCCTCATTCACTCCTTCCATCCATATTAACCCCTAACTTCTATTATCTAAGTCCCTTATGTTTCCCTTCCCCCTACTATTACAACACCATGGTGTATAAATCCCTAGCATTATATAAGCATCCCCCCTTCAGCACTATAGCTGAATAAGTTTGTTAAGGGAGACCTTAGTCCACCAGGGGCTATGGTCAACCCTGTCATGGGATTGCTCTGACCTCTGGCTGGAGTAATAGCCTTCCCTTAAGCCATCACCTCACCTCTGCTCGAGAATTCCACAAAAGCCCCTTTCCCTCTGCTTAAAACCCATTTTAGACCTCGTTTCCCTAAAGATTAACCTAAAAACCCTTTTCCTAGAGAAAAACCCGAAAAACCCATGAAAAACCCCTAAACCTAAAGATTCTCCGCCCAAAGTATTAATTTGAATATTTTAATATGCTAGCGGGCCCCCCCCCAACACGCACGATCCGTCGGGAGGCCCGCCAGCCGTCGATCGCCTGCCACCCTTGATCCAACGGTGGGTGGGTATTATCAGCTCCGGAGCTGCCGACCTTTAGCGTCCGGGGAATGGCGGTTTCCCGTTCGTACATGGGACACGCGGCAGGCGGCGGGGTTGTTCGCAGCCCCCCTCCACGATACCGCCTTCGCCCAAAGGTGGTGCGAGGAAACCACTTACCACCATCCCCGTTACCACCATCCCGCCTACGTCATCTACACGTCATCATCACGTCCGACCGTCTCCTGCACCCGTGCCCGTGGCCCTCCACGTGGTCTGCCACCGCATCTGCCACTCTGGCCGCCACCTCACCGTCCACGTCACCTCCGTACTCGGGCCCGCCGTGACATCATGCTAACGTCATTGGCGGAAAAGCGCCAATAACTCGTTTTTGCCAAAATTGCCGTTATTAACGCCCGAAGTAGCCGTTTTGTGTCATTTTCGAGCGAAAATACACAGAGCTCTTGTTGCTGCTTCTGCGCCAGATTGTCCCCGAACCTCCAAAATTTGAAGTTGTACTGCCCGAGCTTATCAACTCAGCTACCTTGTACCTCCACAGTTCGGCCCGCAGGCTTTCAAGCGTTTTATCCAGGTATTCACCGTATTTCTTCTGTTTGACCCATGCATACCATTTCTCTGTAAATTGCCATTAAAACACTTGTTGAATTCCATATAAGCTCTGCACCCACTGCCTAAAAGTAAGCTAAAGTAACCTACATTGCCCGAGGACTATAATTCAGCATTGAAACAGTCAATTCGCGGGCCAAAACTGTGAAATTATCTTCGAGGTGCCCGGCATTGTTCCCTTTTGCCGGGTGTAGACCAGCAGCATTTTTCCACCAAAGTAAATCTCACTTACCCTCTGCAATTTACCCTGAGCAGATCACAATCCCTGTGAATTTGCTAAAAACTGCAGAAACAAGCCTGCCTTTTCAACTATGAAAAAGAGCTCAGACAGTGTCTACAGTGAGCCTATTAGTTAAGCTCTAAGGAACCTTGAAATCCATTGCACTCACCTCTATTAAATTCAGTCTGCATAATGGCCGCTCCTGCACCATCAGCCCTCAGTGTAGCCCCATTGAATCCACCAAACAAAGACCTGGAGTCCTTGCCTCTTGCTAACAGGGACTACCTCATTGAAGACTTTGTGAGTAAGAGGGACTTCTTGCAGACCTACAGGCAGCTAAGAGAGGACTATTTAAATGGCAAGGACACATATGGGATATGGGAATCAAATCTCCCATACTACTGTCTGCCCTCTGTCAATGTTTTTCCTGAGGTCATTCGCCTTTGCGCTGAAAACTATGATGTGCAGCAAAGAGCCATCAAGTCTCCATCTGGGAGCATCCTCTTTCACATCAATTCTGAAACCATCAACAAGATGCTCCACTTTGATCAAATTGAGCTGCTGTTCCCATTTTCCATGAATTATCTGCTGGACACTGGTGCCAAGATGACCAGTGAGGAGATTCAGAAGGTCACCAAGACATTTATGAGACCTGAGTGCCAGCCTGTGGGGCCACCTCCCTACTTGGATGTCTTTTTCACTGAGGTAGGCAGATTGTTGCTAGACATGATTGCTTATGTGTTGGGGTACAGAACCAGTGAGCATGTGGATCAAACCATGCTGGTATTGCTGGCTGTTTATAGCCCAGGCCAACCCCCTGCCCGCAAATATAACTTTGCCAAATTCATAGCTAACAAGATTCATGATCAGTTGAGCAAAGTGGACAGACAGGGTGTCTTCAAGTATTCAGCCTATAGTTATCATCTTTTCATGTACTATCGGTCTGAAGTTTTTCCTTGCTACATCAAGAAGCTGGATTATAGAGGGGAAAGAAGATCTGTGATCTTCTGGACATCTGTCTATCACAAAGTCCCAGATTCACCCTATTCCTACTGTGAATTTATTGACCAGTTTGTATACCCTGTCTCTTGCCTATTGATGAGGTCTCCTCCTCCCAGAATATCAACTGAGATACAGAAAGCCCTCCAGCTTTCCAAGAAGTATAAAATAGGTGATTGGTACCTATATGAGGATCACACAGTCATCAGAGTCTATGGCTGTGAGCTCTGTCCATACAGACTCCCAAAGTATGTGCCTATGAGGATATTTTCCTTGGAATATTACAGGCAGCTGATTCAGTCTGACCTCACCCATTTCCACAGCTCCAGAAAGAAAGCCCATCTCAAGTTCAAACATCACTTGGGCCCCTTCATCATGAACAAGAAAGAAGGATGGGAAGATGCTGACCTCATCCTCAAAGACAAATACAAGTTTTCATATAGTTTTTGATGGGTTCCTTATGACCCTGAAGGCTTCATCACTGCTAGAAGAGTCAAATACAGGCTAATAGGATATAAACATTGTCAATACCCACACATTGAAAGATATGCCAACCAGCAAGAATGGCAGCAGGGTACTCTAGTTGAAAAACTAACTGAAGAAGAGACAATGCTAAAGAATGTAAAGGAACTTGAAAAAACTATTGACCTAGACACTATGCAGCAGGTACCCTTCAAACGGCCTCACTCATTAGGGGAAGGGACCTCGGCCACAAGAACTGCACCAGCCACACAGGCACCCTCTACAGCAGCACCGGCTATAGACAAAGGCAAAGGCATAATGGGTGCAGAAGAAGAAACAATGAAAGAAAAGCCTGCCCCTTCAGGTGAGCAGCAACAAGGCCAGCAGCAAGAACAGCAGCAAGGGCAAACTGTCCTTCCACAAACTGAGCTACCAGCAGCTCCAGCAATGCAAATTCCACTCCCACAAACTGAGCCAGTGACTGCCCCAATTTTACAGACCCCAGCACATGAGGAAAGGGGTACAAAAAGAGATAGAGAAGAGTCCACTCCTCTCAGTGGATCCTCCCAGCAGCCAGACGCCAAAAGGCAAAGGGCAAACTCCCCAGAGGTAGAAGACATCACTGAAGATGTCTTGGACAGTGCAATAAAAGACAGGGAGGGCAGTCAGCACACAGGCACAAGCTCTTTTCAGCAGGAGCAAATTTTACAACTTGGTTTGGAGGTGTCCTCCTCTTCCCAGTAGAGCAAGAAGCCCAAGAGCACTAAGGCTTCTTTCAAACAAATAAAGGCTCAGAATGATCTGTTGAGGGTAGAGGTCTATAAACAATTTTTAGATGCAACACTAGCCCAGCAAGAAAGGCTATTGTCAGTGTACGACATTAAAGAGGAAAAAATGCTCCTCAGTCATTTTAAGCCTACAGTGCCGCAGCCCAAGTCAGCTGCAGATTTTGTGAAGATAAGGGTGGAGGTCCTAGCCAGAGACATACATCCCATGGACCAGATTGAACTCCACAAACAAACGGGAGATATGGTCTATGCAACCTTGGTGGAGAAGGCGACCATGGCCCATGAACTGACAGAGTCACTCAAAAATACCAACACTGAGTTGGATTTTGAGAGAATGTCCTCCCTAGCCAAAGATAACAGAATAAAGTCACTTGAGGACATTATTTTTGACCTAGGGCATGATCCTAGTGATCCAAAGGCTGTAAGGGCCCTTATGAAGAAAAAGGAGGATGACCTCAATGCATTAAAGAAGAGGTTAAAGCTGCTGCCCACAGAGCATCCTCAGACAGTAGAGCTGCAGAAAGAAAAGCAGATTGATGACCAGCTCAACCTTATAATGCAGCTAAACCAGAGGGTCCTGGACTTGGAGAAAGAGCTTGAAGGGACATTGCAAGATAAACAAGGGGAATCCACAGCCCAAGCTCCTCCAACAACTTCAACAACAACAGAGGCAACAGTGCCTCCCACAACAAAAGCAGCAGGAACAACAACAGCTCCAGGTGCCAGCACAAGTGTAGAAGAATTGACCAAGGCCATCAAGGCAATGGAGCTCCAGGCAAATGAAATAAAGAAGGCCAAGGAGAAGTTGGCAGAACTGGATGCCAAGTATGACAAGTCCAAAGTGACTGTAGCAGAGTAGGGCAGAGAAATAAAGGCCCTAAAAGAAAAGATAAAGGCCTTAGTAAAAGAGCTGAATCTAGAGACTGCCATGGCCGACATAAAGAGAATTCTATGGGCCAAGATTGGCCAATCCATCAATCAACAATGGAGGTCAATAAAAATAATACATGAGCAGATGGATTTGATGGGCGAAGCACAAGCAGAAATCCATAAGGCCAAAACAGCACTGGGAGACAGGCCTGAACAGGCCAACAGAATGATAGACTTCCTAAACAGGAAAGAAAGGGAGGAATTGGCAGCTATAGGCATTCCCAACAGAACAGAGGCTGTCCTCACTGCCAAGAAGGTACTAACTCTCAGGAACTATGTACAAACAGTGGAGAGGAAGTGCTATGAGATACAAGCGGATGTAGAGGAATATAAAGTTAAGATGGCAGTGCTACAAGCGAAAGGCCTGCCTAGCCTCCTGAGCGGTGCAGGGAGATTGATCTCCCGAGATCAATTTGCCAACAGAATGGCAACCACTATTGAAAATCAGATTATTGCATCTGGCAGTACATCTGAGTAAACAGGGCCCCCCACAGGACAGAGCTTGTATGAAAAACTTGAAGGCCTGTTCTTCATTGAGAATGAAGTGAATCATCTTTTTGAAACCCCTCCCAACTTTTATAGATACACAGACGCCGAGGAAACCTTGATAAATATGTGCAGACATCAAATGCCTAAGGAGGATTGGTGGCAAGCAATGCTTCAAATTCTGCCACGGTAGTCTCAGTTGTTCGGCCACTGCCAGCTCCAGGTCACTAGAAGACAAACAGCAGAAAAGGGTTAGCATTTAAAGCAGCTGAAAAATGACTCATCACATAGACAACGATAGCTAGCCCAAAGGATAAGAAAAAACGCAAGTTTTAGACAGCGCATCTCCAGCCGACTCTAACAGCCATAAAGTCCAATATCTTCTGACCATTTTGACAGCTGAGGCATTAAGGAGTTATTGCAGCATTCACTCCCTCAGCTACTGCATTCCAGAGATTGGCATATCATAAATGAGACATTAACTCATTCTCTGATATTTTTGATGTAAATTTTGTATATATACTCCCCTCAGTAACGCATAAGGGGTTGGTAATTTTCTCTCTAAGGCAAATGTATTGTACACTTTCAGAATTATCTAATACAGAGGGCTGGATTAGCTCAGTGATTTCCTGAAATATTTGATGTCTGGATGATGCTACATGTGCTGATGCAGAATTCTTGTGCTGTCTGATGAAATAACAAGTTTTTCTCAATCTCTGTTCTTGGTTTTCTTATGTTTGTCAAATCATACTCATGTTGTACTAAGCTAGCAGTAAAGAAAAAGAATAGTGCAGGATTTGTTTTATTACACCTTGTACTCAATTTTTACTGCTGTAAATGTTTGTCTTCAGAACTAACAATGGACATGAATTTTTAATTGCTCATGTGTCTATTAATTCTATATATATGAATGTTACCTAGAAATTCTTCATTGCTTCTAGAATAATATTCTCATTGTCTTTCACTAGCAGTTTACTGTAAGATTCTTAATTGCCTTGCATAAACTGGATACACCCCACTCATTCACTATTATGAACATTGTTCCTTAGATACTAATCTGGCTCTGCAGCATCACTACAGCATCACACAGCACCTCAAAGCAACCAAAGGACCACTAACTCCATTGCCCAATGACATATAACATTCTAGTGAGAGCATACATATCTTGACTGAAACATTCTCCAACCAAATACAAAACAAAAGTTTGAACATAATAGCTAGCCTAAAATACTATCAGAACAGAGACAAATCATAAAGAGAGAGCCCTCTATGGTTACAGTTTGGCTAGAAGCTGTAATCCAAAGATTGGTTAGTGCTTACCCCGACCGTATTCCCTTGGGAGTCATAGGGAACAACCTGGGTGTTAACAGTTTCTAAGTCGACTTCTTAGATAATGAGGTGATGTCGACAAGAAGTGACCTGTCATAGGAGGGCCTTAATGAATCCCACAACTGCGACATGGAACGGAGCAAATGATTTTGTGGAGGTGAAATCGATCTAATGATACAAAGTTCAGGGTGGCGGTCATGAAAGAATGAAGCATGAAGTTATTGCAGCGGATGAGACATATGCTGGGTTGGTGAATTCTCTGAGTGACTTCTCTTGAACATATCAGCGACACTGAAATGGAGCAGTAGAATTAACCCCAAAAATGTATGGTACGGAGGACCAATGGTGATATGACCGGTGAATGGAATAACCCAACCTGACTCAATCATGGTGATCGAGTGAAAGTGTCATGTTCAAGAGCGACCTGCTACCAATAAAGTTTCTTCAAGTTTTCTTCCCAATTTTCCCCAGTCATTTTTTACCAGTACCTCTTTATTTTTGTCAATCTTGAGGAGGATAACATATGCTTGTTCTACAATTTTCCCTTCGGGCAAACCCATCGCTATGTTTTATCGAGCCTAACGACAATGAAACTTGCTCTTGTCTGCATGGACAAGTTCATCGCTATTGGTTTAACGAGTTTAACGACAAATACAACTCAATCCTTTTCAATTTTAGAGAGTCTGAAAAGAGACAGAAAGGAAACTCTAGCAATCCTTTTTCATAATATAATTCCTTAAGTCCGAAAAAGTATAAAATAATACGAAAGGGATGACTTTTAGATAGTTTTAATGAGATGAACAAGACAAATGCTCGATCTTTTTATGTAAGAATCCCTCAGGTCCAAAAAGATTAAAATCTAGAGGGATGGCACTTCCAATCACTTTAACGAGCTGGAGAGGCCAATTGCTCAGCAATCTTTTCATTTTTATGAGTCAAATGAAAAGATCTTAAAGTAGATTCATTTTTTGAGGAACGAGTGATATTTTCGGATAATAGCTGGTTCCAAGTAAGGTTTGGAACTTTTCAATCATGGCAGTGTAAAGAAGGTGGCTAATAGAATCACTCGTTGTCGTTGTTCCTTAAAAGGGGTAAACAATCAAATGGAAGTGTATGATTGGCTAAAAAAGAGTGGAGGTGATGGTAAGAACATGACCAACATTAAAAAGCTGATAACTATGCAATCACAATGGTTATTTGCCGAAGGTGGGTTCATTTTTTAATGAGCTTAAACTCTAGTGGAACATATGCTCATTACTAGGTTTACTTTTTAATGAGTTTGAACTTTGCATAAAACTGCTCATGCTAGTCGTATAATAAGGATGTCTCATTAGTAGGTTCATTTTTTAGGGAGCTTGCCCCATTCACAACTTTTCTTTGGAGCCTTTATTATGCAAGCTAGGAATGACCCACCTATGAGGTTAAAGGGTTGAGAGCCTACAAACTAAGAAAATAAGCCTACAAACTACAAAAATAAAAGGTTGCTTCTCACTTGCATGCAAAAGGTTTGCATGCCCCCAAGTATAAAGAAAAGTAGAGTTTCTAGGTTACCATATGAAAGTTCTCGCATTTGTAAGATTGCTCCATCCGTGTCGTAGACAAAACACTTCCTTGGCGATGTCCATCAAAATGGACAAAGGTGAATAGTGCATCACCTCCACTCACATAACTTTGACGAGGGATTATTATTCTAGTCTAATCCCATTTTCCTAAATGGACGGGTGTGTCAGATTAGTCATATATCCTCCGTGGAAACCTACCCTATACCTAAAGTTTTCCTGCCGAAGCAGAACAGGGTGCATGCCCCCTGGGTTTCAGTCACAATCACTGAATCACTCGCGCTCATCAAGTGGATAGACCAGAGATTGATGGGACATTCCTTGCATAAAAAGACAAGTTAGGGATGGCACTTGACCAATAGCTATGTCTGAACCGGGGAATGAAAGCTGATCTATGAGCTAGACCACTCTGCCTTCATGCGGAAAACACATCACTCGAAAGAGTGAAGACACAATAGTTCCCATGCTATAAATGTAGTCACGCCCAAAGAGCAGATTGTAATCTAAAGGTCCTTGGACTACCATCACATTTAGATGAACAGTTTTCCTTCTCAAAGTTATAGGAAAATTTGGAAGGATCCCTAGCAGTCAACTGGTTCCTTTGTTGAAGCCAATCAGATTTTGAATCTCAGGTAGAAGAGATGGAAAACGAAGCGCTTTCCAAGCAGTTGAGGAAAGGATACTCACAGAAGCCCCTTCATCTATGATAGTACCAACCATGATAATTTTGTAAGCTTGTACTATGATTTAAAATGGTATGTTAGATGGTAGGCGGGGTAGAAGATTCCAATCGAAGGAAATGACTAGGTTGCTTGGAGGAGGGACCGAGAAAACGGCCAGATAAATCTCTGACAAACTTCCTTCCTCGGTAAAGGAATGGGTAGATTTCCCCCATGTTCATCAGATTATGTGTTAACAAAAAGAATTTGAATGGTGTCATCCCCATTCTCTTTGGTGACTATATCATCTAAAGGTGGACCTTCTGAAGGCAAGACTGGGTCGACTACCATCTCGACTTGTTGACTTTGGTCTGGTGTGGACTCAGAGGGTTTATCTTCAATGATAGGTGTTTCGACTGACAACAAAGGTGTGTCAGTCAGATTTTCAACTAGCAATGGACTCGGCAAGAGTTTCTTGTATCCAGGAGGAAGCTGCTACTGTGAAGTAGGACGGTTGTCCAAGACTCTTTTAGCTTCGTCCAAGTAGGGACAATGGTGAAGGGCATGATCACCTTCACACAATCTACAAGAAAACTTATATTTTCCTTTTTTTCCATTGACTTCATTTTCACTAGTTGACAGCGTACTCTCAACATGATCGTCAGAGGTTGAGGACACCGGATTATGCAAGCGGGGAGACCAGTCCCTTAAGATTTGTGGGATGCAAGGAAAATCTCGATGATAGTGGTCTCCTTTGCAAATGACACATGGAGTTTTAGGTTTGGAAGGTGCAGTGTGCGGATTTTCACCAGATGATGCATGGTTGCCACCTTTCGCCATTAGCTTCTTCTTCTTCTTGTACTTCCCTTTCTTCTTCTTCTCAGTTACTTGGTTTTTATCGTTACTAGCTTCACCAAGCAAAGAGGAAGAAGGAGAGGGAGAAACAAACGAAGTAGAAGGTTGGGGGGTAACTCTAGTATCGTCTGGTTGCCGATTTGATTGCTCAGGAATCACGGTGTTATGAATGATAGAGGTCGAGAAAAGCCATATTGGTAGGCCAATTGTCAGTCTTGGAAGGGACAATGTAGCCATATGAGGTGCACCAACATCTCCCTAAGAGGAGAAGGGACTAGGATTCCCCCCAAGGGGAAATCCTTGATTGGTGGACTCCATTTTCTTAACCTAAGACCAACGAGGGAATAGTGATGTTATTCCGAATAAAATAAATTTTATGACGCTTTAACACAACTTTCTTTCTCAATGTTTAAGAGTCGATAAAAGGCTAAAGATGACTCTAGTTTCCTTCGATTTTTAATGAGCCTAAAGTGACAAGTGCTCAGATGGACATTTTCTTTTAAGGAGTCCCAAAAGGAACGAAAGTGACTACTCTAGAAAAATAGATAGAGGGATTACCAAACCAATCGCAAAACTACAGAATACTTTTTACAGTACAATAGTCAATCTTCCCGAATGTTGTGTTCAGTGCATTGCGATCGATAGGGTGGCAGACACGGCTTCCTAAGGATAAAGGATATAGCCTATTGTGGTCTCCCAATATATACTCGATGGTATGTGGGAGCATAAGTTCATACTGGCACTTGTCATCTCAAAGATGAGGAATCACCCAACCTACGATAAAAGCGATAGTTACCAGGCTTTACGACACTGGAATACGTCTCTAGCATAGACTTCTAAATGTTGTGCGTTAGGTTCCAAAGAATTTTTATGTTCATTGAGATTTATTTTGCAGTTGATCTTTCTTAAGAATTTTTCCTTTAAGGTTCACGACGTGATGTAGATATACAATTCCTAAATATTCAATCTAAGATGATAAACAGTTGTTTACTTTCTTTTTGCAATGAAAATCCTAGCTACTAAGGAAAGAGAAGTAAAATCCTTTCAACATAGAGCAGAGAGCACACACTAAGATGCACTGTCTTAAATCAACTTCCACAAGCAGTCTAGATGCAAATGCACATGCATGTATTTATTTTCCACTTTCTTAATGTGTGAATGAAAAAAGAATGCTAAGTACAGATATGAACTATTCTTCTTTCAAAGTGACAGTACTAAAAATTTTCTTTTCAAAAAATGAAAGCAAGACTAAGACGACACTTTGTGATTTCGAATTCAAAAATTGCTTTCGACAATTGAAATACTATTAATTCAAATCAAATACAATGGAAAAAGTGTAATCGACTATCAACAAGAGGAAGACTCTTTTCTCTTACTAAAAACGACACTTGTGACACTTTCAAATCAGCAGACGATAGTTCGATTAAGCTACTGTTTGCACAAGAGAACTATAAGTGACAAAAAACACATAAAAACATTCACAATTCTTTATCAATGGAGGCTAAATAATGCAAAGGAAGGGAGTTTCAACAGTTATATACTGATCACAGACAACAAAACTACAAAATAAAGTTGAAGACAATGAAGAAAAAAACCAAAATATGGAGGCAGAAACAGTCTTATATGATCATCACACCTGTAACATAGGGAAACAGGGATGCATCTTGCCTACAGCACACAGGAGGTGTGATGCATCCAGACTGCCAATGAGAGACAGTGAGATGGTCCAGGAATGAGACTAAGCTTGGTTTTTTCTCATATTTTGCAGCTACGTTTAGGGGTTTAGGCTGAGCTAATGACAGGCAGTAAACAAAAAGTAAAGGGGCTGATCTAATGAGGTTACTTGAGCTACCAATAGGGCACTTAGGATGTTTGCAAGTTAGTTGTTTAGTTTATAAGCAAAACCCAGAGATGGACTGAAGCAGCATCAATCTACTTTTCACTTGCATAGAAAATGTAGTTCGAAGGCTAGTTGGCTTAATTTCAGGCTCCGTCTGTAGTTTATAAAGCAAACAAATAGAAACAAGCAAACAAGCTATTCGCTACCCAGTGGAGTCACCATTTTGTTATCGGGAAAACTAATGTCTATTCAGAGATGCTAGACCCACTAAGACGGGTAGCTATCTTAGAAACAAACTAACTAAAGTCACTTGTGTTTTCCTTTATGAGAGATAGTTGAGAGAGAAGCAGGGAGTACCAACCTCAGTCTTTCACTTCGCTCCTTGCTTGTTTCCTCTCTGCTTTGACAGATCTTTGCCACTCCTTCTTTACTTGTCCCACTTCAAAGAACACCTCTAGAGTTAAAGCAACATGATACCATCAAAGGATAGAGATCTATAACCATAAACAATATAGGATCATATGTATATTAACCATATAAATGCATATATCAATGCAAGATTAAGAGATATACAAGAATATGGAGGAAAACTCAAATAGCTTTATTGATAGAAGTAGTAGAAGAGAGGATTACAGCCCATTGGTTTGACCTAGCTCCATCCTCCTAGCATGAAAGCCCTCTTCACCTCATGAAAAGCTTAGATCACCCAACAATACAATGTTGCACAGAGAAACCAACAACACTTCCTTACAAAATACAAAATCCTAGCCCTTGGATCTCTAGGATGATGGATCCATATATACATGTTTGCAGGTGGGTGAGTCAGCTTCTGGGATTTTGATTAGTGTCATCTCTCTAATAATTCTTGGTTCCACTTGGATATTTCATGATCTCTTACTCATCCTTCGGCGAATTCAGAGAGGCAAGTGTCAAATGGGTAGTTTCTAGAAGATTATCTGGGTTTCCACCTAGCTAATTGCCTCTGCCATTTGTCTACTCTCCCTCATCGCACCCTACAGAAGGGCTTTTCAGTATGCATCACACTTTTTGCATGTGGAAGATGAGATGCATCGCACCCTTAGCACTGAGCAGTCTGTATGGTCCTGTTTTTACCAGTTCTGAGTAGTTGTTCAAGGAGAACTTTTGGGAGATGATGTAATCAGCTGACCTTGCTCCTTTAGGGTATGAAACAACACTTTTAGGGACTTAGAAACCCTTGGCTTATGGACATATGCGACTGGGGTTGTAGTGCCCAAATATGTCTATAACAAGGTTGAGCTACTTTAATGTGTGGGTTTGGAAATGGTGGCACAGATAGTTGGGTGGGAGTGGATATTTGAGATGGATGTGATTGGGGTTGTGGTTGTGGTGGAGGTGAATGGTAGGGATAACATGGAGTTGGGTATGGAGGATATTGAGGAAAATATTGAGGATATTGTGGATGGCTCCTGTTATCACCCCAAGAAACTCACCTAGGTTGCATATCGGTGATGCTCGGGAACATTACAAATTCAACAAAATAGTTGGATAAATTGTGGATGAATGAAAAAAATGCTGCATATTCAAGCCAAATAACCACTTATACTATGATTGACCCCAGACATGGGTGAACACCCCCAGGCTACAAGGCTTTTAACCACCAATTACTCACAGTTTGAGGATAAGGTGATAATGGTGAAGACTGACCACACCAGCAGATGCACAGGACCCTGTGATGGCCGACTACAACTAGTTGAAAGGTCTGTAAATCTAGTTTCTAATACACAGATAGGATGATAGCTCTCTATGCATTAAACAACAAAAACCTGCGTACATGTTCAATGATACATGCTAAATCCTAACACAGAGGTGGGATGACAACCCCTCTAATGCTAAACATTCACAACACATGAACAAATGTAAATAGGCATAGCCTGGAAATAAGAAAGAGAAGTGGAAAGTGAGCAACTAACAACAAAAGAAGCTTGTATTAGCTGGAAATGAAGACCAGATGCTGCATGTTACAAAGTAGTTACAGTCTGCAGAAGTTGAACCTTACAACAGAGTCACCTTCATCTAACACTCATCCCCCTATTGCATCTGAGTTATGAGTATATATATGGTGGTTCATTACAAAATATCTGTGCTAACCTATGCATGGAGGGATCATAATGGATCACCAACCGCTCTAAATACTTGGTATGGGTCTCTGCTATAGCGTGACTATGTCAGTAAACAAAATTGATCTTCTCTGATATTCTGTTGTCCTTCTCTGGCAGTTGGAACATTAACTGAAAGACGCCCCATAACTGATAAATGCAATGATCTGTTCGAGGCTATCCTTTTCAATCTTCAGCCACTCTGTTGGTTAAAGGCAGCTTCCTGTTGTGCTGTACTGCTCCATGACTGCTTTAGCAAATTTCGTGCCACTGAGAATTCCCGCCCACTTTGCCTCATTTGAACATCAAAGGTTCATTCATGCATATTTTCTCTATCAGGTCTGCCTTTCGGGTCACAGTTGCATATCATAGCCGGCTTCTCCCTTTATTTGGAAATACGTGAAAAACACTAGAAAAACACGAAAATATGCCTCTGGCGGACTTGAAATTTTATAATAAATTCTTTGTAATGCCATCGGGTCTGGCTTATCGGATCGCAAGCATATCTTATATAAAAGCCCTGCCCCTTTGAAAGTGCCGATTGCGATATTGCTGTGGACCCGACTACCCTATTATAACATAATTGATAGAAATATCGCATTCGATAGGGCAATCAATCATTGGCCATTGGCGATGTTACAAAACATGGCTTAAAAGGACCCTGTTGGAAGCCCTGATTGCGACCCGCCGATGCGATCTGGGCCATCGATCAGTGCACGTGATCAACAGTCCACATGGAATCGCCATATCACAACCGCAAAAGTGAAGGCCTTACCCCTTGCTTTCCCCGATGTGATACAACAATGCGTTGTCCAGTGCCTATTGTAAGTCCTCCTCTACGACCTCCCGATCCGATCATCGGCGATCGTAGATCAACGGTGTCTTGCGTCGCTGCCACTGCCTACCTGTGCCGATTACGACCCGCCGATGCGATTTGGACAGTTGAACAGCCAGATCGAACTGCTGTCATGCATTTGGACTGTTAAGCCTGTGATTTTGGGATTTTGCATGGTTTTGGAGTGTTTTTGCCTCCCGATAGTGTATTTCCGCCCTCCCAGGGGCTTTCCTCTTGCGATAGTTCTAATCGGTAGAAGGCCTTAAGAGGATTTTGAACACTTCCATGTATGCATTGAACCCTTTTTAAGCACCACCAAGCGGATCAAGCCTGTCTCTAACCATAGGGAATCCTTGCTGTATAGCAGAGCTAACACTGGCTCCTTTGGGGGATGAGATCCCCCCTATGAGGTCTCAAGAACCGCAGATCAATGCCTTCATACAAAACAAGCTTAAAAAACATTTGCCTAGTGTCCATTGGGCATGGATTCAACTAAGCATACACCATAAAACTGTAAATGAACTTAATTACAAACATTAAAGCCTAAAAATGTAAACTTCAAAATTTGCCCATTTGTTGGGCCACCAAAATTGTTTCTCCTACTCTCAGCCCAGTTCATCATAGATCAGCAGGACAGGATTGATTTGATCCTCTACCTCAAAGAGTTTAGGACATCTGAGCTTGACAAGTAGGTAGGGATCAAATTTCACTCCCTTTCTGTGTATTTTCCTCCTTGGATGTTCTTTAGAGGAGCCTTTGTACACCTGCTGGATAACCATGAATGTTGTGTATCTATTTTTATCTTATGTGGCCTGCAAAATAAATATGAACGATGCATCATTATTTTCTTGTGCAGATGACACAGAGATAATTTCTGCTCCTGAATCTTCCTTTGAACAATCCTCATCCAAGGAGGAAACCCATGACTATGCATCCTCTCCTTCTGTCTTCTCATAAACTGCCCCTTCATCTTGTGTGGAGGCCATCTGAGCAGATATTAGAATATCAACACTGAGATGGTCATCTTCAGCCTTGAGCATTAAATTAATTGTTGCCTCAGTGTTCGAGGGGTAACTTTGAGGGATTTTCACTTGAGCAGACAGAGAAGCAAAAGATGATGGGGAGCTTTCCTCCCCCTTTTTAATCACTGAACTGGGGACAATAGCAGGCTGGAAAATTTGCAGATCTGCATAGCCATGGAGAGGTGTGCTGACTTCGAGCTCAGATTGCTGGAAGGGGCAGGTGCTTGCTGCAAGCTGCCACTGCTGGCCAACTTGTTGTTCTGCAGCTACAACAAATTGTCGAGCAGCGCTCTTGGCCAATGCCTCTTCATAGGCAGCTCTGGTTAGGAAAGGAGCACCTTCGAAACTAGAGACCTCCTCCTCCTCAGGATACACTTCTTTCATGACTATATTGTGACAAAGGGTCTTAGCCCTTTGATCCTCGTTTGCATCTCAGTTTTTTTTGCAAAATCTACAATTGTTCCTGTGCTCCTTTATATAGATTTGGAACTGGAAGAGAAATAGAACAAGGAGCTCCTGCTTCCTTAGAATACTGCTCAACCTTTCATTTGGAAACTTCAAAGGTCAAAAGCTCGATCATCGTAGCTATTTTATCAATCTCAGGCTCTGAGGATGATGAGGATTCACCTCCCTGACTTCTGCACTCGGCATCACCTTCAAGTCTCTCTGCAGCTAGAATGTTCGATTCCACTTCAAAAGCTGGATCTTGCATATCAGCTAGAGAAGCACATCTCCTTTCTCTTAACAACAAGCAGAACTGAGAATCGAAGGCATTGGCATATGTGAGCATGGCAGAAGAAGGGGTAGGTTTTATTTCAGCTGGTATTCTGCTATACATATGATTGAATCTGATATTGAAATCAGACAGCAGTTCACCATCTTCTCTCTGCAAGTTCCGAAATTCAGTATGATAATAGAGCAGATATTTATTACTTCCCCAGTGCTTTAAAAATGCATCATCTAGGGCCCCAATATCTGCAATAGAACTAGGGTGTAATTCTCTAAACCATTTTCTAGCCTCCCCATCTAGGCTTTGGACAAAAACCCTCATCCAGACATCCTCTTCATTGATATCTACGTTATCAGCATAATAATAAAAAGACTCGAGGTGCTCTTCAACTGATATTCCTTCTGCACCAGTAAACTTGGGCATGTATTCCATATAATCTCCTACAGGCATGGCATTCAAAGGGGTAGGCAAAACTAAAGGCCCACGCCTAGCATCAACAATTCGTTCTCTCTTTGTGAGAGCTTGCTAACCTACCATGGCTGAGGTAAGGTACAAGGATATTGGTAGACTGAGTGGAATGGATCAATGAAAAGGATGACAAAGACAGAGGAATACAATGGACAACATTGATGCTTCTTTCAACTGAGGTCTGAAAGGGAAATGAATAACAAGGAGCTACATGAATCTCTGAAGGTGACAATCACTAACAGGGATACATGGAATTTTTAAGGCTTACCTGACCCTGATGCTTCTTACTGCGATATTTTCTTCTACTGAACGATCTTCTCAGGATCAGGCAATGGTTCAGCTGATATTCTAAAGATAACTTCGTGCATGCTTTAGCAGCTGTGCCAAAACTTCAATGTGGAGTCGCCAAAGGATGGCCTTCCTCCAGTGGAGTCGCCAGACAGATGATTACAACCAAAGTCTGTGTTCAAACCTTGTCTGTCATCAAAGCTTGAAGCTGTGTCATCTCCCAGGGAAGCTAAGCTTTGATTCTCTTCTCCCCGGCAACGACGCCATTTAATGTTATCACCCCAATAAACTCACCTAGGTTGCATATCGGTGATTCTCGGGAACATTACAAATTCAACAAAATAGTTGGATAAATGGTGGATGAATGAAACAAATGCTGCATATTCAAGCCAGATAACCACTTCTACTATGATTGACCCCAGACATGGGTGAACACCCCCAGAATACAAGGCTTTTAACCACCAATTACTCACAGTTTGAGGATAAGGTGATAATGGTGAAGACTGACCACACCAACAGATGCACAGGACCCTGTGATGGCCGGTTGCAGCTAATTGAAAGGTTTGTAAATCTAGTTTCTAAAACACAGACAGGATGACAGCGCTCTATGCATTAAACAACAGAAACCTACGTACATGTTCAATGATACATTCTAAATCCTAACACAGAGGTGGGATGACAGCCCCTCTGATGCTAAACAGTCACAGCACATGAACAAATGTAAACAGGCACAGCCTGGAAATAAGAAATAGAAGTG
Source organism: Pinus tabuliformis (assembly GCA_031772625.1). Lineage (NCBI taxonomy): Eukaryota > Viridiplantae > Streptophyta > Pinopsida > Pinales > Pinaceae > Pinus > Pinus tabuliformis. The sequence goes on from CM062810.1 coordinate 550,504,014, forward strand.
GAAAGTGAGCAATTAACAGAAAAAGAAGCTTGTATTAGCTAGAAATGAAGACCAGATGCTGCAGGTTACAAAGTAGTTACAGTCTCCAGAAGTTGAACCTTACAACAGAGTCACCTTCATCTAACACTCATCCCCCTATTACATCTGAGTTCTGAGTATATATATGGTGCTTCATTACAAAATATCTCTGCTAACCTATGCGTGGAGGGATCATAATGGATCACCAACTGCTCTAGCTACTTGGTATGGGTCTCTGCTATAGCATGACTGTGTCAGTAAACAAAATTGATATTCTCTGATATTCTGTTGTCCTTCTCTGGCAGCTGGAACATTAACTGAAAGACGCCCCATAACTGATAAATGCAATGATCTGCTCGAGGCTATCCTTTTCAATCTTCAGCCACTCTGTTAGTTAAAGGCAGCTGCCTGTTGCGCTGTACTGCTCCATGACTGCTTTAGCAAATTTCGTGCCACTAAGAATTCCCGCCCACTTTGCCTCATTTGAACATCAAAGGTTCATTCATGCATATTTTCTCTATCGGGTCCACCTTTTCGGTCACAGTCGCATATCATAGCCGGTTTCTACCTTTATTTGGAAATACGTGAAAAACACTAGAAAAACACGAAAATATGCCTCTGGCGAACTTGAAATTTTATAATAAATTCTTTGTAATGCCATCAGGTCCGGCTTATCGGATCGCAAGCATATCTTATATAAAAGCCTTGCCCCTTTGAAAGTGTCGATTGCGATATTGTTGTGGACCCGACTACCCTATTATAACATGATTGATAGAAATATTGCATCCGATAGGGCAATCGGTCATCGGCCATCGGCAATGTTACAAAACATGGCTTAAAAGGACCCTGCTGGAAGCCCCAATTGCGACCCGCCGATGTGATCTGGGCCCTTGATCAGTGCACGCGATCAACGGTCCACATGGAATTGCCATATCGCAATCGCAAAAGTGAAGGCCTTACCCCTTGGTTTCCCCGATGTGATACGGCGATGCGATGCGATCGCAATCGCATGTCGGCATTGTCCCGTGCCTATTGTAAGTCCTCCTCTGCGACCGACCGATCCGATCATCAGCGATCATAGATTGGCGGTGTCTTGCGTCGCTGCCACTGCCTGCTTGCGCCAATTGCGACCCACTGATGCGATCTGGACCGTTGATCAGCCAGATCGAATGGTTGTCGTGCATTTGGACTGTTAAGCCTACGATTTTGGGTTTTTGCATGGTTTTGGAGTGTTTTTGCCTCCCGATAGTGTATTTCCGCCCTCCCAGGGGCTTTCCTCTTGCGATAGTTCTGATCGGTAGAAGGCCTTAAGAGGGTTTTGAACACTTCCATGTATGCGTTGGACCCTTTTTAAGCACCACCAAGTGGATCAAGCCTGTCTCTAACCATAGGGAATCCTTGCTGTATAGCAGAGCTAACATCTCCCATAAGTTCCTTGCAAACCTTCTTGCCAAGATTGGTTTTAGGGTTGATATGGCCAATTTTGCCAAGGAAAAGGTGTGCTCCAATTACTTTAATATGGATGTGCATAAGCTTGAAATTGTGAATTAGGATCTTGTATCGTATCAGGTTGAATAGGATGTCATGGTCCTCTTGGAGCTACATAACATAGTTGCAATTGAAATTGACTTGCTCCATTATCCTCTTGGTGAACTTCCTTCAACTTTGGTAATGATGGACAATGTTTAACATCATGTGATTCTGCATGGACAACAAAAATATCGACATATTCTTTTTCTTCATATTTCGTTCTTAACATTTATACTTTTTTGGTTAGATTGCTAAGAATTTCTGTTTTAAAATCATCAAACAAATTTCCAAGTTTAGCTTGACTTACCGATCTTGATGTTGATTTACCTACTCTTGCCCTTCCTCTTGATATGTGTTTGCATGTTTCACAAATTTCTTCAAATGATAATTGTTATACATCACCTCTACTCATGAGATCAAGGAGATCAATCCACTCATCCCTAATTTTTCTAAGTAAGAGGGTTTTTAGTGTGTCAGATCTTAAATGATGTAGTTTTTCCCTCTTAACATTATACATGAACCTCTCTACTAGATCTTCTAGACTCTCATATTCTTTTTGATTCATTCTAAAGATTTATTCTTTAAGATCACAATCTTTATATTTTTACAGAAATATCTTTTTCACCTTACACCATGATCTTATTGAATTAGTCCCTAAACCCATGAACCATTTAAGAGATCTATCCTTCAATGTTGCTGGAAACAATCTCAGTTTTTGATTTTTTAATAAGTAACCATAATATCTACAAACAATTTAAAATTCAAAGAGTGGTTTATGGATCCTCTAACCTTAGATCATGAAATTTTTGAAGAAAATATGGAGGGATGTTCTTCATCTGCACATTGATATCAATATCTTAAATGGGAAATCCGAGACGATCTTCCTCATTGTCATCATCTCCATCCATTTCTTCTACATTCTTTGCCATCTTCTTCTTCTACCTGCAAAAGTGAATGGTGATGTGGCTCTTACTGCACCATTTGATCAAATGGGGGGGTGGGTTGGTGTTGGACATTTTTTTCTATTTTTATGATTGAATGAAAACACTAATGAAATGCACTTTTCTATTTTTGAAATGAAATATGCCTTATGCAATTTTTTTTTTTTTTTTTGAAAAAGTAAAAATAAATGAATCACCTAGGGAAAAAAACAATGAATACTTTTAGACCTCCTCAGTAGCGGTGCCAAAACGTGATGAGCCCTGGTATTGCAACAAGAATGCTGCAAATCCCAGGGCTACCGACTTTAATTATCGACCCAAGGTTCGTACAAACTTAAGAGGTATCAGCACTAGAGGTGCAAAATACAATGTGTCCTTCCTTTGCTACCATGAGAGAAAAGACATGTTGCCTATTTGCAGGAACGAAAGACTGAATTTAAAAATGCTTATAAAATAACATGAAATCCTCTATCTCCTTATTAACACACTTTGCTTGCAAAAGAACCCTATTTAACCATATTCGTCACATGTTATGTTTTAACTAATCTAAGCATGAAGTATGATATAGAGAGTAATAACTATTGTGTTTATGTGTAAATATAATTGCTCATTTTTAAAATCTTTTTCCTTTATAAATGAAAATGTTAATCTTTCCTTGATCTATGGCAGGGGAGACAGGTATGGAGGAAGAGGGGTAGAATTATTTTGATGGCTTGGAGATTAATTAGGGGACTAATCCCAGCTTCAATGATGATGTTTCTCAATTCGGACTCAAAATAGGCCTCTAGAGGATTTCCTATATGATGTACTAGTTCTCTTATAGGATCCCCTAGTTTTCCTACAGGATCCCCTGTTTTACTACAAGATGTTACAGATTTACTATACGAAATTATAATTCATCGAATTACCAAGAAAATAAAATCCAAATTGGATGGGAAAAATTTTTCTATTGACTAGGATTTCTTAGGTCTCCAGCCCAAGAAGAATCACTTAAAAATACATGTGCTAACCCATGCTAAAAAATAGTAGGAAATTACTAGTCGAAAATCTAGAAATTTGAGAACTAGTGAGCTAGTAAATCTCTAAAATGCCTAACCTAATCAACTGAAAATGCAATGGGGTGATTTTTTTTATGAACTACAATTTTTTTGTGATTTAATTAAAGTTGAACCAACTTGATTGAAGCTCGTTATCATGCTCTAAAAAATAGCAGAAATTTATTGTTCTTTCCCACAAAGGAGTTCCAGAAATCTAGATTTGGGGATAAGAAAACTAATCCAAGTAGCTCAATGATTACTATGACCTTCCAAATATTTTCCAATGATTAAATGATGCATGTGATCCTAAAAAATAACTTACATTAACCATTTAACCCAATCCTACAACAAGAAAGCATTAATACTAAATGCAGAAGTAGAAATAAATAAAAACAAGAGATGCATGTGAATAAGAAGTAAAAGGAAGGAAAGAATATGATACTAAAGGGCTATGAGGCTCCTGGAATGGAAAATACCAAGGAAACTGAGAGGCCTATGGAGAAGAACAAGATATAGAAGCTGAACATGACACCAATCTTCATTATTTTCATCCAATTACATCCCTGCAAGAAAATATAATGGAGCTCCAAAAATATGAGTTCTCTCCACAAGAACACTAATGAAAATCTACCCCTAGAGGAAAATTAGAGTTGCTACTTATACAGAATGATTAGGAATCATTCCCCATGAATGGAGGAATCTTTTCCCACCAAAATCCCTTTATTAGTGGATCTGGTTCCCAATGCTAGGAATCTACATTAAATGGGAGGGAACACATTCCTAGATTTTCTCAATCATTGGAGTTCCACAATCTGTGCCATAAGATTTTGTTGATTTATTACTTAATAGTGATCCTCCTGTAGTAGGGAGCAGCTCCCTAAATTATCTCCTCCTCCAAATCTTTATAGTCTGCCCAATTTTCTCATAATATTCCAAAAAATAAATAATATTAGGCACAAATATGCAATTATTCATAAACCTTCCTAATGAATATATTAAAGTTAAAAATACATTATCTAATGCAAGGAGAGAGGTTTAATGTGCTGAAGGATGGTCATAGGCCTTAATTTAAGTTTAATTTGGATGCATGAGCCTTAATTTATGTCTAATTTAGAGGCCCATCACATGGTGCCTCAGCCTAGTTGGCCAGTAGGTTCAAGAATATATGCACTGCATTTTACCCAACTAACTATTCTTGTCCCTCAGTTAGGCATGGTTACTTCTAGTAATACGTGGGGGGATCACAAATTGTTCCTGGTTAGCCTGGGGCAACGTCTCTTCTAGTATGTCACAAGATTGGGACAGTTCGCTCTTTGGAGGGCTACCACCTACCAGTAGATTTACTGGAGGGGCTAGTCTACCAGGGGGAAACCTCACTACCAATACCGTCTCTCACATGAGTTATCCACCTTGTATACTTTTATCTCTTTTTCAGGCTTGGGTAAAAATTTATGAAAAAAGGAAATTATAAAAAAGGGAGGGAAGGGAACATATTTTTCCATTAGTCACTGAAATGGCAGTGTTACTTGCTTCACCCTTGAAAATGGAATCTCTCTGTCTCATTATCTTAGTTTTGGGTTTTAGGCTTCATAGTAGTCGTATCATCCATATGAGTCTCTTTACTCCTCCAGCTGGTTACTCTTCCAATCATATAGGGAATGCTTCGAGGCCTCTTGCATCATTGCATGATATCACATGGTGCTCATTAGTCATGCTTCCAAGTCACTCTTGTTTCATGTCGCTATGTGTTCAAGGGAATTCTCAGCCTATTTCGGCCATCTATAGTAGCCTATTGACATTTTTGAGTCGACCATCTCCATGCTAGTTGTAATTCACCAATTCATGACTTCATTGATTCACCACACCATCCTCATTTGTTCCATGTTGATTGATGGTAGAAACATTAAGACCCTCCTTCGATGGATCTTATCTTGTCAACTTCAGCTAATTATCTAGGAGCTTGACCTAGGAACTGGTAGTACATTGGAGCTTGCAGCTCTTAGTGGTAGGCTTCCTCATGATCAACAGTGGGTATACATCATTCGCTCATGATTGATTGAGTTCACTAGTGTTTGAAATCATCTCCTTTATTCCCACTTAGTGGATTATGCAAGGTACCTTGGGGTCCATTTTCCTCATTGGTGAGTTACCTCATGTCTATTACTATTTTACCTCATTGGATGGTAATCAGATGGTTTCTACCATATTCAACTTTAGATCATCTATTTGTATTATGTATATTTGTACCATTGGGTTTATGTTGAAGACCCTAGGTTAAAGACATTTCACAATTATATGGAATCCTTCCTAGGCTAGGTTGGAGTATGTATCATTTATGTACTATGAGGACTATCTCAGACACGCCTCTATCTATCATGTGTCCATAGTCCTACTGATGTATACTGTGACATAGATCCATGACTGTATTTTTAAGTGGCTATGCTCTATCTGTTGAGTCACATGGATCCACTATGTATGTCTTCGTGGCTATGTTCTATCATTTCATTTCATGGATCCGGACTATATTTTATGGCAGCCATGTTTAGTATCTTCTTATGACCAAGAATGGGTATGCTCGCCTTGGGGAAGTTATCAACACAGACGAGACTTCCGCTCCAAATTTTCCTGATCCAATGTCCTGGATTTGTTTCCTCTCTCCCATTTTGACCTTTCTGTTTTATCATAATGTATTCCAACCATCATCTCCTCTTCCAACCTCATACAATAAGGGGCATCTATTACCAGCCTATTTTACCCCTCTAGGTTAGTGACCCTGAATAGTTGAGTCTAACTGACTTTTTTCTAGACTCGTGAGTCTTTTTATTCTAGTTTTATCCCTAGTCTCTGGCACAACAACCTATGGGAGTGGCCAGATTCTCTTAGTTGCTCTTAGGCCTCCTTTATGAGAGTGACAAGGGAATTTTTTCCCCCTTTGAGTTCCAGTGACCGGGGATGGATTCTGGAGTGCCTTATTCCCTACAAGATGAGTTTGATTTATCGTCTATTTGAGTTGGCCAGGGATTATCTCTTAGAATTTTCTATGACTTCTCTTTGTCCTGGGCATCTAGATACATCCTCCGGGGACCTCCCTTCTGCTGATTTATACTAGACCATCTAAGAGGGTCAGCTAGTTTTTAGTTTATGGAGAGTTAGTATTGAGACCTAGATCTTAAGATTATGTTGTTGTGAGGTATTTTCCATTGTTCTACTACTCTTCATGTTGATTTCTTGGATATAGTGGGGAAAATCTGTAGGATTTCAGAGAAGAGGGTTGGAGGAGAAGGTATAGAATTGTATTGATATTTCATAATTAATTGAAACATGTGTTCACTTCTTTACATGAATTTGTGTTCAACAGGTTATATGAATGTATCTATTGCTTTTGATATAACAATCTTCAAAGGAATATGTCTTTTCGACTCTGTTTGGTCGTGATTATGTGCAAGGATAGAGATCAGGTGCAAGAATATTGGATCACTTGAGTGGAGCACAAGTTCTTCATCAAACTCAAAACCCTTCTCTGACATGCGAGGATATTAGGTGTGATCTCATTTATTTATAGCATAGATATAAATACTTGCTGCATGATTCAACATTTGGGATTGGGATTCTCTTATTGTTCCATTGGTTATGTTCTTCTCTATCTAATTATCTGATTTCAATATAAGATCGTGGAGCAACAATTCTTTATAGATTTAGCTACAACAAAAGTTTTTCCTTCAATGAAAAAGGTATTATAGACTATGTGTGAATTTGCTTATGTTACTCAGTGCAACGGATCGAAAACATTGTGAATAAAATAAGCACATAAGAAACTTGGAAACACATTCAAACACATTAACACATCCAAATTGAATAAAGGAGTTCACCAGAATTTTTGGCTATGTCTCCTAGTCCTTCTACTTCCAGTGTTGACCTCTTTATTTTGTCTTCAAATTGCTATTAAGGGTATGAGCTCAAAAATAGAATCTCAAATAAGAAAATGAACATCACCACTGCATTCAGCTCGAGATTTGTAGTCAAACGAGTATAAACTTGACCATATTTGGCCACTGTGACCTCCAAACCCCCTAGAATGGTCCAAAACCACCTCCGTCCCTGCAAAACCACACTCTGTTTGGAAAAAACCACCTCGGCCTACATAAAACCACTTCGTACTATGCATTGGTGGTAGGGTGGGTTCACCACCTACAATGGTTTATTAAAAATTTTGTGGCTTGGTTAACCAAGTCCCACCCTTCATCATATCGGTTCTGTTTTGGTGATATGGTATTCATATACCATATGTAGTTGCAATCTGCGATGAACGTTGGATAATGCGATAACATAAAATCAAAGGACCAGCGGTCGTGGGGTTGACCCCAACCGTCTGGCCTTTTTCTGGCGAAGATCCTGACACCAAAATAAATACAAGTTTATCATATCCATTACCATGTCCCATCTGATCCAATGGCTCTCCTGTTACCCATTCACCAACTATCTTGGCCGATCTCCACTGTCGATCAATCCCGCATGATCCAATGGTTATCGCGTCATCCGCTCGCCAACTAGCCCGGATGATCTCCACCGCTGATGTGACATGTCCATTCGAATGACTATCACGCAATATCTTAGGAATTCTTGCATCACTAATATCAGATCGAGAGTGCGTGAGAAAAGTGGTTTTCTCATGCTATGTGTCGCTTGCTAAGGTTAACTGTGTGAAATTGAGGAATAATGTTTACCATTTTCTAAGCATGTGAGATACTACTTACTGCTTACGAATACTACTCCTTTGTTTTGCTAACATGTGGCTTAATCTGATCTCTTCATTTCTTAACTTTATTTTGCACGACTTAATCCTAGCCATCTATCTCCCACTCTCATTCATTGATCTGACTGATCCAACAACTATTCTTCATTGCTCTGATACCACTTTCATCTAGATTTGAAGACTTTGATCCGGAGGAAAAACTGAATCCATTTTGCATCACTCTGTTGGAAATAATACTGAGAGGGGGGGTGAATCAGTATTATCAGATTAATCAAACTTTTTAAATGCTCAGAAACATATACGCTACTTCAGTTAAGTGAACCAGCGTGTACACGCTACTGTGACGAAGTAAAACAGCGTATAAGAAGAAAACTCACAATTTAGTTAGCTTTTTCTTCAATTAAGTGCATCAGGACATTATTCATCACATTAACAGTAAACATGTGCAGTATAACAGAACAGATAAAAAGCCACACACATGAACACCAAGATATAAGGTGGAAACCCAATGTGGGTGAAAACCACCTGCTACAAGTTGTCTCTATCTTTCTTTAATATGAAACTTCAGTTTACAATCTTTTGTACTGGTGCAGCCTTATACCAGTACGCAGGCTACAACCTGCAGAAGGCTTCAACCTTCTCTCGTTCTCCAAACTTCCTTGGAAGGGAGCTCCAACCCCCTTTGCTCTTGTACTAGCCAAGATACTAGTACGTAGGTGCTGACCTACAATCTTCCTTCTTTCAGGTATCACTGTTCATACATTTTCAGACTTGGATATTCCTGAAGCACAACATTACAATCTGAAGACCACAATTCATTCAATTTCCACAACAGATCATTGAAGCATAAAACAACCAAACTTTGAATCACTGAACCACTGAACCCTGTCAATCACCAGTTACCAGAACACAGAGCAGACTACAGAACTCTGCAATAACAGTCAGACCCCACTGTAAACCCAAAATCAAGCTTCAAAAGATATACGCTACTTTAATGAGCAAAACCCGCGTATACACGCTCTTTTACCGAAGCCAACCTGCGTACAGATCTAAAAATAAACTTTCTCAATTTGCAGCTGTACCAGACATTAGTTAGACCCAGAACGTAACATTGCGACAATATGCAGATCTAGAAATACGCATAATCAACCATATCATGATAGTGCATTTCAAACCATTAGATCCCGATCTATCCTTAGATCTAGTCTTCCATCAACCGATGTGATCTCTCCTTGGCTTAGATCAAGCAACTCAGAACCTGCATATCAGATCTCTTTCTCTCTTAGATATTCAAGCCTTGTCGAAAGATGATTTTGCCTAATGATCTTCTTCTCCTTATATAGCCTTAGGCCTTTCTCAATACCAAGAGCCAAAACCATAGTAACACAATACCATCAACTTTAAAACTAGGGATCGACACGCCCGTCGAGACATAATGGTCCGAAATCATAGGCACAACTTCCAAGGACTAACCACCATGAACCAAAGGAACCTTTCCACATACACGCGCTTTTTCTGAATCGAACTAGCGTGTACACGCGACTTGGGCTTAACGAAACGGCGTGTATGAGCTTCCTTGGCATGCTGTACTGAGATCTGTCTTCTGATTAAGTTGCCATCACCTGTACCAACCTCTGAGCACCTGTACCATCCTCTGAGTGAGTTGCCATCAAGGACAACACTTGAATCATAATGCCAACAATCTCCCCCTTTGGACTTGATGGCAACCACCACACCAAGTCACTCTCCCCCTTTGACATCAAGGGCAAAGGGCTGTGCTCCCCCTGAGGACATGCTGATACCTCTGCTTGGCTGTGCTGACTCGTGCTCCCCCTGACAGTAGGCCAGATCTGCAAAAGATGTTCTTCAACAAGAACCAAGACTTATACACCATAAGGGACCTTCCTATCACCAAAGGACTCAATACATACATCCATAACATATCAGAAACAACCAATTATATTACAGCATTCATCCCAGGCATAGTGGGGAAACCAACATAGGCCGTTACATGACCTTGACACCATAAAAGAGATATGACAAGAGAGATACATGACATAGAGACAACAGATCTAGACCAAGACTTAGGAAAGGCACCAGCAGTATCTGATAAACATCTTGTTAGATCAGCAACCAGAATTTCTTTCTGAGCTCCTTCTCCTGAAACCAAAACATCTGAATGCCAACAATGCTTTATGAGACTTTTAAGCTGCTCCCCCTGAACCTGTGCCTGTTGCACTCCCTGAAACTGTGCTTGAAGAATTCTGACATTCCCATTGCTGTTCAGAACTTCAGAGTTTTTCCCTTGCTGTTCAGAACTTCATATACGCGATTTATCCTGTATAAAACAGCGTATGTACGCGGATATTCTTACTGAAACAAGCGTCCAGTATACACGCGACTTACACTGCATGAATCCGCGTATATACGCGCATATCCCTTCCGTAACCTGCGTATACCAACTTTTTGTAGAACAAACAAACTTTAACAACAGGATGAAGCATCAACTACTCCCAGCTTTTGTCTGAGATATTCAAAAGTTTCCCTGGGCAGTGGTTTTGTGAGAATATCAGCAACTTGCTCCTTAGAAGGAACATACTCCAACTTGACCTTCTGCTCAAGCACTTGTTCCCGAAGAAAATGGTACTTGATTGGTATGTGCTTGGTCTTTGAGTGCATGACTGGATTCTTTGAAATGCTGATTGCACTTGTATTATCACATAAGATAGAGACAGGTGGAGTGCAAGTGATTTGAAAGTCCTGCAAGGTCTGCATCATCCAAAGAAGTTGTGTGCAACAAGATGCTGCAGCCACATATTCTGCTTCAGCTGTAGATAAGGCAATCGAACTTTGTTTCTTGCTGAACCAAGATACTAATCTGGAACCCATGAAGAAAGCACCTCCACTTGTGCTTTTCCTATCATCCACACTTCCAGCCCAATCTGCATCTGTGTAAGCATGAAGAGTGAGATCTGTATTTCTAGGATACCATAAGCCATAGTTTTGGGTCCCTTGAAGATATTTGAAGATTCTTTTGACTGCCTGAAGATGAGTTTCCTTTGGGTTGGCTTGAAATCTTCCAACCATTCCTACTGCATGTGTAATATCTGGTCGAGTACCTGTCAAATAAAGCAAACTCCCAATCATGGATCTATAAGTGGGTTGGTGGACTGCTGCTGATTCATCATTTGCACTGAGGCTGCATCCTGTAACCATGGGTGTACATACTGGCTTTGACTCTTCCATGCCATACTTCTTCAAGATCTGCTTGAGGTATTTGGTTTGAGACAAGAAGATACCTCCTTCATTTTGTTGGATTTGCAATCCAAGAAAATATGTCAATTCTCCAAGAAGTGACATTTCGAATTCTTTCTGCATAACCAAGGCAAAGTTTTGACTCATAGTCTCTTCATTGCTGCCAAAAATAATATCATCTACATAAACAACAAGAATTAGCAATTTGTTATTTTCAACTTTTATATAGAGATTGCTATCTGCTGATCCTTTTGAAAAGCCTTGTTGGTGAAGATATTTGTCCAACCGATAGTACCAAGCCCTTGGAGCTTGTTTGAGCCCATAGAGTGCCTTTTTCAATCTGCATACAAGGTTTGGATCATTCCCAAGAATGAAACCATCTGGCTGCTCAATATATACTTCTTCTTCTAAGTCTCCATTCAGGAAGGCTGATTTCACGTCCATTTGAAATACCTTGAAGTTTTGAAAGCTTGAGAGAGCAAGGAACATTCGGATGGCCTCTAGTCTTGCCACAGGAGCAAAGGTCTCTTCAAAATCTATTCCTTCTTGCTGTGCATACCCTTTACAAACAAGTCTGGCCTTGTTTCTAATTACTTCTCCATTTTCATTTAACTTATTCTTGAAGACCCATTTTGTTCCTATTACATTCTTATCTTTTGGTCTAGGAACTAATTCCCAAGTGTTGTTCCTTTCGATTTGCTCAAGTTCTTCATCCATTGCTTTGACCCAACATTCATCTTTGCATGCTTCTTTCACATTTTGTGGTTCAATGGAGGAGAGTAGAGCCAAGTAGCTTGAAGCTTCTGCAAGTGTCCTTCTTGTTTGTACTCCTGCTTCTTTCTGCCCCACAATCTGAGTTTCTGGATGATTCTTTTGGACATATCTGGATGGAGTCTTCTCTTCTATTCTTGTCTGCTCCTCTGGTTCTTCTTGAGATTCTTCTTCTTCTTGAGGTTCTTCTTCTTCATCATTTCGCCTTTGAGAGTAACCTTCATCTTCTTCAATGTCTTCATGATGAACTTGCCTAGGAATATATCCCTTCTCATCAACCACTATATCAATACTGTCAACAATTCTGCCAAGTCTTTTATTGTAGCACTTGTATGCTTTGCTATGTGGAGAATAACCAAGAAGAATGCCCTCATCTGCTCTAGGTTCAAGTTTGCCAAGTTGCTCATCAGTATTCTTAATATAACATTTGCTCCCAAAGATTTTGAAATGCTTCACGGAAGGAGTTTTACCACTCCAAAGCTCATGAGGTGTTTGAGTGCTGTTTACTCGGACATTTGTTTTGTTAAGAATGATAACAGCAGCATGTGCAGCTTCACCCCAGAAGGTTGCAGGAGTACCTGATTCATCGAGCATAGCACGAGCCATTTGTTGGATAGTTCTGTTCATTCTTTCCACAACCCCATTTTGCTGAGGAGTTCTAGCTGTAGAGAATTCTCTTCTTATCCCATGTTCATCGCAGAAATCGAAAAATTCATTTGATGTGAACTCCCCACCTCTGTCAGATCTGAGGCACTTAATTTTGTGTCCTGATTCATTTTCAGCCAATGCTTTGAAGGATTTGAATTTTTCGAATGCTTCATCTTTGTGCTTCATAAGCCCTAACCAAACAAACCTTGAGAAATCATCAATGAATAATATCAGATATTCTTCTCCTCGAGGTGTCCTTTTCCTAAATGGACCACATACATCTGTATGGACTAGCTCAAGAGGCAAGCTAGCTGATCCTTCCTTCTCTGGAAAGTTAGTTCTGGTTTGCTTTCCAAACTGACAAGATTTGCATATGGTGTTGTCTGGAATTTTGATATCTGGAAGATCGCGAACTGCCTGATATTTGCATGCTTTCCTTATTTGTGAGAAGCTTAGATGTCCCAACCTTCGATGCCATAACCAGTGCTCTTCATCCTTGCTAAGATAGCATTGTTGTTGTCCTTCTTCAAATATGTACAGATTATTTGGAGTTCTTTTGCCTTTGAGAACTGTTTTACCTGTATCAAGATCACGAACAAGACATCCATTCGATCTGAAAATAACCTCGGTTTTTTGATCACACATCTGGCTGACACTTAGAAGATTATGCTTCAATCCATCAACATACAAAACATTTCCAGCCTTGACCTTTTCTTTCAAAGGAGCAATACCTTTTCCTTTTATAGTTGCAGGAGTATCATTTCCAAAAGAAACTTTCTTTCCCTTTTCTAAAGTAGAATAAGATTCAAGTTTTTCTTTATCACCTGTCATATGTTTCGAACATCCACTGTCAATGTACCATAGATTTTCCTGTCCTTCTGCATAAAACGCTATCCCACATCTTTCTGTCTGAGGTTCTTTTATTCTCCATTTTTTGGTGCTCGTGGCTTGTTCCTTTTTCTCCTGAAACCTGCTCCTGCATTCAGATTCTTTATGACCAAAATTATTGCAAATAGAACATTCAACTTCATTTTCAAGAACGAAAAGTTGTTATAGGTCCTCTTTGTAATCCCTGTCATACTTCTTTGTTTTTGAGCTTCCCTAGTCATGATTGTTTTATATGCAACACATTGAGCTGCTTTGTGACCAAAGTTATGGCAAGAAAAGCATTGTCCATTGAAGAAGCTTCTGCGGTTATTGAATCTACCAGCCAACTGATTGTAATTTCTATTTTCATCTATTCTTGTGCCAAACTGAGAAGATTTTACCTGTGGTTGGTTGTAGCTTTTGTTCACCCTTAAGAAGGATTGTCCCTGATAGTTTCTGTTTGTAATTCGTCCCTGCTTTACCTGATTATCTTCATTGTTCTTCTGCTCATTTCTTCTTGCTGCATCAAGATAACTTTTTGAGGTGGATGCTTGAGAGGTTTCTCCATTATAGCCCAAACCTGTCTTGTTTAGAGGAGACCGCTGCACATTGATAATCTCATCCAAAGTTTCAGATCCTTTGACAAACTTAAGATTAATAGTTTTTGTTTTCTCAATTTCTTTTCTGAGACCAACAATTTCACCTTCTAGTTTTTCAAGATGTTTTTCCTTTTCATCAATTTGAAATTGCAAAGTATCAATGATCACACTCTTTTCTTCTATGCATCTCTTGAGTCTAGTAATTTCATTATAGAGATTATCCACATCTACAGCATCCTCATAATCATCATCTTCAAATGCCATTAATAGCTTATATTTATTACCTTGTTCATCTTCATCACTGTTTGATAAGCCATCACTATCTTCATGGGTGTAGTAGCTTTTCTTATTTGCACTTTGTTTCTTATTCCATCTAGCAGGTTCTTTTCCTTTATCCTTATTAGGACATTTTGCAGCATAATGACCTACTCTTCCACAAGCAAAGCATTTGAAAGGTAGCTTACCTCTGAACCTTCCAGCACCCCTTTGAAGATTTCTGACAAAATTTGATTCTTCTTCCTCTTCTTCTGGAACATGGCTTGCTTCATAGTAATCTTCTTTTCTTGATGCCTTAAAAGCAGCTTCCCTTCTGTCTGATGGACCTCCCTTTCTCATTTCATAAGCAGTTAGAATTCCATGTAGCTGAGACATAGTGAGAACTTTGAGATTTTCCTTTTCTTCTATTGCAGATACTTTAGATTCAAACTTGGGGGATAATGATCTTAGAATCTTTTGAACTACTATAGTCTCTTTTATTTCTTCACCCAAATTTTTCATACAATTAACAATCTCATCTACCCGAAGAAAATAATTAGCCACACTTTCATCATTATACATCTTGAGGGTCTCATATTGAATCCTGAGAGTTTGAAGTTTAGCTTGCTTTACCTGTTCATCTCCTTCATAGCTAGTGATCATTTTGTCCCATATCTCTTTTGCTGATTTGAAGTGCATGACCTTCATGAATTCTGTTTGAGATATACTTCCTAATAGAGTACTGACTGCTTTTGCATTTGTTTCATATGCCTTTTTCTCAGCTGGATCTGTAGGAGTAGCTGAAGGAAAAGCATAGCCTGTTTCTACAATGTCCCAAACTTCTGTACCAAGAGATTGAAGATATGCAGTAACTCTTACCTTCCAATAATTGAAATTTGTTCCATCAAAAACCGGTGGCCTGATTGATGCTTCTTTCTCGTAGTTGCTCATGATGAATGATCTTCCTTCAAGCGATCAAGCTTCTCTGAAGGACCTGCTCTGATACCAATTGTTGGAAATAATACTGAGAGGGGGGGTGAATCAGTATTATCAGATTAATCAAACTTTTTAAATGCTCAGAAACATATACGCTACTTCAGTTAAGTGAACCAGCGTGTACACGCTACTGTGACGAAGTAAAACAGCGTATAAGAAGAAAACTCACAATTTAGTTAGCTTTTTCTTCAATTAAGTGCATCAGGACATTATTCATCACATTAACAGTAAACATGTGCAGTATAACAGAACAGATAAAAAGCCACACACATGAACACCAAGATATAAGGTGGAAACCCAATGTGGGTGAAAACCACCTGCTGCAAGTTGTCTCTATCTTTCTTTAATATGAAACTTCAGTTTACAATCTTTTGTACTGGTGCAGCCTTATACCAGTACGCAGGCTACAACCTGCAGAAGGCTTCAACCTTCTCTCGTTCTCCAAACTTCCTTGGAAGGGAGCTCCAACCCCCTTTGCTCTTGTACTAGCCAAGATACTAGTACGTAGGTGCTGACCTACAATCTTCCTTCTTTCAGGTATCACTGTTCATACATTTTCAGACTTGGATATTCCTGAAGCACAACATTACAATCTGAAGACCACAATTCATTCAATTTCCACAACAGATCATTGAAGCATAAAACAACCAAACTTTGAATCACTGAACCACTGAACCCTGTCAATCACCAGTTACCAGAACACAGAGCAGACTACAGAACTCTGCAATAACAGTCAGACCCCACTGTAAACCCAAAATCAAGCTTCAAAAGATATACGCTACTTTAATGAGCAAAACCCGCGTATACACGCTCTTTTACCGAAGCCAACCTGCGTACAGATCTAAAAATAAACTTTCTCAATTTGCAGCTGTACCAGACATTAGTTAGACCCAGAACGTAACATTGCGACAATATGCAGATCTAGAAATACGCATAATCAACCATATCATGATAGTGCATTTCAAACCATTAGATCCCGATCTATCCTTAGATCTAGTCTTCCATCAACCGATGTGATCTCTCCTTGGCTTAGATCAAGCAACTCAGAACCTGCATATCAGATCTCTTTCTCTCTTAGATATTCAAGCCTTGTCGAAAGATGATTTTGCCTAATGATCTTCTTCTCCTTATATAGCCTTAGGCCTTTCTCAATACCAAGAGCCAAAACCATAGTAACACAATACCATCAACTTTAAAACTAGGGATCGACACGCCCGTCGAGACATAATGGTCCGAAATCATAGGCACAACTTCCAAGGACTAACCACCATGAACCAAAGGAACCTTTCCACATACACGCGCTTTTTCTGAATCGAACTAGCGTGTACACGCGACTTGGGCTTAACGAAACGGCGTGTATGAGCTTCCTTGGCATGCTGTACTGAGATCTGTCTTCTGATTAAGTTTCCATCACCTGTACCAACCTCTGAGCACCTGTACCATCCTCTGAGTGAGTTGCCATCAAGGACAACACTTGAATCATAATGCCAACACACTCCTCCCCACTAGAAGCTTTTGGTCAACCAAAAGTTGGTTTTAGCTGTCGAGTAAGTGAGGATAAAGCTCCCTGACTTTTCTAATCTCTATCCATCATGCTTTACTCAGATTTGTAGCTTTGAGTCCAACTCGAAGATATTCAAAATTTCCCCATTGCGAAGTCCTTATCCTCCTGTTAAGAACTGTGTCCTCCTATAGCTCATTGAGATACTCGGGAAAAATATATTCAATGGAAGTTAGCTGACCTTGCTCTTCGGGATCTTCAATCAATGAAGGCTCATACAATCACAATTTTTTAACATTTACGATAGAATAGATTTGCATGTAAGCTGGTAGATCTAGGCAGAAAGAATTTTCACCAATTTTTTCATGTATTTTGAAAGGAGCATATCTAATTGGTTTCAAGTTCTTACCTTCCCCTTGCAGTCTTTCTTTGCTGACATACAACCAAACTTGATCACCAACTTGAAAACTATGCTCAACTCGATGCTTGTCATGTCACGCCTTATGCTTTGCTTGGATTATTTCTAGATGTTCCTGTACTTCCTGGGGAATTTCCTGGATTTGTTCAATGAACTTGGTTGCTTTGTCCACATCATTGTGTCCATCAACTACTATGTCTTTACCAAAGACAAAATCCAAGGGAGACTTCGTATAAAACCAAAACAAGTCTCAAAATGAGATCTCTGAGTAGAAGAATGCTTTGCATGGTTGTAAGCATGTTGTATATAACAAAAATGCTAATCCCAAAGTTTGGGATTCATGCTGCAATATCATTGAAGCAACTGTACCACTGTCCTATTGACCATTAACCATCTGTTTGTGGATGAAATGCCATGTTCTTATTTAACTTTGTGTCCATTAACTCCCATAGACTTCACCAAAATTTCCCGACAAATCGAGAATCTTGATTGGACACAATAGAAGTGGGTAACCCAAAATGAGCCCATACATTTTGAAATAACAACTTTTCAGTTTGTTCAATTGTGACCTGTTTATTACATTGTGTCAAAACACACACCATACTGAACCTATCCACAACTACATACAAATAATCATGACTCTTTCTAGACTTTGGAAATCCCCCAACAAAATCCATGGAAATAATTTCCTAAAGATGAGAAGGAATTGGAAGTGGAGTATACAACCCTAATTTTTTATTACTTGGCTTGCTTGTAGCACACATAGTACATCCTTTAATATATCTAGAAATTGTCTCATTCATTTGTGGCCAATAGCAAAATCTTTGTAATTGTGCATTTGTTTTACTTACACCAAAATGACCTGATATGAGAGAAGTATGTGCTTCTCGAATTATATTAACTCTTTTAGTTTGTGGAATGCATAACTTTCCCAAATGATATAAGATTTTGTCCTTTATGTAATAATCCAATTCTTCTACCTGCTTGTCATGAATTAAAGTTGCATATACATCCTTAAAATATGTGTCTTGAACATATTATTCAATGTAACTTTCATGAATTATCGAATTATGATTAAGTATTGTGGATGCATTTATAATTGGTCTTGATAACATGTCTGCAACCTTATTATGTATGCCCTTCTTATATTTGATAACAAGATGAAATTGCTATAGAAAACCCATCCACCTGTAATGTCATGATTGTTGCAATTTCGTTTGTGAGTGTAAGTATTGTAGTGGTTGATGATCTGTGTGTATGATTGTTTCTTTACCCATTATGTAATGTTTCCACTTTTCAACACTCTGAACTAATGCATATAATTCCTTATCATATGTAGGATAGTTAACTACTATTGATGTGAATGTCTCATAATGAAAGCATATAGGCTTTCTTTGTGGCATCAACACTGCCCCCATGGCATATTAACTTGCATCTGTCTCGATCTCAAATGGATGTTGAAGATCTGGTAGTGATACTGGCACTATACTGATCCTTTCTTTCAATGCGTCAAAGGCTTTCTGTTGTTTTCCTCCCTAGTGAAACACCTGCTTCACACTTGTCAAAGCATGTAAAGGAGCTGCAATCAAAGAAAAATTAGCAATAGACTTTCTCCAATATTGTGCTACACCTAAAAAACTTCTAACTTCTATAGCAGTATTGGGCTTAGGCCAATTTACAGTGACTTCGACCTTAGAGGGATCTATCTTAAATTCACCACCCCCTACAATATAACCCAAATAATTCAAATATGTTTTTCCAAATTCACATTTTGACAGTTTTTCATAGAGAATTTCTCTTTTTAAAACATCTAAAATCTGCTTTACATACTTTACATGTTCATCCCATGTTCTACTAAAAACAAGAATATCATCTAAATAGACTATTACAAAATCATCAACGAATGGCCTAAATACATTATTCATGACTTGCATGAATGTAGCTGTAGCATTAGTTAAGCCAAAAGGCATAACCATCCGTTCATAGAGTTCTTGCTTCATTTTGAAACCAGTCTTCCATACATCCTGTTTTGCACCTCTGATCTGATGGTAGTCACTTCGCAAGTCCAATTTAGAGAAGTAAACTGCATCTTTTAGCTGATCTAACAAATCATCAATACAAGGAAGAAGATAATGATTCTTTATTGTGATTTTATTTAATGCTCTAAAATCAATGCACATTCTCCACGAACCATCTATCTTTCACACTAACACAATAGGCGATCCGCACGTGATGTGCTTGGTCGAATAAACCCTTAATCAAGCAACTCATGTACCTTCTTCTTTATCTCTACATTCGCTAGATCTGATCACCTATACATTCCAATGTTAGGTAGTGGAGCATATTGCTACAAATAAATCTCATGTTCTATCTCTCGCTTGGGTGGAAGCCCTTTAGGCTCTTGAAATAGAATATCATAATCGGAAACAATTTTAAATAGATCTACTTTCTATTTAGCATTACAGCCTTGGAAAGCATCGCATTTATCAATATATTTTGCTTTTACAATCATATGTAAAAATTGTTTACTTGAATTTACAATTCTTTTCATCTGTCCTAAATTTATGAGAGAGAAATTATCTTTGAGTTTATGAGCCCTTACAATATATTCAATTTCATCCCTAGTGAGTTGATACTTATTTTCAGTTTGATAGAAGATATCATTTCTATCGTATAAGTGTGGACTTCCTAATACAATTCCACATATGTCCAATGGGACTATGTCTAACTCAACCTCATCTACAGACATTGACCCAATAGCAAAACGAAGTTTACATTGTTTCGTAACTTGTAGCTCAGTTTTATCACACACCCAACCTAATGGATATGGATTTTTATGAGGTTTTATTTCTAGACCCAATTTCTTTACAATTTCTTCAGAAATCAAATTAACTTGTGACCCACTATCAAATAATGTATCAATTTTAGTATGCTTGGAAATGACTCTAATATGAAATAGCTCATTTCTTTTCCTCTCATCATTATCATTATCAACAGAATGTGAAGAAGTACTTATAGATGCTTTAGAATATTTACCTTTTATACCTGTAGCTATAACTGTTGTCTCGTCACCTAAACCTTATCCCAAGTCCTTTTGAATAGCAGCAACATTCTTTTTCTGGATGCAATGACTAGCAGTGTGCCTCATCGTGTCCTTCCTTCTTACAATAAGTGCATGAAGGTTTATCCTTCTTCACAGTGTTTGTTTTCTTCTCCTTCAAATTAATTTTCTTCTTGCCTTTATTCATGTTTCAATAGGTTTGGATGATTTCCCAACATCTTGGGTTACATTTTTGCCTCTAGCTTCTAGATGAGTTGCTTGACTTGATACATCATATGAGCTAGTTGGATTAAACATAAGTATGGTATGTCTCAAATGACTATGAAGACCACCTATGTATTTCAATAATGTCTCTAGTGAGTCCAATGATATGCCTAATGTTAAAGCTTTATTACGGAATTCCTGAGTATAACTTTGAACACTTTGACCTTTTAATTGACATACTGTTTTCCAACTCATCATTGCTTGTTGCATATAAGCCAAAGGATAAAATTGCTTTTTAACAGCAAAAACAAATTCATTCCAAGTTGAAATGATTTTACCATGCTTTTGCAGATATTCTTATGTCTTTCCTTCCCACCATACAGGTGTGGTTCCTTTGAGCGGAAGTCTAGCAAGCTAGATCTCCTTTCTTTCTGAAATAACTTTCTGCAGCCTGCAATATACTTCAATTTGTCTTATCCAATTATCAATATTTTTGGCGTTAAGTTCTCCATCATAAATTGGCAAATCAAAATTTACATTTGATCAAAGAGGATTTCTTCTTCTTCTTGTTAGAAGCACTAGATCTATGAGGAAAAGAGGATGATGATGATGATGATGGCGATGATGGAGGAGATGGTGGAAGAGGCATTCCTCCCTTTCCCTTATCTTCTTGATCTTTAGCTGATGAAGTGCCTTCATCTTTGTTCTTCCTAAACTCACGATACATCTCTTCCACCATTGCACATATTGTCATGAAACAATCCAAGAATTGAGATTCTGACCCATGTGGAGTTTCATTTGCCATCCTTCTTTCTGAAAAGACCCTTCCAATATTTGGATTTGCCTCAACAAGTTAACCTTCACCTCGTCTGAGACTCAACCTAGTAAGCATTCAAATCTCCACACAAACTTGTCAAACCTTAAAAACCTTGCCACTTTGATACCACTTGATCCGTTAATGAAAAAGGTACTATAGACTATGTGTGAATTTTCTTATGTTACTTAGTGAAATGGATCGAAAATATTGCGAATAACATAAACACATAAACAACTTGAAAACACATTCAAACACATCAACACAACCAAATTTAATAAAGGAGTTCACCAGACTTTCTGGCTACATCTCCTAGTCCTTCTGCTTCCAGTGTTGACCTCTTTATTTTGATAGGTATGATATTGAAAATAGAGTCTCAAATAAGGAAATGAACATCACCACTACATTCAGCTCAAGATTTCGATTCAAATGAGTATAAACTCGACCATATTTGGCCACTGTGACCTCCAGACCCCCTGGAATGGTCCAAAACCACCTCTGTCCCTGCAAAACCACCCTCTGTTTGGCAAAAACCGCCTCTGCCTGCATAAAACCACCTCGGACTGTGTACTGGTGGTAGGGCAGGTTCAGCACCTACAATGGTTTATTAAAAAATTTGTGGCTTGGTTAACCAAGTCCCACCCTTCGGCATATCGGTTATGTTTTGGTGATATGGTATTGATATACCATATGTAGTTGAAATTTGTGGTGAATGTGGGATAATGCGATAACATAAAATCAAAGGACTAACGGTTGTGGAGTTGGCCCTGACTATCTAGCCTTTTTCCGGTAGAGATCCTCACACCAAAATAAATACAATTTTATCATATCCATTACCAACTCCCATCCGATTGAATGGCTATTGCGTCACCTGTTTGCCAACTATCTTGGCCGATCTCCATCATTGATCAATCCCACGTGATCTAATGGCTATCGTGTCATCTGCTCAACAATTAGCCCAGACGATCTCCACCATCGATGTGACCTATCCAATCGAACGACTATTGTGCAATCTTGCATGAATTCTTGCACGAGTGATATTAGATCGAGAGCGCGCAAGAAAAGTGGTTTTCTCGTGCTACATATCGCTTGCTAAGGTTAATCGCGTGAAATTGACGAATAACGTTTACCATTTTATAAGCGTGTGTGATACCACTTTTCACTTATGAATATTGGTCCTCTGTTCTACTAACACATGGCTTAGTCTGATCTCTTCATTTATTAACGTTATTTTTCACAACTTAATCCTAGCCGTCTATCTCCATTACTCTCGTTCATTGATCTAACTGATCCAACGACTATGCTTCGTTGCTTTGATACCACTTTCATCTGCATTTGAAGACTTTGATCTGGAGGCAAAACAGAATCCATTGTGTATCATTTTTCATCCTCCTTTTATTGATTTCTCTCTAGTTTTCTTTATTGAGTTTTTCTAATTTTTTTTACTTTTTTGGGTTATTTCAGGGTTATTTCCTGTGTGTTTCGCTTGTTTCTTGGCATGAGCGTGAATTTTTAGGGAATATTTAAGTTTTTCCCCTCGTCTCTCTCCCAAAGAGTGATCCGTGTGTCTAGGGTCCCTAGGCATTGTATTCTTGATGTGTTGAGAGTGTCCCTGGTCACTCTGATCTAGTCTTGTTCGAGTGACTAGGCTTTTAGCCCTAGAAGAAGTCATGACTTGTTCTGCATTTCTTCACCTCTATTCCTACTCAGTCTTGGCCCTCTGTTTAGCTGTTCGGTTTGTTCTGGATCTATTGTTATTAATCGGATTCCCTTAGATCAGTCACTTTTCATTCAGGAGTCTTTTTCATCTTTGATTGGACTTAAACCCACTTGTTTTTCACTGATCTAGGAGGTCCGTGTGATTCATTGTTTGTTGTTGGTATGATCTTTTCTATTCAATATTTTCCATTTCTTTTAGCCCTTTATTATGTTTGTGATTTGTTTCAGATTCTTTGGGTTTGAGGCTCCCATTTTCACCTTTAGATCTCACTTTCAGATCTAATTAGTTGTTATCAGTGCCCATTTAGGCCTGATCCACACCTTATTAGCATACTTTTGTCACTTTCATTCATTATTTTTTCCCATTTCCAAGAAGTTTTCTCTCCTTTGGGTTCTTTTGGTCACGTTTGGTGGTGTTATGACCAGTTGTGCATTTGCAATCTACAAAATTTCTCTTGAGTGTGTTTTGATTGTTTTGTATCGCCCTCATTTAATCTTGTTGAGGCCTTTTTTCTTCTACGGTTGGGTTGTGACCTTTGTAGACCTTCGCCCTTGGTTGGGCCATTCTACTACAATGCTAGCTTGATTTCATTGCCCTCCTTTTTACACTTTTGGCTTCTGTTTTGATTTATTTGAGTGTGCTCTTTGATTGGGCTTTTTTTTCCTAGTTGTGACAATTTTTGAATGATTTGCATTCTCTCTTGGGAGTTTTTTCCTTTGGATTCATTTCAGTTGATTTGGTTTTCCTTCTTGGTTTGTTTTGCGTCACTAATTCACAACATATTGGTATATTTTTCATTTAAAAGGATTTAGTGAAGAGGTGCATCATAATAGGGATTGGTGTGTTAGAAGGTTCTTACCCTCCTGTAGTTAGCATTTATTGAATTGAAAATTAAAATTATATATAGGTGCATTAGGGTGACTAATTAAGAGTTGTTCATACCATATCAGTTTCACCCCACATCCCACTTGTGTAAAAAACAACCACTAAAATCAATGTGATACTAAAATTAACTAGATTGGTCTTTAACTTTCACTTATAGTACACCAACAATAGCTTATGCTATGGTCTTAGAGACAGGTGTGTGAGTTAACTACTCCAAGACTTCAAAATCAAATTAGTAGCTTGTGGTAGGGAGTTAAATCAACTTGCAATAGTGAAGTTTGGGAATACCTTCTCACAAGAGGGCTAAGCACTAGGTCACACTTAGGCTAGGCAGGGTGACATGGCACATTTCACTTAGTTTTGGGTGGCACTATATAGCGTAATCTCCACACATACAAATGGTGTCCTTATCACTTGGGGACCACTTGGGAGGAAAATATTAAGGGCTTTTTAGTCTTAGCTATTTTTTTGGGTTAAGTTTCCTGCCCTTGCATGTGGATTTGTCTGGAAACTATCCCCCCAAGTTGTGTTATTGTACATGGTGACCATAGTGGCCTATCTTCTTAGGGTTCATACATAGGTCTAGGGTCGGGGTCATCCTCTCTATACCTGGGAAAAATATTAGTCATACTATCTTAGTCTTCTCAGAGGGTGCCCCGTGACTAATAAGGGAACTTGCATTGGGTTCATAGATAAAAGGGCTGGGAAGCAGGTCACTAGTATAACTGTTCCACTACCAACTTCTTTGTATTTTGGTTTTAATGTGATATCTTCTAGGATGTTTCTAGTGTGTTTTGTTTGGTCTGAGTTAGTAGTTTTAGCCTTAGGGTGTTTTCACTAACATAATTGTATTTAAATTATAAGTTATCACCCTGGTTGAATTTTTTGATCAAAGGTATCGTCGTCTTCATAACTTAGCTCCTTAATGAGGTGGACTTGTTACTCTTTCATGAAGAGTTCCTATCGGTGCTAAAGACTTAAACCAACACATAGTATTGGAATCTATAGTACTTCTGATAGTGACTTAATTTCTATCAAGACTATGGTAGACAACTTTAACACCCCTTCCAATCCACCATTTCTTGATCCTTTAGGACTGGAGTTATTGTTGTTGAACCCTGACAGTTCCACACCTACCTACAATTACATGCCTTTCTCCATACTTTACACTATGGCAGAGTTGAAAAAATCCTTACATTCTACATTAGCAATATCAGATGCCATGTCATCATTGCCACCTCTTAGTGTGGCTATACACGCTCCTTCTTCCACACCTCTCACTTCTTCTTGGGGCATTCCATTAGTTTCTTCTATGATTCCTGTAAATTTCTGAAATGTTTCCATGGTGCCTCAAACTAGTGAGCCGGTAGGTTCAGGAATCTTTGCACCACATTTTTCCCAACCAACTATTCCTTTCCATCAGTTAGGCGTGATTACTTCGAGTAATATGTGTGTGGGGATCACCAGTTTTTCTTGTTTGCCCTGGGTGCAATGCCACTTCTAGTATGTCGCAAGCTTGGTACAGTTCGCTCTTTGGAGGGGTGCCAACTACCAATACTTTTACTAGAGGGGTTGGTTAACTTGGGGGAAACCCCACTTCTAGTACCAACTCTCACATTAGTTATCCCCATTGTATACTTTTATCTTTTTTTCGGGCTAGGGGGAAAATTTACGAAAAAGGAACTTATAAAAAATGGAAGGGAGGGAACATATTTTTCCATTAGTCATCGAAATGGTAGTGTTAGTTGCGTCACTCTTGAACATGGAACCTATTTGTCCCATTATCTTATAGTTGGGTTTTAGCTTACTTAGGAGTCATACCATCCATATGAGTCTCTTTAATCCTCCGTGCGGTTACTTTTCAAATCATATAGAGCATGCTTTGTGTTCATTTTTCGTAGGGAAACATTTTTGTTTTCTATGATAATTGCATTTCATCATTAATACATTAAGTTCAACCCATATAATCATTACTTTATTCAAATATACACCACTAGGCATCATCATATGCAATTACATAGAAAGAAACAACATCACCATCATCATCAATTCAACATAATATAAAAGGAACAATAGAAGAAAGCATGCACACACATACAGACACTAGGATTGGTTTGAGACCAGGGAAAAACCCACTATGGGGAAAGCCCTTGCAAATATTCTTCTTCTTTCATTGCCATCAAATGATGCAGAAAAAGAGAGTACAATGATCCATAACTTTATTTATGCAGAAAACAATAATGATATCCATGAAGGAGATCTAATCATGCTAGGAATGGGAACCCTCATACTGATGTCGATAATGGTTGTCACAAACTGGTGTCAGTTGTTGTATACTACTATCACTGGGCCAAACATTGTTGAGCACTGTTATCACTATAAATGAGCCCAATACATATGTTTGTAGCAGAAACTATATATATATATATATATATATATATATATATATATATATATATACAGATTTATATAATAGTAGAGAGAAACCTAGATATACTAGATCACTGAAGTCAACTAAACCTAACATGTCAAACCCTAGATCTAAACTCAGGTCTCTCTTATCAAAAATGTCTTTGTGCAACCAAAACTTCATGGTCGCTCTCTCAGATACCGTGTGAGGGTGACTGTAACTTCTCAATCGCTCTCAGGAAGACTCTATGCATGTGACTGGGGTCAAACACACCTAAAATCCTTGTTCACTGCCTTGAAGTTACAATTCATGCATTTGAGACAACTTGGTCACTTTCAAGACCATTATGTGCGAGTGACCGGGAACCAATACCTCTAGATTTGTCTCTGAAGCTATAGTCGTTCCCATAAGAATTTACACCATTGACTTTGGGTCTCTAGTCTCTCCCATATGCTTGAGTGCCAGCATCCAGGGACGAGAATGTCATGTTTAATGCCAACAACCAAGATCCTGAAGACCCTAACCCAAACAAAACCTTTTTCCTATGATTTCCAACCCTTGAGTGAACTTCTTCAGTCAAACATATGTGAAGTAAGACAAAATATAAGAGAAGATGTGTCTAAACGATGTTAAGGTCTCTTCTATTTATAGGCTTTCCTAAGGGTTCACTTGGGTTTAAGGGTGGCCTAAGTAGTTACTCATGTGGCTAGGGTTGACCCATTCCATAATCTATGTATGCATAAAATAATTCATAAATCAACTTCTCTTGGCGAAATTAGGTGATCTTTAGGTCAATTCTGGTCCTCTTGAAAAGAGGAATATAATTCAATCATAATTTAGGTCATTTGAGTTGTCCAAGGTGGAAGTTGACTGCAGTTTCAAAAATCAACACTTCGTTGCCTCCTCTCTCATTGTGTGATATCACATGGTGCTCATTAGTCATGCTTCCATGTCACTCTTGTGTCATGCAACGATGTTTTCAAGAGAAGTCTCAATCTATGCCAGCCATATGCTATAATCTATCAACATTTTTTAGTTGTCTATGTCCTTATCAGTTGTACTTCACCGCTTCATGACTTCATCCATTCATCACATCATCCTGGTCTGTTTCATTTCGAATGGTGGTAGATATAATAAGGCCCTCCATCGAGGGATATTATCTTGGTGACTTTAGCTAATTATCAAGGAGCTTGATTTAGGAACCGATAGTAACTTGGAGCTTGCATACCTCAGTGGCAAGCTTCCTCATGATCAACAATGGGTTTATATCATTGGCTCCTAATTGATCGAGTTCATTGGTCTTCGACATCAACTCCTCTATTCACACTTAGTGGATTGTACTAGGTACCTTGGCCTCCATTCTCTTCATTGGTGGGTTCCCTTATGTCTGTTACTAGTTTACTGCATTGGCTGGTAATCAGTTGGTTTCTACCATGTTTGACTTCAGATCATGTATTCACATGGTTTAGATTGGTACCAATGGCATTATGTTGAAGAACCTATTAGTGTCCAATAGTTCTAGTGATGAAATTTACTCTTTCATATTGTTTGTAGAGTCCTAGGTCAAATTATTATGTTTTCAAATAAAATTTTACATGTTTTAGTTGTCAAAAAGGTTATGAGTCATTGTAAAGGTGTAATGCAACTCTCATGCCATGGTCATCAAGGCCGATAAAAAATCAATTCCATGAGTCTTTGAGTCACCAAAGGTCATTTTTCCTTCATTAAAGGGTCATCATTAAAGAAACTGAAAGGAAGAATCATGGTGTCATAAGGTTGATCATTAAAGTGTCATGAATGTCTTGTTGGTCTTTTCTTGTTGGTATGTGATCATCATATCTCCATTTAAGTTCATATCGTTCATCATTTAAAATTAGAAAGGTATCATGAGAGTTAGCAAGTTAGGAAATAAAGTTTTTCAAAAATGAATCAAAGGTACATTCATACCACATAGACATATATATTTCCTATTGAAGGAAGGTGTTGCAGTACAAGTCACATCACCAAGGCATCCAATTAAAGTACATATGATGTCATTCCACTATCTAAGCTGAAAATCAAATTCTTGAGTTATAAAGGAGCATCCAAGCACATCAAACACTTCATTCTATATTTCTAGGCTTCCAAGAGCTCCCCTCCATCAGTTTTATTCATTCCATAACTATCAAAAGGTTAGAATTCTCCATTGCTTCTATTCTCATTCAGTTTCTGAGCTTTTGGAGGTCCTTGTGCATTTCTGGCCAACTTGCTACGCTTTTTCCTTGGAGGGTAAAAGGGAGCAAAAATAGCTCAATTCTTTCTTCAAATTTCTTTCAAAGCCTCTCTACACTAGTAAGTGAAGCTCTACAAACTTTGAATGTTAAGTTTTCCCTCAGAAATCACAAATTGCATGCCTAGGGTTTCTATTGCACTTTTGCTAGTTTCTCATCCCTATTGTCATTTGATTGTTTTAAAGACAAATTTCCTAGTTTCTAAGTGTAGACATCTCTAATTACCCTAAATACACATTCCCAGTCACTCTCCATATTCAAATCCCCTCATCCCATCTTTTTTCTCCTCAACCCTAGCTACTCATTGTGCTTCTAGCCAAGGACTGTTTTTTGTCCTATTTCACCCCTTTCCCCCATCCATTCTTAGAAA
The DNA here is from genome assembly GCA_031772625.1 of Pinus tabuliformis. Taxonomy (NCBI): domain Eukaryota; kingdom Viridiplantae; phylum Streptophyta; class Pinopsida; order Pinales; family Pinaceae; genus Pinus; species Pinus tabuliformis. Next base: position 550,533,337 of record CM062810.1, read on the forward strand.
TTCCACTTCTCTCCTCCTAACACTCATCCCCATCTCCAAAAATTTTCCTACAAATCATTTCACTCCTCTTCCCCTTCATTTCTCTCCCCCAAATTGCTGCACTTTTTCCCCTCTTTTTGATCCAAGGGATGTTGGTGGCCACCCACCTATCCCACATGGACCCCCATAACTATCTCTTTTAGTTTTTTAGTTTCCTTAATTTTAGAAAAATTTACTATTTTTAGAATTTTTTTAGGTCTTGATCTTCTGGAGCCATTTTGAGTCCTGAAATGACATTTTTTTGGGAAAACTAGGAGCAACATGGGTGCAGAGACCAATTTTTCTTGTCCCAAAGTTGTAGTCCTCGGATAGATCTTTCTAACGAGGTATTTTTCGCATGAAACGAAGATAATATGCCAAAGTTACAACCCGAGTGTTTCTGGGAAAATTAGTATTTCTAAGAAATGCTAACCCTCTAGGTTTCGTAGCTAACCTAGAAACAACAGTCAAAGAAATTCAATATTCTTCATATGAGTGACAGATAAGAGAAAGACTGTGAAAGACCAACCTGTAACTTCCGCTTGATTCCTCACTTGATCTCCCTCTCCTTTGGCCAATCTCGTAACTCCTCCCCATACTTAGCATGCTTGGAGAGTACCTGCACAGTTACAAAAACAAAGACTCGTCAAAGCATAATGATCCATCACAGCATAAACATCATAGAATCAGAAATACGATAAACCAATGAATGCATTTACAGTTAACACAAACAAATGGGAAAAATATTGAAGAACTTTATTGATAACAAGGAGAATTACAACCCATAATTCTGATCCAGTGCCATCCTCCCGGCTTCAAGCCTTCTTCACCTCATGAATCAACAAGAAAATGCCAACAATAACACAATACTCTCACCTCAATACTAAAACTAGCAACACTTCCTTACAACTCAGAATAATTCAGCTTTCTGATCTCTTGGATGAGGGATCCATTTATAGATGAGTGTAGGAGGTTGAGTCATCAATGGGGACGATGAATTCCTTTCTATTTCTATGAATTGGTTCCATGAAAGAGGGGAATAGGAGAACGTTTCCTAGTTCCTTTAGTCATCCTGGGGCGAACTCAGAGGGGCAAGTGGCACAGGAGAAGCTTCTAGAGGCTTCTATGAGCAACTGACTCATCAAGCACTTCCAGAATTTTGTCTAACCTCACCCATCGCACTTTACAGAGGGCCAATATACGATGCATATCACTTTGACAGTGTGGTACCTGCTATGCATAGCACCCTAACAGAGGGCTTTCTGCAATGATCCCTTTTAGGCACTTTTTGGATGAATTTCTTGATGCGACTTTTGGGGAATGAGGCATTCAGATGAATAAATTTCTTTAGGGTATAAAACAACTATATTAAGGATTGATGGACCCTAATATCATTGACATGTGAGTTGGGGTTGATGTGCCCAAATATGTCTATAACAATTTCCCCCTAAAGCATGAGGTCATAAATATCTATGTCGGGTGAAATGCTTTATCATGAGGATCGGAAGTTTCGAATTGGAAGGTGACCTGCATCAATTACAATACAATATATCATGATAATATGTTTTTCTCATGAACTAGATGAGGGAAGCATTCCCATTCTTATCTTATAAACTTTCATTACATGTACATAGATCAGATAGTCATCTACAGATATAGACTTGTGATTCTACAGATATAGATTTGAAATCCATGATTAGGATGACCATCTATGTAAAGCCTTTGTACATTTGATGTTTCTGTACTCCTAAATATATCTCAGCTTGGATGGATGAAACTAGATCTAGGGTCTTCAAAATCATTCAATCTTCACTCGATGTATAAGTCTAACCATGTGAAAAGATGTTCTGAGGTCGAACGTTGAGAGACATCATTTGATTACGAGCCAATGATGTAAGCTGTTAACAGACACGAGAGGGATCACCGATAATGATGGTGATCCTGAAGGTACTAAAGTAAATTTCACGTGGTGTGAATAGATGATTCGATGTCGAACACCATGCAAAATCTTTTGGTCAAAGGCCATTGATGTCAACCTATCACCGGAAGGGAGAAACTTGCCATTGATGTATGCAAGCTTCAAAGCACTGAAAGGGCATTTCTATGTCAACTTTCTTGGATGATGAGCTGATGTTGGCAAGCGACTCATCGTAGGAGGGCCTTGATGTATCCCAAATCTATGACACGAAACAAAGTAAATGAATTTTGGAGATGAAAATGAACTAATGACACAAGGTTTAAGAATGGCGATCATGAAAATGAAGGTTTGTAGTATTGCAATGGATGAGACATTAACTCGATGACTTCTCTTGAACATATGGGTGACACTGAGATGAATTGGTAGTGTTGACCCAAAACAAAAGTGATGGATGGTATGATAGACCAACAGTATGATAACCATCAAACGGAATGTCCCAACCTAGCTTAATCAGGGAGATGAAGTGAAAGTGTCATGTTGAAGAGCGACTTACTACCATACATTTTCAAGATTTTTCCCCATTTTCCCCAGTCATTGCTGACGAGTACCTCTTTATTTTTTATCAAGCTTGAGGAGGATAACATGTGCTTGTTTTATAATTCACCCCTCAAGCAAACCCATCACTATTTGACATTTTAACGAGTCTAGCGACGGTGAAACTCAGTCTTGTTTAGATGGACAAGTTTGTCGCTATTATTTTAATGAGTTTAACGACAAGGATAGCTCAATCCTTTTCATATTTAGAGAGTCTGAAAAGGGACTAAAAGGAAACTCCAAAAGTTATTTTTCGTACATTTGTCTCTCAAGCTTGAAAATGAATAAAACAATACAAGAGAGAACCTATTGATCATGTTTGACCAACAAGTACCTTTTTTGTAGTTAATCTATCTCAACCCGAAGAAGGAATAAAACTATATTGAGTAGATATCGATTCTAATCCATTAATGTGCTAGAAATGTTAAGTGCTCAACAATCTTTTCATGTTTAGAGAGTTTGAAAATAGCTTAAAGAGGACTCCACTTTGAGGAACGAGTGGTGTCTAAGGTAGCAACTGGTCCCAATGATGTTGGAACTTCTCAAAACATGTTGATTTATGTGAAGAGGCTGGCTAATAAGACCACTCATTGCAACTGTTCCTCAAAAAGGCAAAACAACCAAGTGAAAGCATATGATCAGCCAAAGGGATGGTGGCGATGGAATGAAACAACCAAGGCTCATCTAATAGAAAAGGCTGATAGAATGGCAATCACAATGGTTAAAATCGAAATGGGTTCATTTTTACACAAGATTGAACCATAGGGAACTATGCTTGGATTCAATTCCATGTTTACACAAGCTCGAAACGGAAAACTATGCTTGAATTCAGTTTCATTTATGCACAAGCTCAAAATGAAAAACTATGCTTGAAAATGGTTTGCATGCCCCTAGCATGATGAAAGGGAGAGCCTCATGTAACTAGATGGAAGTTGCTACAGTGAAGCAGGATGGTTATCCAACACCTTTTTGGCTTTGTCCAGATAGAAAAAGGTGAATGGGGTGATTCTCTTCACCTAACCTACAGGGAAAATTAACTTTACCACTAGGTGCATGCCCCCCAAGCTTCATTACATTCTCCTAAGTAGACTAATCACGGCTATCAGGTGGATGGAATGAAGGTTCCTTTACGAGATCAAGTGAAAGACTCGACTGGGATTTTACGAGATCTATTCAAACACTTGACTTGGAACTTTGCTCCAGGGGACCTTGTTTCATTTTTAAAAGAGCTTTACACAAGACAAGGAACTCTGCTCTGATTCCTTGTTTCATTTTTTAACGAACTTGACACAGGACAAGGAACTATGCTCAGATTCCTTGTTTCACTTTTTAACAAGGTTGATACAGTGAAAGAATTGTCCTCACATTCCTTGTTTCATTTTTTAGTGAGGTTGACACAAGACAACAAACTATCCTCCAGGACTTGTTTCATTTTTTAACGAGGTTGACATAGTAAAATAACTATCCTCGAACTCCTTGTTTCATTTTTTAACGAGGTTGACACAAGACAACGAACTATCCTCAGACTCCTTGTTTCATTTTTAATGAGGTTGACACAAGACCAGGAACTATCCTTAGGGGATTTTTTCATCTTTTAACGAGGTTGACATAGCAAAAGAAATATCCTCGAACTCTTTGTTTCATTTTTTAATGAGGTTGACACAAGACACTGAACTATCCTCGGACTCTTGTTTCATTTTTTAACGAAGTTGACAAAAGACAACGAACTATCCTCAGACCCTTGTTTCATTTTTTAACGAGGTTGACACAAGAAAATGAACTGTCCTCAAACCCTTGTTTCATTTTTTAACGAGGTTGACACAAGACAACGAACTGTCCTCGGGAACCTGTTTCATTTTTTAACGAGGTTGACACAGTAAAAGAACTATCCTCAAATACCCTTGTTTCATGTTTTAGCGAGGTTGACACAAGACAATGAACCATCCTCGAAGACCCTATCACAACTCAAAAGAGGTCATGAAGGGGAGATCTCGTTTCGATGCCCCTATTACAATGTGGAATAGGTTTCCACATAATTAACCCATGGCGGGGATGATACCACTAGTACAAAAGGACCATTTAGGGAAGATGGCTGACTAGAAGCCATATTTGGACTGGGAAATGAAAGCTGGTCAATGGTGACAATTTTTCCTTCATGTGGGAAACAAATCACTCGAAAGAGTGTTGAAACAATAGCTCTCATGTCATAAACATAGTCACGTCCTAGAAGTAAATTATAATCTAAAGGTCCTGGGACTACCATCATGTTTAGATAAATGATTTTTCCTCCCAAAGTGATAGGTAACTGTGGAAGGATCCCTAATGGTTTACTAGTTCCTCTGTTAAAACACAACAGTTTCCATGTAACAGGCACAAGCGGTGGTGAACCAAGTTCTTGCCAAGAAGTTGAGGAAAGGATACTCACTGATGCACCTTCATCTATAATAGTGCCAGATACAATCATATTACAAACTTGTACTATGATCTGGAAAGGCACATAGGGAGGAAGGCAGAATCCTGCCAGTCGATTCCAATCAAAGGAAGTGACTAGAATACTTGGAGGGGGTACCATAGAAATGGGAGAATTAACCCCTTGAGTTATGAGAACTAGAGGATTTTCCTCTCATCTTGATGGAATAGGTGGATTGCCCCCAAGCTCATTTGAATATAAAGAAACAAAAAGAACCTAAGTGGTATGGTGTTCAATCTTTTCGTAAAAGGTATGATTTACTGAAGGTGAAATCAGATCAATTGTTACCTCGACCTGTTGATTTTGATCGAGTATAGACTCATAGGATTCACTTTAGAGTGGGTTTGATCGACATTTGATTTGAGTTAGTCAATTCTTCAACTAGTGAAGGATTTAGGGATAGTTTCTTATAACTAGTTGGAAGTCGTTGCGGTGAAGCAGGATGGTTATCCAACACTTTCTTGGCTTCATCCAGATAGGGACAAAGGTGAATGGGGTGATTCCCTTCACATAACCTACAGGGAAACTTAACTTTACCCTTCTTTCCATGATCTTTACTGCCACTAGTGGATGGTGTGTCACCAACATGATCTCTAGAATTTGATGACACAAGATGATGTGAACAGGAAGACCATTCTTCTAAGATCTGAGGAATATCAGGACAATTTAGAAGAAAATGGTCTCCCGCACAAAGTTTTCATGGATATCAAACTTTTTGAGGCTTGACGGATGGTATCTCATCAAATGTTGCATTTAAAGCTATGGTTGCTTGGTTGCCCCTTTGCTAAATTTGTCTCTTCTTCTTCTTCATCCCTTTCTTCTTCTTCTTAGCCACCTGCTTACTAGTACTCACTAGGTGAAGAGGAAGAAGGGGAGAAAGCAACAACCGAGGAAGAATACAAAGGGTCAACCTTAGGATTAACTGGAGGTTGATTTTGTCTAGTCGAAGGTGTACTCAATCGCGGAGAAATCATGACATTTTGAACAAAGGAGGTTGAAAACAACCATACTGGCAAGCCAATGGTAAATGCCAGAAGGGACAATATAGCCATATATGGAGAACCAATATTTCCGAAAGGAGGAAAGGCACTAGGATTTCCATCAAAAGGAATTCCCTGATCGGTAGACTCTGGATTTGTCGCCATATGTTTCAACCTAAGATCAACTAAGGAGTGAGCATGGAGGATGTTATCCACGGTCAATTAATTTATTATGACACTTGAACAAAACTTTACTTTTTCATTTTTAAAGAGTTAAGAAAAAGTAAAAGATGACTCTACTCGCCTTCAATGTTTAATGAGCCTGAAAGGACAAGTGCTCAGATGATCCTTTTACTTTTAGAGAGTCGAAGAGGAATGAAAGTGACTACTTTGGAGACTCTAGAAAAGAGGGTTTACCAAACAAATAAAAAAACTATAATATACACCTTGGTGATAAATTAAAGAGAAATTACCAAGGACTTTACGTATAGCATTCAATCTTCCCGAATGCTGTGCTCAGTGCATTGCAATCGGTAAGGTGGCAGACTCGGCTTCCTAGGGATAAAGGATTTAAGCCTATTGGGGTCTCCCACTATATATGCGATGGTATAGGGAGCACAAGTCCGTACTAGCACTTATCATATCAAAGAGGCGGGATCACCCAACCTTCAGTGAAAACAATAGCCACTAGGTTTAACGACGCCAGAACACATCTCTAGCCTAGACCTCTAAATGTGTTTCATTAGATTCCAAAGCGTTGTTAAGTTAATTGAGGTTCATTTAAGTTGTTCTTTCTTAAAATTTTGCCTTTGAGGGTTCACCATGAAATGTGTTATGAAATTCCTAAAGATGCATCTAAAATGATAAGCAATCTTTTCGTTTGTTTTTAACAATGAAAATCTTAACTACTAGGGATAGAGCATAGAAGTACTTTTTAAGCAAACACCAAAGAGCACACACTAGTGCAATTCCCTACATCATTATTTTGAGCACACAAACGAAAATGCTAAAATGCAAATTCATGTATTTTTTTTTATCTTACCTTAATGTGAATGATTTAAGAAGGACAACTAAATTCAACAATGATTCGAAATATTTCACACAAAATGGCAATTTTCGGCAATTTCTCTTCAAAGAGAGGAACGAAGACTCAAACGACACTTTCAAATTTGAAGAAATATCTTTTCGACACTTTGAATGAAATCAAATCAAATGCATAAAATAGATTAATCGATCAGCTATGAAGGAAGATTTTACGACACTTCACTTTTTCGATGAAAATTGAAGACTTTACGACACTTTTCCTATCGAAACGACAAATCGATTACCACTACTTTTGACAATGGATTGTAAATGAAAAACAAATACACAAAAACATTCACCAATCCTAATCTAAATAGAGGCTGATCTAAGTGATGGAAATTGGTGACTCCCACTGGGGAATGATGATTTTTTTTGTTGTTCTATGCTCTATCAAACATTATATAAACTATAGACAGAGTCTGAAGCAAGCTAGCAAGCCTTCAGACTGCTTTTGTTTTACAATTGCGTAGTAGATAAATGATACTTCAGTCAATCTCTAGTTTAGTTTATATTTTGAGCATTTGATTTGTAAAAAGTATCAAAATTCCCTTGTTGGTAGCTTAGTAGCCTCTTAGGACATTCCATTACACTTTACTTGTTATTGTTCATTGAAATCAAGCTTAATCCATTGAAACTACATCAAATTTGAGCCAAAACCACTTTTAGAATCATTCCCTGTGACCATTGCACTGTCTGTCACTAAAACCTACGATGATTGATTGAAACTAAATTTTCCCATCTAGGGAGTCTCCAATTTGTTTTCGGGAAAATTAGTATTTCTAAGAAATGCTAACCCTCTAGGTCTGGTAGCTAACCTAGAAACAATAGTCAGAGCAATACATTATTTTTTCTATGAGTGATAGATAAGAGAAAGACCATGAAGGACCAACCTGTAACTTCCACTTGATTCCTCACTTGATCTCCTTCTTCTTTGGCAAATCTTGTAACTCCTCCCCATACTTAACACGCTTGAAGAGTACCTGCATAGTTACAGAAACAATGACCCGTCAAAGTATAATGATCCATCACAACATAAACAAATGAATGCATTTACAGTTAACACAAACAAATGGGAAAAATCTTGAAGTACTTTATTGATAACAAGGAGAACTACAACCCATAAGTCTGATTCAGCACCATCCTCCTTGCTTCAAGCCTTCTTCACCTCATGAGTCAGCAAGAACATGCCAACAATAACACAATACTCTCACCTCAATACTGAAACTAGCAGCACTTCCTTACAACTCGGAATAATTCAGCCTCTAGATCTCTTGGATGAGGGATCCATTTATAGATGAGTGTAGGAGGTTGAGTCATCAAAGGGGATGATGAGTGCCTTTCTATTTTTAGTAATTGGTTCCATGAAAGAGGGGAATAGGAGAATGTTTCCTAGTTCCTTTAGTCATCTTTGGGCGAACTGAGAGGGGAAAGTGGCACAGGAGAAGCTTCTAGAGGCTTCCATGAGAAACTGACTCATCAAACACTCCTAGAATTTTGTCTAACCTCACCCATCGCACTTTACAGAGGGCCAAACTGTGATGCATAACACTTTGACAGTGTGGTACTTGCTATGCATAGCACCCTAACACAGGGCTTTCTATAATGATCCCTTTTAGGCACTTTTTGTATGAATTTCTTGATGGAAATTTTGGTGAATGAGGCATTCAGATGACTAAGTTTATTTAGGGTATAAAACAACTATATTAGGGGTTGATGAACCCTAATATCATCGACATGTGAGTTGGGGTTGATGTGCCCAAATATGTCTACAACAGTTGCCCCCTAAAGCATGACATCGTAAATATCTATGTCGGGTGAAATGCTTTAACATGAGGATTGGAAGTTTTGAACTAGAAGGTGACCTGCATCAATTACAATACAATATATGATGATAATATGATTTTCTCATGAACTAGCTAAGGGAGGCATTCCTATGCTCAACTTATCAGCTTTCATTACATGTACATAGATCAAATAGTTGTCTACAGATATAGACTTGTGATTCTACAAATATAGATTTGTAATCCATGATTAGGATGACCATCTGTGTAAAGCCTTTGTACATTTGATTTTTTTTTACTCCTGAATATATCGCAGCCCAGATGGATGAAACTAGATCTGGGGTCTTTGTTACAGGGAAAAGTGTCTATATAGAACTGCTCTATCCCACTAAGGTGTGACAGCTGCCTTAGAAACAAACAGAGAAAGGCTACTTTTTTTTTTCCTTTATGAATTATAGATAAAGAAGAACAGAAAGACCAACCTCTGTCTTGCGCTGATCTCCTGATTTGATCCCTCTCTTCTTTGATAGTCCTCAGCTACCTACTCCCTTGCACGCCCAGCTTCACAAAGTACCTGTAAGATCACAGAAGCATAGCACTATACAAAGACATGGATCTATAATCATAAACAATCTAGGATCAGATGTAAATTGACCATACAAATGTAACAAGCATCAATGACACAAAAGCATGGAGGAAAACTCAAATAGCTTTTATTGATAAACAAGAAAAGAGCCAAGAGGAGTTACAACCAGTTGTTCTGACCCAGCATCAACCTCCTAGCAAAGAAGCCCCTCTTCACCTCAAAAAAAGCTTAGATCACCCAACAATCTGATGTTTGTCTCAAGAAACCAACATCAATTCCTTACAATATGCAAAATTCCAGCCTCTGGATCTTTGGGATGAGGGATCCATATATAGACATCTGTAAGGGGGATGAGTCAGCTTGTGATTTGATTAGTGTCTTCTCTCTGATAGTTCTTGCTTCCACTTGGAGACTGATGGTCTCTTACTCATCCTTGGTCGAATTCAGTGAGGCAAGTGTCACAGGAGAAGATTCTGGAAGCTTCCATTGCCTCTCCACCTTGCGGAATGACACTGCCATTTCTCATTTCTCGCCCATCGCACCCCACAGAAGGGATTTTTGAAATGCAACGCATTGACACAATGTATTTAGGTGGGATGCAACGCACTTAGCCAGTGGAGCAACTGTAATGATCCTGTTTTGACTAATTCTGAGCAGTTTCTCATGGAGAACTTCTGGGAGAAGCTATAATTTGTTGACCTTGTTCCTTTAGGGGTTAGAAAAACAGTTTTAGGGACTTAGGAGCCCTTGATTTATGGACATTTCATGCTTGGGATTGTAGGGCCCAAAAATGTCTATAACAGTTGCCCGCTAAAGCATGAGGTTGTTAATCTTTTGATGTCGGGTGAAATGCTTTATTATGAGGATCCAAAGTTCTATCAATGCTGGGAGGAGACCTGTAATAAGATACAATACAATACATTATCTTCATAATACTTTCATGATCTAGCTGAGGCGGGCATTCCCATGCTCAACTTTATAAATTCATTTTCATGTACATAGGACAGACAATCGTCTGAGTGTAGACTGATGATTCTAATAGAGCCATTATCCTTTTGAGTGGATGATTATCTGTGCAGCAATAATGTACATTTAATGTCTTTGTTTCCCTAAATATATATCCCATCCTGGATGGATGAAACTAGATCCGGGGTCTTCAATCTCGTCCGATCTTCACTCGAAGTACAAGTCGATCGATGTGAGAAATGTTCTGAAGTCGAACATGGAAAGACATCGCTTGATTACTAGCCAATGATGTAAATTGTTAAGAAGCGCGAGAGGAATCAACGATAATGATAATGACCCTCAAGGTACTGCAGTACAATTCATGTGGTGTGAATAAAGGACTTGGTGTCGAACACCACGCAAAATCTTTCGGTCGAAGGCCATTGATGTAAACTTGTCGTCGGAAGTGAGAAACTTGCCATTGAGGCATGCAAGCTTCAATGTACTGAATGGGGTGTTCCTAGATCAACTTCTTGGATAATGAGCTGATGTCGCCAAGAAGTGATCCGTCACAAGAGGGCCTTAATGAATCCCACATCAATGACACGGAATGGAGTAAATGATTTTAATGGAGGTGGAAACGATCTGGTGATATAAGGTTCAGGGTGGCGGTCATGAAAGAATGGAGCATAAATGTATGGTAGTGGGTGAGACACAGGTGAATTCTCTGAATGAATTCTCTTGAACATATCGGCGACACTGATGTGATGGATTGGTAGCATTAAACCCAAATGTGGATGGTATGATGTGACCATGGTGATGTGACCGGTGAATGAAATAACCCAACCCGACTCAGACACGGAGTGGAAGTGTCATGTTCAAGAGCGACTTGCTACCAACAAAGTTTTCTTCCCAATTTTCCCGAGTCATTGCTGACCAGTACCTCTTTATTTTTGTCAAGCTTGAGGAGGATAACATATGCTTGTTCTATAATTTTCCCTTCGGGCAAACCCATCACTATGTTTTAACGAGCCTAGCGATAGTGAAACTCATTCTTGTCTATAGACAAGTTTGTCTCTATTATACCCTTAACGAGTTTAACGAAAAAGATAACTCAGTCCTTTTCAATTTTAGAGAGTCTGAAAAGGAATGTAAAGGTAACTCGAAAATTCCTTTTTCGTCATCTAATCCCTTAAGTCCGAAAAAGTATAAAACAATACAGAAGGGATGAATTTTCGATACTTTAACGAGCCGAACAAAACAAGCGCTCGATCTTTTTGTGTAATAATCCCTCAGGTCCAAAAAGATTAAAATCTAGAGGGATAGCACTTCTTGTCCCTTTAACGAGCTGGAGAGGCCAATGGCTCGGCAATCTTTTCATATTTTACGAGTCAGTTGAAAAGAGCTTAAAGGAGACTCGTCTTTTGAGGAACGAGTGATAAAATGGGTAGTAGATGATTCCAGGTAAGGTTTGGAATTTTCCAATCATGGCAGTGTCACAAGGATGGCTAGTGAGATCACTCTTCACAGCTGTTCCTCAAAAAAAGGGTAAACAATCAAATGGAGGTGAATGATCGGCCAATGAAAAAGTGGAGGTGATGGTGCAAACACGACCAAGGCTTTAATGGCTGAAGTACTACATTCACGATGGTTATTTACCGGGGAATAGTTCATTTTTTAACGAGCTTAAACACGAGGGGAAACATTTGCTCATGGATTATGTTTATTTTTTAACGAGCTTGAACTATGTGCTAAAACTACTCGATTAATCCAGTCATGTGATAAGAATGTCTCATATAAAATGGCAATTTTTAGAGTTTTGCCACACATCCTTTTTTTATGCAAGTTAGGAAACGACCAATCCTACGAGTTTAAAGGGTTAGAGGTCCTACAAATTAAAAAAATATAATAGTCGCTCTTCTCTTGCACTCCATAAGGTTTGCATGCCCCCAGGTATAAAACAGAGTTTCAAGGTTACCCCTTCTTTAGTCCGTTAAAACATTTGTTTTACCGAGAGAGGCCTACCTCTTAGAGGTTACCCAAAGATTGTTCTATTCATAGTGAAAACAAAACACTTCTTCGGCGATGTATACCGAGATAAAAAAAGGTGATCGAAGGAGGCTACTCCACTCACATAACTTTGACAAGAGAATCTTGTTCTAGAATAACCCCCTCTTCCAATCACGGACGGGAGTACAGACTAGTCATATTCTATCACGGAAACCTATCCTATACCCGAAGTTTTCCTGCCGAGGCAGACCAGGGTGCATGCCCCCTGGGTTTCAGTCATGTCCTCCCGAATCACTCGCGCTCATCAGGTGGACGGGCTGGAGATTGAGACATTTCTTGCGTGAAAAGACCATTCAGGGATGGTATATGACTATTTGCCTTGTATGATCCGGGAAATGAAAGCTGGTCTACGAGCTTGACCACTCTTCCTTTGTGCGGAGAACACATTACTCTAAAGAGTGAGGAGACAATTGCTCCCATGCAATAAATATAGTCTCGTCCAAGGAGTAGATTGTAATCGAGGGGTCCTTGGACTACCATTACGTTCATGTGAATGGTTTTCCCGCTCAATGTTATGGGCACATCGGGAAGGATCCCTAACGGTCGACTGGTTCCTTTATCAAAACCTGTTAGATTTCTCATCTCAGGCAAAAGTGATGGCGAACCAAGTGCTTTCCAAGCAGTTGAGGAAAGGATACTCACAAAAGCCCACTCATCTATGATGGTACCAGCCATAACCATTCTATATATTTGAACAATGATTTGGAATGGTACACTAGCTGGTAAACGGGGTCTGCCTAGTTGATTCCAGTCGAAGGAGACAACTAGGTTGCTTGGAGGTGGGACCAAATAGACGGCCAGGTACGAATCTGACGAACTTCCTTCCTGCGGTAAAGGAACGGGTAAATTGCCCCCATGTTCGTTGGAGTCTGTGCTTATGAAAAGAATTTGGACGGTGTCATCCTTGTTCTCTTCAGTGACTGTATCATCTGAAGATGGAACCTCTGAAGGCAATACCGGGTCAACTGTCGCCTCGACCTTTTGACTTTCGTCCGGTATGGGTTCAGATGGTTTATCTTCAATGATAGATGCTTCAGCTGACCACCTGAGCGGGCCAGCGAGATTTTCAACTAGTGACGGACTCGGCAAGAGTTTTTTATATCCAGGAGGAAGTCGTAACGGTGAAACTGGACGATCATCCAAAAATCTTTTAGCTTCGTCTAAGAAGGGACAACGGTGGACGGCATGATCGACTTCGCACAGTTTACAAGGAAATCTATATTTTCCTTTTTTTTCCTAGGGCTTCGCTTTCACTAGTTGACGGTGTGTTTTCAACATGACCATCAAAGGTTGACGACACTGGGTTGTGCAAACGAGGAGACCAATCCCTTAAGATCTGAGGGATGCAAGGACAATCTCTGTGATAGTGGTCTCCTTTGCAAATGACACATGGCGATTTAGGCCTGGTCGGTGCAGTGTGTGGATTTTCGCTAGACGACACTCGTTTGCTCCCATTCGCTTTTGGCTCCTTCTTCTTCTTCTCTGTCTTCTTCTTTTCCTTCTTCTCCTTAGGTACTTGACTTTTGGCTTTACCAGCCCCATCAAGCGAAGAGGAAGGAGGAGAAGAAGAATTAGAGGAAGTAGAAGGTTGGTGGGTAACTCTGGACTCGTCTAGTTGCTGATTCGATTGTTCAGGAATAGTGGTGTTCTGAACGACAGAGGTTGAGAAGAGCCATACAGGCAAACCAACTGTCAGTCCTGGAAGCGACAATGTGGCCATATGGGGTGCACCAACATCTCCCCAAGAGGAGAAGGGACTAGGATTTCCTCCAAGGGGAATTCCTTGGTTGGTGGATTAAATTTTTCTCAACCTAAGATCAACGTAGGAAAGGGTAATGAATATTCCATTTTAAAATAAACTTTAGACGCTTTGACACAACTTGTTTTTTCAATTTTTAAGAGTCGAGAAAAAACAAAAGATGACTCTAGTCTCCTTCGATTTTAATGAGCCTGAAGTGACAAGTGCTCAGATGGACCTTTTCCGTTAAGGAGTCTGAAAAGGAACGAAAGGGATTGCTCTGGAAATCTAGGTAGAGGGATTACCAAACCAATCGCAAAACTGCAAAATACTTTTTACGGTACGGCAGTCAATCTTCCCGAATGCTGTGTTCAATGCATTGCGATCGGTAGGGCGGCAAACATGGATTCCTATGGATAAAGGATTAAGCCTATTGGGGTCTCACAAAATATACTCGACGGTATGTGGGAGCACAAGTCCGTACTGGCACTTATCGTCTCAAAGTGGAGGAATCACCCAACCATCAGTGAGAACAACAGTTACCAGGCTTTACGACGTCGGAATACGTCTCTAGCCTAGACTTCTAAATGTTGTGCGTTAAGTTCCAAAGCGTTGTTAGATTCATTGAATTTATTTTAAGTTGATCTTGTTTATGAAGTTTTCCTTTCGGGTTCACCACGATATGTAGATGTAATTCCTAAAATTCAATCTAAGATGATAAACAAACTTTTTATCTTCTTTGGGCAATGAAAATCCTAGCTACTAGGGAAAAGAAAGACAGAATCTTTTGACAAAGAGCAAAGAGCACACTCTAAATGCACTTTCCTAAATCAAGCCAATCAGAGTGTCTATATGCAAATGCACATGCATGTATTTGTTTTCGACTTTCTTAGTATATGAATGCTAAAAAGAAAGTTGATGCACAAATCTGAATTTCTTTTCAAGCGACAAATATCAACAAGTTTCTTTTCGAAATAAAAAAATGGAGATGATTACAACACCTTACGATTTTGAAATGAATACTTGTTCTTGACACTAGTAAATTACAAATTCAGACCAAAAGCAATAGTAACAGGATAATCAACCATCAACAACAATCAAACTCTTTCCTACGATTGAAATCGACACTTGCGACAGTTTCAAATCAAAGGACGACAGTACAATTACGCTACTTTTGCAAAGGCGAACTGTAAATGACTCAACAAGCACACAAAAACATCTACAGTTATTTTGTACAAAGGAGGCAGAATAACAGCAAGGAAAAGGGGTTTCAAATAGACATATACTGATCACAGGCACCAAAATTCAGGAATAGAACTGGAAAGAATGAACCACAGAAGCCACAACTGCACAGAGCTAGTTTGATTAGCGCACCTGTAACACAGAGAGTCTGAAATGCAGCGCAGGTTGTCCACTCGGGAAGTGTGCTGAAATTCAAAATATCTGAACAGTACCTGCGTTGGGCTAGAAACGAGACTCTGTTCGGGTTCCGGGTCACAGTTTGCAGTTCAGTTCTTTGGTTTTGGCCAAGCAAAAAGCAATCAGTAATGCAACAATCAGGGGTAGATCTAAGGAGGATCTAAGAGCTATCACAAGGGCAATCAGATAGTTTGTGAATCAGTTGTTCAAATCATAAATAGATCCAGTAGATGGATTGAAGTAGCAGTTATCTACTTTTCATTTGTTATGACAAATGCAGTTCGAACGCTACTTGTAAGTTTATGAAACAAACAACAAAGAATGATAAACAAACAAACTAATTAGTTCCCCAGCGGAGTCGCCATTTTGTTACAGGGAAAAGTGTCTATATAGAAATGCTCTATCCCACTAAGGTGTGACAGCTGCCTTAGAAACAAACAGAGAAAAGCTACTTTCATTTTTCCTTTATGAATTATAGATAAAGAGGAACAGAAAGACCAACCTCTGTCTTGCGCTAATCTCCCGATTTGATCCCTCTCTTCTTTGATAGTCCTCAGCTACCTGCTCCCTTGCACGCCCAGCTTCACAAAGTACCTGTAAGATCACAGAAGCATAGCACTATACAAAGACATGGATCTATAATCATAAACAATCTAGGATCAGATGTAAATTGACCATACAAATGTAACAAGAATCAATGACACAAAAGCATGGAGGAAAACTCAAATAGCTTTTATTGATAAACAAGAAAAGAGCCAAGAGGAGTTACAACCAGTTTTTCTGACCCAGCATCAACCTCCCAGCAAAGAAGCCCCTCTTCACCTCAAACAAAGCTTAGATCACCCAACAATCTAATGTTTGTCTCAAGAAACCAACAACAATTCCTTACAATATGCAAAATTCCAGCCTCTGGATCTCTGGTATGAGGGATCCATATATAGATATCTATAAGGGGGATGAGTCAGCTTGTGATTTGATTAGTGTCTTCTCTCTGATATTTCTTGCTTCTACTTGGAGACTGATGGTCTCTTACTCATCCTTGGTCGAATTCAGTGAGGCAAGTGTCACAAGAGAAGATTTTGGAAGCTTCCATTGCCTCTCCACCTTGCGGAATGACACTGCCATTTTTCATTTCTCACCCATTGCACCCCACAAAAGGGATTTTTGAAATGCAACGCACCCACACAGTGTATTTAGGTGGGATGCAACACACTTAGCTAGTGGAGCAGCTGCAATGATCCTGTTTTGACCAATTCTGAGCAGTTTCTCATGGAGAACTTCTGGGAGAAGCTGTAATTTGTTGAGCTTGTTCCTTTAGGGGTTAGAAAAACACTTTTAGGGACTTGGGAGCCCTTGATTTATGGACATTTCATGCTTGGGGTTGTAGGGCCCAAAAATGTCTATAACAGTCTTCAAACTTGTTCAATATTCACTTGATGTACAAGTCTAACCATGTGAAAAGATGTTCTGAGGTCGAACATGGAGAGACATCAACTGATTACCAGCAAATGATGTAAGATGTTAACAGATGCGAGAGGAATCACTGTTGGGTAGTGAAGGCCCCGTGTAATAGTTTTGGGTTTATTAACCTAGAAATTAGAATAAAAATATTGTAAAACTCCGAAATATGCAAAGCGCGAAGGGTAGAAGGTCGAGTCAAAGGGTTGTCCACCCAAAAGATAATATAAAGTATTTAGATAGGAATTTGGTGCGCAGACCATAGATAATTATAAATAGAGTGAAGCTCTATGGGGGAAAGATAGTTTTTTGGGTTTTGATAGTCTTGAATATATTCTTTTTGGGTTTTGATAATCTTGAATCTATTCTGTAATGGGTATCTGAGGAAGGAAGTCGAGAAGTGTCTGCAAGTCCGAGTTGAAGGGGTGGGTAGTAAGTAGAGGCTCTACAGCTGTGTGCGCAGAGGCTTGGGAAAGTCTGCAGCTGTGTGCGTGGACCCCTGCAGCTAAGTGCGTAGGGTGGATATGGATGTAATGGCGATGAAAGTAAATAAAGATAAGTGTTCCTGGAATTCTATGTCAAATCTAAATTATCACGATTTGGCTTTTACTATTACTATTTATTCCATACGCATCTGTCTCTATTATGAATGTATGAATTAGTGTTTATTCTAAATATACGAACAGGTAACATCTAATAAATGTTTTCTTAAAGACCATAATAAGGAAATCAAACACATAAGTAGCACAGTAGTAAGTAATAAAGAAAGTCCTGGGTTCAGACCTGCGCAAAGCAGAAGCAGTGCGAAGCTGCGGAACAGTGCGCGACGCCTCCAAAACCCCTTCTAGACGTCCCAAGAGTGTGGAAACCTAGTTCCAGCACCCTCCACTGCTGCCTCGGGTGAGACCTCAGTCTGCGCTTCGCAGGCTGTTGCCGAAAGGGCCGGTAGCTGCGGGATTTCTTTGGATAAATAATTCTTTCGAACCTAGGTTAGGCCCAAGTAAGCCAACAAATGGTTCCATTGCCGGGACTGGGATCTGCCTCAGGGGTGTCTAGTGGGAAACACGAGGACTTTATAGAAGAAAGTGGTAGTAGATCAGGGGTAACTATGGCCAATGCAATACAGTTACCGGTATTCAAAGGAGTAGGAGGCGAAGACCCAGAACAATTCTAGTTTGTACTAACATCAGTATGGAATGCACAGCAAATTATGGATGACAATATCAGGAATGCTACCTTAGTCAGTGCACTGTAGGATCGCGCACTATCAAGGTACATAAAATACTCAAGCAAGAATCCTACAGCAGGGGTAGCAGACATTCAGACCGAATTGAAGTTGGAGTTTAGCCAGCTGAAGTCCGAAACACAGGTGGTCATAGGATTCAAAGAAATCACGATGAGGCCTGGCAAAACCCCATGGGATTTGGACCAAAGATTGAAGGATACCATTCACGAGGCTAACATGACATTGATGGATGCACAACACTGTGCTTGGTTTATGATATCCTTACCACCACACCTAAGGGTGGCTTTATCGCAGCAGAACATCTCAATTCAGGCCGAAGCACTAGAGATAGCCATGAGCTTACACGAAACTCCACTACAAGAGCCAAGGTTGGGAGTGCAGCAAATCCAAGTGCAGATCCAAGAATTGTGCATCAAAATTAAGAAGCTAAAACAAGAACTGACACCGCTAGCTAAAGCTTGGGAAGAAGTATGGTGTATAAAGTGCAGGAGCCAGGGACACGATAAAGATCACTGCCTGGTCTTAGTAAATTTTGTGACAACGAGGGGACCAATGCTATTTCGACCAGAGGCATAGACAAGACCTAGCATTATAGCTCCGCTCTAGTGTGCAATCTTTCATGTGGGAGGAAAGCACAACACTGATAATTGTCACCTATTACCCAAATACAACCAGGCCCCCCAAGAACTATTTTGAAACTTTTGTAGGTCGGTGGGCCACGAGGAAAGAGACTGTTGTAGCTACCAAATGTTAATAGACCAGTCACCTGCTTATAGAAAGTAGATTAAGGCGAGAGTTCAAAATCCAGCCATGGCATTCGTGTGGTGGGTTCCAGGGATGGGGATGAGGTCTGGGTGGAATGCGGACCAGAAGAGGTCGCGGCCAGATAATCTGCTACAACTGTGGAGGACAAGGACATTATGAGCGGGAGTGTACCAACCCATCTAGAATTTCATCTAGTTACTCTGATCAATTCGATCATGAGTTGATAGATTGTCGTACACTAATAGCGCAGATTCATGAGAAAAGGGCAGCGCAACTGACAACTACCCATAATGTGCAAATGATGAAGTTCAAACCCTGTGAGGAAGATCCCAAGTTCAACATGGTATTGAGAAGTAGTGCAGACAGACGAGTAGGTGGAAGAAGTTTAGGGGGCTGCAATGAGACATATATGGAAGCTTAGGAGAGCTTCACAGAGGTCTCTACCTCAGGTAGTCGGGATCAGCCTACGCCGAACAAAGACCCCTCCATGATCACTACCTTTTTAGAGACATGTTTATGGTTGGTTTCTGACAATAGGGCAGTCAAAAGCTTACAAGATTTGGTAAATAGATGCACCAGATGAAGTGAGCCTCGCGTCGTTCGAAAATTGGAAAGACATTCATCACAAACTGGAAGGGAGTTATGGTTAACAGTGCAGATCGGCGATTATGAAATGGAACAGGTCGTTTTGGATCTAGGATCAGATACCAATGTACTTCTGAAACAAACATGGGAGCACATGGGTAGGCCTACACTACAATGGTCCCCTATCCAACTAAGGATGGAAAATCAGCAGAAGGTGATGCCTATGGGAAGGCTGCAAGGGGCTATGGTAGACCTTGACAACGCAAGTACCCAAACGAACTTTGAAGTTATTAAGCTCATGGATGAAATTACACCCTATCTTGTGTTGTTAGGAATATATTGGGTCACCGACATGAATGGGGTGTTTGATTTAAAGAAGAAAACAATGATATTCAAAACGAAGTCACTCCGTGTAGTCATTTCGCTAGATCCGGCTAAAGGATTGTGCTACATTGAACCTGTGCACGACAGAAGGCATGATGATGACGAAGCTTGTAGGTACAGGATGTCTACCCAAGTGCAAGGATGGATGGAGATAATGAAGTACAGAAGACTATCACAAGGTACTATAGAGTCTTGCACATCAGAGTAAGAAGGTGAACGATGGCACAACTCGTCAAACAAATCGTTGTACTACGTAAGGGCTTAGGATCACGAATTGCCAAAGTATGATGGGTTGACCATGGTAGATGAATTCCTGACCAAATTTGAAACCACAGTCCTAGAACACCAACGGTTTGATGTGATGAGATGGGCACTGCGCGCAACACCGGCATAATGGTGGGGCACACATGAAGTGACGTTCAAAGATTGGTGTGCCTACAGGCGCATGATGAAGATCAGATTTGGAAAGACGAAACTACGCATATCGGAGAAATAAAATGGATGTGATGATCCACACATGCACCTTACCAAATAGAGAAAAGCCTATAGAGAGGAACCTCAGCCAGAGTGGGTGCACTTATTTTACCACACCTTAGACATCATTCCCAGAAACTTGTATACGGAAGCAGAGCTTCGGCACAACACAGGCAAGTGGGATATCTTGCACACAGAATTTTTGTCGACCTTCCTATTTGAAGATCAATGGGAGCCCATGGACGAAGCATTATATCTTGTGAAAGCCACCATATTCAAAACACTACTAGAGCAGGAGGAACCTGTGCAGCCCAACTGGTTGCGGCAGCTGAACTAGGCTCTCGAATGCTATAATGTCCAGATAGAAGATGATGAGGTTGATCCAAAAAATGTCCATATTCTTGAATCAAAGGGGATCCGAGAGGTGCATGGACCCAAGATTGAAGACCCAAACATCACGACACCCTTAAAAACGAAACAAGTAAACATTGGGACCGAAGAAGAATCGAAGTATGCCACGCTTGGGGACTACTGGGATGACGCCACCATCGAGAAGGTTGTCGAGATGCTGCAGGAATATCGAGATTTGTTCCCAACAAATATTACGAAGCTAAAAGGGATTCTAGGGGACATAGGAATGATGAAGATAACATTGAAACCAGGCACGAAACCTGTAAAACAATGGCCCTATCGATTGAACCCAAAATATAAAGCAAAGGTCCGTGAAGAACTAGACAAGATGTTGGCAGTAGGGATCATTGAACCAGTCGAGGAGTCTAACTGGGTAAGTCAAATGGTTATGAAGGAGAAGAAATAAAAGGGTGAGATTCGCATCTGCGTGGATCTTGGGAAGTTCAATGATGCTTGTGTCAACAATCCATTCACAACACTGTTCACAGATGAGGTGCTGGAAAATGTGGGCAGACAGGAAGCCTACTCCTTCATGGATGGATTCTCAAGATACCACCAGATCAAGATCGCACTAGAGGATAGGAGTAAGACAAAGTTCACTACCGAATGGGGATGCTTTCAGTACACAATGATGCCCTTCAGAGTGAAGAAT
Source organism: Pinus tabuliformis (assembly GCA_031772625.1). NCBI lineage: Eukaryota > Viridiplantae > Streptophyta > Pinopsida > Pinales > Pinaceae > Pinus > Pinus tabuliformis. The sequence continues at coordinate 550,554,914 of CM062810.1, forward strand.
GTGCCGGCCATATTTTCATGAATAGTATTTGCGGCATTTAAAGAATTTATCCATAAGTTCTTAGAAGTCTATCTGGATGACTGGACCATTTTTTGATTGGTTAAGAAGCACGTTGCGAGCTTACAGTTGATGTTGGAAACTTGTCGTCGACATCATATTGCACTTAACTTGAAGAAGTGTACCTTCCTAGTCCCATTCAAAAATGTGCTAGGCCATGTGGTGTGTCAGCATGGCTTGATGGTGGACCCGGCAAAGATCACCGTCATACTCAATCTTCAAGCACCATGAAGTGTCAAGCAATTATGCGCCACATTGGGACACATGGGCTACTATCAAAATTTCATCAGAGGCTATGCCCAGATCATGGCTTCGATGGAACAATTGCTGAAAAAGGACACTACTTATTGCTGGAATGAGCAATGTGACAAAATTCTGGAGGTGCTTAAGGAAAAGATGGCATCAGCCCCTATTTTGGTCTTCCCAAAATGGGACGCTGAGTTTGATATGCATGTTGATATGTTATGTATCACATTGGGAGCAGTACTTACCCAACCAAGAGCAGAAGGAATTGACCACCTGATTGCATTTGCAAGTCGCCGGTTATCAAAAGTAGAGAAAAATTACTCCACTACTAAGTGCGAGGGGCTAGCAATGGTATACGCACTGCAAAAATTCCACTACTATCTACTTGGAGGACACTTTAAGATGTATACCGACCACTCGGTGTTAAGATATCTAGTGAATAATCTTGTGTTGGTGGGGTGTATCTGTAGATGGTTGCTGTTATTCCAGGAGTATGACTTTGAGGTCGTCGTCAAATCGGGACGTCTAAATGTAGGCCCCGATCACCTGTCCCGAATCGAGACTGGCAGATAACCGACAAATATAGAGGATGGACTTCCAGATGCCCAGTTATATGCGGTCCGCATTGCGAATGGTCACTTTGAAGATATAATCTACATCTTAACTACAGGAAACATGCCGTAGGGCTATTCCGTTAAATAGAAGAAGGAATTAGTAATATGCGCCACAGACTTTACTATGAATGCAAGCCACCTCTACAAAATGGGCAATGATGAGATCTTGCGGTGATATGTCTCAAAGTTCGCGAGAGGATAGATCCTAGCTAAAGCATATGGAGGGGTTGCTGGTGGACATTACGTGGGTTGCGCGACAGCCCAAAAAATCCTTCAAGTAGAACTATGGTGGCCTACGCTGTATTAGGATTCGAAAGCACACTCTCGCACCTGCGATGTCTATCAATGGACGGGGAAATCATCATGGAGAGATGAGATGCTGCTCCAGCCACAGATGATGCTACAACCCTTTGAAAAGTAGGCCATTGACTTCATGGGACCTATCGAGCCACGAGGGAAAACTAGAGCGCACTATATCATTACCGTAACAGACTATTTGACCCAGTGTGTAGAGGCACGACCGGCTAAGGATTGCACGGCTACCACAGCTACAAAGGTTTTGTTTGACAACGTCTTGACAAGGTTGGGATGTCCCAAACTCCTCATGAGTGATCGAGGAATGCATCTTTTGAATGAAACAATCAATGCCCTCACTGAAGAGTTCCAGATATATCACCAGCAATTTACGCCATACCATTCACAAGCCAATAGGACGGTGGAAGAATTCAACAAAATCCTGGAGACCGTGTTGACCAAGGTCTGTAATGCACGATGAAATGATTGGGACTTTCACATCCCTACTATGCTATGTGTTAGAAAATTATATATTACGGAGCAATGGAACACATAAAATATTGCAGAAATATAAACACAGAAAATGCACAAAACAAGAGAGACACAGATATACGTGGTTCATCCAGTTTGGGCTACGTCCACCCCGAACAGCCAGTCCTTCCTTTCTATTATCCAGCAAAATGAAGAGACACAACCTACAGCAAATCCGTTGTAATATCCTCTGTTTTCTCTCACAGTCTCACCTCTCTGTTTCTCGCTCACAGAATACACATCTATATCTCAACCTCTAATACAATGCCCTCATACAAAGAGAGGGTTGCCTTCTAGGGCAAAAAACCTTAAACTAAACATAAGTTCTACCGTCAGATCATCTACCTAATGAATGGCCTAGATTGACTAGAAATTACTATACTTTTACAAGGTAAATTTACATTTGTTTTTAGCTTCGGGGGCGCTGCCCCCGAGCCCCCTCCGGGGGACTGCTGGCCCCCCGACCCCCCAGCCGGGGGGGATCGGCACCCGCGAACCCCCGCGGGGGGGAAAAGTCCCCCCCCGCATGGAGGGGTGTACAAACTTCCTGGGGTATACATCCAGCTGAAACAAAGACCTCTGAACAATCATGCTCCACACACAACAATCTCCCACTTGGAGAATGATTGTAGAAACTCCACCGCTGCTTCATTTGCTGGAAAATGACTCCTCTTTGGACCTGGTTGTTTCTCATCTTCATCGTCATCCTTGAAGACCAATTGAAACTGAGCATATTCTCAGTTTCTCCCTGGTTACAACATTTGTTAGCATATCTGCAGGAATCTAGCTAGTGTGTATCTTTTCCAGCTTCAACTCTCCATCTTCCAACACTGATCGTATGAAATGGTACTTGAGTTGTGTGTGTTTAGTCCTAGAATGAAATGCTGAGTTCTTTGCAAGATGAATGGCACTTTGGCTATCACTATATAACGTGCCCATATCATGCTCCTTACCCAATTCACCCATAAACCTTTGTAACCAAATCATTTCTTTACTAGCCTCTATAGCAGCAACATACTCTGCTTCTGTTGTTGCAAGTGCAACAACACTTTGGATTTTTGAAATCCAACTAACAGCTGTTCCACCAATAGTAAATACATATCCTGTAGTGCTCCTCCTGTTATCCCTATCACCTGCCATATCTGCATCAACATATCCCTGTAGAGAAATGTTTGCACCACCAAAGCATAATGCTTGATTTGTGGTACCTTTCAAATATCTGAGAATCCATTTCACTGCCATCCAATGTGTTATCACTCAAGGAAAAAATTTTAAATTTTTCACAACAGTTCGATTGTTTGTCAAAGGCACATAAACCCTTTCTATCAGTTTCGCAGCGCAGCATGTTTTAAGTGATTTCGTAGCGCATAATTCATATTTTGCACTGGCTGCGCTACAAAATTGGGGAATTGTTCGAATCCATAGCCAATTTTTCACAGCTGTCTCCTATGGATTCTGTGGGAATATCTGACTCAACATGTCACAGTGCTGGATCAGCTTGCAAGCGTCTTTATCAGTTGACAAAAAATGAGGATCTGTGGCGAATGGTTTGCCAAATGCCTGGGGCAGTAAAACAACACGTGTGTTAGAAACAGTTCCAGGTGCTAAAAGGCGAGGATGGGGTCTTTCCCTGGCCTCACAGCTATCTTGTTGCGCATGTGTGAATTTCTCAACACAAACAGGGGAAAGCTCCCTGGATGAACCTCTATTTTTAGAGATTCACTGATGAAGTTCTCTCTGTCTGTGTGCTTCATATTACATCTCTCAAATTTAAGGCTTACAACTGTGTAGCTGCGTGTTCGGACTTCTCAACAAACAGGTCTAGGCTTCCGTTGGAGTTCGGAGTCTCTTTTTGGAGAGATTCGCAGGGGAATTCGGTGGGCCTTGGTGCTATTTCATGACAAGGCTCTTGTTCAATCAATCAAGGAAAAGGTATACAACGCAAGGCATAAGACGGAGGATGGAATTGGGACGCAGTGCGAGGAATGGCACAAGTTATTCCAAACCACTGTACATATTCATTATAATTATTGTCACAATTTTATCCTCTCACATATTCCATTGCTTTGGAATTGTCAGGGCTTCCAAGGCCAACAGAACCTCGCAGCCAAATTGTAGTAGGGTGTACTGCCTTGCCTTATGTTACCAACTCTGGTTTGTCTCTTCTCCGCAGATTATCTTTACTTACAATGGGTGGTGGGTATCCCTTTCCTAATGAAATGGAGGAGGAGGCAATTCTCAGTTCACCTGAGGTCTTAGACACCGAAATCACAGAGGAAGCAGAGAATAGCCCTGTTTCACCTACAAATAAAGAAGAAATGTTCCTCATACAGTTTTTATCAATAACCAAAACCCAAGTGCATTGATAAATTCGGTATTTCAAAGCCCTACATAATTGATTCCAGATGAGACGCTGGGTTCACTAGTACAAACGGTTATCACCAGTAACCAATCCCCAATCGCATTTATGGATTCTGAAGGCCCTCAACCTGAGTTACTGAACCAGACTGCCACTGATCAAGCCTCAAGCAAGGATTCAGAGGTCTCTCTCTTCCAAGTTATGAAAATTGTATCTGACAAGCAGGATTTCAGCTTTGTAGAGAAGGTTAATCTTCCAGAAGAGCAGATTCTTCGTCTCTGTAATGGAATTGTACCTAATTCTGCAGAAAATCAGTACCCTGATATCAGAATCAGTTTCAACTCCTTGAATCAACAATCTTTGCCGACAATTGGCTTCTATGGGGACAAGCGAACGATGGGTAGAATATTGAAGGAGATGGGTGTTATAGATCATTTCGTTCATGCGCAAATGGAGGAAGACAAATTTGAACCAGGTTTGTATGTTGGTCTTTTGAAGCGTTGCATAATTGTTTTCTATTGGCATCAAGGTAGTCATCTCAAAGATGCATCAAGGAAACAGGTTTCTTGCAATTTCATACGTTATGTAGTGGATTTGTGTGATGATGTTATTGTGTGCGTTGAAGAGCATAACCTTCTGGGATCTATGTCTGCTTCTGTCACAACCACTTCTCGTAGATTGAAACGAACTCAGAGGCTCAAGATAAGTCATGTCCAGAATTCTGAAAATGATGTCAGGGTTTCGCCCGGGTTCAACGTAAACATAGGAAAGTATATCAGTACGACCCCTCCTGAAGGTCTGACAATACCGAAACATACATTGTTATTTGCTGAAGGATATCACAGATGTGCTTTTCTCACTGCTAAATATAAACAGTCCAGAAAGTATTTTAGTCCTCAATTCAAAAAGGTTAATGTCAGTTCCCTTCGGTCTGAGTTCGAGAAGTTGTCCAAGGACTAGGATCTTGATTTCACTCGGCTCAGTAATGAAGAATTTGTTTCTCTTTTAAAGCATTATGCATTGCCATAGTTCCAGGGTTATACAGATTTGGAGAATTCTATCCAAGATCGCCGCAGGGAAAGTCGGAAGTGCAACATCCAATCAAAGCTTAATGAATTAGATTATAAAATGTAACACAGAATATTGTTTTCCTGGCTTTCCTTATGAGCAACGGTATTTTGGAGCAAATGAAGAGCTTTGGTCAGCCTATTATTGAGAAGCTTTTGAACACAGAAAGAGATTTCATTGATAACTCATGATTCTGTTGGCTCGGGTGGGTTCAAAAATGACAATACCCTGAATGTGGAGCTAGATACAAGCTCATTTATCAGTGTTGAAGATGGTTCACTTTCGTGCAGTCAAGCTTCCAGCTCCAGCCAGATTGTAACTGTTGATACATTGGAAGGTTTTGTTACTAAGGAGTTTTTTTCAACTATCTAAAGGAGAAAGCTGGTTTGCTAAAGTAAATGGTGGTTGTGTTAAACATCCTGGATCAAAAGCTTTCGATTTGAACAGCAGATCACTTCCAGATATTGAGCTTGGATCAAACAGAGACATAATTGCAGTTGCTTTGGCAAATCTAAAAAGGCAAGCTGTTTAAACAATTCAGCAGTTTCGTAGCGCGCTACGAAACTGCTGTAGGTGTTGTTTTTAGCGCAGACAAACAGTTTGATGAAGTGACCGGAAATTTTCAAGGGAAACACCCAAGGGACATATAGGAAACCAAATGAAGTTAGCATAGCCATTCAAATGATGACAGGTGTACCTTTTGTAAAAGTGAAATGTTTTGGCTCAAGTTAAAGTTTTGATGATAAAGGCACTTTATTACCGGTCATTAGGGTTTGGAAGGAGTTGCATACGAGGATTCTTGGCTTGCATACCTGTCCATCAACGAAGCCTCCAACACATCTGGAAACATGGTGGTGCTCTACATTTTTGGGGATTTTAAAGAGCTGGAGACATGCTGCTGCATTTTCGAATAAATGGTGGAAGACAGGGACCGAAAAAACAGGGGTTTTCTCCTAACATCACTGAACCATCAAAGCATTCAACATCCAAAGCTAGCGTGGAACATTGAATCATCCTCTCAGTCATCTCGGCCAAGCTAAAAGGAGACAGGTGTCAAAGAACAAGAAGGAATCTTGCTACGAGGAAGATAGAGTTAGAGTTATAGGTTAATTAGGACTCTTTAAAACTCTAGTTTAGCAATTATTGTATTTAATGAGTCAGTTAAATAGTAGATAGGGGTAATTAGTAGCAGTCATCGAGCTCTCCTCATGCTGGAGGAGGAAGCTCAAAGTAGTTAAAGATATGTTTCTATATATAGATGAAACTTTGATGTAATGGGGGTTGGATATTTTATAAAACAGAGGATTGTTTTGGCTCAGGTAGAAAACAGAGTTCAGTAATATAAGTGACTGTTTTTCTTCTCAGGATTCATAAGGGATTTCCTTGTTCAGAATGTGTGATGGTATATTTCCTTTAGTGTTCTTTTACAGTTGTACAAATACATAATCACTCAAAATTCATTAATCATGCTCTGACTTCCTGTATGTCTTTGTAAACTATGGTTTTATATAAGTTGTGTTCTGAACATCTTAATGCCAAGTGCCCTGACTTCTATGTAAAGGCAGTGTTATAGTTTACTGAAAGAGTGATTAACTCCATGAGCCAAATGAAAGTCTTTGTAATGTCTGTCCAGCCAACATATGTGTTAAATTTACTTTGCAAGAGTTAGCCATCTCATTAATAGTTAAAATCAATAACCCTTTTGAGAGAGCCCTCTCAGGCTAAGGAGGCTAAGCCTTAGTCAAAAGTCTGGTTTGAAAGAGTTACATAGAGTCTTACTGATTAGCAGCCTTTCAGTGCTTGATTTTGTGATAACATAATGTTCCTTTCCTGGATTGTTCATGTACCCACTTACAACTCCCACTACATGTGCAATATCAGGCCTTGTGTAGACCATTGCATACATTAAGATTCCAACTGCTGATGCATATGGAACTTTAGACATATAATCCATGTCTTCTTGGGTCTTTGGGCACATTTCCTTACTAAGTTTCAAATGGCTAGCAAAAGGTCTACTAACTGGTTTTGCATTGTGCATATTAAATTTTTTCAACACCTTTTGTATGTACTCATTCTGAGATAATGTTAATTTGCGATTTTTCTTGTCTCTAGTGATCCTCATACCAAGGATTTGTTTTGCAGCTCCCAAATCCTTCATTGCGAATGAATTTGCCAATTTTCTTTTGAGTAAATTTATTTCCCGCATGTTAGATCCTGCAACAAGCATGTCATCCAGATACAATAACAATATAATATAGCTACCATCATTTTGCTTTTTCAGATAAACACAATGATCAAAGTGACATCTAGTATAACCTTGTTCAGACATAAACTTGTCAAATTTTAGATACCACTGCCTTGGAATCTGTTTTAAGCCATACAAGCTCTTCTTCAACCTGCACACTAGTTTCTCCTTCCCTTTCACCTCATATCCTTGTGGCTGCTGCATATATATATCTTCCTCCAAATCCGCATGGAGAAAGGCTGTCTTTACATCTAACTGCTCATGATGCAAATCTTCAGCTACTACAAGAGCCACACTTGCTAGCTCGAAACGCGTCGACAAAGATCTCTTTCTATATGTGATTTATGCCGAAGCTCTTCTTACAGACTTAAAATAGTTCTGATTGAAGTCATTTTAACAACAGGAGAAAATATTTCATCAAAATCAATACCTTTCTTCTGTGCAAACCCCTTCACCACAAGTCTAGCTTTGTACCTCTGTTTTCCTCCATCTTCTTCCTTCAGCCTGTAAACCTATGTATTCTTCAATGTAGTTTTTCCTGCAGGCAACCTAACTAAATCCCAAGTCTGGTTATGCATTAAGGAGTCCATCTCTTCTTCCATGGCTACCTCCCACTTCTTCCTGCTTTCAACCTGCATTGCTTCTTCATAACATTTGGGTTCACCAGAATCAGTCAACAATAAATAATATAATGAAGGAGAGTATCGTTCAGGGGGTCTACTTATCTTGGTAGATATTCTAACACCACTTTCAGGTGTTTTGGGTGCCTGTTGTTGTTGTGGTGGTTGGTGTTGTTGTGGTTGTTGATTATTATTATTTTCAGGCACCTTTCCTTTTTTAGTGATTTCATCAAGAACTATGTATTCCTTGTTTTCCTTTTCCTGTTTCTTTTCCTGCAACTGATTCTTATACAAGACCTTTTCATTGAATATTACATCTCTGCTCCTAATGATTTTGTGATTTTCGTAATCATATAAGCGATAACCAAAATCATTAACACCATATCCAATAAAGGTACATTTCTTTGACTTTGCCTCAAGATTTGTTCTATTTTCTTTATCAATATGGACAAAGACCTCACAACCAAAAGGCTTTAAAAAGGAGTAGTTTACCTTTTTACCTGTCCATGCTTCCTCCGGAACACCGCCATCCAAGGAACTTGAAGGCCCACTGTTTATTAGATAAACAACAATATTTACAGCATCTGCCCAAAACTGTAAAGGCAATCCTGCATGCAATCTCATGCACCTTGCACGCTCCATGATTGTTCTGTTCATCCTTTCTGACACACCATTTTCTTGTGGTGTTCTTGGAACTGTTTTCTCTCTGCGAATTCCATGCTCTGAACAGTACCTATCAAACTCCTTGCTGCAATATTCACCGCCATTGTCTGATCTAAGACACTTCAATTTCTTTCCTGTCTCAATCTCAACCAAAGCTTTCCATTTCTTGAAAGTATCAAATACATCAGATTTACTCTTAATACAATAAATCCAAGTTTTTCTAGTTGCATCATCAATAAAAGTAACATAATAACGAGAGCCACCGAGAGATGATACCTGAGCAAGTCCCCATACATCTGTATGCACAAGCTCTAATATTTCATTCTTCTTTTCTTTCCCAACTCTGAGAAATCTGACTCTCTTCTGTTTTCCATAAATGCAATTCTCACAGAAGTCCAAATCAACATTCTTCAAACCCGGCAACAAATTCCTTGAGTGAAGAATCTTCAGCCCCTTTCACTCATGTGTCCGAGCCTATGATGCCATAATGCTGCATCTGCTCCTTTGGAAGTTAAAGCATTAACAGAGGTAGAAATACCATTGCATAAATACAATGTACCAACCTTTTCGCCTTTTGCTATTACCAGGGCTCCTTTGGTGGCCTTCAAGGCTTTATCTATGAAAGATGTCACACAACCTTCATCGCCTAACTGCCCTGTTGAAATCAGATTTTTCTTTAGATCTGGAACATGCCTTACCTCCTTTAATAGACATTGGTTTCCATTCTGCTGTTTTAAATGAACCTTACCCATTCCAACAATTTACAGGGTTTATCATCACCCAGACGAACTTGTCCAAAATCTCCTTGAACATAGTCATGAAAGTATTTCTTATCAGGTGTGGCATGGAATGAAGCCCCTGAATCTACCACCCAGGAATCAATAATATTTTCGAAAGAAGGAATCAAAGCATCTTGTAACACCTCACCTGTCACATTTGCTTCATGATTGTTTTCTTGCTGTGCATATCCTTCTTTTCCCTTCCAAGATCTACAGTCTTTCTTTCCACATTTCCAGCAAACTATCCCCGATCTAGACTTGGATCTGCCTTTCCTTGATTTACTGCGATATCCTGAGCTCTTTCCTCTTTCCATTTTTCTTCCTCTAGACTCTGCACTCAAAGCATTTCCCGATGTCTCACCTGAGCGTTTCCGTCGAATTTCCTCGCTAAGGATAGCACTGACAACATCATCAAACTTTAAAGTACTAGATCCAGAAACAGAGTTACTAATGGCCATTACCAAACCATTCCAACTTTCTGGTAATGAGCACAAGAATAACAGAGCTCTAACTTCATCATCAAAGTTTACCCCTGTAGAACTCAACTGACTTGTAACTGTATTAAAATCATTTAAATGGTTTGCAACAGATCCACCTTCCGACATATTCATATTAAATAATCGTTTCATAAGAAATACCTTGTTTGAGGCCGAGGGTTTTTCATATAGTTTCGACAACGTCTGCATCAAACCCTCTGTCGTGGTTTCCTTCGAAATGTTGAAGGCGACTAATGCAGCAAGGCACAACCGTATTGTTTCGAGTGCCTTTCTATCGAGAAGGTTCCATTCTTCGTCTTTCATACTCGTCGGCATCTTTGTTTTTCCGCCCAATGGTAGGTATAGATCTTTCTGATACAAATAATCTTCCATCTGCATCTTCCACGGTGAGAAGTTTTGGCCATTAAATTTCTCAACCCTAAACTTACCATCTTTCGCCATTGCTCCCACTCGAACCAGGAACCCTTCTTTCCTGCGAGTTTATTAGCGAAATAGACCTTCGGCTCTTATACCAGTTTTTAGAAAATTATATATTACGGAGAAATGGAACACATAAAATATTCTAGAAATATAAACACAGAAAATGCACAAAACAAGAGAGACACAGATATACGTGGTTCACCCAGTTTGGGCTACGTCCACCCCGAAAAACCAGTCCTTCCTTTCTATTATCCAGCAAAATGAAGAGACACAACCTACAGAAAATCTATTGTAATATCCTCTGTTTTCTCTCACAGTCTCACCTCTCTATTTCTCGCTCACAGGATACACATCTATATCTCAGACTCCAATACAATGGCCTCATACAAAGAGAGGGGTTGCCTTCTAGGGCAAAAAACCCTAAACTAAACATGAGTTCTACTGTCCGATCATTTGCCTAATGAACGGCCCAGATTGACTAGAAATTAATATACTTTTACAAGGCAATTTTACATTTGTTTTTAGCTTCGGGGGCGCTGCCCCCGAGCCCCAGCCTGGGGACCGCTGGCCCCTGGACCCCCCAGCCGAGGGGGATCAGCCCCCTCAGACCCCGCCGAGGGGGAGAAGTCCCCCCCATGTGGAGGGGTGTACAAACTTCCTCGGGTATACATCTGGCTAAAACAAAGACCTCTAAACAATCATGCTCCACACACAACAATCTCCCACTTGGAGAATGATTGTAGAAACTCCACCGCTGCTTCATTTGCTGGACAATGACTTCTCTTTGGACCTGGTTGTTTCTCATCTTCATCGTCATCCTTGAAGACCAATTGAAACTGAGAATATTCTCAGTTTCTCCCTGGTTACAACTTTTGTTAGCATATTTGTAGGATTCTGGCTAGTCTGTATCTTTTCCAGCTTCAACTCTCCATCTTCCAACACTGATCGTATGAAATGGTACTTGAGCTGTATGTGTTTAGTTGTAGAATGAAATGCTGAGTTCTTTGCAAGATGAATGGCACTTTGGCTATCACTGTATAATGTGCCCATATCATGCTCCTTACCCAATTCACCCATAAACCTTTGTAACCAAATCATTTCTTTACTAGCCTCTGTAGCAGCAACATACTCTTCTTCTGTTGTTGAACATGCAACAACACTTTGGATTTTTGAAATCCAACTGACAGTTGTTCCACCAATAGTAAATACATATCCTGTAGTGCTCCTCCTGTTATCGCTGTCACCTGCCATATCTGCATCAACATATCCCTGTAGAGAAATGTTTGCACCACCAAAGCATAATGCTTGATTTGCGGTACCTTTCAAATATCTGAGAAACCATTTCACTGCCATCCAATGATCCTTTCCTATATTGTTCATGTACCTGCTTACAACTCCCACTGCATGTGCAATATCAAGCCTTGTGCAGACCATTGCATACATTAAAGCTTCCAACCGCTGATGCATATGGAACTTTAGACATATAATCCATGTCTTCTTGGGTCTTTGGGCACATTTCCTTACTAAGTTTGAAATGGCTAGCAAAAGGTGTACTAACTGGTTTTGCATTGTTCATATTAAATCTTTTCAACACCTTTTGTATGTACTCATTCTGAGACAATGTTAATTTGCGATTCTTCTTGTCTCTAGTGATTCTCATACCAAGGATTTGTTTTGCAGCTCCCAAATCCTTCATTGCGAATGAATTTGCCAATTTTCTTTTGAGTACATTTATTTCATGCATGTTAGATCCTGCAACAAGCATGTCATCCACATACAATAACAATATAATATAGTTACCATCATTTTGCTTTTTCAGATAAACACAATGATCAGAGTGACATCTATTATAACCTTGTTTAGACATAAACTTGTCAAATTTTGGATACCTCTGATTTGGAGCCTGTTTTAAGCCATACAAGCTCTTCTTCAACCTGCACACTAGTTTCTCCTTCCCTTTCACCTCATATCCTTGTGGCTGCTGCATATATATCTCTTCCTCCAAATCCCCATGGAGAAAGGTTGTCTTTACATCTAACTGCTCAAGATGCAAATCTTCAGCTGCTACAAGACTTAAAATAGTTCTGATTGAAGTCATTTTAACAACAGGAGAAAATATTTCATCAAAATCAATACCTTTCTTCTGTGTAAACCCCTTCACCACAAGTCTAGCTTTGTACCTCTGTTTTCCTCCATCTTCTTCCTTCAGCCTGTAAACCCATTTATTATTCAACGTAGTTTTTCCTACAGGCAACCCGAAAAAATCCCAAGTCTGGTTATGCATTAAGGAGTCCATCTCTTCTTCCATGGCTACCTCCCACTTCTTCCTGATTTCAACCTGCATTGCTTCTTCATAACATTCGGGTTCACCAGAATCAGTCAACAATAAATAATATAATGAAGGAGAGTATCGTTCAGGGGGTCTACCTATCCTGGTAGATCTTCTAACACCACTTTCAGGTGTTTGGGGTGCCTGTTGTTGTTGTGGTGGTTGTTGTTGTTGTGGTTGTTGATTATTATTATTTTCAGGCACCTTTCCTTTTTCAGTGATTTCATCAAGAACTGTGTATTCCTTGTTTTCCTTTTCCTGTTTCTTTTCCTGCAACTGATTCTTATACAAGACCTTTTCATTGAATATTACATCTCTGCTCCTAATGATTTTGTGATTTTCGTAATCATATAAGCGATAACCAAAATCATTAACACCATATCGAATAAAGGTACATTTCTTTGACTTTGCCTCAAGCTTTGTTCTATTTTCGTTATCAATATGGACAAAGACCTCACAACCAAAAGGCTTTAAAAAGGAGTAGTTTACCTTTTTACCTGTCCATGCTTCCTCCGGAACACCACCATCCAAGGAACTTGAAAGCCCTCTATTTATTAGATAAACATCAGTATCTACAGCATCTGCCCAAAACTGTAAAGGCAATCCTGCATGCAATCTCATGCACCTTGCACGCTCCATGATTGTTCTGTTCATCCTTTCTGACACACCATTTTCTTGTGGTGTTCTTGGAACTGTCTTCTCTCTGCAAATTCCATGCTCTGAACAGTACCTATCAAACTCTTTGCTGCAATATTCACCGCCATTGTCTGATCTAAGACACTTCAATTTCTTTCCTGTCTCAATCTCAACCAAAGCTTTCCATTTTTTGAAAGTATCAAATACATCAGATTTATTCTTAATACAATAAATCCAAGTTTTTCTAGTTGCATCATCAATAAAAGTAACATAATAACAAGAGCCACCGAGAGATGATACCTGAGCAGGTCCACATACATCTGTATGCACAAGCTCTAATTTTTCATTCTTTTTTTCTTTCCCAACTCTAAGAAATCTGACTCTCTTCTGTTTTCCATAAATGCAATTATCACAGAAGTCAAAATCAACATTCTTCAAACTCGGCAACAAATTCCTTGAGTGAAGAATCTTCATCCCCTTTTCACTCATGTGTCTGATCCTATGATGCCATAATGCTGCATCTGCTCCTTTGGAAGTTAAAGCATTAACAGAGTTAGAAATACCATTGCATAAATACAATGTACCAAACTTTTCGCCTTTTGCTATTACCAGGGCTCCTTTGGTGACCTTCCAAGCTTTATCTGTGAAAGTTGTCACACAACCTTCACTGCCTAACTGCCCTGTTGAAATCATATTTTTCTTTAGATCTGGAACATGCCTTACCTCCCTTAATAGCCATTGGTTTCCTTTCTACTGTTTTACAAGAACCTTACCCATTCCAACGATTTTACAGGGTTTATCATCACCCAGAAAAACTTGCCCAAAATGTCCTTGAACATAGTCATGAAAGTATTTCTTATCAGGTGTGGCATGGAATGACGCCCCTGAAACTACCACCCAGGAATCAGTAATATTTTCGGAAGAAAGAATCAAAGCATCTTGTAACACCTCACCTGTCACATTTGCTTCATGATTGTTTTCTTGTTGTGCATCTCCTTCTTTTCCATTCCGAGATCTACAGTCTTTCTTTAGGTCTCCTTTCTTTCCACATTTCCAGCACACTATCCCCGATCTGGACTTGGATCTGCCTTTCCTTGATTTACTGTGATATCCTGAACTCTTTCCTCTTTCCATTTTTCTTCCTCTAGACTCTACACTCAAAGCATTTCTCGATGTCTCACCGGAGCTTTTCCGTCGCATTTCCTCGCTAAGGATAGCACCGACAACATCATCAAACTTTAAAGTACTAGATCCAGAAACGGAGTTACTAATGGCCATTACCAAACCATTCCAACTTTCTGGTAATGAGCACAAGAATAACAGAGCTCTAACTTCATCATCAAATTTTACCCCTACAGAAATTAACTGACTTGTAACTGTATTAAAATCATTTAAATGGTTTGCAATAGATCCACCTTCCGACATATTCATATTAATTAACCGTTTCATAAGAAATACCTTGTTTGAGGCCGAGGGTTTTTCACATAGTTTCAACAACGTCTGCATCAAACCCTCTGTCGTGGTTTCCTTTGAAATGTTGAAGGCGACTAACGCAGCAAGGCACAACCGTATTGTTCCGAGTGCCTTTCTATCGAGAAGGTTCCATTCTTCATCTTTCATACCTGTCCGCATCTTTTTTTTTCCGCCCAATGGTAGGTATATATCTTTTTGATACAGATAATCTTCCATCTCCATCTTACACAGCGAGAAGTTTTGGCCGTTAAATTTCTCGACCCTAAACTTACCATCTTCCGCACTTGCTCCCACTCGAACCAGGACCCTTCTTTCCTGCGAGTTTATTAGCCAAATAGACCTTCGGCTCTGATACCAGTTGTTAGAAAATTATATATTACGGAGCAATGGAACACATAAAATATTGCAGAAATATAAACACAGAAAACGCACAAAACAAGAGAGACACAGATATACGTGGTTCACCTAGTTTGGGCTACGTCCACCCCGAGCAGCCAGTCCTTCCTTTCTATTATCTAGCAAAATGAAGAGACAAAACCTATAACAAATCCGCTGTAATATCCTCTGTTTTCTCTCACAGTCTCACCTCTCTGTTTCTCGCTCACAGAATACACATCTATATCTCAGCCTCCAATACAATGCCCTCATACAAAGAGAGGGGTTTCCTTCTAGGGCAAAAGACCCTAAACTAAACATAAGTTCTACCGTCAGATCATCTGCCTAATGAATGGCCCAGATTGACTAGAAATTACTATACTTTTACAAGGCAATTTTACAATTGTTTTTAGCTTCGGGGGCGCTGCCCCCAAGCCCCCGCCGGGGGACCACTGGCCCCCGGACCCCCCAGCCGGGGGGGATTGGCCTCCCCGAACCCCCACGGGGGGGACAAGTCCCCCCCGCGTGGAGGGGTGTACAAACTTCCTAGGGTATACATCCGGCTGAAACAAAGACCTCTGAACAATCATGCTCCACACACAACAATCTCCCACTTGGAGAATGATTGTAGAAACTCCACCGTTGCTTCATTTGCTGGACAATGACTCCTCTTTGGACCTAGTTGTTTCTCATCTTCATCGTCATCCTGGAAGACCAATTGAAACTGAGCATATTCTCAGTTTCTCCCTAGTTACAACTTTTGTTAGCATATCTGCAGGATTCTGGCTAGTGTGTATCTTTTCCAGCTTCAACTCTCCATCTTCCAACACTGATCATATGAAATGGTACTTGAGCTGTATGTGTTTAGTCCTAGAATGAAATGTTGAGTTCTTTGAAAGATGAATGGCACTTTGGCTATCACTGTATAACATGCCCATATCATGCTCCTTACCCAATTCACCCATAAACCTTTTTAACCAAATCATTTCTTTACTAGCCTCTGTAGTAGCAACATACTTTGCTTCTGTTGTTGAAAGTGCAACAACACTTTGGATTTTTGAAATCCAACTGACAGCTGTTCCACCAACATTAAATACATATCCTGTAGTACTCCTCCTGTTATCCCTGTCACCTGCCATATCTGCATCAACATATCCCTGTAGAGAAATGTTTGCACCACCAAAGCATAATGCTTGATTTGTGGTACCTTTCAAATATCTGAGAATCCATTTCACTGCCATCCAATGTTCCTTTCCTGGATTGTTCATGTACCTGCTTACAACTCCCACTGCATGTGCAATATCAGGCCTTGTGCAGACCATTGCATACATGAAGCTTCCAACTGCTGATGCATATGGAACTTTAGACATATAATCCATGTCTTCTTGGGTCTTTGGGCACATTTCCTTACTAAGTTTGAAATGGCTAGCAAAAGGTGTACTAACTGGTTTTGCATTGTGCATATTAAATCTTTTCAACACCTTTTGTATGTACTCATTCTGAGACAATGTTAATTTGCAATTTTTCCTGTCTCCAGTGATTCTCATACCAAGGATTTGTTTTGTAGCTCCCAAATCCTTCATTGCGAATGAATTTGCCAATTTTCTTTTGAGTACATTTATTTCCTGCATGTTAGATCCTGCAACAAGCATGTCATCCACATACAATAACAATATAATATAACTACCATCATTTTGCTTTTTCAGATAAACACAATGATCAGAGTGACATCTAGTATAACCTTGTTCAGACATAAACTTGTCAAATTTTAGATACCACTGCCTTGGAGCCTATTTTAAGCCATACAAGCTCTTCTTCAACCTGCACACTAGTTTCTCCTTCCCTTTCACCTCATATCCTTGTGGCTGCTGCATATATATCTCTTCCTCCAAATCCCCATGGAGAAAGGCTGTCTTTACATCTAACTGCTCAAGATGCAAATATTCAGCTGCTACAAGACTTAAAATAGTTCTGATTGAAGTCATTTTAACAACAGGAGAAAATATTTCATCAAAATCAATACCTTTCTTCTGTGCAAACCCCTTCACCACAAGTCTAGCTTTGTACCTCTATTTTCCTCCATCTTCTTCCTTTAGCCTATAAACCCATTTATTCTTCAATGTAGTTTTTCCTGCAGGCAACCTGACTAAATCCCAAGTCTGGTTATGCATTAAGGAGTCCATCTCTTCTTCCATGGCTACCTCCCACTTCTTCCTGCTTTCAACCTGCATTGCTTCTTCATAACATTCGGGTTCACCAGAATTAGTCAACAATAAATAATATAATGAAGGAGAGTATCGTTCAGGGGGTCTACTTATCCTGGTAGATCTTCTAACACAACTTTCAGGTGTTTGGGGTGCCTGTTGTTGTTTTGGTGGTTGTTGTTTTTGTTGTTGTTGATTATTATTATTTTTAGGCACCTTTCCTTTTTCAGTGATTTCATGAAGAACTGCGTATTCCTTGTTTTCCTTTTCCTGTTTCTTTTCCTGCAACTGATTTTTATACAAGACCTTTTCATTGAATATTACATCTCTACTCCTAATGATTTTGTGATTTCCGTAATCATATAAGCAATAACCAAAATCATTAACACCATATCCAATAAAGGTACATTTCTTTGACTTTGCCTCAAGCTTTGTTCTGTTTTCATTATCAATATGGACAAAGGCCTCACAACCAAAAGGCTTTAAAAAGGAGTAGTTTACCTTTTTACCTATCCATGCTTCCTCCGGAACACCACCATCCAGGGAACTTGAAGGCCCTCTATTTATTAGATAAACAGCAGTATCTACAGCATCTGCCCAAAACTGTAAAGGCAATCCTGCATGCAATCTCATGCACCTTGCACGCTCCATGATTGTTCTGTTCATCCTTTTTGACACACCATTTTCTTGTGGTGTTCTTGGAACTGCCTTCTCTCTGCGAATTCCATGCTCTGAACAGTACCTATCAAACTCTTTGCTGCAATATTCACCGCCATTGTCTGATCTAAGACACTTCAATTTCTTTCCTGTCTCAATCTCAGCCAAAGATTTCCATTTCTTGAAAGTATCAAATACATCAGATTTATTCTTAATACAATAAATCCAAGTTTTTCTAGTTGCATCATCAATAAAAGTAACATAATAATGAGAGCCACCGAGAGATGATACCTGAGCAGGTCCACATACATCTGTATGCACAAGCTCTAATTTTTCATTCTTCTTTTCTTTCCCAACTCTAAGAAATCTGACTCTCTTCTGTTTTCCATAAATGCAATTCTCACAGAAGTCCAAATCAACATTCTTCAAACCCGGCAACAAATTCCTTGAGTGAAGGATCTTCATCCCCTTTTCACTCATGTGTCCGAGCCTATGATGCCATAATTCTGCATCTGCTCCTTTGGAAGTTAAAGCATTAACAGAGTTAGAAATACCATTGCATAAATACAATGTACCAACCTTTTCGCCTTTTGATATTACCAGGGCTCCTTTGGTGACCTTCTAAGCTTTATCTGTGGAAGTTGTCACACAACCTTCATCGCCTAACTGCCCTGTTGAAATCAGATTTTTCTTTAGATCTGGAACATTCCTTACCTCCTTTAATAGCCATTGGTTTCCATTCTACTGTTTTACAAGAACCTTACCCATTCCAACGGTTTTACAGGGTTTATCATCACCCAGACAAACTTGTCCAAAATGTCCTAGAACATAGTCATGAAAGTATTTCTTATTAGGCGTGGCATGGAATGAAGCCCCTGAATCTACCACCCAGGAATCAGTAATATTTTCGAAAGAAAGAATCAAAGCATCTTGTAACACCTCACCTGTCACATTTGCTTGATGATTGTTTTCTTGCTGTGCATCTCCTTCTTTTCCCTTCCGAGATCTACAGTCTTTCTTTAGGTGTCCTTTCTTTCCACATTTCCAGCACACTATCCCCTATCTGGACTTGGATCTGCCTTTCCTTGATTTACTGCGATATCTTGAGCTCTTTCCTCTTTCCATTTTTCTTCCTCTAGACTCTGCACTCAAAGCATTTCCCGATGTCTCACCAGAGCTTTTTCGTCGCATTTCCTCGCTAAGGATAGCACCAACAACATCATCAAACTTTAAAGTACTAAATCTAGAAACGGAGTTACTAATGGCCATTACCAAACCATTCCAACTTTCTGGTAATGAGCACAAGAATAACAGAGCTCTAACTTCATCATCAAAGTTTACCCCTACAGAACTTAACTGACTTGTAACTATATTAAAATCATTTAAATGGTTTGCAATAGATCCACCTTCCGACATATTCATATTAAATAACCGTTTCATAAGAAATACCTTGTTTGAGTTTGAGGGTTTTCATATAGTGTTACCGGGAAAAGTGTCTATTTAGAACTGCTCTATCCCACTAAGGTGTGAATGCTGCCTTAGAAGCAAACAGAGAAAAACTACTTTTGTACTTCCTTTATGAATTATAGATAGAGAGGAATAGAAAGAACCAACCTGTCTCTTGCGCTAATCCTTTGATCCAATTCCTCTCTTCTTTGATAGTCTCCAGCTACCTGCTCCCTTGCTTGCCCAGCTTCACAAAGTACCTGTAAGATCACAGAAGAAGAGCACTATATAAAGACAAGGATCTATATTCATAAACAACTTAGGATCAGATTTAAGTTAACCACACCAAATGTAACAAGCACCAATGATACAAAAGCATGGAGGAAAGCTCAAATAGTTTTTATTGATAAGCAAGAAAAGATCCAGGAGGAGTTACAACCAGTGGTTCCGACCCAGCATCAACCTCCCAGCAAAGAAGCCCCTCTTCACCTCCAACAAAGCATAAATCACCCAACAATCTGATGTTTGTCTCTAGAAACCAACAGCAATTCCTTACAATATGCAAAATTCCAGCCTCTAACCTCTGGATTTTTGGGATGAGAGATCTTTATATAGATATTTGCAAAGGTGTGAGTCAGCTCTGGGTTTTTGATTAGTGTCTTCTCTCTGATAGTTCTTGATGCCACTTGGAGATCTCATTGATCTCTTACTCATCCTTGGGAAATTCTGAGAGGCAAGTGTCCCAGGAGAAGTTTCTGGAAGATTCCATGATCATCCACCTCGCAAACTATCTCCGCCACTTGTCTTTTCTCGTCCATCGCACCCCATAGAAGGGCTTTTTGAAATGAAATGCACTTCCCATGTGTACAAGGTGCAATACATCGCACTCTGGCCATGGAGCAACTGCAATGATCCATTTTTGACTAGTTCTGAGTAGTTTTTCATGGAGAACTTCTGGGAGAAGCTGTGATCTTTTGACCTTGTTCCTTTAGGGGTTAGAGCAACACTTTTAGGGACTTAGGAGCCCTTGGTTTATGGACATTTCATGCTTGGGGTTGTAGGGCACAAAAATGTCTATAACAGTTGCCCCTTAAAGTATGAGGCCGTTAACCTTTTGGTGTCGGGTGAAATGCTTTATTATGAGGATCCGAAGTTCTTTCAATGCTGGGAGGAGACCTATAATAAGATACAATACAATACATTATCTTCATAATATTTTCATGATCTAGCTGAGGCGGGCATTCCCATGCTCAGCTTTATAAATTCATTTTCATGTACATAGGACAGACAATCGTCTGAGTGTAGACTGATGATTCTGATAGAGCCATCATCCTTTTGAGTGGATGATTATCTGTGCGACAATGATGTACATTTAATGTCTTTATTTCCCTGAATATATATTGCAGCCCGGATGGATGAAACTAGATCCGGGGTCTTCAATCTCGTCTGATCTTCACTCGAAGTACAAGTCGATCCATGTGAGAAATGTTCTGAAGTCGAACATGGAAAGACATCGCTTGATTACCAGTCAATGATGTAAACTGTTAACAAGCGCGAGAGGAATCACTGATAATGATAATGACCCTCAAGGTAATGCAGTACAATTCATGTGGTGTGAATAAAGGACTTGGCGTCGAACACCACGCAAAATCTTTCGGTCGAAGGCCATTGATGTAAACCTGTCGCCGGAAGTGAGAAACTTGCCATTGAGGCATGCAAGCTTCAAAGTACTGAATGGGGTGTTCCTAGATCAACCTCTTGGATAATGAGTTGATGTCGACAAGAAGTGATCCGTCACAGGAGGGCCTTAATGAATCCCAAATCAATGACACGGAACGGAGAAAATGATTTTAATGGAGGTGAAAAAGATCTGGTGATATAAGGTTCAGGGTGGTGGTCATGAAAGAATGGAGTATAATGTATGGTAGTGGGTGAGACACAGGTGAATTCACTAAATGACTTCTCTTGAACATATCGGCGACACTGATGTGATGGATTGGTAGCATTAACCCCAAATGTGGATGGTATGGCGTGACCATGGTGATGTGACCGGTGAATGAAACAACCCAACCCGACTCGGACACAGAGTGGAAGTGTCATGTTCAAGAGCGACTTGCTACCAACAAAGTTTCTTTGAGTTTTCTTCCCAATTTTTCCCCAGTCATTTCTGACCAGTACCTCTTTATTTTTTTCAAGCTTGAGGAGGATAACATATGCTTGTTCTATAATTTGCCCTTCAGGCAAACCCATCGCTATGTTTTAACGAGCCTAGCGATAGTGAAACTCGTTCTCGTCTATAGACAAGTTTTTCGCTATTAATATTTTTAACGAGTTTAACGACAAAGATAACTCGGTCCTTTTCAATTTTAGAGAGTCTGAAAAGGAACATAAAGGTAACTCCAAAATTCCTTTTTCGTCATCTAATCCCTTAAGTCCGAAAAAGTATAAAACAATACAAAAGGGATGAATTTTCGATACTTTTAACGAGCCGAACAAAACAAGTGCTCGATCTTTTTGTGTAATAATCCATCAGGTCCAAAAATATTAAAATCTAGAGGAGGGATAGCACTTCCTGTCCCTTTAACGAGCTGGAGAGGCCAACGGCTCGGCAATCTTTTCATATTTTACGAGTCAGTTGAAAAGAGCTTAAAGGAGACTCGTCTTTTGAGGAACGAGTGATAAAACGGGTAGCAGCTGATTCCAGGTAAGGTTTCGAATTTCCCAATCACGGTAGTGTCACAAGGATGGCTAGTGAAATCACTCTTCGCAGCTGTTCCTCAAAATGGGTAAACAATCAAATGGAGGTGAATGATTGGCCAATGAAAAAGTGGAGGTGACGGTGCAAACACGACCAAGGCTTTAATGGCTGAAGTACTACATTCATGATGGTTATTTACCGGGGAATAGTTCATTTTTTAAGGAGCTTAAATGTGGGGGGAAAAATTTGCTCATCCCTTATGTTTATTTTTTAACGAGCTTGAACTATGTGCTAAAACTGCTCGATGCGGGTTTATTTTTTAACGAGCTTGAACCCTGCAGTAACACTGCTCATGGCGGGTTTATTTTTTAATGAGCTTGAACCCTTTGGTAACAGTGCTCATGATAAGTTTGCATGCCCCCAGCATAATAATGCAAATCGAGGTGCATGCCCCCCAAGCTTCATTGCATTCAACTCGGTGGTTGGAATGAAGGTTTACCTTTGAGATTTGGAAAGGGGATTTGTTTCATTTTTTAATGAGGTTGACACAGTAATAGAACCATCCTCAAGACTCCTTGTTTCATTTTTTAACGAGGTCAACACGAGATAAGAACCATCCTCGAAATCCACCATATTTACAGTATTTGATAGAGAATCAAAAACTGAAGGATGATTAAGGTTGCTGGAATAATATTCGTGGTAATTTGAAAGACGGGAGCGATGGTGGTAATCTTCCCATGGTGCCTCTCCTATCATTGAATGAATGATTCCTTCGTCTGTTGAATTTACATGTGACGAAGGATTTGAAGAGGTGCCATATTCCTTAGACCTATCTATCCAAACACTCGATGAGCGTTGATTTGGGTTTGCCCCCAAGGCCAAGAAAATTGATTGCTACAATATTTCTAAAATGGTGATGATCCATGCTGACAAAATGTTTAGGAATCTTCTGAATCCATTAGATATAGAAGATTTCATATTCCACTGTGGCCACTTCCACCAGATTACTTGGAGGCGGTAGGGAAAAAGTACCCATTAAGGCAGGGTCTCTTAGGAGACCTACTCCAATATTTTGGAGCGAATGATTGCTTCCATGGATCATTGGAATGCTTCTCGTAACTTGTGAACTGTTGGGGAGAAATGTTTGTTGGTCGACGATTGTAATTCCTCCTTGGAAGGGAAATGCAATCTTCCTGAAGTAGGTCGACACAACTGTGGCCATGGCATATATCCAGGGCCTTCCCAGTAGGATGTTGTAATCGAGGTTTCCGTCGATTACTTTAACATCAATTTCTACTGTTTTACCCCCCAGTTCAACTTGCAAGTTACTTAAAATCCCGTATGGAGTGTATGATCGTCCATCAAATGCTTTTAACATTGCTAACGATCGTGACAAGGGTGGTGAGCCTAAATTTTTCCAGCAACTCATTGACATAATACATGTGGATGCCCCCTCATCAATAATTGTTCGATGAACAGTTTTGTTGAGGGATTTCACTTGAATAAGGAAAGCTAGTTGAGCTGGTAACTGAGGGTCATATCCTTTATGATCAAAGGCCACAAGATTGGAATCCATTGGGTCAATCCCACCTATTGCTGCTAATAAAGCTTGCTCTTGGGAGAGGAAATTTTACGGTACCTCAAGTGTCGACATAGTGGACGGCGATTGGGCCAGGTCCTCTATTATATTATAATTCTGTGCTACTTTTGCACGAGGATTAAATGTCAACTTGTGTACTATTCCCTTTGGCGACTTTATCATCGGTACATGAATGATGGGTGGCACAACTTCGGTCGAAGTTGTTGTCGAACTACTAGGTTGATCTTTATCCTTGTTGTTCGATAGTTGTGGATTCCCGTAATCTTTATTCCTTATCGTTATCAAAGAATCATTTTGTTGTTTCGAAACTGACAACATAAGCACTTGGGATCGGGAAGTATTTTGATTAGCAACCAGTTTGGTCCCTGGGTTTGGAAACAGATCAGTCAATACCGCTGAGGTTTTTGAACTCTTAAAGAGCTTCTTAACTTCAGCTTTATGTGGACAATCTCTCGTCTGATGATCCTCATCGCATATGTGACACCCCGCAGGGGGTTTCCTTTGCCCAGAAGGGTTTGCAGAAGCTTTTTCAGGAGACGACTCATCCTGCTTCTTTTTTCTCCCTTTCTTTTTCTTCTTGCCCCCTGGTTGCTTCAGTTGTTTGCCCTTGTTGGTCGACACGGCATTTACTTCCGAGGCAAGAAGTTCCTCTTTTGCATTTTGACTAGAAATCTTACGGGCCTTTTTGGATGTAGCCTTTGTCGATTTCGCGTCTGTTGCGCCAATCACGCCATCTCTGGCATGAGAGTCATTGTTTGATTTAGGAGGAGGAGGAACTAAGAATTTCGGTCTAGGGGCTTCAGGTATTTTATCGTAGAGCGTGCCAGACTAAGTGTAAATCAAGTCCAAATATTGCGCACGAGCGATAACTTGCTCTTCTGTGACGACTCCCCCTTTTGCCACATCTTCCGTGATGGAAGGTAGTAATGACTTGATAAACCATTCAGCTAAGAGCTGATCGAGGACATATGTTTTTACCATTCTACAACGACGTTGCCACTCATGTATATGATCAGAGATGTGAGTGGCCGTTGTCTGTTTGAAGTTGGTAAGAAGTTCTGTTCCCGTTTCGTACCTTATTGGTAACTGAAAATGGGTTAAAACGGTCATGGCTAAGGTACTGAAGTTGTCGAATGAAGCTCTAGGAAATTCGATATACCATTTTGCTGCCGGACCAGTTAACATCCTTTGAAAAAGGCGAAGCCTAATTGAATCATCGTTTAGGGTGTTTGATGAACACCACAGATGAAATGTCATCACATGATTCGACGGGTCTTCACCCAGATTTCCATTAAATTTAGGAATATCTGACGGAAGTTTATGCGGAATCGCTGGCCACCAAGGGGCATAAGCAATTGGATCATTCGTCAGTCGGTTTAGATCTGGTAATTCTAGAGTTGCTACAAAGGGCAACTGTTGATTCACGTTAGGCGAAGCATACCCAGGATAAGATGGAATCGCCTGAGCAGTGGGTCTTTGCATACCAGCATAATGTATTTGATGCTGGCATCTTTGACAAGGTTGATGGGCATAACCATTATAGTATGGTTGTTGATAACCGCTTTGGAAATGCAGTTGCCCATTACTTACAAAGACTTGTTGCTTAGGTCCTTGATATGATTGCTGGAATTGCGGTTGTTGAGATTGAACCAGCCCTGGTTGTTGGACTATTTGCTGTTGTCCAATACTGGATGATTTACCAAGATGAGGAGTCATAGTACTTGTTTGAGCCTGAGTCACTCCAAATAAGGAGGCACTAACCTGAGGTTGTGATTGAGTCGTTGAGACAAGAGGCTGTTGTATTGCAACCTGAGAAGCTTGGGGTTGACATACAACAGGTAGCGCTTGTACTTGCGACACAGTCACCATAGCAGGTATAGTGGGAATATTCAACATAGGGTGGACTGGTTGCATTGAATATACAACCCTTGGTTGCTGAGGCAGTATTGGTACCCAACCGCTGGATGTAATTCCAGTTTGACCTGAATTTTGTTGTAAACTCCCACATGGTTGTTCTCCGGGAGGGAACAATGAAAAGGTATACTGCCCTCCATATGGTGGTAATCCAGTACTTAAAGGGTATATTGGCCTTTTAAGACACATTGGATCGATTTGTTGTGTGTCAACGTAAGAAATACCAGATGATAATCCGGATGAAGAAATAGGAACTGACCATGTCGTCGAAACAATCCCTGATTGGACTTTGGCTTGTTGTTGATAACTTGCCGGGATAGATGATATACCATTGAACATCATTGGAGTAGCAGCTGGAGGCTCTACCACTGCTGCGTCGGATGACACAGTCCTGGATGTCGACAGTTGTTCAAACATATCTATTCTATCCAAAAGATTTTCTAGCGATTCTACAAGAACTTGCGATGAAAAGAGACTAACTTCGAAGACCAACGAGGGAATGGTGATGATTATTCCGTTTAAAATAAATTTTAGACGCTTTGACACAACTTGTTTTTTCAATTTTTAAGGGTCGAGAAAAAACAAAAGATGACTCTAGTCTCCTTCGATTTTTAATGACCCTGAAGTGACAAGTGCTCAGATGGACCTTTTCCGTTAAGGAGTCTGAAAAGGAACGAAAGGGACTACTCTGGAGATCTAGGTAGAGGGAGTACCAAACCAATCGCAAAACTGCAGAATACTTTTTACAGTACGGCAGTCAATCTTCCCGAATGCTATGTTCAATGCATTGCGATTGATAGGGCGGCAGACACGACTTCCTAAGGATAAAGGATTTAAGCCTATAGGGGTCTCCCAAAATATACTTGACGGTACGTGGGAGCACAAGTCCGTAGTAGCACTTATCGTCTCAAAGTGGAGGAATCACCCAACCATCAGTGAGGACAACAATTACCAGGCTTTACGACGCCGGAATACGTCTCTAGCCTAGACCTCTAAATGTTGTGCGTTAAGTTCCAAAGTGTTGTTAGATTCATTGAATTTATTTTAAGTTGATCTTGTATATGAAGTTTGCCTTTCAGGTTCACCACGAGATGTAGATGTAATTCCTAAAATGCAATCTAAAGATGATAAACAAACTTTTATCTCTTTTGTGCAATGAAAATCCTAGCTACTAGGGGAAAAGAAAGACAGAATCTTTTCACAAAGAGCAAAGAGCACACTGTAAATGCACTTTCCTAAATCAAGCCAAACAGACTGTCTATATGCAAATTCACATGCATGTATTTGTTTTCGACTTTCTTAGTATTGATGCTAAAAATAAAATTGATGTACAAATCTGATATTCTTTTCAAGCGACAAATATAAACAAGCTCTTTTTCGAAATAAAAAACAGAGATGATTGCGACACCTTACGATTTTGAAATGAAAAATCGTTTTTGACACTAGAAAATTACAAATTCAGACCAAAGGCAATAGTAACAGTATAATCGTCTATCAACAACAATCAAACTTTCTCCTATGATCGAAATTGACACTTGCGACAGATTCAAATCAAAGGACGACAGTACGACTATTCTACTTTTGCAAAGGAAAACTGTAAACGACTCAACAAACACACAAAAAAATCTACAGTTCTTTTGTACAAAGGAGGCAGAATAACAGCAAGGAAAAGAGGTTTCAAACAGACATATACTGATCACAGGAAGCAAAATTCAGGGATAGAACTGGAAAGAATGAAGAACAAGAACCACAGCTGCACAGAGCTAGTCTGATCAGCGCACCTGTAACACAAAGAATCTAAAATGCAGCGCAGGTTGTCCACTCGGGAAGTGTGCTGAAATTCAGAATCTCTTAACAGTACCTACGCTGGGCCTGAAACAAGACTCTATCCGGGTTCCGAGTCACAGTTTGCAGTTCAGTCCTTGGTTTTTGGCCGAGTAAAAAGCAATCAGTAATGCAACAATCAGGGGTAGATCTAAGGAGGATCTAAGAGCTATCACAAGGGAAATCAGATAGTTTGTGAATTAGTTTTTTAAATCATAAACATATCCAGTGAATGGATTGAAGTAGCAATTATCTACTTTGCATTTGTTATGGCAAATGCAGTTCGAAAACTACTTATAAGTTTATGAAACAAACAACAAAGAGATACACAAACAAACTAATTAGACATTCCCCAATATGGTCGCCATTTTGTTACCGGGAAAAGTGTCTATTTAGAACTTCTCTATCCCACTAAGGTGTGACAGCTGCCTTAGAAACAAACAGAGAAAAACTACTTTTGTACTTCCTTTATGAATTATAGATAGAGAGGAATAGAAAGAACCCACTTGTGTCTTGCGCTAATCCTTTGATCCAATTCCTCTCTTCTTTGATAGTCTCCAGCTACCTGCTCCCTTGCTTGCCCAGCTTCACAAAGCACCTGTAAGATCACAGAAGAAGAGCACTATACAAAGACAAGGATCTATATTCATAAACAACTTAGGATCAGATTTAAGTTAACCACACCAAATGTAACAAGCATCAATGATACAAAAGCATGGAGGAAAACTCAAATAGTTTTTATTGATAAGCAAGAAAAGATCCAGGAGGAGTTACAACCAGTGGTTCCGACCCAGCATCAACCTCCCAGCAAAGAAGCCTCTCTTCAACTCAAGTAAAGCATAAATCACCCAACAATCTGATGTTTGTCTCTAGAAACCAAGAACAATTCCTTACAATATGCAAAATTCCAGCCTCTAACCTCTGGATCTTTGGGAAGAGAGATCCATATATAGATATTTGCAGAGGTGTGAGTCAGCTCTGGGTTTTTGATTAGTGTCTTCTCTCTGATAGTTCTTGATGCCACTTGGAGATCTCATTGATCTCTTACTCATCCTTGGGCGATTCTGAGAGGCAAGTGTCGCAGGAGAAGTTTCTGGAAGATTCCATGATCATCCACCTCGTAAACTATCTCCGCCACTGTCTTTTCTCGTCCATCACACCCCATAGAAGGGATTATTGAAATGCAACGCACTTCCCGTGTGTACAAGGTGCAATGCATCGCACTCTGGCCATGGAGCAAGTGCAATGATCCAGTTTTGACCAGTTATGAGTAGTTTTTCATGGAGAACTTCTGGGAGAAGCTGTAATCTTTTGACCTTGTTCCTTTACGGGTTAGAACAACACTTTTAGGGACTTAGGAACCCTTGGTTTATGGACATTTCATGCTTGGGGTTGTAGGGCACAAAAATGTCTATAACATATAGTTTCGAGAATGTCTGCATCAAACCCTCTGTCGTGGTTTCCTTTGAAATGTTGAAGGCAACTGATGCAGCAAGGCACAACCCTATTGTTACGAGTGCCTTTCTATTGAGAAGGTTCCATTATTCTTCTTTCATACCTATCAACATATTTGTTTTTCTACCCAATGGTAGGTATAGATCTTTTTGATACAGATAATCTTCCATCTGCATCTTCCACAGCAAGAAGTTTTGGCCGTTAAATTTCTCGACCCTAAACTTACCATCTTCCGCCATTGCTCCCACTCGAACAAGGAACCCTTCTTTCCTGCGAGTTTATTAGCCAAATAGACCTTCGGCTCTGATACCAGTTGTTAGAAAATTATATATTATGGAGCAATGGAACACATAAAATATTGCAGAAATATAAACACAAAAAATGCACAAAACAAGAGAGACACAGATATACGTGGTTCACCCAGTTTGGGCTACGTCCACCCCGAATAGCCAGTCCTTCCTTTCTATTACCCAGCAAAATGAAGAGACACAACCTACAGCAAATCCGCTGTAATATCCTCTGTTTTCTCTCACAGTCTCACCTCTCTGTTTATCGCTCACAGAATACACATCTATATCTCAGCCTCCAATACAATGCCCTCATACAAAGAGAGGGGTTGCCTTCTAGGGCAAAAAACCCTAAACTAAACATAAGTTCTATCGTCAGATCATCTGCCTAATGAACGGCCCAGATTGACTAGAAATTACTATGCTTTTACAAGGCAATTTTACATTTGTTTTTAGCTTCGGGGGTGCTGCCCCCAAGCCCCCGCCGGGGGACCGCTGGCCGCCGGACCCCCCAGCTGGGGGGAATCGGCCCCCCCGGACCCCCGCGGGGGGAACAAGTCCCCCCTGCGTGGAGGGGTGTACAAAATTCCTGGGGTATACATCCGGCGTAAACAAAGACCTCTGAAAAATCATGCTCCACACACAACACTATGGGCATACTGCACCACATGTAAGAAGTTAATAGGCCAGACGCCATTTCGGTTAGTCTATGGCGAGGAGGCCGTTATGCCTATGGAATAAATTGTTCCTAGTCTACGAAGAGTGGCAATAACTGGTATGGAAAACCATGGGGCTTTGGAGGAGAGGCTCACACAACTTGAAGAATTCGAAGAGGAATGGTTCTTGGCTGGCTTCCACCAGCAAGTGCAGAAACAACGTGAAAAAGCATGGCATGATGGACATATAAGGTACGCATTTTCAAAGAGAATGATCTAGTACTACTATATGACATTAAATTTGAGAAATTCCTTGAAAAACTATGAATGTACTGGTTGGGACCATATGTCATCAAAGAATTCACCGAAGGGGGCACGGTTTAGCTGGCTAAACCTAATGGGGATCCCTTCCTGGACTGAGCGAATGGCAGTCGCCTGAAGCTCTATACCAGTAGGCTGGCCGCCTGACTAGCCATTCATGGGACAGTCTCACAACTCCAAACAGTTGAAAGAGAGCGAGGGATGGGAAAGTAGTCTGGGGATAAGGGGCGCAAATGCCAGGATATGAGTCGATCAGGCTCATCAGCAAAATCATGGTCGCACAGTCAGACGTATGCTGCTGCATTACTCTTAGTAGAGGTGACTGTTTGGATCACTATTCATGACAAGACGTCTGCATTATGGCGATAGGTAGCGGGTGTTGAACAATTAAGAGCCGATGTATGAGCCAGATATGGCACGAGCTACCATTGGATGCCCACGAGAATATTGAAAAAGGTGGGAATCAGGGGATTTGAAATTCGACGTGATTATAAATCACTAAGGAGCATCCACCAGCCCAACTACAATTCCACATACCATAGGATAACTATTGATAAGGAACTGATGATTATCTCTGCACCAGGAGTAAGCCCGAAGGTGGTAAGATGGCCATTGAAGCAGCCGGACTCTCTAACCAGCATGATGATGCCCGCCGCGGACATGGTGGATATACAGGAAGAAGGGAAACACGAAGCAGAAGTGGTCCTGATGCCGTAGGTTGGTTGGTCAATTACACAAATTCACCGAAGGAAGGGAAAAACCAAGACCACAGACAAAAATGAGGTTACTAAGACGTCTCTGAAAAATAGAAGGAAGTCAGATCTCATGGATAGCAGCCATGGTATTGCAAAATTGCAACACAAGATGCAACAAATAGGGCGAAAAGTGGATACAAAGGTTGGAAGTAACTACGGTGGTACGAGAAGGTCTCGTACATGGCTCGCCCGCTCACGCTAAAATCCTAGGAGGGCGTGTTCTATGTTAACCGAGTAGAGCAGAATGAGCATCATCGGTCACAGGAAGGGGTCAAAACACCGAAGTAGGAGCCAGAAGACGCATTGTAAGAGACAACGAGGAAGCAGTAGGATGACGAGTGTCACTCAGAGTGAAGTGAACTGCGAAGCCAGAGCAGTGCGTTTTGCCACACCAGCGAGCGACTCGGGACTAGTCACGATTATTTTGTTGGGGGACTGTTGGGTAGCAAAGGTCCCGCGTAACAATTTTGGGTTTATTAACCTAGAAATTAGAATAAAAATATTGTAAAACTCTAAAATATGTGGAGCACGAAAGGTAGAAGGTTGAGTCAAAGGGTCGTCTGCCCAAAAAATAATATAAAGTATTTAGATAGGAAGTCAGTTCACAGACCATAGATAAGTATAAATAGAGCGAAGCTCTATGGGGCAAAGATAGTTTTTTGGGTTTTGATAATCTTGAATCTATTCTATAATGGGTATCTAAGGAAGGAAGTCGAGAAGCATCTGTAAGTCCGAGTCGAAAGGTTGGGTAGTAGGTAGAGGATCTACAACTTCATGCACAGAGGCCTAGGAAAGTCTACAGCTATGTGCGCGGACCCCTGTAGCTAAGTGCGCAGGGAAAATTTGGATGTAATGGTGAAGAAAGTAAATAAAGATAAGTGTTCCTGGAATTCTGCCTTAAATCTGAATTATCGCGATTTGGATTTTACTATTATTGTTTATTCCATACACATCTGTCTCTGTTATGAATGTATGAATTGGTGTTTATTCTAAATATGCGAACATGTTACATCTTATAAATGTTTTCTTAAAGACCATAATAAGGAAATCAAACACATAAGTATCGCAGTAGTAAGTAATAAAGAAAGTCCTAGGTTCAGACCTATGTGAAGCAGAAGTAGCGCGAAACTGCAGAACAGTGCATGAAGCCTCCAAAACCCCATCTAGACATCCCAAGGGTGTGGAAACCTGGTTTTAGCACCCTCCTCTGCTACCTTGGGTGAGACCTCAGTCCGCGCTTTGCGGGCTGTTGCCGAAAGGGCTGGTAGCTGCAGGATTTGTTTAGCTAAATAATTCTTCCGAACCTGGGTTACGCCCAAGTAAGCCAACAATCACCGATAATGATGATGATCCTCAAGGTACTATAGTACATTTTGCATGGTGTGAACAGATTATTTGATGTCGAACACCATGCAAAATCTTTCGGTCGAAGGTTATTGATGTCAACCTGTCGCCAGAAGAGAGAAAATTTCCATTGATGTATGCAAGCCTTAAAGCACTAAAAGGGTGTTTCTAAGTCAACTTCTTGGATGATGAGCTGATGTTGACAAGAAGCGACTCATTGTATGAGGGCCTTGATTTATCCCACATCTACAACATGAAACAAAGTAAATGATTTTTGGAGATGAAAACGAATTGACGACAGAAGGTTCAGGAATGGTGGTCATGAAAAATGAAGGTTTGTAGTATTGCAACGGATGAGACTTTAACTGGATGACTTCTGTTGAACATATCGGCAACACTGAGATGAATTGGTAGCATTGACCCAAAACAAAAATGATGGATGGTATGATAGACCAGAAGTATGATAACCATCAAAGGGAATGTCCCAACCTAGCTTAATCATGGAGATGAAGTGAAAGTGTCATGTCCAAGAGCGACTCGCTACCATATGTTTTCAAGATTTTTCCCATTTTCCCCAATCATTGATGACCAGTACCACTTTATTTTTTATCAAGCTTGAGGAGGATAACATATGCTTGTTTTATAATTCACACTTCGAGCAAACCCATCGCTATTTGATGTTTTAACGATTCTAGCGATGGTGATACTCAGTCTTCTCTAGATGGACAAGTTTGTCGCTATTATTTTAATGAGTTTAATGACAAGGATAACTCGGTCCTTTTCATGTTTAGAGAGTTTTAAAAGAGATGAAAAGAAAACTCGATAAGTTATTTTTCATAAAATAATCCCTCAAGTCCGAAAAAGGATAAAATAATATGAGAGAGATGTCGTTTCCAATCCTTTAACGAGCCAGAATGGACAAGCACTCATCAATCTTTTCTTATTTAAAGAATTTGAAAAGGAGTTTAAAGAGGACTCTATTTTAAGGAATGAGTGGTGTCTAGGGTAGCAACTAGTTCCATCAATGTTGGAACTTCTCAAAACATGTTGATTTATGTGAAGAGGCTCACTAATAAGACCACTTATTGCAATTGTTCCTCAAAAAGGGTAAAACAACCAAGTGAAAGCATATGATCGGCCAAAGCGATGGTGGCAATGGAATGAAAACAACCAAGGCTCATCTGATGGAAGAGGCTGATAGAATGGAAATCACGAGGGTTTAAAAATGGAAATGGGTTCATTTTTACGCAAGCTTGAACCATAGGGAACTATGCTTGGGTTTAGTTTCATGTTTACACAAGCTTGAAATGAAAAAACTATGCTTGGATTTAGTTTATTTTTACACAAGTTTGAAATGAAAAAATATGCTTGGAAATGGTTTACATGCCCCCAGCATGATGAAAGGGAGAGTCTCCTATAACCAGATGAAAGTCACTATGGTGAAGCAGGACAGTTATCCAACATCTCTTTGGCTTCATCCAGATAGACAAAGGTGAATGGGGTGATTCCCCTCAGATAACCTACAGGGAAACTTAACTTTTACCATTAGGTGCATGCCCCCCAAGCTTCATTTGATTTACTCAAGTAGACTACTCATGGCTATCAAGTGGATGGAATGAAGGTTCTTTTACGAGATCAAGAGAAATACTTGACTGGGATTTTACGAGATCTACTCAAAGACTCAACTTGGAACTTTGCTCCAGGGGACCTTGTTTCATTTTTAATGAGCTTGGCACAAGACAAGGAACTCTGCTCAAATTCCTTGTTTCATTTTTTAGCAAGGTTGACACAAGATAAGGAATTTTCCTCATAGGACCCTTGTTTCATTTTTTAACGAGGTTGACATAAGACAAGGAACTATCCTCGAATACCCTTTGTTTCATTTTTTAACAAGGTTGACACAAGACAACGAACTATCCTCTGAAGCCTTGGTTTCATTTTTTAATGAGGTTGACACAGTAAAAGAACTATCCTCATATTTCTTATTTCATTTTTTAACGAGGTTGACACAAGACAAGGAACTATCCTTGAATTCCTTGTTTCATTTTTTAACGAGCTTGACACAAGACAAGGAACTATGCTCATCATATTCCTTGGTTTCATTTTTTAACAAGGTTAACACAAGACAAGGAACTATTCTTGAGAACTTGTTTCATTTTTTAATGAGGTTGACATAGTAAAAGAACTATCCTCAACTCCTTGTTTCATTTTTTAACGAGGTTGACACAAGACCAAGAACTTTCCTCGATATTCCTTATTTCATTTTTTAACGAGGTTGACACAAGACAACGAACTATCCTCGGGAACCCTTGTTTAATTTTTTAAGGAGGTTGACACAAGACAACGAACCATCCTCAGACTCCTTGTTTCATTTTAAAAAAAGGTTGATACAAGACAATGAACTATCCTCAAATCCTTGGTTTCATTTTTTAACGAGGTTGACACAAGACAATGGACTCTCCTCAAACTCCTTGTTTCATTTTTTAATGAGGTTGACAGAAGAAAACAAACCCTCTAGGTTTTTGGGAAAAATAGTATTTCTAAGAAATGCTAACCCTCTAGGTTTGGTAGCTAACCTAGAAACAATATTCAAAGCAATTCAATATTTTTCCTATGAGTGCCAAATAAGAGAAAGATTATGAAAGACCAACTTGTAATTTCCTCTTCATTCCTCACTTGATCTCCCTCTCCTTTGGCCAATCTCATAACTCCTCCCCATACTTAACATGCTTGGAGAGTACCTACACAGTTATAGAAACAAAGACCCGTCAAAGCATAAACATCATAGAATCAAAAATATGATAAACAAATGAATGCATTTACAGTTAACACAAACAAATGGGAAAAATCTTGAAGAAATTTATTGATAACAAGGTGAATTACAACCCATAAGTCTGATCCAGCACCATCCTCCCAGCTTCAAGCCCTCTTCACCTCATGAATCAGCAAGAAAATGCCAACAATAACACAATACTCTCACCTCAATATTGAAACTAGCAGCACTTCCTTACAACTCAGAATAATTCAGCCTTCTGATCTCTTTAATGAGGGATCCATTTATAAATGAGTGTAGGAGGTTGAGTCATCAATGGGGATGATGAATTCCTTTCTATTTTTAGGAATTGGTTCCATGAAAGAGGGGAATAGCAGAATGTTTCCTAGTTCCTTTAGTCCTCCTTAGCCAAACTCAAAGGGGAAAGTGGCACAGGAGAAGCTTCTAGAGGCTTCCATGAGCAACTGAATCATCAAACACTCCCAGAATTTTGTCTAAACTTGCTCATCACACTTTAGAAAGGACCAAATTACGATGCATAGCACTTTGATAGTGTGGTACCTGCTATGCATAGCACCCTAACACAGGGCTTTCTGTAATGATCCCTTTTAGGCGCTTTTTGGATGAATTTCTTAATGAAACTTTTGGGGAATGAGGAATTCAAATGACTAAGTTTTCTTAGGGTATAAAACAAATATATTAGAGGTTGATGAACCCTAATATCATCAGCATGTGAGTTGGGGTTGATGTGCCCAAATATGTCTATAACACCGAGGAAGTTGATTTACCAATTTACCCAAAACGGGGCCCATAGTTTGGCGCTTCATCTCTAGGGTTAGGTTTTTGGATGTTTAGGGTTTTCCATTATTTATCAACAATAAATAAGCCTTCAAGTCTCATTGTAAGACATTTTAGAGACATGTAGCTGCCACATCTCTTCTCAGAGAGAAGTTACCATCACCCTAGCTAGTTTATTTCCATTTCTGTTTGTAAGCATATTTTAGTATTTTACTATAATGAAATGAAGTATTATTTATTCTGCATCTATGTGTGTATGGCTATATCTGTAATTTGTTGCGTTCCTATTTAAATTTGGATATATGGTATCACAGCAGTCTACTCTTTCTTGTGTGTCCCCAATGAGGTCGGGATATAAGGAGTTAGGGCTTGAACTAGTCGAACCTTTGCAAGACCAGCCTCGCAAAATCCCAATGGCCTCCCATGGAAGATGAAAAGAAAGACCAATGGGTAGGAGATCCTAGCAAAATCTTGCTTGAAGAGGCCCTAAAGCAACAAAGGAATGCAACGATGGACAAATTTTCCCAGATCCTTGAGTGGCTACCCAGGGGTGACACATCTACTTTGAGAAACTACTCTAGAAGTGCCACACTCTTTAAGGTAAAAGTTAACTTTGAAATTCCCATATTTGAGGGTTAGATAGATGTAGACATTGTAGATAAATGGTTAAATCTTCTAGAAGGGTATTTCTCTATTCATTATTTTTCTGGCTGGGAAAATATTACCTTCGCTCTTCTCAAAGTCACCCCCCACATTAAGGACTAGTGGGAAACCTACTGCAAACAGAAGGATGAAAGTACGACCTCACTATTTTCAGCCGCACCCACTTGGAATTCATTCCAAGCTACCATCAAGGAGCAATACTACCCTGTCGAAAGCTATGAGGATCAATACATAAAGTGGACCATGGTGCAGCAGGGAATGGACCAACATGTGCCAGAGTTTACCAATATTTTCCATACCCTTCACACAAAGTTGGGTATCAAGGATTTGGAGCAGCATTTGGTACTCAAATACTGTAGTTGCCTACATAGGTACATTCAGGACGAAATAGAATTCCTAAACATCTCCTCGCTCAGCACGACATACCGATATGTTGTCAAGATCGAGCAAAAGTTTAAACAAAAGAAGCAAGACTTTGGATCTGCGAATCTGAAAGAAGGGAAAGGTGCCCCCAAACCATAGAAAAAAGGAAAAATCCAAGGTGGGGTTACCCAAGACAACCCACCAAATCTGCAAGCAAAGAACAGTGTCGCGAATCCAGAAAAGGACACGAGAAAGTTGTGTGAGTTCCATAAGAGCTACAATCACAACAAAAGTGAGTTTCGGGCCCAACGGTCACTGGTGCCCGAGCTAAAGGTTTCATAATCAGATGCATATTCTGACTTTGAGTTAAAACTAGGTAGAGGGAATGACAAAGGGAAACAGATTATCGATGTAGATCCCAATGCCACCGTTGCCACCACGAAGATCTAGAAGGAGGAACCTAAAGATCCAGAGGAGGAGGAACACCTCTTCCACTCCCAGATGTTGGTAAAGGGCTCCCAGCTACACTTCATTGTTGATAGCGGGAGCCAAAAGAACCTCATTTCCATAGAGGTTGTGAAGCAGCTGGGCTTACCAACAACAACACATCCACAAACGTACACCATCGAGTGGCTTCACAAAGGACGGGATCTTTACGTGAGCCAGCAGTGTCGCCTTCCATACAACACCAAGCCCTTCATGGATGAGGTATTATGTGATGTTGCTCCCCTTGATGTTTGTGATGTATTATTAGGCTAACCATACTTTTGGAAGCAACATGTTGTGTATGAATTAAGGCCTTGTTCTGTTATCGTTAATTTTGGAAATAAGTTGTACATGATACCGAAGGTAGCATCGCTGACCTTCATCTCTTTGGTTACTACAAAACAATGCAATAAGATCATTTCTGAAAACTAGGAAATTTGTTTTCCTAATGATATGCCCTCAAGAAAAGAAGAAAATGGTGGCCACGACCTCTAGACAGGGCCCCTACGCATGACAAATACAGATGGACAAAGTCATGGAGGAGTACGAGGACATCTTCATCTCCCCGGCATGGTTTCCTCTGCACTGTCAGGTCAAGCACTGCATCAATTTGACCCTAGGTGTGTCGCTTCCCAATGGACTGATCTATCAATTCTTCATTCTGGAGAATGATGAAATCAAGAGGCAGATTTAGGAGTTGTTGTAGAAAGCTCACATCCATCCGAGTTCATCACCTTGTGGGAGTCCGATCTTGTTGGTACATAAGAAGGATGGGACTTGGAGACTTTGTATTGACTATTGGGTGTTGAAAAATATTATTTTCTGTAATGGGTACTTGATCCCATGGATTAATGACCTCTTGGACCAACTGAAGGGGGGAAAATATTTCAGCAAGATCGATTTGAAGTTAGGATATCACCAAGTACCAATCAAACCCTCTGATATGTGGAAGACTACCTTCAAAGTCAAGGAGCACCTTTTTGAATGGTTGTTTATGCCTTTCGATTTAACGAATGCTCTTGCAACCTTCATGAGGCTAATTGTTGGGCGCGGGATGCCCCAAGGGAATTTTTGGGGCTTAAAGCCCAGATTTTGGCTAAAAACTGAAAATCTAATGTAAAGACTCAGCATTTTGTTGGCATTGAGCGCAAAGTTGTAAATGATTCATAGGGTTGTCCACCCTCAATTTTGTATTGTAATGTCGGCTTTAGAGATCTACCCATGGTCCACGGACCATGGGATTGTATAAACAGAATGAGGCTCTAAGTTATAAAGGAGTCAATGGAATTCAAGTAGTGATCATGGAATATAAGCCTAGTGGAAGATCTAAGGGTAAAGTTGAGTCTTTGGGTCATAGAATAGGAGAAGGCTCTGTAACTAAGTGTGTAGAGGCCTAGTAGTCCGCAGCTAAGTGTGCGGACCCCTGCAGTTGAGTGCGTAGAGTGAGTTGAGACTATAACCGTGGAAGAATTAATAAAGAGAAGTTTTGATATCAATTATGTGTATTTATTTCCTGTTTTTTGTATTGAATATATATGGTATAAATTTCATTTCTATTGTCTATATGGTGCACGAAGATATAAAACTATGTTGATTAAGTAGTGTGAGATAAAGTATCTGTTTATGCGAAGTTAACTAACAATTGTAAGAAGATAAGTAAAATACACGGTGTAACTTGGGGAAATAGTATAGTCTGTTACCAAAGCAGCACAAAAGTATCTCGGCCCCGGGTTAGGGCTATGTCAAAGGTGATTCTAAGAGATCACGGAGGTCTCGCAGGTCAGAACAATGTGCAGAGCGACTTGTGCGAAGGTAGGTACAGTTGGACTAAATCAACACCTCGGACATCTCAAGGGTGCAGAAAATTGGTTCCAACATCCCCTCATACTGCTTCGGGTGAGGCTTCAGTCTGTGCTCTGTGGGCTAGTGTTGAAAGGGTCAGCAATGTAGGGATTTGTTTGGCTAATTAACTACGAACCTTGGTCAGGCCCCTTAAGCCAACAAATGGTTCCATTGTCGGGACCGAAATATACATAGAGATGTCTAAGGTAGTATCATTGGAATCCAACTAAGGAAATTGAAGGATGGTTGGACAGAAGAATTCACGAATTTGCAGCACAAGAGAATAGGAACGCATGATTGACAAAACAAGAGTGGTTAGACTGCTACCTGTACATAGAGATTGACAAAATCTTCTTCGTGTCTTTCCCTATTGAGTTGTATGAGTGGATCGCGAAGCTAGCAGATAGCCAATGAAGGTAGAAACTAGACAATCCTATTGTGTGGACCCCAGAATTAGTACGAAGGCTGGAAGTGTTGGGGCATAAGATTGCGCATGTCATTGATCACTGGCTCGATCAAATTATATGATGATTCATTACTGAGTTTGCGGTTGACACCTCATTTAGCTACAGTGAGGTAGAGTGATGCTTTCTCAAAGGACTGCGAGGTAAGTATGTAAAGTATTTGAATACTTGGATTAAAATGTTATCGTGCAAGAAGAGGGTTATGTAATTACCTTGATGTCTAGAGCTGTGCAAAGTGGAAAAACCTACAGGAATGAAGGAAGTAAGGGACTAGAAAAGAACCACTTGATTTCACCTCCACGAGGGGATGAGGAAGAGCTTGCAAATGTCTCACCATGAAGTGTGATCAATCTAATAAGGCAGAGAATTCCGTGAATACCACCGTCACCCACACCGCCACTAGCTTCACCACCATCACCTCCATCTTTACCCGTACCACCACCACCACCACCGCGATTCAATATGGCAAGCACAGTGAATTTTCATGTGTTCAAAGGTTTGGGAAATAAGGATCTGGTGAAATTCTAGTTCGTGATAAGAGCCATATGGGAAGCGCAAGGAGTTACAGATGATAATATAAAGAAAGTGACACTGGTTAGTGCCCTGCAAGACCGCGCGCTGACCTGGTTTATTAAGCACTCTAATGATAATCAAAATGCAGGAATCATGGATATCCAAATATCCCTAAACAGAGAATTTAGTAGGTCGAAGTCTGAAACACAATGAATCATTGGATTCAAAGAGATCACGATGCTACTAGGTGAGATTCCTTGGGAGTTGGATCAGAGGCTGAAGTGTATGATTCACGAAGCTAATATGAATCTGACAGATGGACAGCACCGGGAGTTGTTTCTAGCATCGCTAATGCCACATTTAAGGAGTTCGCTATCACAGCAGAAGTTAACAACTCAG
Source organism: Pinus tabuliformis (assembly GCA_031772625.1). Taxonomy (NCBI): domain Eukaryota; kingdom Viridiplantae; phylum Streptophyta; class Pinopsida; order Pinales; family Pinaceae; genus Pinus; species Pinus tabuliformis. Next base: position 550,595,582 of record CM062810.1, read on the forward strand.
GAAAAGGCCTTAGAGATCATGATGAGGCTGCATGAGACCCCAATGCAGGATCCTAACCTAGGAGTTCAGTAGATCCATGTGCAATTGAAGAACTTATGCCTTGAGATGCAGAGTCTGAAACGGGACAGGACAGCTTGACAAGAAGTGCACGAAGAGGTGCGGTGCGTAAAATGCAAGTGTCAGGGCCATGATAAAGACAACTACTCGATGTTCACAAATTACCTTGCAGGAGGAGGACCAATGTTGTTAAGGTCGAAAGTACAACCAAGACCTAGCGTGATGCCTACTTTATGGTGTGCGATTTGTCAAATAGGAGAAAAGCATGTTACAGACAACTGCCACTTGTTACAAAAGTACACTTAGAATTCACAATAGTTGTTCTGTAACTTTTGTAGATCGATGAGACACGATGACCACACTTGTAGAATCTATTTGTTGAAAATGGATAGAACTCCCACTTACAGATTTCAGGCCGAAACGCAGCCCGTTGACCAGAATGCAAGAGTGGCGCGAATAGGATTTCAGGGGTGCAGACAAGGCCGAGGTGGAGGAGGACCTAGAAGAAGTCGCGGACAACTGATATGCTACAATTGCGGAGGGCCAGGACATTATGCCCATGATTGTACGAACCCAACCCATCTGTCATGTTTGTATTGCAACTTGTTTGATCATGACATAGAACATTGTCCTATGTTGATAGCTAGGATACGCGACAAAGGAGTGCTAATGCCTCTACTAACTTAGAACCTACAGATGCTAAAGTCTAAGCCACGTGAGGAAGATTCGAATGTGAACATTATGCTCCGAAGTGGAAACACGATGGGAGATGACAAATGAAAATAGCCAGAAGATAGTACTTGAGTTTGCAAATCTCTGACAAAGGAAGCAGAGTTTGATTTGGAGTGCACTCTGGAAACCTTCATGGAAGCTAAGAAGAACTTCATTGATGCCTCCACTACAGGAAGCAAAGATAGACCGGCGCCGAAGATGGACCCATTTATGGTTACGACATTCCTGGAAACATGAATGAAGTTACTGCACGATAGTAAGGTTGCAAAATGACTATAGGAACTTGTCAATAGATGCACTGGGACCACGACAGGAGAACGACGCATAGTCTGGAAGATCAGAAAGCATAATACAAGAATAAGAAGAGAGATGAGGCTAGCCACATAGATTGGAGAATATGAAATGGATCAAGTAATTCTATAATTAGAATCGGATGCAAACATTCTGTCGAAGCAAACATGGGAGTGAATGGAGAGACCTATGTTGTAGTGGTCTCCTATTCAGTTGTGAATGGAAAACCAATAGAAGATAATACCCATGGGGTGATTGTAGGGAATCACTGTGGATATTGAGGGAGCGAGCGCACTAGTAGACTTTGAAGTGATAGAGATTGTTGATGACAGCAACACCTACCCCACACTCTTAGGGATTGATTGGGCCACTGACATGAACTAGGTGATTAATCTGAAGAAGCGGAAGATGATTTTTGAAAAGAATTCACTACACGTAATTGTACCCTTGGACCCTAATGAATGATTGTGCTATACGAAGCCAATGCGTGACCATGAAAGTGATGATGATTTGGATTGCATCTATAAAATAACAACATGAGACCATGAATGGGTGAACCCCATCGCGGATGGGAAAATTTCATGGGAGCACGAGAGCTCCTGTACCTCAGATTTTGATGAAGAGATCCAACAATGGAAGAATCAATTACGTGAGGTGACTACACTGAATTATGATATGATGACAAGGTCATTGCGCTACGTATCAACAAAAGTGAGTGATCTGCCTACTTATGATGGGTTAAGTGAAGTAGATACCTTCTTGGATATATTTGAAAGAGAAGTGTTGGAAAAGCAATGCTTCCAGGCATTGGATTGGGTATTGTGTGCTACGCCCGCGAGATGGTGGGGTATGCACAAAGGGAGCTTTGAGGACTAGAGCGAATGCAGGAAAATGATGCGCACACGCTTTGGGAAGCCTAGAGTACGATGGACAGATAAATACAATGGGAAGAAAGATCCATGCACACATCTAGCCAAGTAGATGTAGGCATATGGAAAACAACCTGCGTAGATGAAAATGAACTTCACGTTGAGAGGTATGGTCAATAAGTGTGTGTTAGGGGGCAGATATATGGTTGGCTCTTAAGGTTGGATAGACTGTTTGTGGGGAGAACTATCTCGAAGAAGGTTATCCCCGAGGAAGCATTTGACAGGGTGTGCTACACACTGAACAAGGTATACAATGTGCAGTGAAGTGATTGGGACCTGGACATACCCAAACAGATGTCTTTACAATTGGTTGATTGAATAGGAGCCGTAATTCCTATGGAGTCTATTATGTCTATTCCATGCATAGTGGCACTCGTAGGGGTAATGGACCATGAAGCCCTGGAAGAAAGGCTTGCGTTGTTGGAAGAACTCAAAGAATAATGATTGGGACTCGATGAAGAGATCTAGCAGGGTGGTCTTAGGCTCCAAGAACTCATGAATGAAAGAGTTCGGTTGAGGGCGAAAAGCACCATGGTGGAATCAGAAGTCAGGAAGCTTGAGGAAGGAATAAAGAAGGACTTTCTTAATCGAAAGACCGTAGTGATAGAGTAGGATGAGCTTGATTACATTGAAAAAGTTGGGGACCACTACTAAGAGTTTCTCAGTTTGTTGCATGGGATGGGACTGTATGCTATTGAGGTGATCACAAATGGTGACACGGTGAAGTTGGTAAAATTAAATGGTGAACTCTTCCAAGGAAAAGTAAGTGGTAGTCATTTGAAGTTATACACAAGTGGCCGAACCATCTGACTAGCCATAGGAAGCATAGTGTTAGCGCTCTAGGAAACTAAATGGAGGGGAGAGATTATAAACTAGTCTACCTAAGAGCTGCATGATGTTAGGACTACACGCAGTAGCGAGGTGTCACAAGGTCCACGACAGCACAATGGTAGTTGCGCTATCACACGTCTTGGCTGGAAAGTGATAGTTATAGTCACTATTCACGATGTGATGCTTAGTTTGAGACCAAATGGAGTGGGCGACAAGCATTTAAGGAAAACTTTATGGGCTAGATTTGGGAAAAATTGCTACCAATGAAGAATTAATGGACCAGATTTGGGGGGAACAGTCAAATTCGAATTCAAAAGGCGCTATAAATTGCAAAGGGATGCCCAAAAAAAAAAACTTTCCCATTTGAGAATTGAGCTATTGCGCACCCAAAGATCAATGAACCCAAATCTGTTTTATTTTTTGAAGTCTAACGCGTTGTTTGAGCACTTACCTAAGTCGTTGAGGGATTTTTGGAACAACAATATGACAACGTCTGAAGAAGCCATGGATATCAGAGAGATGACTACTAATGAGGCTGCATAGGCCATGACAATAGGAGATGCCACAGAAAGCACCGTGATACTCACAGAAATCCCTAAATTTCCACGCACGCTGAGACACAAGAAACACAAGCAGCCTATGGTTCTGGTGCGCATGTCCCCTAGAAACCCACAGACATCATCCACATAATTAAAGTGACAACGCCATAGAGAGTAGGTGGGGCCATAGAGGAAGTCGAAGGCCTCAAAGGCTTCTTTTGACTTGGTCACCCTCGCTGAGGGGGTGTTATCACTTGCATTGAACCTCAGGTTGAAGGAAGGCAATGCTAGGGTCACCACAAACCACACTTAGCCAAGTAGCTAGCTCTACTAGGCTAGGAGAGGGCTCTCTCAAAAAGGATCTCAGCCGAGATGAATGGATCAAGAAATTTATATTATGCTAGGTATAGTAGCAGAAGGTTTGATTTGATTTTGAAGGGTTTTGATGGATCAGGAGGAGCCAAATTGTTAGGGAAAGGAAATTAGGTCAAAATTGCAGGGTGTTCGATGAGGCAAGGTAGGCACAAGGCTCAACACTCTAGGGTGTGATGGGTGAGGTGATTCAAGACTGATGAGGAGCTAGGAAGAGCATGTAAGCAACATGGATTCTTCCTAAATTGAAGAAAACATAGACTGTGAATATTTTCCCAAAACAGAGCATAAAATTATGGTTTCTGCCTATCAACTTGAAAACATCCACTTAAAAGAAATGAAATGATTGATGAAGTACAAAAAACATTCTAACATATGATCATAATAGAGAAAAATGAACTGAACATCATACCACATGGATCCCAAAGAAATAGCTGCAACTTTCCATTAATCTCTTGCTAAAAACCGATACAAAATTATGTCTACTCAAAGCATAAGCATCCAACTAAGTACAACCCTTTACAATGACTGAATAAAGCATCATATAGACCCCAAACAACTTATCCTAGGATCAGGGAGTCGAATCCATGAGAGGAGGAGTTGTTTCCTATGAAATCTGAACTACTAACAAGAAAATAGGGTGGTCAAAGTGACTCATCCCTAATCCAAACAAACTAATACATTACACCTCATAAACTTGTTTTACCTAATGAATCTACCCTAGTAAGCTCTATAAGCATCATAATTACGTTCAAATTATCAATTACAAGGGTAAAAACATCATTTTCCATGGTAGAAGTGAAAACTGGGTCAAATTTGCAGAAGTCTGGACAAAGTGTCAAACATGGAGTGCCAAGTGCCAGTGCACAGCTCGAAGTGAAGGCACGCCCTTCAACTTTAGATGAAATTTTGGAGGCCTTCCCGATGTCCAGATGTTTCTGGGAAAACTAGTGTCTATTTAGAGCTACTAGTCTCACTAAGATGGGTAGCTATCTTAGAAACAAACAATTCAAAGTAACTTGTGTTTTCTTTTACGAGAGATAGATGAGAGAGAAGTAGAGAGCACCAACCTTAGTCTTTCACTTAGCTCCTCACTTGTTTCCTCCCTCCTTTGATAGAGCTTTTCCACTCCTTCCTCACTTGTCTCGCTTCAAAGAACACCTATAGAGTTAAAGCAGCAAAATACCATCAAAGCATAGAGATCTATAACCATAAACAATATAGGATCAGATGTATATTAACCATACAAATGCATACACAAAATACAAGATGTAGAAATATACAAGTATATGGAGGAAAACTCAAATATCTTTATTGAGAGAAGTAGTAGAAGAGAGGATTACAACCTAGCTGTCTGATCCATCGCCATCCTCCTAGCATGAAAGCCCTCTTCCCCTCATGAAAAACTGGATCACCCAACAATACAATGCTTCACAGAGAAACCAACAGCAATTCCTTACAAAATACAAAATTCTAGCCTCTGGATCTCTAGGATGAGGGATCCATATATAGATATTTGCATAGGGGTGAGTCAGCTTCTGGGATTTTTATTAGTGTAATTTCACTGATATTTCTTGGTTCCACTTGGAGATTTCATGATCTCTTACTCATCCCTGGGTGAATTCAGAGAGGCAAGTGTCATATGAGTAGTTTCTAGAAGATTCTCTGGGTTTCCACCTAGCAAATTGCTTCTGCCATTTGTCTACTCTCGCTCATCTCACCCTATAGAAGGGATTTTTAGTGTGCATCACACCCTTTTTGTGTATCAGGTGAGATGCATCACACCCTCAGCATGGAGCAGTCTGTATGGTCTAGTTTTGACCAGTTCTGAGCAGTGTTTCAGGGAGAACTTCTGGGAAATGATGTAATCAGTTGACCTTGATCCTTTAGGGTATGAAACAAATTTTTTAGGGGTTTAGAAGCCCTTGGTTTATGGAAATATGTGATTGGGGTTGCAGTGCCCAAATATGTCTATAACAGTTGCCCCCTAAAGCATGAGGTCATAAATCTTCTAATGTCGGGTGAAATACTTTATCATGAGGATTCGAGGTTTTTCGAACTGGAAGGTGACCTGTAATAAGATACAGTACAATACATTATCTTCATAATATTTCCATCATCTAGCTGAGGTGGGAATTCCCATTCTCACCTTTATAAATTCATTTTCATGTACATAGGACAGACAATCGTCTGTGTGGCAGACTGATGATTCTGGTAGAGCCATCATGACTTAGCTTGGACGATTATCTGTGTAGCTATGGGGTACATTTGATGTCTTTATTTTCTTGAATATATCATAGCTTGGATGGATGAAACTAGATCTGGGGTCTTCAAACTCATTTAATCTTCGCCCGAAGTACAAGTCGATCCATGTGAAAAGATGTTCTAGTGTCGAACATGGAAGGACATCACCTGATTACCAGCTAATGATGTAAGCTGTTAACAGGCACGAGAGGAATCACTGATAATGATAATGACCCTCAAGGTAATGCAGTACAATTCACGTGGTGTGAATACATGAGTCGATGTCGAACACCACGCAAAATCTTTCGGTCGAAGGCCATTGATGTAAACATGTCGCCGGAAGTGAGAAACTTTCCATTGAGGCATGTAAGCTTCAAAGTACTGAAAGAGTTGTTCCTAAGCCAAATTCTTGGATAATGAGCTGATGTTGATAAGAAGTGGCTCATTGTAGGAGGTGCTTAATTAATCCCACATCTACGACACGAAACAGAGCAAATGCTTTTGTGGAGGTGAAAACAATCTGATGATACAAGGTTCATGGTGGCAGTAATGAAAAAATGGAGCGTGAAGGTATTGTAGTGGATGAGGCATTAGCTGGGTTGGTGAATTCTCTGAGTGACTTCTCTTGAACATATCAGTGACACTTAAATGGATTGGTAGCATTAACACCAAAAATGGATGGTATGGAGTACCAATGGTGATATGACCTGTGAACGGAATAACCCAACCAGACTCAATAATGGTGATGGAGTGAAAGTGTCATTTTCAAGAGAAACCTGCTACTAATGAAGTTATTTAAGTTTTCTTCCCTTTCTCCCCAGTCATTGCTAACTAGTACCTCTTTATTTTTGTCAAGCCTGAGGAGGATAACATATGCTTGTTCTATAATTTTCCCTTCAGGCAAACCTGTCGCTATGTTTTAGTGAGCCTAGCGACAGTGAAACTCACTCTTGCTCATATGGACAAGTTTGTCGCTATTGTTTTAAAGAGTTTAATGAAAAAGATAACTCGGTCCTTTTCAGTTTTAGAGAGTCTAAAAAATATGGAAAGGAAACTATAGTAGTCATTTTTCGTAGTATAATCCCTTAAGTCCAAAAAAGTATAAAATAATGCGAAAGGGATGATTTTTCTGATCACTTTAGCGAGCCGAAAGAGACAAGAACTCGATATTTTCGTGTAATGATCCTTTAGGTCCAAAAATATTAAAATACAAGAGGGATGGCACTTCCAATCACTTTAACGAGCTGGAGAGGCCAATTTCTCGACAATCTTTTTATATTTTACGAGTCTAAAAAGAGCTTAAAAGAGACTCGTTTTTTAGGAATGAGTGATGTATTTGGGTAGCAACTGGTTCCAGGTAAGGTTCGGAACTTTTCAACCATGGTAGTGTAAAGAAGGTGTCTAACAGAGTCACTCGTTGCAGTTGTTCCTCAAAAGGGTAAACAATCAAGTGGAGGCATATGATTAGCTAAAAGGTGGAGGTGGTGGTAAGAACACGACCAAGGCTCAAAAGCTGATAGTAATGCAATCAGAAAGGTTATTTACTAAAAGTGGGTTCATTTTTTAATGAGCTTGAACTCTGGGGGAACATATCCTCATTTCTAGGTTTATTTTTTAATGAGCTTGAACTCTAGGGGAACATATCCTCATTGCTAGGTTTATTTTTTAATGAGCTTGAACTTCACGTAAACCTGCTCATGCCAATCATCTAATAAGGATGTCTCTCATTAGTAGGTTCATTTTTTAGGGAGCTTGCCCCATGCAAAACTTTGCTCCAAGCCTTTTGTACGCAAGCTAGGAACGACTAACTACTATCCTAAGGGTTAAACAACTACTGAGGTTAGTTAGGATAGTTTTCGTAGAAAACATTTCCTTTACTTTGCCAGTGTCGTCAGCCCTTGCAAAGGTGAATGGTTGACTAGACCAATCACCTAACTTAAGCAGTTGAAGTTAGTAAAAACGACAGGGTTGTCATTACACTAGTCGCTTTTCACTTGCGTAAAAAAAGGTTTTCATGCCCCCAGGCAAAAGAAATGAGAGTTTCCAGGCTACCATATGGAAGTTCTTGCATTAAAGCAAGATTGTTCCATCTGCGTAGAAAACAAAACACTCCCTTGGCTTTGTCCATCGAAATAGACAAAGGTGAATGGTGTGAGCTTCCAATCACATAACCTTCGATGAGAAAATCCTATTCCAGAATGATCCCATTTCCCAAACGGACGGGTGTGTCGAACTTGTCATATATCCTACGAGGAAACCTATATTTTATTTGGGGTTTTCCTGCTGAAGCAGACCAGGGCACATGCCTCCTGGGTTTAGTCACATTCACCGATTCACTCGCGATCATCAGGTGGATGGACTAGAGGTTGATGACACATTCCTTGTGCAAAAATACCATTTAGAGATGGCATTTGACTAGTAGCCATGTTTGAACTGGGGAATGAAAGCTGGTCAATGAGTTGAACCATTCTGCCTTCATATGGGAAACACATCACCCGAAAGAGTGAGGAAACAATAGCTTCCATGCTGTAAATGTAGTCATGCCCAATGAGTAGATTGTAATCTAGTGGCCCTTCGACTACCATCACATTTAAATGAACAGTTTTCCTTCTCAAAGTTATAGGAAAATTTGGAAGGATCCCTAACAGTGGATTGGTTCCTTTATTGAAGCCTAATAGATTTCGAATCTCAGGTAGAAGTGATGGTGAACCAAGCGCTTTCCAAGAAGTTGAGGAAAGGATACTCACAGAAGCCCCTTCATCTATGATAGTGCCAGCCATGATCATTCTATAAGCTTGTACTATGATTCAGAATGGTACATTAGATGGTAGGCAGGGTCTCGCTAGTAGATTCCAATCAAAGGAAATGACTAGATTGCTTGGAGGAGGGACCGAATAAATGGCCGGATGAATCTCTTGAACTGAGGAACTTCCCTCCTGTGGTAAAGGAATGGGTAGATTTCCCCCATGTTCATTGGACTCTGTGTTAACAAAAAGAATTTGAACGGTGTCATTCTCATTCTCTTCGGAGACTGTATCATCTAAAGATGGACCTTCTTAAGACAAGACTAGGTCAACTGCCATCTCGACCTGTTAATTTTGGTTCGGTGTGGACTCAGAGGGTTTATCTTCAATGATAGGTGTTTCGACTAACAACAGAGGTGTGTCAGTCAAATTTTCAACTAGCGATGGACTTGGCAATAGTTTCTTGTATCCAGGTGGAAGTCGCTGCGGTGAAGTAGGACGGTTATCCAAGACTCTTTTAGTTTCATCTAGGAAAGGATAATGGTGGAGGGCATGATCAACTTCACATAGCTTACAAGGAAATTTAGATCTTCCTGTTTTCCCATTGACTTCATTTTCACTAGTTGACGGTGTACTCTTAACATGATCGATAGAGGTTGAAGACACCGGATTGTGCAAGCAGGGAGACTAGTCCCTCAGGATCCACGGGATGCAAGGACACTCTCAATGATAGCGGTCTCCTTTGCAAATGACACATGGAGATTTAGGTTTGGATGGTGCAGTGTGTGGATTTTTGCCAGACAATGCATGGTTGCCCCCTTTCCCTGTTGGCTTCTTCTTCTTCTTCTCCTTCCCTTTCTTCTTCTTCTCAGTTACTTGGTTTTTAGTGTTACTAGTTTCACCAAGCAAAGAGGAAGAAGGAGAGGGAGAAACAAACGAAGTGGAAGGTGGGGGAGAAACTTCGGTATCATTTGCTTGCTAATTTGATTCCTGATGAATTACAGTGTTTTGAACAATAGAGGTTGAGAACAGCCATACTGGTAGGCCAACTGTGAGTCCTGGAAGGGACAATGTAGCCATGTGTGGAGCACCAATATCTCCCCAAGAAGAGAAGGGACTAGGATTCCCCCTAATGGGAAATCCTTGATTGGTGGATTCCATTTTCTCAACATAAGACCAACGAGGGAACAATGATGTTATTCCGAATAAAATAAATTTTATGATACTTTGACACAACTTGCTTTTTCAATTTTTAAGAGTCGAGAAAAAGCTAAAGATGACTCTAGTCGCCTTCGGTTTTTAATGAGCCTGAAGTGACAAGTGCTCAGATGGACCTTTTCTTTTAAGGAGTCTGAAAAGGAACAAAAGTGACTAATCTGGAAGTCTAGACAGAGGGATCACCAAACCAATCACAAAACTGCAATATACACCTTAGTGGTAAATTATAGAGAAATTACCGAGGACTTTATGTATGGCAGTCAATCTTCCCGAATGTCGTGTTCAGTGCATTGCGATCGATAGGGTGGTAGACATGGCTTCCTGAGGATAAAGGATATCAATCTATTGTGGCCTCCTAATATATACTCGATGGTATGTGGGAGCACAAGTCTGTACTGGCACTTATCGTATAAAAGAGGAGGAATCACCCAACCTATGATGAAAACGACAGTTACCAGGCTTTACAATGCTGGAATACATCTCTAGCCTAGACTTCTAGATGTTGTGAATTAGGTTCCAAAGCATTTTTATGTTCATTGAGGTTTATTTTACAGTTGATCTTTCTTAAGAAGTTTTCCTTTCAAGGTTCACCACGTGATGTAGACATACAATTCATAAATATGCAATTTAAGATGATAAACAATTGTTTATTTTCTTTTAGCAATGAAAATCCTAGCTACTAAGGAAAGAAAAGTAAAATTCTTTCAACATAGAGCAGAGAGTGTTATAGACATATTTGGGCACTGCAACCCCAATCACATATGTCCATAAACCAAGGGCTTCTAAGTCCCTAAAAGTGTTGTTTCATACCCTAAAGGAGCAAGGTCAGCTGATTACATCATCTCCCAGAAGTTCTCCCTGTCAAAACTGCTCAGAACTGGTCAAAACTAGACCATACAAACTGCTCAATGCTAAGGGTGTGATGCATCTCACCTACCACATGCAAAAAGTGTGATTCATATTGAGAAGCCCTTCTGTAGGGTGAGATGAGTGAGAGCAGATAAATGGAAGAGGTAGTTAGCTAGGTGGAAACCCAAAGAATCTTCTAGAAACTGCCCATTTGACACTTGCATCTTTGAATTCGCCCAGGAATGAGTAAGAGATCATGAATCTCCAAGTGGAACTAAGAACTATCAGAGAGATGACACTAATCAAAATCTCAGAAACTAACTCACCCACCTGGAAACATCTATATATGGATCCCTCATCCTAGAGATCCAAAGGCTGGAATTTTGTATTTTTGTAAGGAAGTGTTGTTGGTTTCTCTGTGCAACATTGTTGGGTGATCTAAGCTTTTGATGAGGTGAAGAGGGCTTTCATGCTGGGAGGATGGTGCTGGGTCAGACCAATGGGTTGTAATCCTCTCTTCTACTACTTCTATCAATAAATCTATTTGAGTTTTCCTCCATATGTTTGTGTATCTCTGAATCTTGTCTTTATATATGCATTTGTATGGTTAATATATATCTGATCCTATATTGTTTATGGTTATAGATCTCTATGCTTTGATGGTATCATGCTACTTTGACTACACAAGTGTTCTTTGAAGCGGGACAAGTGAGGAAAGAGTGGTGGATTTCTATCAAAGGGGAAAGGAAAAAAGCAAGGAGCCAAGCAAAAGACTGAAGTTGGTACTCTCTGCTTCTTTCTCATCTATCTCTCATAAAGGAAAACACAAGTGACTTTAGTTTGTTTTTTTCTAAGATAGCTACCCATCTTAGTGGGACTAGTAGCTCTGAATGGACACTAGTTTTCTTGATAAAAAAATGGCGACTCCACTAGGGAGAAAATAGCTTGCTTGCTTGTTTATATTTGTTTTCTTTATAAACTACAGATAGAGCCTGAAGTTAAGCCAGCTAGCCTTCGAACTGCGTTTTCTATGCAACTGCAAAGTAGATAAACGCTGCTTTAGTCCATCTCCAAGTTTTGTTTATAAACTGAACAACCAACTTCCAAACATCCTAAGTGCCCTGGTGGTAGCTCAAGTAACCTCATTAGATCAGCCCCTATGCTTTATATTTACTGACTATCACTAGCTCAGCCTAAATCCCTGAACTAAGCTGCAAACTGTGACCAAAAACCAAGTTAAAGTATCATCCCTGGACCATCACACTGTCTCCTTTTGACAATCTGGATGCAACACACCTCCCGTGTGCAGTAGGTGAGATGCATCCCTATTTCCCTATGTTACAGGTGCGATGATCAGATAAGACTGTTTCTACCTATAGATTTTGTTTTTTTCTTCATTATCTTCAGCTTTATTCAGGAGTTTTACTGTTTGTGATCAGTATACCACTATTGAAACTCCCTTCCTTTGCATTATTCAGCCTCCATTGTACAAATAATTCTGAATGTTTTTATGTATTTTTCGCCATTTACAGTTCTCCTTTACAAAAAAGTAACTTAATTGAACTGTCGTCTTTTGATTTGGAAGTGTCACAAGTGTCATTTTTAGTCAAAGAAAAGAATCCTACTCTTTTTTATGGTCGATTACATTGTTACTCTTGTATTTGATTTGAATTAATAGTATTTCAAGTGTCGAAAGCAGTTTTCAAATTGAAGTTGAAAGTGTCGCTCTTAGCCTTCCTTTCATTTTTTAAATTTGAAATTGCAAAGTGTCATCTTAGCCTTCCTTTCCTTTTTGAATTCAAAATCACAAAGTAGTCTTCCTTTTGTTTTTTGAATTCGAAATCGCAAAGTATCGTCTTAGTCTTCCTTTTGTTTTTTGAATTTGAAATCGCAAAGTGTCGTCTTCATCTTCCTTTCATCTTTTGAAGAGAAAATTGTCAGTACTGTCGCTTTGAGAGAAAAGATAGTTCAGATTTGTACTTAGCATTCTTTTTGTCACTCACACATTAAGAAAGCGGAAAACAAATACATGCATGTGCATTTGCATTTAGACTGCTTGTTGATTTTGATTTAGGACAGTGCATCTAGTGTGTGCTCTCTGCTCTATGTTGAAAGAATTTTGCTTCTCTTTCCTTAGTAGCTAGGATTTTCATTGCAAAAAGAAGAGTAAACGACTATTTATCATCTTAGATTTCATATTTAGGAATTGTATATCTAAATCACGTGGTAAACCTTAAAGGTAAACTTCTTAAGAAAGATCAACTGTAAAATAAATTCAATGAACATAAAAATTCTTTGGGACCTAACGCACAACATTTAGAAGTATAGGCTAGAGATGTATTCTGGCATCGTAAAGCTTGGTAACTATTGCTTTCATCGTAGGTTGGGTGAGTCCTCCTCTTTGAGACGACAAGTACCCGTACAGACTTGTGCTCCCACATACCATTGAGTATATATTGGGAGACCACAATAGGCTATATCCTTTATTCTTAGAAAGCCTTGTCTACCACCCTATCGATTGCAATGCATTGAAAACAGCATTCAGGAAGATTGACTTCCGTACCATAAAAAATATTCTACAGTTTTGTGATTGGTTTGGTAATCCCTCTGTCTAGATTTCTAGAGTAGTCAATTTTGTTCCTTTTTAGACTCCTTAAAAGAAAACGTCCATCTGAGCACTTGTCACTTTCGGCTCATTAAAAATCAAAGGAGACTAGAGTCATCTTTAGCTTTTTCTCAACTCTTAAAAAGTGAAAAATCAAGTTGTGTCAAAGCATCTAAAATTCATTTAATTCGGAATCACATATTCCCCTTTTTATTTTGAGTTGACCAAGTAATCCGCAATCATAGAGGAAAGTCAATCGAAACCATTCCGGGCCAAGCAAACTCGTTTAACTGGGTCAAAGTCTCCTGGTTTGTTTGAAACTTGTGTCCCAACATCCTCAGAGACTCCAGTTACTCCAACCATTTCTAGTATCCCTACCTCTACAGAAGAAGTTCCGTAGTCACAGGAGGACATTAGAACTGATACTAGTGTAACGGTAAACATTTCTATTCCTAAACCGACTCCATCTAGGGCTGATTTGGAAGGTGTCTCCTCTCCAACATTTCTCGCTGCAGAGTATACACCTTCTTCAGCACCAAAAATATTTTACGGACCTGACGGTCTACCTCTCCCACCTGGATTGATTGCTATAGAAGAGATTGTGGAGGATCTTCCATCCAGTACCCCATTTCATTTTGGAACTGGGATCCACCTATATCCTTCTACTTCAGAAGTTAGTCTCCTTTCATCACAAGTTCCTGTAGAATTGGTAGGAAATATTTTGGATACAGTCGATATGTCTGAAAAACTGTCAACATCTAGGATTGCATCATTTGACACAGCAGCAACAGAACCACCTACTACTACTCCAACAATGTTCGCTGGTATACCATTTGTCCCAACTAGTTCTCAACCACTAGATGGAGTCCACTCAGGGACTATTTCGACAGTATGGTCTATTCCCATTTGTTCATCTAGAACCTTATCTAGAATCTCTTATGTTGAGTCTCAGCAAATTGATCCTTTGCAATAGTATCAATTTGGGTAGTCTAGCTATTAAAGGCCAATTTTCCCTTTGAACACTCGATCACAACCATATGGGTGGTAGTGTGCCTTTTCATTGTTCCCTTTGGGAGAACAACCATATAAGAGTTCACAACAGAATTCGGGTCAAGCTGGAATTGCATCCAGTGGGGTGATACCAATACTGCCTCAACAACCAAGGGTTGTATATTCTATACAACCGAATCAACCTGTGTCGAATATTCCCACTACACCGGCTATTGTGGCAGTGTCACAAGTACAAGCACTGCCTGTTGTATGTCAACCTCCAGTCTCTCAGGTCGTAATACAATAGCCTCTTGTCTCCATGACACAATCGCAACCGTCGATTAGTGGATCATTAACTGAAGTGACCCAGGCTCAAATGGGTACTATAACCCCCCATCTTGGTCAAACATCTAGTATTGGGCAACAACAGATGGTCTCACAGTCATGGCTGGTGCAATATCAACAACCACAATTCCAGCAAGCTTACCAAGGACCTGAGAAACAAAGCTTTGCGGGTAATAAGTAGCCATATATTCAAAACAGTCACCATCCATCCTATCATAATGGTTATGCCCATCAACCTTATCAAATTTATCAGCATCAAATACATTATGCTGGTAAGAAAAGACTCACTGCTTAGGAAATCCTGTCCTATCCTGGGTATGCTTCGCCAAACTTGAATCAACAGTTGCCCTTCGTGGTGACTTTAGAGTTACCAGATCTAAATTGGCTAACAAACGATCCAATTGCTTATGCCCCTTAGTGGCTGGCGATTCCTCATAAACTTCCATTAGATATTCCTAAATTCAATGGAAATCTAGGTGAAGATCCATCGAATCATGTGATGACCTTTCATTTGTGGTGTTCATCCAACACTCTCAATGATGATTCGATTAGGCTTCACCTTTTTCAGCGAACGTTAACTGGTTTGGCAGCAAAATGGTACATCGAATTACCTAGAGCTTCATTCGATAACTTCAGTGCCCTTGCCACCACCTTTTTAACCCATTTTCAGTTACTAATAAGGTACAAAATAGGAACGGATCTTCTTACCAATTTCAAGCAAATGACAACCACTCACATATCTGATCATATTCATGAGTGGCGACGTCATCGTAGAATGGTAGAAACATATGTCCCTAATCAGCTGCTAGCTGAATGGTTTATTAAGTCATTGTTACCCTCTATTACAGAAGATGTGGCAAAGGGAAGATTCATCACTGAAGAGCAAGTCATCGCTTGTGTGCAATATCTAGACTTGATCTATACTCAGTCTGGCACACTCTACAACAAAATCCCTAATGCTCCTAGACCAGAGTTTTCCGTTCCTCCTGCTAAATCAAGCAAAGACTCTCATGCTGGTGATGGCGTGATAGGTATGACTAGCATGAAAAACACAAAGGCTACATCAAAGAAATCCCGTACAGTTTCTAGTCAAAATTCAAATGAAGAACTTCTTGCCTTAGAGGTTCATACCATGTCGATCGACAAAGGGAAAGAACCAAAGCAACCAGGAGGCAAGAAGAAAAAGAAAGGGAAAAAGAAGAAGCAGGATGAGTTTTCTCCTGAAAAATCTTCTGAAAACCCTTCAGGGCAAAGGAAACTTCCTTTGGGGTGTCAGATATGCAATGAGGATCATTGGATGAGAGATTCTCCACATAAATCTGAAATTAAGAAATTCTTTAAGAATTCAAAAACTTTAGCAGTATTGATTGATCCGTTTCCAAACCTAGAAACCAATCTGGTTGCTAGTGACAATGCTCCCCCATCCCAAGTGCTTATGTTGTCCATTTCGAAACAGCAAAATGATGCTTTGATATCGACAAGGAATAAAGATTATGGGAATCCACAGTTGTCGAACAACAAGGCTACTGATCAACCTAGTAGTTTGATGACAACTTCGACTAAAGTTGTGCCACCCATCATTCCTGAGCTAACAATAAAGCCGCCAAAAGGAGTAGTACACAAATCGATGTTTAATCCTCGTGCCAGAGCAGCATAGAATTATAATATAGTAGAGGACCTGGCCCAATCGCTGTCTGCTATGTCGACACTTGAAGTATTGCAAAATTGCCCCTCCCAAAATTAGGCTCTATTGTCGGCAATAGGTGGGATTGACCCAGCGGATTCCAATCTTGTGGCCTTTAATCATAAAGGATATGAACCTCAGTTACCATCTCAACTCGCTTTCCTCATTCAAGTGAAAGCCCTCAACAAAACTATTCATCGAACAATTATTGATGAGGGGGCATCTACATGTATTAGGTCAATGAGTTGGTGGAAAAATTTAGGCTCACCACCCTTGTCGCGATCGTCAATGACGTTAAAAGCATTTGATGGATGGACATACACCCCATACAGGATTTTAAGTAACTTTCAAGTTGAACTGTGGGGTAAAATAGTAGAAATCAATGTTGAAGTTATCGATGGAAACCTCGATTACAACGTCCTACTCGGAAGGCCCTGGATTTATGCTATGGTTGTTGTTGTGTTGACATAATTTAGAAAGATTGTATTTCCTTTTAAAGGAGGGATTACAATTGTCAACCAACAAAGCTTTCTCCCCAACAGTTCACAAGTTATGGGAAGCATTCCGATGATCCACGAAATCTCTCAATTGCTTCAAAATATCGGAGTAGGCCTGCTTAAAGACCCTACATTGATGGGTACTTTTTCCCTACTGCCTCCAAACAATCTGGCGGAAGTGGCCATGGTGGGAACCTGCAATATGGTATCTTCTATTCAGAAGATCTCAGAACATGATGTGAGCATGGATCATCACCAGGTATTGCCTCCAAGCCTAATAGAAATATTGTAGCAATCAATTTTCTTGGCATGGGCGGCAAACCCAAATCAATGCTCATTGAGTGTTTGGGTAGATAGCTCTAAGGAATATGGTACCTCTTCAGATCCTTGGTCGCATGTACATTCTACAGATGAAGGAATTGTTCAGTCAATGATGATCGAGGGAGAACCATGGGAAGATTACCACCATCGTTCCCATCTTCTGAATTACAACGAAGATTGCCCTAGTGACCTTAATCATCCTTCAGTTTTTTATTTTCTATCAAATATTGTAAACACGGTGGATTTCGAGCGAAATCTATCCAATATTGAAGAAATTATCGCCATAAATATCTCGACCAAACCAGATGTTGTAGAGAATATTTATGTCAGCAAATCTTGTTCTTCTTAAGAACTGGAAGTATATTATGCTCTCTTTCATGAATTCAGAGATGTATTTGCATGGTCATATGAAGAAATGCCAGGCATTGACTCGAGCATAGTTGAACATGAAATTAAGATGTATTCAGATGTCAAACCAGTACGAAAACAGCTTCGGAAGGTGCACCCGAAGAAAGCCGCTGCCATCAAAGCAGAAGTTGAAAAACTTCTCCATGCTGGTTTCATTTACCTGGTTCCTCTAACTGATTGGGTATCGAACATTGTTCCTGTGATGAAAAAGCAAGGAACGATTAGAGTATGTGTCGATTATAGGGATGTAAATCAAGCTTGTCCAAAGGACAACTACCCTACACCCTTCATCGACCAGATAATTGATGAATGTGCCAGATGCGATTTATGGATGGATTTTCTGGGTATAATCAAATAAATATCTGCCCATAGGACCAGTCAAAAACTGCATTTATTTGTCCATGAGGCACATTCGCGTATCGCAAGCTACCTTTTGGTTTAAAGAATGTAGGGGCAACCTTTCAGAGGGCAATGAGTTATGCCTTCCATGACATCAAAAACATCATTTAACCATACCTCAACGATCTTCCGGGTCATTTGCGAAAGCGGACCGATCATCCGCAACATTTGAGAGCAATATTTCTACGTTGTTGATACTACAAGATACGACTCAATCTACACAAGTGTGTGTTTTGTGTTGGTTCTAGTAGTTTACTTGGCTTTGTAGTTTCAAAGGATGGGATTCGCCTTGACCTGTGTAAGGTTCAGGCAATCATCGATCTGCCCCTACCTTCAAATTTGCTTCAGATTTAGAAAATCCAAGGGAAAGCAAACTTTCTGAGGAGGTTCATTCCAAATTACACCGAACTTGCTATAGGTTATACGCGTCTGTTGAAAAAAGAAGTACCCTTCAACTAGGATCAGGTTGCGCAAGCTTCCTTTGATGCTCTAAAGGAATCCTTAATAAAAGCATCATTAATGTATGCTCCTAATTATCAAAAATACTTTAGCCTATATCTGGCTGCGACAGATACAACCATCACAATGGTTTTAGTTCAAGAAGACAATGGAATCGAACATCCTGTCTATTATTTAAGTCAAAACTTAATGACACAGAAAGCAAGTACTCCTATGTTGAAAAGTTGGCTCTCGTAGCTGTTCAAGCAATACAGAGATTTCGACGCTATGTCCTCTTTCGAAAAACTACCATTTTGTCAGATTGCAACCCCATGACTTACATCATGTCGCCACAATTTCTTGGGGGCAAATATTCGAAGCGGATAGCAATTTTGCAAGAATTTGATCTGGAATTCGTAAAATCCAAATCAAATAAAGCTCTGGTTTTCGGGGAGTTACTATGTGACTTCCCATCGTCGTCCAATGATTCAACATCCAAAGCAACAATCGTGGATGAATATTTGTTTCTAATATCTTCAAGTGATCCATGGTATGGAGATATAATCATATATCTCCAAACCCAAACATATAGGTCTATTACCTCTCACTTAGAACAACGACGTACTCGATACCAAGCAAAATACTACATGATCATCGGTGATACACTTTACTGTCGTGGTATTGATGTAGTCCTGTGAAGGTGTCTCACCCATGAGGAGGCCGAAAAAGTCCTGAATGATTATCATTCAGACGCATGTGGGGGGCATCAATCTGGTTATGCTATGGCACAAAAGATTTTACAAGCAGGATACTTCTGACCAACAATGTTCAAGGATTGCATAACCACAGTCAGAAGTTGCCATGCTTGTCAAATATTCGACTGCAAAACCAGAATACTGCCCGCACCTCTGCAGCCAGTAGTTGTTGTTGGGCCATTCGCCAAATGGGGCATAGATTTCATGACATGTAACCCCACCTCAGCTAGGGGGCATGGGTATATCATAGTCGCAGTTGACTATTTTACGAAATGGGCCAAGGCGATGCCTACATTAAACAACAGCAGCGAAACGACTGCTCTTTTCTTTTTCAATCATGTAGTCTCCAGATTCGGTGTTCCACAAGCTATAGTCACAGATCATGGATCACATTTCTGCAATCACATGATGGTTGAATTGGCTACCAAATTAGGACTGTCCCACAACAGCTCTACTCCGTATTATCCGCAAGCTAACGGGCAAGTTGAAGCAATCAACAAAGTCTTGAAGCGCATGCTGCAAAGGATGATTGGAGTCCATAAACAGAGTTGCCACCTAATCCTATACTCAGCCTTGTGGGCATACTAGACATCGGTGAGAAATGTGACTGGGTTTACACCCTTTCAGCTAGTGTACGGCCTAGAAGCAATCTTACCAGTTCAGTGCGA
This sequence comes from Pinus tabuliformis, assembly GCA_031772625.1. Taxonomy (NCBI): domain Eukaryota; kingdom Viridiplantae; phylum Streptophyta; class Pinopsida; order Pinales; family Pinaceae; genus Pinus; species Pinus tabuliformis. Next base: position 550,615,498 of record CM062810.1, read on the forward strand.
AATTTCGTCCCTCAAGCTCGCAGTCGACCTTCTCCCTGGAACTTCAGAGGAGGAGGCTCGTTTCTTGGAATTAATCCAACTGGATGAAACCCATCGTGATGCTGCCTTGGATAATGAAGCACATAAGAAATGATTAAGGCACATTTTGACAAGAATGTCAAACCCCGTGTCTTCTGAGAAGGCAACCTGGTCTTACTTTACCACCAGGAATCCGATAAATTGGGAGCATGTAAGTTCCAGTCTTTGTGGATGGGTCCCTATATTGTTAAGCATGTATTAGCAAAAGGAGCCTATGAGCTAGTAGATTACGATGTGATTCCACTGTCGCAACCCCGAAATCGGTTGTACCTTAAGCGTTACTATGCTTGACTCGGCGTAGTAACCTCTTCATATGGTTTTGTTACATTTTTGTTTTCGTTAAGAGTGATCGTTTTGGTTAGGTAATCCACTTTTTCATTTTTTTGCAGATATCAAACCTATTGGAATCATTTGTTGGATACGCTGATAGAGCAATTCATAATATGCGGAACCTATCTTCTGCAGCTTGGGCCATCTTTGATCCAAGCGGTGAGTTAGTGAGTTTCAGAGGGGTATGTATTGGTCGATCGACGAACAACATCGCTGAATACAGTGCGTTGATAGAGCTCCTCTCTAATGCCATCGCGCATGGCATACACCGACTTGTCGTCAGGCTAGACTCACAGCTCGTCATTCTACAGCTTACCAGCATCTATTCCGTTCGGAATCTAGCTATCTATCGTATGTTCCTAAGGGTCAAGATTTTGGAAAGGCAATTTGATTCTATTCAATATCAACACATTTCCACAAACTTAAACACATTAACTGATTCATTAGCAAATTATGTGTTAGATAGACATTTGCAACATTTGTAAAAGAAAAGAATTTCATCAATATTTACATCAGGATCATATAACTTAACCAAAATAAAGCTCCGAAAATCAAAAATATATATAACTGTTTATAGTTTGTACATAGTGTTCTGTGTCTAGGAAAAAATCGGTCATATGACCCAAAAACTCAAAATGCAAGGGGGCACCCTAGTCTAATGGTGTTGGTGATAACAAGTCACCACCTGTGCAATCATGCGTAAGAGGCTAGTCCATCGGCTCGACACGCCAATGGTATGGTGTTGTAATCTCAGAGGTAGCTTGTCGGTCCTCACATCCGAAATACCAAGGGTGAGACCCTCGATCTAATCTTGTAACACTACAAGAGTCTTGGCTACATCCAGATCGTGAAGTACAACCCTCCCTACAGCCTCTCCTGCTGGAATGGCAACTAGTGCTCTCAGGCGCACTGTTGGTCGCATTGGCCCGATATCCGCATGAGCACATGAGTTTTGATTAGTCTTGATAAATTTTTAAAAAGCACAAAAACATTATAAAAAGCAATCAATAGAGATATGGTCAGAGATTTTTACTTATGACACCCCACTGCTCGCTAATCAGCAGCACCAAATCTAGGTCACCCAAGAAATCCATCCCAGCATACAGACACTCGGCATAAACCATCTACTGACAGTTGAACCACTTGAAGAAGGCATCAGAGAAGGAAACTTGCAATTGAATAGCATGTCTGGCCATAAGGTCAACCCATCTCTGCATCCGTGGCTCAGTCAGTGGTGGCAGACTGAGTGAAATGTACTGTGGTTGCATTAGTGGGATCTTCTCCAAGGCGAAAGCAGTGATAATAGAACCATACCCAAAGTTCTTAGATCTTCCATTTTTCACCTTGGTAAGCTATTCTTTTATTACTGGAAGTACTGCATCACATCAGTTGAATACTTTTGGTTCGAGGCATTCCAAGGCATACTACATATAGGACCTATTGGCCAAGTGAAGGACCGCGCTACCAGCCAATCTAGCAAAGGTGAATAAAATAGTCCTCAAGGACTGGTCGGTGACATCTCAGATATTGATCTTGCCATCCTTGCTCGGCTGAGTTCCTTCTCTACAGTATTGACGAATATAATCCCTCACAGATTCACCCACATGGGCAAAACCTGATAGCCAGAGAGGGGCACCACGCATCGATAAACCGATCAAGAAGTAGATGTCCTCAATAGTTAAGGGGATGGATTTGCCTCTAATTTGGAACACTTGGTTGGTAGGATCCCATGCATCGAGGAAATATTGCAACAAGTTTATTTGTTGCCTCATGCTAGATATGCGGAAGAACTTGAGCAGGCCATAGTTCCGCAATGCAATTACCATACCCAAATCATGTAGAGCAACCATGTCCTATTCTTCATGCTCACATTCATGCCATGTAACAACCATTTTTCTCTGATGAATCTCCGAAAAACAGACAAGAGAAGAATTAGGATCATGATTTGGCAAAAAGCAACCAAAATTTCCATGAAAAATCAGTGCAAAAGTTTTCCTCCTTGCACCCATTGCACCCTAGTTGTGTACTGGGTGGGATGCATACTGACTAGCCAGTGGCTAGCCTAGTATGCATCACACCTTTCGATGTATATTAGGTTCGATGGGGGCAGAACGAATTGTTCAAACCCTAGAGGCTTAGAAAAGTAGGGAAACATGCTCAGAATTCAGAAAGGAAAGAATACAATTGAAGAGCTCAAGTTTAGCTCCTACCTAGTCTAGACGGCGCCAGAAATCATCCATAGAATCTCTCGGAATCAGCTAATGAAAATCAAGGGGGAAAAAACCTCGAGAGCTCCAACAATCCCAAATTCAAATGAAATGGTAAAATGAGGGGTAAAAACTACTTTTAAGTTACTTTTCACGTAATTCAAGTAGGGCATTAGTTTTTTTTAACTCATTTTTCAAGCATGTATTCTCATTTCTAATCAGTTTGATGGAGCAATTGAACAGGTAGTACGACCGTCAAAAGAACATAGTGTTAAAGGTGAATCGAATATCAATAACCATTATCATGAGCAGTTTTATGCGAAGTTCAAGCTCGTTAAAAAACAAACCTAGCAATGAGCATATGTTCAACCAGAGTTTAAGCTCATTAAAAAATGAACCCAGCTCTGGTAAATAACCATTGTGATCACATTATTATCAGCTTTTGAGCCTTGGTCGTGTTCTTACCATCACCTCCACTCTTTCTTAGCCAATCATACGCCTCCATTTGATTGTTTACCCCTTTTGAGGAACAACTTGACGAGTGATCCTATTAGCCACCTTCTTTACACTGTCGTGATTGAAAAAGTTCCAAACCTTACCTGGAACCAGCTGCTACTGAAAACATCACTCGCTCCTCAAAAAACGAGACTCCTTTAAGCTCTTTTCATATGACTCGTAAAATATGAAAAGATTGCCAAGAAATTGGCCTCTCCAGCTCGTTAAAGTGATCAGAAGTGCTATCCCTCCTATAGATTTTAATCTTTTTGGACCTGAGGGATCATTACACAAAAATATCGAGCATTTGTCTTGTTTGGCTCATTAAAACTATCAAAAAGTCATCCCTTTCATATTGACTTTTTCGAACTTAAGGGATTACATTACGAAAAAGGAATACTAGAGTTTCCTTTTCATCCTTTTTTCAGACTCTCCAAAAATGGAAAGGACCGAGTTACCTTTGTCATTAAACTCGTTAAAACAATAGCGACAAACTTGTCCACGTAGGCAAGAGCGAGTTTCAATGTCGCTAGGCTCGTTAAAACATAGTGATGTGTTTGCCTAAAGGGAAAATTATAGAACAAGTATATGTTATCCTCCTCAAGCTTGACAAAAATAAGGAGGTTTTGGTTAGAAATTACTAGGGAAAAATTGGGAAGAAAACTTGAAGAAACTTTATTGGTAGCAGGTCACTCTTGAAAATGACACTTTCACTCCATCACCATGATTGAGTCAGGTTGGGTTATTCCATTCACCGGTCATATCACCATTGGTCCACCGTACCATCCATTTTTTGGGTTAATGCTACCAATCCATTTCAGTGTCGCCGATATGTTCAAGAGAATTCACTCAGAGAATTCACCAACCCAGCTTGTGTCTCATCCACCGCAATACCTTCACACTTCATTCTTTCATGACCGACACCCTGAACCCTGTATCATCAGACTATTTTCACCTCCACAAAATCATTTTCTCCATTCCGTGTCATAGATGTGGGATTCATCAATGCCCTCCTACGATGGGTCACTTCTTGTCGACGTTAGCCCATTATCCAAGAAGTCGACCTAGGAACAACCCTTTCAGTACTTTGAAGCTTGCATGCCTCAATGGCAAGTTTCTCACTTCCGGTGACAGGTTTACGTTAATGGCCTTCGACCGAAAGATTTTGCGTGGTGTTCGACATGGACTCATGTATTCACATCACGGGAATTGTACTGTAGTACCTTGAGGGTCATTATCATTATTGGTGATTCCTCTTGCACTCGTTAACAACTTACATCATTAGCTAGTAATTAGGTGATTTCTTTCCATGTTCAATGCCAAAACATCTTTTCACATGGATCAACTTGTACTTCGAGTGAAGATTGAACGAGTTTTGAAGACCCCAGATCTAGTTTCATCCATCTGGGTTGTGATATATTCAAGAAAATAAAGACATCAAATGTACATCATTGCTACACAGATAATCATCCAAGCCAAAGGATGATGGCTCTACTAGAATCATCAGTCTGCCACATAGATGGTTGTCTATCCTATGTACATGAGAAGGAATTTATAAATTTGAGCATGGGAATGCCCGCCTCAGCTAGATCATGAAAATAATATAAAGATAATGTATTGTATTGTATCTTATTACAGGTCGCCTTCCAGTTCGAAAAACCTCGGATCCTCATGATAAAGAATTTCACCTGACATCTGAAGATTTATGAACTCGTGCTTTAGGGGGCAACTGTTATAAACATATTTGGGCACTGCAACCCCAATCACATATATCCATAAAACAAGGGCTTCTAAGTCCCTAAAATTGTTGTTTCATACCCTAAAGGAGCAAGGTCAACTGATTACATCATCCCCCAGAAGTTCTCCCTGAAAAACCACTCAGAACTCGTCAAAACTGGACCATACATACTGCTCAGTGCTAAGGGTGCGATGCATCTCACCTTCCACATGCAAAAATTGTGATGCATACTGAAAAGCCCTTCTGTAGGGTGCGATGAGCGAGAGCAGACAAATGGCAGAGGCAGCTGGCTAGGTGGAAACCTAGAAAATCTTCTAGAAACTGCCCATTTGACACTTGCATCTCTGAATTCACCTAGGAAAGAGTAAGAGATCATGAATCTCCAAGTGGAATCAAGAACTATCAGAGAGAGGACACTAATCAAAATCCTAGAAGCTGACTCACCCACCTGCAAATATTTATATATGGATCCCTCATCCTAGAGATCAAAAGGCTGGAATTTTGTATTTTTGTAAGGAAGTGCTGTTGGTTTCTCTGTGCAACATTGTTGGGTGATCTAAGCTTTTCATGAGGTGAAGAGGGCTTTCATGCTGGGAGGATGGCGCTGAGTCAGACCAATAGGTTGTAATCCTCTCTTCTACTACTTCTATCAATAAAGCTATTTGAGTTTTCCTCCATATGTTTTTGTATCTCTGAATCTTGTCTTGATATATGCATTTGTATGGTTAATATAGATCTGATCCTATATTGTTTATGGTTATAGATCTCTATGCTTTGATGGTATCATGCTACTTTGACTCCACAAGTGTTCTTTGAAGTAGGACAAGTGATGAAAGAGTGGTGGATTTCTGTCAAAGGGGAAAGGAAACAAGCAAGGAGCCAAGTGAAACACTAAGGTTGGTACTCTCTGCTTCGTTCTCATCTATCTCTCATAAAGGAAAACACAAGTGACTTTATTTTGTTTGTTTCTAAGATAGCTACTCATCTTAGTGGGACTAGCATCTCTGACTGGACACTAGTTTTCTCGATAACAGAGAGCACACACTAAATTCACTTTTCCTAAATCAATTTTTGCATGTAGTCTAAATGAAAATGCACATGCATGTATTTGCTTTTCAGTTTCCTTAATGTGAGAATGACAAAAAGAAAACTAAGTACAGATCTGAACTACTTTTCTTCAAAGCGACACTTTAGCATTTTTTTTTCCAAAATACAAAAGGAAGACTAAGACGACACTTTCAATTTTGAATGGGAAACTTCTTTCGACACTTCAAATAATTGATAATTCAAATTAGATACAAAGAAAAAAGTGTAATTGACTATCTAAAAGAGGGATACTCTATGACACTCTTTTTCTTGACTGAAAACGACAGTTGTGACACTTTCAAATCAAAAGACGACAGTTTGATTAAACTACTATTTGCAAAGGAGGACTGTAAATGATGAAAAATACATAAAAAAAAACATTCACAATCCCTTATCAATGGAGGCTGAATAATGTAAAGAAAGAGTGTTTCGATAGTGATATACTAATCATAAACTGCAGAACTACTAAATAGAGCTGAAAACAATGAAGAAAAAACCAAAATATGGAGGCAGAAACAGTGTCAATCAATCATCGCACTTGTCCTGAAGGGAAATAGGGATGCATCTCACCTGCAGTGCACGGAAGGTGTGATGCATCCAGACCACCAATGAGAGATAGTGCGATGGTCCAGGGACAAGACCGAGCTTGGTTTTCACTCACAGTTTGCAGCTAAGTTCAGGGATTTAGGTTGAGCTTATGATAGGTAGTAAACACAAAGTATAGGGGCTGATCTAAAGAGGTTATTGAGCTACCACCAAGGCACTTAGGATGTTTGCAAGTTAAATGTTCAGTTCATAAACCAGCCTGGAGATTGACTGAAGCAACGCTGATCTACTTTGCAGTTGCATAGAAAAAGCAGTTCGAAGGCTAGCTGGCTTAACTTCAGGCTTCGTCTGTAGTTTATAAAGAAAACAACAGTAACAAACAAACAAACTATTCGCTCCCCAGTGGAGTCGCCATTTTGTTTCTGGGAAAAATAGTGTCTATTTAGAGCTGCTAGTCCCACTAAGACGGGTAGCTATCTTAGAAACAATCAATTCAAAGTAACTTGTGTTTTCCTTTACGAGAGATAGATGAGAGAGAAGTAGAGAGAACCAACCTTAGTCTTTCTCTTGGCTCCTTACTTGTTTCCTCCCTCCTTTGATAGAGCTTCGCCACTCCTTCCTCACTTGTCCTGCTTCAAAGAACACCTGTAGAGTGAAAGCAGAAAAATACCATCAAAGAATAGAGATCTATAACCATAAACAATATAGGGTCAGATATATATTAACCATACAAATGCATACAGAAAATACAAAATTCAGAAATATACAAGTATATGGAGGAAAAATCAAATAGCTTTATTGATAGAAGTAGTAGAAGAGAGGATTAAAACCCAGTTGTCTGATCCAACACCATCCTCCCAGCATGAAAGCCCTCTTCACCTCATGAAAAACTATATCACCCAACAATACAGTGCTTCACAAAGAAACCAACAACACTTTCTTACAAAATACAAAATTCTAGCCTCTAGATCTCTAGGATGAGGGATCCATATATAGATATTTGTAGGGGGCTGAGTCAGCTTCTGGGATTTTGATTAGTGTCATTTCACTAATAGTTCTTGGTTCCGCTTGGAGATTTCATGATCTCTTACTCATCCCTGTGCGAATTTAGAGAGGCAAGTGTCATATGAGTAGTTTCTAGAAGATTCTATGGGTTTCCACCTAGCAAACTACCTCTTCCATTTGTCTGCTCTCGCTCATCACACCCTATAGAAGGGATTTTCAATATGCATCATACCCTTTGTGTGTAGCAGGTGAGATGCATCACACCCTCAACATGGAGCAGTCTGTATGGTCTAGTTTTGACTAGTTCTGAGCATTTTTTCATGGAGAACTTCTGGGAAATGATGTAATCAGTTCACCTTGATCCTTTAGGGTATGAAACAACACTTTTAGGGGTTTAGAAGCCCTTGGTTTATGGACATATTTGATTGGGTTTGTAGTGCCCAAATATGTCTATAACACCCGATTGGGCCCATAATAGATTTTTGGAAAGCGCTACCTATCTACTTTCTAGAAAAAGTTGAATTTCTGAATTTGGATGTAATTTGCGCAGTCAAAAACCAAATCTCCCAACACTATTCAGCGCGTAGTGCCAAGGCCAAAAAGAGGGCAGAAAGGTCATTTTTTGGGTGTGCTTTTATCTTTTGACCAACCAGTTCTCCTCCAAATCCTTAGAAAATGTACAGGCTGTATGTACTCATCACTAGAAACCCAAAAATGATGACCTTTATGTTATAGACATATTTAGGCACTTCAACCCCAATCTCATATGTCAATAAAATAGGGCTCTTTAACCCCTAAAAGTGTTGTTACATACCCTAAAAGATCATGGTCAACTGATTACATCATTCCCCTAAAGTTCCACCTTAAAAACCATCCAGAACTGGCCCAAACTAGACCATACTAACTTCTCCACTATCAGGGTGAGAGGCATACTGACTTCTACACTAGCCAGGTGTGATGCATATTGGTGAGGCATTCTGTAGGGTGCGATGAGCTAGGATGGACAAATTTCCGAGACAGTTTACTAAGTGGATGCTCATGGAAACTTCTAGAAACTTCTCCTATGACACTTGCCTCTTTGAATTCGCCCAGGGATGAGTAAGAGATCCAAGAAATCTCCAAGTGGAACCAAATGCAACAAGTGGAATGACACTAATAAAAAATCTAGAGATGACTCACACTCTTGCACACATCTATAAATGGATCCCTCATCTGAGAGATCTAGAGGCTGGAATTTTGTGAATTGTAAGGAAGTGCTGATAGTTTGTATTTGAGAAAAAGCATTGTACTGTTGGGTGGTTTTGCTATTTCATGAGGCGAAGAGGGCTTCATGTTGGGAGGATGATTCTAAATCAGACAACTGGGTTGTAATTCTGCCTTCTATATAATAAAGTTCTTCAAGTTTTCCTCCATATAACTGTGCAATTGTGAATGTTATTATTTGTGAATGCCATCGTATGTTCATCATATTTCTGATTCTGTAATGATTATGATATAATAGATGAAGATGCTTTGATGGTTCTTTGTTAATGTGTTTCTACAGGTACTCTCCAAGCGGGATAAGTACGGAGAGGAGTTGCAAGCTCTGTCAAGGGGGAGAGAGATCAAGCAAGGAGTTAAGCGGAAGATCTAGGTTGGTTCCTTTGTCTTTCTCTTATCTATTATACATAGAAGAAATCACGAATTGCTTTAAACTATTGTTTCTAGGGTAGCTGCCAAAGCTAGAGGGCTAGTCGATCGAAAAGACACTATTTTTCCCAGAAACAAAATGGAGACTCCGGTGGGGATCGAATAGATGTTTATTCATTGTTATTGTTTGTTTTATAAACTATAGACGGAGTCTGAAGTCAGCCAGGTAGCCTTCGAACTGCTCTTGCTTTGCGATTGCATAGTAGATGAATGTTGCTTTAGTCAATCTCCAGCTTAGTTTATGAATTGAGAATTTGAATTACAAGCATTCTAGATGCCCTTTCGGTAGCTCAGTAACCTCTCAAGATCATTCCTCTGTACTTTTCTCTTTACTGTCCATCATAGCTCAGCTTAACTCACTAAAAATAGCTGCAAATTTGAGCCAAAACCCACTTTAGTTGCACTCCCTGGCCCATCGCACCATCTATCACTGTCAACCAGTATGCATCACACCTCCCGAGCTTGAAAGGTGTGATGCATCCCTATTTCTATGAAGCCCAGGTGCAATGAATAACTGAGCCTATTTCCATTCTTGAAATTGAGGGTTTTTGTCCTTGTTTTCAGTTCTGTTTAGTTGATTTGCTGCTTATGAACAATGCCTCATTACTGAAGCCTACTTTCATCACATAGATCAGCCTCCTTTGATTAGGATTAGTAAATGTTTTTATGTATTTTTCCATCATTTACAATCCTTTGTCGAAAAGTTGCTTAAATCGATCTGTCATTTTGGTAAAAAAAGTGTCATAACTATTGTTTTGTGTCAAAAAGAGAAGTGTTGTGGAGTCTTCCTTCCCTTGATAGTCGATTGAACTTTTTATCATGTATCTGATTTGATTTGTTGATATTTGAAGTGTCAAAAGCATTTTCTATTCGAAATTGAAAAGTGTTGTTTAGTCTTCCTTTCTATTTTGAAAAAAGAAATTGTCGAAAATGTCGCTTTGAGTAAACTATTTTAGATCTTTGCTATACTTAGTTTTCCTTTTTTGCATTTTTCACATTAAGGGGAATAAAAAAATAAATGCATCTGCATTTACATTTAGTTTTTGTGTGAAATATGATTTAGGAAAATGCACTAGTGTGTGCTCTTTGCTCTTTGTTTGAAAGAATCGTAATTTTCTTTCCGTAGTAGCTAGGATTTTCATTGATCAAAATAAACAACAATTGTTTATCATTGTAGATTGAATTTTTAAAAATTTCAAATCAACATCACATGGTGAACCATTGAAAGGAAAACTTTTAAACAAGATCAACTCTAAAATAAATTTCAATGAACTTAACAATGCTTTGGAACTTAACGCAACACATCTAGAGGTCTAGGCTAGAGATGTGTTCCGGCGTCGTAAAAACTAGTAACTATCATTTTCATTGAAGGTTGGATGATTCCTCCTCCTTGATACGATAAGTGCTAGCACAGACTTGTGCTCCCCATACCATCAAATATATATTGGGAGACCACAATAGGCTTATATCCTTTATCCATAGGAAGCCGTGTCTGCTGCCCTATCAATCACAATGCACTGAACACAACATTTAGGAAGATTGACTGCCATATATAAGTCCTTGGTAATTTCTCTTTAATTTTCCACCAAGGTGTATATTGTAGTTTTGCGATTGGTTTTATAATCCCTCTGTCTAGATTTTCTAGAGTAGTCACTTTCGTTCCTTTTCGACTCTTTAAAAGAAATGGTCCATTTGAGCACTTGTCACTTCAGGTTCATTAAAAATCGAAGGGGACTAGAGTCATCTTTAGCTTTTTCTCATCTCTTAAAAATTGAAAAAGCGAAGTTGTGTCAAAGCATCATTAAAATTTATTAATTCGGAATAACATCTTTTTCCCCTAAATTTTGAGTTGATCAAGTAATCTGCAATCATGGAAGAAAGTCAATCAAAACCATGTCATTCGTGGAGTCTAGCGAGTCAACCATCTTTGACTCTTAAAACAATTCCGGGCAAAACGGTCTCATTTAACTGAGTCCAATTCACCTGGTTTATTTGAAACTTTTGTTTCAACTTCGTTAGAGACTACAGTTACTCTGATCATTTTTGGTACATCTGCCTTTAGAGAAGAAGTTCCGTAGTTACAAGAGGACATTAGAACTGATCCTAGTGTAATGGTAAACACTTCTATACCTGAAACAACTCCATCTAGAGTTGATCCAGAGACTGAATTTCACTTACCTAAACATCTGGAAGTTGAGTTCCAGAATTCAGAAGGTGTCACCCCTCCAGTATCTGTCACTGCAGAAGCTATACCTTCTTCGGCTCTAGAAATATTTTACGGACCTGACGGTCTACCTCTTCCACCTGGTTTGATTGCTATAGAGGAGATAGTAGAGGATCCTACATCCAGTACCCCATTACATTTTGGAACTGGGATTCATTTATATCCTTCTACTCTTGAAGTTAGTTCTTTTAATCATCCTTCATCGCAAGTTCCTATCGAATCGCTAGGAAATCTTTTGGATAGACTAAACATGTCTGAGCAACCATCAACATATAGGACTGTGTCATCTGATACAACTACAATAGAACTTCCTACTGCCATTCCTACAATGTTTGTTGGTATACCATTTGTCCCAGCTAGTTATCAATCACTAGCTGGAGTCCACTCAGGGGTTGTTTTGACGACATGGTCTACTCCTATTTATTCATTTGGAGTCCCATCTGGTATTTCTTATGTTGAAACTCAAAAAATTGATCCTGCAGGCCAATTTCAATTTGGGCAGACCAGTCTTAAAAGACCGATATATCCTTTGAACACTAGACTACCACCATATGAAGGGCAGTATGCTTGTTCATTGTTCCCTCATGGAGAGCAACCATGTGAAAGTTTACAACAAAATTCAGGTCAAACTGGAATTACATCCAGTGGTTGGGTACCAATACTGCCTCAACGACCAAGGGTTGTATATTCAATGCAACTGATCCAACCTGTGTCTAATATTCCCATTACACCTGCTATTATGACTATGTCACAAGTACAAGCACTGCCTGTTCTGTGTCAACCTAAAGTCTCTTAGGTTGCAATACAACAACCTCTTGTCATTACGGCTTAATCACAACCTCAGGTTAGTTCTTCCTTACCTGGAACGACTCAGGCTCAAATGGGTATTATCACCACACATCTTGGTCAATCTTCCAGTATTGGGAAATAGCAAATGGTCCAACAACCATGGCTGGTACAATACCAACAACTGCAATTCTAGCAAATCTACCGAGGACCCGAGAAACAAGGCTTTGTAGGTAATGGACAACTGCATTTTCAAAACAGTTATCAACAACCACATTATACTGGTTATGTCCAACAACCTTATCAAAGTTATCAGCATCAAATACATTATGCTGGTATGAAAAGACCTACTACTCAGACGATTCCATCTTATCTTGAGTATGCTTCACCTAACCTAAATCAGCAGTTTCCTTTTGTAGCAACTCTAGAATTACCAAATTTGAACCAGTTGATGGATGATCCAATTGCATATGCCCCTTGGTGGCCAGTGATTCCTCATAAAATTCCCTCTGATATTCCTAAATTCAATGGAAATCCAGGTGAAGATCCATCGAATCATGTAATGACTTTTCATTTGTGGTGCTCATCTAACACCCTAAATGATGATTCGATTAAGCTTTGAATTTTTCAGAGAACGCTCACTAGTTTGGCAGCAAAATGGCATATTGAATTGCCTAGAGCTTCATTTGATAACTTCAATGCTCTTGCTACTACTTTTCTAACCCACTTTCTGTTACCCATAAGGTACGAAATGGGAACAGAAATCCTTACCAACTTTAAACAGACCATGACCACTCACATATCTGATCATATTCATGAGTGGCAACGACATTGTCGAATCGTAAAGACATATGTTCCTAATCAGATTTTAGCTAAGTGGTTTATTAAGTCCTTATTTCGTTCTATCACTGAGGATGTGGTGAAAGGAGGAGTTGTCACTGAAGAGCAAGTCATTGATCGAGCCGAGTATTTAGACATGATTTATACTCAGTCTGGCATCCTCTACGACAACATTCCTGATGCTCCTAGACCAGAATTTTCCATTCCACCCCCTCCTAAATCGGACATGGACTCTCACCTCGGTGATGGCGTGATCGGTGCCTCAAGCACACAAACCACAAAAGCTCCATATGGTAAAGCCGTTGCAGTTTGTAGTCAAAAAGCAAATGACAAACCTCTTTCCTCAGAGATTAATGCCATGTCATTTGACAAGGGAAAAAATCCAAAGCAACCAGGGGGCAGGAAGAAAGGGAAAAATAATAAGAAGAAATAGGAAAATTCAACTCTTGGAAAATCTTCTGAGAACCCTAATAGGAAAAAGAAACCTCCTTATCCATGTTACATATGTAATGAGGAGCATTGGACAAAATATTGTCCACATCGAGCCGAGGTTGAATTTTTTTTAAAGATTTCAAGTACCTTAGCAGTGTTGACTGATCCATTTCCGAACCCAAAAACTAATTTGGTTGCTATCAATCATGCTTCCACATCCCAAGTGCTTATGTTATCCATCTCCAAACAACAATGATGCTTTGATATCGACAAGGAACAAATATTATGGGAATCCATCGTCGTCAAACAGCGAGGCTACAGATCAACCTAGTAGTTCGACAATGACTTCACCAGAAGTTGTTCCACCCATTATTCCTGAATTAACTATAAAGCTGTCAAAGGGAGTCATACATAAATCAACATTTAATCCTCGTTCTCGAGCTGCATAGAATTATAATATAGTGGAGGATTTGGCTCAATCGCCATCCACTATGTCGACATTTGAAGTACTGCAGAATTTCCCCTCCCAAAACCAGGCTTTGTTATCAGCAATAGGTGGGATTGATCCAGTGGATTCCAATCTTGTGGCCTTTAATCATAAAGGATATACACCTCAGTTACCGACCCAACTCACTTTCCTTATACAGGTAAAATCCCTCAATAAAACTGTTCATCAAACAATCATTGATGAGGGGGCATCTACCTGTATTATGTCAATGAGTTGCTGGAAAACTTTAGGTTCACCACCCTTGTCGCGATCATCAACGACATTAAAAGCATTCGATGGAAGAACATACACATCGTATGGGATTTTAAGTAACTTGCAAGTTGAACTGGGGGGCAAGAGAGTAGAGCTTGAAGTTGAGGTCATTGATGGAAACCTTGATTACAATATCTTACTGGGAAGACCCTGGATTTATGCTATGGTTGTCGTTGTGTCTACATACTTTAGAAAGATTGCATTTCCCTTCCAAGGTGGAATTACAATCGTTGACCAACTAGCCTTTTTTCCTAACAGTTCACAAACTACTGGAAGCATTCCATTGATCCATGGAAGTTCTCAATCGCTTCAAAATGTCAGAGTAGGTCTCCTAAAAGACCCTTCTTTAATGGGTACTTTTTCCCTCCCGCCTCCAACAAGACTTGCGGAAGTGGCCACAGTGGAAACCTGTCATATGATATCTTCTACATCCTCTAAGATTAAGAAGAACTCTGACCATTTTGATAGTGTGGATCATCGTGAGGTGTTGCCCCCAAGCCCCATAGAATCTTTGTAGCAATCAATTTTCTAGGCCTCGATGGCAAACCCAAATTAGCACTTAACGAGTGTTTGGATAGATTTGTCTCTAGAGTATGCTACCTCTTCCGATCCTTGGTCTCGTATGCATTCTACAGAAGAAGGAATCATCCAGTCAATGATGATAGGGGAGACGTCGTGGGAATATTACCACCATCATTCCCACCTTCAAGATAACAATGCGGATTATTTAAGCGACCTTAATCATGCTTCAGTTTTTGATTTTCTATCAAATACTATAAATATAGTCGATTCCAAGTGAAATTTGTCCAATATTGAAGAAACTATCGCCATTAATATCTC
The DNA here is from genome assembly GCA_031772625.1 of Pinus tabuliformis. Taxonomy (NCBI): domain Eukaryota; kingdom Viridiplantae; phylum Streptophyta; class Pinopsida; order Pinales; family Pinaceae; genus Pinus; species Pinus tabuliformis. The sequence goes on from CM062810.1 coordinate 550,630,554, forward strand.
AACCAAACCTAATGTTGTAGAGAATATTCATTTCAACAAATCATGTTCTCCATCAGAACTGGAAATTTACTACACTCTCTTTCACGAATTCAGAGATGTATTTGCATGGTCATATAAAGAAATGCTAGGCATTGACTCGAGAATTCTTGAACATGAAATAAATATGTATCCAGATGTCAAACTAGTACGACAACGACTTTGACTGGTCCATCTGGAGAAAGCCACTACAATTAAGGTAGAAGTTGAAAAACTTTTGCGTGCTGGCTTTATTTACCCTATTCCTCTCACTGATTGGGTATCGAATATTGTTCCTGTAATGAAAAAACAAGGAACGATTAGAGTGTGTGTTGATTATAGGGATGTAAATCAAGTGTGTCCAAAGGAAAACTATCCTACACCCTTCATCGACCAGATAATTGATGAATGTGTCAGATGTGAAATCTTTTCATTTATGGATGGATTTTCTGGATACAATCAAATCAATATCTGCCCACAGGACCAGTTGAAGACTGCATTTATATGTCCATGGGGCACATTCGTGTATCATAAACTACCTTTTGGTTTGAAGAATGTAGGGGAAAATTTTTAGAGGGCAATGAACTACACCTTCCATGACATCAAGCACATTGTTCAACCATATCTCGATGATCTACTGGCTCATCTGCGAAAGTAGACTGATCATCTATAGCATTTGAGAGCCATATTTCTACGTTGATGACACTACAAGATATGACTCAGTCCACATAAGTGTTTGTTTTGTGTTGGTTCTGGTCGATTACATGGTCTTGTAGTTTCTAAGGATGGAAGTCGACTCGACCCATTTAAGGTTCAGGCAATACTTGACATGCCTCCACCTTCAAATTTACTTTAGATTCAGAGACTCCAAGGGAAAGCTAACTTTCTGAGGAGGTTCATTCCACATTATGCTAAACTTCCTAAAGGTTAAATGCGTCTTTTGAAAAAAGGAGCACCCTTCCACTGGGACCAGGTTGTGCAAGCTTCCTTTGATGATTTAAAAGGTTCCTTGATAAAAGAATCATTAATGTCTGCTCCTGACTATCAAAAAGAATTTAACCTATATCTCGCCGCTGTAGATACAACCATTGCCATGGTTTTAGTGCAAGAAGATAATGGAATAGAACATCATATATATTATTTAAGTCGCAATCTTAATGATACAAAAAGTATGTACTTTTATGTTGAAAAATTGGCTTTAGCAGCCATTCAAGCAGTACAGAGATTTCGACACTATGTTCTCTTTCGCAAGACTACCATTGTGTCAGATTGCAACCCTACATGTTACACGGAATAAGTCGATCTTGCGGACAAGATAGACCTTCCTAGAATCTAAAGAAGACCTAATGACAAGCAAACCAACCAGACACTATCTTTCTCTAAATATGCTTTTATAAACAATGGCAAACAAGTGTTTTTAGGGCCTACCTTAGGTCCAACGCAAGTTTGTGGATTCCCTCGCTCCTTCGATCCAAATGAGCTCCTTTGTCGCGAATCTGCAAACACAAACAAGGCAAACAAATTAAATAGCACCTGAAAAACCAATATCATAAAACATATTTAATATGAAAGTCAAGGAGTCCATGAAACAAATAACATGAGATACTTGTTGAGAAAAATGAGTTTGATTGTATTAATTCAAAAGAAGAAGAACTTTACAACCTATGCCTTGACGCTGTACAAGCTCCTCCCAGGGTCCAGCAAGAAGTCTCCTTTACTTTGACAAGCTTCAGTCACTCCACAATGAAGCCAAAAAGGTATGTGATCTCTCCTCTTAAGCTCAACTAGGAAGTCTTGATTTCACCAGCATTTACCCTAAAAAATGTTCAGATTCTAACCTCTTCAGCAACCAGCCCAATGCCTGAATTTATAGTGCAATGGAGGGAGGTTACTAGGTCCTCCTTCAAAGGGATAAATCCCTCCTTCAAAGGGATAGCTCCTCTCATCAAGGGATTAGCTCCTTCTCTTTTGGGATGCATGAACCACCTCAGAGTGAACAATCCACATCAAAATTTCTTCTAGAATCCTCTAGAATTAACCCAAAGTGAATTTTTTAAGATAAAACTTGCGCCTTTTGACTTTCACAGGGGTCCGCACCCACACCTTTAGGGACAGAGCGGGCAGGTCTGCAGCTTTTGTAAACAGAAGGTGCAGGACCACAGGTGATAGTGAGAGAAAGTGCGGAGCCAGAGTTTCATTGATTTTTAATGTCTTTCTCCCATTTTCAAAGCTTGACTTGAGGAGCTGAGGTCTGAGACTTGCTTAGGAGGATAGTACAAGTGATGATGGACTCATACTGACTGCGAATAGTCATGGTGATGATATTTTTGTGTAACAGATTGCCCCCTAAAGTGCGAAGTTTGTAGTAGATGAGGATTTCATTTATCATTTAGGAAGAGTGAAGTACTTTATCATTTCAAGGATCATATTGTGGAGAGCCCGGTTGGAACCTTTAAAAACATTCAATGCAAGATATATATATGAGATCATATCATCGCTGAGGTAGGCATTCCCATACTCAGATTAAAACTGACTAGAAAACTAATTACTGCTCTGATACAGGAATGATCTTGTAAAACATCATAAGTATAGACTCAGGTGGACACAGTATGGACGCAGCCATCTGTTTATGAATAGTCCATTATATAATGAATACAAAATTCCTCACAGCCTGGATTGTGGAAACTAGATCCAGGGTCTTCATTTCTACTTCCCGAAGTAGTACGATTCTATCCATGCGAATGAATGTGTTGATGTCGAACATGGTAGAAACCACTTGATTAGCAGTCAATGATGTAAACTATTAACAAGTGTGAGAGAAACCACCAGTGATGTCAATGGCTCTCAAAGTACCCAGTACAATCCATGAGATGTGAATAAATGTGTTGATGTCGAACATGTCACGGAATCCTTTGATCAAAGGTCAATGATGCAACCTGTCGTCAAGGGCGAGAAACCTGCCATTGAGGCATGCATATCTCAAGGTACTGACTATTTCTAGATCATCTTTCTAGATAATGAGCTGATGTCGATAGAAAGCGATCCGTCATAGGCAAGCACACAACACGAAATCATCGATCAAGTCGAAGAAATTTAGTTGCAAAGACTGACTAAGGGATGGTCAAGATGAATGACAGATATTTTGTAGATGAATGGCTTATTGGCAGTGACCTCTTGAACACATAACGACACGACATATGGTTTGGTGACAATTGACCCAAAGTTAATAACCAAAAACCGGCTGAAGACTTTCAATGTGGTTTGATCAACTGTTAGGCAAAGGATTTCCCAACCCAAGTGAATAAAAGTGTCGTGTTCAAGAGTGGTTACAAAGTATGACAAACAGGCTCATTTTCCTCTCTTTTCCCCCACCATTTATGGCAAGTACCTCTTTATTTTTGACAAGCTTGAGGAGGATAACATTTGCTTGATTATAAGCTCATCCTTCGGATGAGTCCAACTTAGTTTAAATTCAAACCCTAAGAAGGAGCGGTTTGTTCCTGTTTGTAATTGAACAGGTCCTTTACTGCGAAATTTTAACGAGTCCAGTATAGGAGAAACTCAGCGTTTTTCAATTTTAGAGAGTCTGAAAAAACTTAAGAAAACTCCAGGGTTGACCTTTTTCGTAACTTTGTGTCTCCCAAGCCCGAAAAAGTATAAAATAATACTTGAGAGAACCGCTTGATCTTTTACGACCAATGAGTACTTTTTTTCATTCGTGCCCTTGATCCGAAAAAGTAAAAAAGCGATCAACGACACGTCATTTCATAACCAATATCGAATTTGAAACGACAAAAATCCGGCAATCTTTTCATGTTTTTACGGTCGGAAAAGAGCTGTAAGTGGACCCTCTTTTAGTTCCGTTTTAACGAGTTTAAAAGAAAAACTCGGCGATCTTTTCATGTTTTAGGAGTCAGAAAAGAGCTTAAAGGTGACTCTAAGGTTTCACTTTTTTGTAAGTTTTAACGAGTTCAAAAAAAGGATAAAAATGTACTCATGGTTTTCACTTTTTCGTAAGTTTTAATGAGTTCGAAAAAGGGATAAAAATGTACTCATATCGACGACTTTCAATTTAATTTATGAGTAGGAAAATACGGAAAGAAATCAGCATTTTCATTTGTTTTACGAGAATGGAAGGTAGCAAAATAATCTCAGGATTTTCATGAGTTTAACGAGTCTTGAATATAACTGAAATTGACTCGAGATAGGTTTCATTTTTACAAAAGCTTGAAACAGAGAAAAACTATGCTTCAAAGTAGTTTCATTTCAACACAAGCTTGAAACGGAGAGAAAACTGTGCTTGATGCCCCCTAAGCGTAACTGCTAGAGCACATGCCCCCCAGCTTCATTTCATTCAACTAAGTACACTGTTGGTAATTAGTAGTTGGATGGAATGAAGGTTCAGTTACAAGATCATTTGAAAGACTCGACCTAAAACTGTAAGAAAATTATGCAAAAAACTGAAATAACTAACCTAAATATACAACTTAACATTTATGAGATCTGGCCCACGGGGCTTTGGATTGACGGTGAATGGGTGCATTGTTAAGGAACTCCTTGCGATAGGTCACCGGTTCAAATCCCCTGTGGGTACTTAGGTTAGTCTTAACTTAGAAAAAAAAAAAAAACATTTATGAGATCTAGCCATACTCTCGACTCAATTAGAGGAGGATTTGTTTCATTTTTTAACGAGCTTGACGTAGGAAATGAACTATGCTCAGATCCGGTTTCATGTTTACGCAAGCTTGAAACGGAAACTATGCTTGTTATAAGTTCGCATGCCCCCAGCATAATGACGCAAATCAAGGTACATGCCCCCAAAGCTTCATTGCATTCAACCAAGTGGATGAAATGAAGGTTTATTTTCGAAATCTTGGAAAGACTCGTGGGAGTTGTTTCATTTTCTAGTGAGGTTGACACACGAAAAGAACTATCCTCAAAACCCTTGTTTCATTTTTTAAAGAGCTTGACACAAGACAAGGAACTATGCTCAAGACTCCTTGTTTCATTTTTTAATGAGCTTGACACAAGACAAGGAACTATGCTCCAGAAGTTTGCATTCCCCCAGCATAATGACGCAAACCATTTCATTCAACCAGGTGGATGGAATGAAGGTTTAATTTCAAGATTTAACTTGGAAAGGGATTTGTTTTATTTTTTAAGGAGGTTGACACAGGAAAAGAACTATCCTAATACCTGATTCATTTTTTAACGAGGTTGACTCAGTAACATGAACTTTCCTCTAACCAACTGATTCATTTTTTAGCGAGGTTGACACAGTAAAAGGAACTTTCCTCGTGCTCACTGATCATGGCTTCCAACTGGAAGAAAGACATGTCAATGGACACACCTTGATCATGGCTTCCAAAAGGTCTTCATCAGAAGGAAGAATAGTCCTTTGGAAGGAACACATGTCAAGGGACTCAAAAGGGATAAGAACATCGTTTTCAAGTAATCCCATAGAGTTTTCCATGTCAATTACCGGATCTAAATCAAAGGAAGATGAGCAAACAGTGAGAGGCTTACTTACATTGGTAACTAAAAACATGGGACCAGTTGCCACATAATTAACCTGTGGCGGGGTAGATACCGGAAAAGAACTATGCTCAGATTCCAGAAACCGGATATGAGCATAGTTCTTTTCCTGCATCAAGTTCGTTAAAAAATGAAACCGGATCTGAGCATAGTTCTTTTCCTGCGTCAAGCTCGTTAAAAAATGAAACAAATCCTCCTCTAATTGAATCGAGAGTATGACTAGATCTCATAAATGTTAAGTTGTATATTTAGGTTAGTTATTTCAGTTTTTTGCATAATTTTCTTACAGTTTTAGGTCGAGTCTTTCAAATGATCTCGTAACTGAACCTTCATTCCATCCAGCTACTAATTACCAACAGTGTACTTAGTTGAATGAAATGAAGCTGGGGGGCATGTGCTCTAGCAGTTACGCTTAGGCGGCATCAAGCATAGTTTTCTCTATGTTTCAAGCTTGTGTAGAAATGAAACTACTTTCAAAGTAGTTTCATTTCTACACAAGCTTGAAACAGAGAGAAAAGTGTGCTTGATGCCCCCTAAGCGTAACTGCTAGAGCACATACCCCCCAGCTTCATTTCATTCAACTAAGTACACTTTTGGTAATTAGTAGCTGGATGGAATGAAGGTTCAGTTACGAGATCATTTGAAAGACTCGACCTAAAACTGTAAGAAAATTATGCAAAAAACTTAAATAACTAACCTAAATATACAACTTAACATTTATGAGATCTAGTCATACTCTCGACTCAATTAGAGGAGGATTTGTTTCATTTTTTGACGAGCTTGACGCAGGAAAAGAACTATGCTCAGATCCGGTTTCATTTTTTAACGAGCTTGACGCAAGAAAAGAACTATGCTCAGATACCGGAAAAGAACTATGCTCAGATACCGGGAAAAGAACTATGCTCAGATTGGTACACCTTGGCATATACAAAGGGGTAGCTCATTCAGAGATTTCAGCAAGTACTCAGAGGAAGCATGGACAGAGTGGTACTTCTTGGGATATACAAAGGGGGAGCTCATTCAGAGATTTCAACAGGTACTCAGGGGGAGTATGAACAGTGGAATGCCTTTCTAGGAAAGATAATATCTTGGTTCGCCCTTTGCCCTTGATGTCAAAGGGGGAGAGTGATTTGGTATTGTTGCCATCAAGTCCAAAGGGGGATATTGTTGGCATTATGATGCATGTGTTGTACTTGATGGCAAACAACTCATAAAAGATCAACTCACTTATATATATCTAGATGAATTTACGGAAGAGATATCAGATGACAATTCTCAGTATGACAAGTCCAAAGGGGGAGATTGTTGGAATTATGAGACAAGTGTTGTCCTTGATGGCAAATCACACAAATGATAAATTATAGTGCAACAAATTTATTTGATAAATTATAGTGCAAAAAAGTTTCCTTCATGTAGAGAAAAGTTCACGCACTTTTATGCAAAAAAAAAAGTTTATTCCATGTAGAGAAAAGTTCACACACTTTTATGCAGAGAAAAGTTTATTCCATGTACAGAAAAGTTCACGCACTTTTATGCAGAGAAAAGTTTATTTCATGTAGAGAAAAGTTAACGCACTTTTATGCAGAGAAGAGTTTATTTCATGTAGAGAAATGTTCATGCACTTTTATGCAGAGAAAAGTTTATTTCATGTAGAGAAAAGTTTACGCACTTTCATGCAGAGAAAAGTTCCCTTCATGCAAGAGAAAAGTTCACACGCTTTCATGGTTGGTTCATGGTATTAGTCTGACAGTTTTTGATCCTATGGTTTTGGTCCGTGGTATTGCATCCAAAAGTGTTGATCTCACGCACTTTCATGGTTGGTTCATGGTACTAGTCCAACAGTTTTTTGATCCTACGGTTTTGGACCGTGGTATTGAGAAAGGACTAAGGCTATAAAAGAGGAAGGAGATCATTTGGCAAAGTATCATCTGAATTATTGAATATCTGATAAAGTGCTAGATCTGGAATACTGTGATTGGGTTATGGTGTAGATCTGGATCTGAGCTAAAGAGGGATCTCACCGGTTGATGGAGAACAAGATCTAAGGAATAGATCGGGATCAAATGGTTTGAAATGAACTATCTCTATATATTTGATTATGCTTATTCTAGATCTATATACTGACGCTTGTAATGATCTGAACTGGGTATAACTTAAAGTTTGAAATCGCTGCAATTCATGTTTGAATATTTATAGATCTGTACGCGGGTTGGCTTTGGTGTAAGCTCGTATGTACGCAGGTTTGGATCATTGTAGTAGCGTATACAATTTGAGCTATGATATTTGAAGTCACAGGTGGTTCTGGTTGTTGATGGGTTCTGATGACAGTTTAAAGGTGTCAGTATTCTGCATATCCTGTTTACTTGATTGTGTTTAGCTTCAGTATTGATGGATGAGAACTAATATTGGATCAGGATCATAATAACTCATATTTATGTGATCTGATGGACAAGATCTGGGTGCTAACACATATATTATCCTTGTATATGTATTGATCTGGTGTTTGGGTGATTCAGAAGATTGATTGATTATGTGCTTCAATGATATTAATGGATCCAATATGAAAATTGGATGAAACGTGGCCTTTCAGATTATGTGTTGTGCTTTAGGTGTATCCAATCTGAAAATGTATGAAACGTGGTACCTGGAGGAGAGAAAATTGTAGGCCGGCACCTACGTACTAGTATCTTAGCTAGTACAAGAGCTAAGGGGGTGGTATCTCCCTTCCAGTAGCAGTTGAAAACTTTGGAGCATTGTAGCAGGTAGCAGCCTGGGTACTAGTAAATGGATCGGCTAGTACAAGAACTATGGGGGTTGTAGCTCCCTTCCAGGAGAGACTGGAGAACGAGAGAGGGTTGTAGCTCTCTGCAGGTAGAAGCCTGCATACTGGTATAAGACTGCACCAGTACAGAAATATTGTAAAAGGATTTTCTTATTAAGAAGAAGATTGAGATGACTTGTAGTAGGTGGTTTTCTCCCACATTGGGTTTCCACCTTATATCATGGTGTTCATGTGTGTGGCTTATGTGTGATGATCTGTTCTATTTTACTGCACCTGTTTGCTGTTAATATGGTTGATAATGTTCTAATGCACTCATTGAAGATCAATTAACTAAATCATAAGTTTACTGAATATACATGGGTATTATTAACTAAAGCAGCATATATGAATTTGGATATGGAAATGAAAAAGTTTTATTGATTTGATAATACTGATTCACCCCCCCATCTCAGTATTATTTCCAACATTAGAATCAGGAACATTTAGGGCTATCATATTATTGGTAGTTGAAACAAGACTAGGGAACGAAATCTGGTCTACAGTCACAATATTTCCATTGTGAGGGAAAGACATCACGCGAAAGAGTGTCGATACGACAGCTTTCATTGCGTAAACATAGTCTCGCCCAAGGAGTAAATTGAAATCCAAGGGACCTCGAACTACCATAAGATCAATATAGACAGTTTTACCTTCCAAGGTAATGGAAAAATTAGGAAGGATCCCTAAAGGTTCACTAATGGTTCTGTTAAAAGCTTTCAGATTCTGCGTAATAGGCACAAGCTGAGGGGAACCCAAAGCTTTCCAGGCAATTGAGGATAAAATACTAACAGAAGCACCTTCATCTACCTGTGTGCGATGCATGTCCCTACCACCAACCTTGATGATGATTTGGAAAGGGATGGAGGAAGGAAGACGAGGTTTTGTCAGTCTATTCCAATCAAAGGAAAAGACCTCAGTACTTGGAGGGGGTTCTGTAGAAACAGGTGAAATGCCCCCCGGCGTAGAAGAATCTGATGTAACAAAAAGAACCTGAGCGGTATGAAGTTCACTCTCTAAAGGGAAAGTGGGATCGACCGAACATGAAATTGAATCGACCACTTGATCAACTAATGGATCATCAGCCTGAGTGACATGAATTTCACTCTCCAATGGAAGAGTATGATCGACTGTACTTGAAATTAGATCAATCACTCCGTCAGTTGACGGTAGGTTGGGAGAAAGTTTACGATAACCAGTTGGAAATTCTTGCTGTGGAACAGTAAGGGTTTCCAAAAATTTTGAGGCTTCATCCATGTGAGGGAAAATGTGAGTTTGATGACTCCCTTTGCATAACTTACAAGGAAACCTAACTTTACCCTTTTTCCCAGGAACCTGACTATCACTGGTTGATGGATCAATGGACAGTTGATGAGATTTTTCTAACCATACTTCCAAGACCTTTGGAATACCAGGACAATTGATAAGGAAGTGGTCACCCTTACAAAGCCTGCAAGGATATTTGGGTTTACGATGCATGTCGGAGTTTTCCTCAACACAACTAACACATACAGCCATGGTTGGTTGGTTGACTTCTTTCTTATCTTGCTTCTTCTTCTTCCCTTTCTTCTTCTTCTTAGACACTTGGTTACTAGCGTCAAGGCTTTTACCAAGCGAAGAGGAAGAAATGGAGGAAGAAAAATTAGGTGAAGAAGGTAAAGGGTCAACAGAAGTGTTGTAGGGAAAAGTATCCGATTCGGATGACCCTATCCCACTCTAAGGGTGATAGTACCTCAGCAACAACTGTAAAGAAAACTACTTAAGGTTTACTTCTTTATGAAAGCAAGAGAGAATGAAGAAATGCACTAACCGTTGCCTTGCGCTTAATGTCGAATCCAAAATCTTCTCTTTGCTTGCTTGCTCTCAGCTCCTTGCTCTTTTGCTGGCCCAGCTACAATGAGATCCTGCAAAATAACCAAGAAGGGAACTACAAGAAGCATGCAATCATAACTGATTCAAGGATTAGCATAAATCAAATATACAATCATCACAACATAACATTGAAACAAGTGCATATAGAAGAACCTCAATAGCTTTTATTAATAGAAGAAGTAAAGTTCTGAGAGTGTTACAACCATTGAAGGCTCTAATCCAGCAACACCTCCCAGCAGAAAGAATTTCTCCTCTTCACCTCCTTCAAGCAATCACCCAATAGCTCTATAGTGAAACCAACAGCATATCATTACTTTGCACAAAATTCCAGCCTCCTGAGCTCATATGAGAGAGCTCAATATATAGATGAATTGAGAAAGGATGAGTCAGCTTGCAACTGATGTGTAGCTGCCTTGTGTCCTCTCTCTCTTCAGTTGATCTTCAGTTCTTGAGTCCACTTGGAGAACCTTGCTTCCACTTGGAGAAACAGAGCCTCTGACTCATCACAAGGTGAAATCCCTGATCCAAGTGTCATTTTTGGAAGATTCCAGAGCAATGACTCATTGTGCCACTTGTCCCATCTCGCTCAGCGCAGGTGGCCTTTGTTCCACTTGCTTTGCAACGCAGGTACACCATGGAGCAACTGAGTTTCAGTGCAGAAGTCTAGTGGAGCACCTGCTTTGATTTTAGGATTGCTTGTTTTTTAGTGTTTTCAGGTGGAGAACTGATCTGAGAGCTGTTGGCTTGCTGACCTTGTTCCTCTAGGGGTAGGAACATCATGTTTAGGGACTTTGGATCCCTTGGATTATTGACAATTCATGCCTGATGCTGCAAGGCACAAAATTGTCTATAACAGATGCCCCCTAAAGTATGAGGTCGTTTATCGGGTGAAATGCTTTATTAGGAGGATCCGAAGTTCATTCAATCTGCTGAGAAGTGTCCTGTAATAAGATACAATACAATACATTATTTTTCATACTTTTTCATGATCTAGCTGAGACGGGCATTCCCATGCTTAGCTTTATAAATTCATTTTGGTACATAGAACAGACGATCGTCTGATGGTAGACTGATAATTCTCTGCTGAAATTATCATCCTTTGAGAAGGATGATCATCTGCTGCAATGATGTACATATCAAATGTCTTTATATCCTGAATATATATCGCAGCCCGGATGGATGAAACTAGATCCGGGGTCTTCAATCTCTTCTGATCTTCACTCGATGTACAAGTCGATCCATGTGAGAATTTCTTGAAGTCGAACATGGAAAGACATCGCTTGATTACCGGTCAATGATGTAAACCGTTAACAAGCGCGAGAGGAATCACCGATAAGGATGATGACCCTCAAGGTACAGCAGTACAATTCACATGGTGGGAATAGAGGACTTGGCGTCGACCACCATGCAAAATCTTCTGGTCGAAGGTCATTGATGTATACCTGTCACCAGAAGTGAGAAACTTGCCATTGAGGCATGCAAGCTTCAAAGTACTGAAGCGGGTGTTCCTAGATCAACTCCTTGGATAATGAGCTGATGTCGACAAGGAGCGATCCGTCAAAGGAGGGCCTTAATGAATCCCACATCATTGACACGGAATGGAGCTAGTGATTGTGATGAGGTGAAAACAAACTGTGATGTATGATTCAGGGTGGCGGTCATGAAATGGATGAAGGATAATGTATGGCAGTGGATGGGACACGGTTGACTCTTTGCAGAACAACATCTCTTGAACATATAACGACACTGATGTGATGGATCGGTAGCATTACCCCAACTGTGGATGGTGTGGCGAGGACCATGGTGATGAGACCGGTGAATGAAACAACCCAACACGATGTGATACGAAGGACAAAGTGTCATGTTCAAGAGCGACTTGCTACCATTAAAGCTGTGAGGTTCTCCCAATTTTTCCCCAGTCATTGCTGACCAGTACCTCTTTATTTTTGTCAAGCTTGAGGAGGATAACATATGCTTGTTCTATAACCTGCCCTTCGGGCAAGCCCATCGCTATGTTTTAATGAGCCTAGCGATAGGGAAACTCGTTCTCGTCTAAAGACAAGTTTGTCGCTATTTAATGAATTTAACGAGTCTAACGACAAGGATAACTCGGTCCTTTTCATTTTTAGAGAGTCTGAAAAGGTACATAAAGTCAACTCTAGAATTCCTTTTTCGTCATCTAATCCCTTAAGTCTGAAAAAGTATAAAACAATACAGAAGGGATGAGTTTTCGGTACTTTTAACGAGCCGAACAAACAAGCGCTCGGTCTTTTTGTGCAATAATCCCTCAGGTCCAAAAAGATTAAAATCTAGAAGAGGGATAGCTTTCCGGTCGCTTTAACGAGCTCGAAGGCCAAAACTCGGCAAACTTTTCATATTTTACGAGTCAGTGAAAAGAGCTCAAAGAAGACTCGTCTTTTGAGGAACGAGTGATGAACAGGGTAGCAACAGATTCCAGGTACAGGTTGGAATATTCCAATCACGGCAGTGTCACAAGGATGGCTTAGTGAAATCACTCTTCGCAGCTGTTCCTCAAAAGAGGGTAAACAATCATATGGAGATGAACGATTGGCCAAATGAACGGATGGAGGTGATGGCATATAAACACGACCAAGGGATTTTTAATATGGCAGTCAAAGGTTACATTTACCAAGGTTATTTACCGGTTCATTTTTTCTGGGTGAGCTTGAACTCTAGGGGAAGATTGCTCACAACTTATGTTTATTTTTTAACGAGCATGAACTATGTGCTAAAACTGCTCGGATCTTGCGTTTATTTTTTAACGAGCATGAACATTGCTAAAACTGCTCGATTTTATGGTTTCCTTTTAATTTTTTACCATAACTAGCTTCTCTTTTTCACTGATAGCACTGCATTTTCAAATTGCTGCAACAAACTAGTTAGAAATGAGTAATATTTACTTGAAAATGAGATTAACACATTAATATTCACCTCGAACTACGTAAAAAAGCAAATAAAAAGGGTTTTTACCTCTCACTTTACCATTTCATTTGTATTTTGCTTGTTGGAGCTTTGGAGGAGCTTCTTTCCCCCTGATTTTCACCAGCTGATTCCGGGAGATTCTGTGGACGATTTTCGGCGCCGTTTGGACCAGGTAGGAGCTAAACCTTAGCCCTTCATTTTCATGGTTTCATTTTCCTGTTTTATGCTTGTTTTTCTGTTCTATTGAGCCTATGGGGTTTTGCCAGGGCGCCCTCTGATCAACGCAGGTTCCCCATTCGAAAACTGCGTTGGGATTCAAGCTGCTTGAAGGCAGCTTGTCCCCCAACGCAGGTAGTACACTGGGCACCTTCTTTGGGGCATAAAAACAACAATTTTTCACAGATTTTGATGAAATTTTCGCCATTTTTTCATCAATTTCAGGAGCTGACTCATTCTCTTGTTTGTTTTGTAGGGATTCTTGATCAAGATGGCCCTCACATGGCGAGAACGAGAAGATGAAGAAGAAGATATGATTGCCCTTCATGATCCTGTTACGGTGGGCGCGCTACGAGACTGTGGTATGCTGAAGTTTTTCCGTATCTCAAGCATGAGAGCACAGATTTCATTACTGCAGTATATGCTTGATGCTTGGGATCCTGTTAACCAAGTATTCCAGATCAGGAACAAACCTATTCCATTGACCGTGACAGACATTTACTTCTTGACTGGCTTGTCAAGGCGGGGTGCCCCCATTTCTTTATCTGGTACAGTTCGGGGGAATGATTCCGTGAGAGACTATGTTCACCAGTATTGCAGGGAGGGGTCCCAGCCGAGCAGAGACGGCAAAGTAGTCATCCGTGACGTTACTAGCAGGCCTCTCAGGTCTATTCTGTATACTCTTGGTAGGATGGCCGGCAGCGCATCTTTACATGTTGCCAACAGGTCTCATATGCAGCACGCCTTGGAGTGTCTCCAACCGAAGATCTTCAATTGGAGTGATGCAGTGTTTACTCAGATGAAAAATCAACTGAACAAGGTGAAGGACGGGAAGCTGAAGAACTTCGGTTTTGGTTCGATTCTGACTGCCTTCGCCTTGGAGAAGATCCCTCTGATGCAACCTCAGTACATTGATCTCGGAGTGCCTTCTCCTACCGAGCCACGTATGCAGCGATGGGTCGATCACATGTCCAGACATGCAGGTCAATCCCAGATTTCTTTCAGTGCCGCTTTCTTCAGGTGGTTCGATCGCCAGGAGATGGCTTTTTCCGAGTATCCATATGTTGGTATGGATTTCCGGGGTGATCCGGATATGGTACTGCCAGACGGTTCTCAGTGGGATGCTACTGGTAAGAATTTCAACCATATTACTGTCCATTGTTTTCATTTATAATGTTCTTGTGCTTTATTCTATCAAGACTTTAATTGAACTCATGTGTGCTTGCAGATGTCGGTCCTGTTCGTCCGGAAGTTCGTCTGAGACCATCTGTTGTTGCTCCGGCAGAGGAACCTGCTCGAAGAGTTATTATCTGTGATCTTAGCGATACCGAGACCCTTACAGCTGTGCAGGGGCAGGTTGAGAATCTTACCCGTGGTCTTCCGGATGTACAGATTGACGAGTTACCTTTACCGATGCAGCAGCATACCATCGGCGTTCCTAGACGATGGACCCGTCTTCTGCGTATGATAGCACAGACTGTGGCTTACTATCAGGAGCATCACTAGGCTAGGGTGCCCCCTAGTACTTTTTGAGTTTTTAGGTCGTATGACCAATTTTGTCTTGGTTACAGAACATTATGTATGAACTTTATGAACAGCTTATATGTATTTTGATTTTCGAGTTTCATTCTGGTTGATTTTGGATGATTCATATGTACACTCTTTTATGAGGTGTCCCTTTTATAAATGTTGCAAATGTCTATCTAACACATAGTTTGCTAAAGAGTCAGTTAATGTGTTTAAATTTCTTGAAATATGCTGATATTGAATTGAATCAAATCGTCTTTCCAAGATCTTTACTCTTAGGAACATGCGATAAATAGCTGGATTGCGAACAGAATATATACCATTGAGTTGTCGTATTATGAGCTGTGAGTCTAGCCTGACAATTAGTCGGCATATGCCACGTGTGATGGCATCAGAGAGTAGTTCTATCAACGCGCTATACTCAGCGATGTTATTCGTTGATTGCCCAATACATACACCTCTGAAACTTACTAACTCGCCGCTTGGATCAAAAATGGCCCAGGCTGCGGAGGATAGGTTCCGCGAACTACGACTTGCTCTGTCGGCATATCCAACACATGTCTCCATAAGGTTTGACATCTGCAACGAATAGAAAAAAGGGGAATCACTCAATCAGAACAAGAACTTTGGCGAAAACAAAATATAACAAAAGCATGTAGGTTACTATTTAAGCATAGTAACGCTTGAGGTACAGCCCGTTCCGGGGCTGCGCCAGTGGAATTCCGTCGTAATCTATTAACTCATAGGCTCCTTTTGCTAACACTCTTTTAACAATATAGGGGCCCATCCATAAGGAATTGAATTTACCTGCTCCTAATTTATCGGATTCTTGATCATATAGCAAGACCAAATCACCTTCTGAGAAGACACGGGGTTTGACATTTTTGTCGAACTGAGCCTTGACTCGTTTCTTATGGGCTTCGTTAGCCAAAGTGGCATCACGACAGGTTTCATCCAAGTGGATTAATTCCAAGAAACGAGCCTCTTCTTCCGAAGTTCCGGGGAGGAGATCAATTGCGAGTTTAAGCGACGAAATTTCGCACTGGATTGGTAAGACTGCTTCCAGGCCATACACCAATTGAAAAGGTGTGAACCCGGTTGCGTTCTTTACCGATGTTCAGTAAGCCCACAAGGCTGAGTACAGGATTAGGTGCCATCTTCTTTTGTGAACCCCTATCATCCTTTGCAACATACGCTTCAGGACCTTGTTGATTGCCTCAACTTGTCCGTTAGCTTGTGGATAATATGGGGTAGAGCTGTCGTGAGATAGCCCTAGTTTGGCAGCCAATTCGACCATCATGTGATTGCGGAAATGTGATCCATGATCTGTAACTATAGCCTGTGGTACGCCGAACCTGGAGACTACATGATTGAAAAAGAAAAGGGCAGTTGTTTCGCCAGTGTTATCCAATGTAGGCATCGCCTCGGCCCATTTGGTAAAATAGTCAACAATGACTATAATATACCCATGCCCCCCGGTCGAGGTGGGGTTAAATTGCATGAAATCGATGCCCCATTTAGCGAAAGGCCCAACTGCAACTATTGGTTGCAGTGGTGCAGGCGGTCTTCTGGTTTTGCTATCAAAGATTTGGCAGGAGTGGCAACTTCGGACTGCGATTATGCAATCTTTGAATATGGTTGGCCAAAAATATCCTGCTCTTAATATCTTTTGGGTTGTAGCGAATCCTGATTGATGCCCCCCACACGCGCCTGAATGACACTCATTCAGGGCTTTTTCGGCCTCTTCATGGGTGAGACACCTTCTCAGAACTGTATCGATACCACGACGGTAAAGGGTATCACCGACAATCATGTAGTCTTTTGCTTGGTATCGTATACGTTTCTGTTCGGAGTGTGAGGTGTCTGGCCAAAAATTTTGGGTCTGGAGATAGATTATTATATCTCCATACCACTCATCGCTTGCAGATATCAGAAACAAAGTCTCGTCCACGATTGATTCTTTGGAGGTTTCATCGTTGGACGACGATGGGAGATCGCATAATAATTCTGCGAATACCAGAGCTTTCTTTGATTTGGATTTTACAAATTCCAAATCAAACTCTTGAAGGATCGTTATCCATTTGGAATACTTGCCCCCCAGCAACTGTCGCGACAGTATATAAGTCATGGGGTTGCAATCTGACAGAATGGTAGTTTTCCTAAAGAGGATATAATGTCGAAATCTCTGTACCGCTTGAACAGCAACAAGCGCTAGTTTTTCAACGTAAGAATATTTACTTTCTGTATCATTTAAGTTTTTACTTAAATAATATATAGGATGTTCAACTCCATCGACTTCTTGAACTAAAACCATTGCAATGGTTGTATCTGCTGCAGCTAGATACAGGTTAAAATCCCTAAGATAATCCGGGGCGTACATTAATGATGCTTTTACTAGAGACTCTTTCAAAGCGTCAAAGGAAGTTTGCGCAACCTGGTCCCAGTCGAAGGGTACATCTTTTTTCAAAAGACGTGTATAACCTTTAGCAAGTTCTGCGTAATTTGGAATGAACCTCCTCAGAAAGTTTGCTTTCCCTTGGAGTTTCTGAATCTGAAGCAAATTCGAAGGTGGAGGCAAATTGATGATTGCCTGAACCTTACAGGGGTCGAGACGAATCCCATCTTTAGAGACTACAAAGCCAAGTAAACGACTAGAACCGACGCAAAACACACATTTGTGTGGATTGAGTCTTATCTTGTAGTGTCGGCAACGTAGAAATATTGCTCTTAGATGCTGCGGATGATCAGTCCGCTTTCGCGAATGAGCCGGAAGATCGTCGAGATATGGTTGAACAATGCTTTTGATGTCGTGGAAAGCATAATTCATAGCCCTCTGAAAAGTCGCCCCTGCGTTCTTCAAACCAAAGGGTAATTTTCGATAAGCGAATGTGCCCCACGGACATATAAATGCAGTTTTAGACTGGTCCTGTGGGCGGATATTAATTTGATTATACCTGGAGAATCCGTCCATAAAGGAGAAGATTTCACATCTGGCGCATTCATCAATTATCTGGTCGATGAAGGGTGTAGGGTAGTTGTCCTTTGGACAAGCTTGGTTTACATCCCTATAATCGACGCACACTCGTATTGTTCCTTGTTTTTTCATAACAGGAACAATATTCGATACCCAATCGGTTAGAGGAACCGGGTAGATGAATCTAGCATGGAGAAGTTTCTCAACTTCCGCTTTAATGGCAGCGGCTTTCTTAGGGTGCACCTGTCGAAGCCGTTGTCTTACTGGTTTGACATCAGGATACATTTTAATTTCATGTTCAACGATACTCGAGTCAATGCCTGGCATTTCGTCATATGACCACGCAAAGACATCTCTAAACTCGCGGAAAAGAGCACCATATATTTCCAGTTCTGAAGGGGAACAACTTTTGCCGACATGAATATTCTCTACAACATCAGGTTTTGTCGAGATATTTATGGCTACGGTCTCTTCAATATTGGATAGGTTTCGCTCAGAATCCACCGTATTTACAGTATTTGTTAGGAATTCAAAAACTGAAGGGTGGTATAGGTCGTGTCGAGTATCTTCTTCATATTCCGGAAGAAGGGAACGATGGTGGTGATCGTTCCATGGTGCTCCCTCAATCAACATTGATTGTAAGATTCCTTCGTCAGTCCCATGTACTTTCGACCAAGGATCTAATGGGGTACCATATTCTCTAGATCTATCTACCCAAACGCTCGAAGAGCGCTGACTGGGATTTGCCTCCCAGGCATGAAACATTGATTGCTACAATATTTCAATGGGACTTGGTGGCAAAACCATTGCATGATCCATAGCGACTCTGCCTTCTGTGGCTTTCAAGGTGGATACCATATTGCATGTTGCTACAAATGGTACATTTCCTATGCAAAAAGGAGGTGGTAGCGTGAAAGTTCCCATCATGGTGGGATCCTTCAACAGACCTACTCCAATATCTTGAATCGACCGGTCACTGTTATGGATCATGGGAACGCTTCCTGTAACTTGTGAACCATTAGGGAGGAAATTTTGTTGGTCGACGACCGTAATCCCTCCTTCAAAGGGGAATGCGATCTTCCTAAAATAAGTCGACACAACAGCTTGCATGGCATAAATCCATGGTCTTCCCAGTAGGATGTTATAGTCAAGATTGCCATCAATGACCTCAACATCTATTTCTACTGTTTTTCCCCCTAGTTCAACTTTCAAGTTACTAAGGATACCGTAAGGGGTATATATCCTTCCGTCGAATGCTTTTAATGTTGTCGATGATCGCGACAAGGTTGGAGATCCTAGAGTTTTCCAGCAACTCATCGACATAATACATGTCGATGCCCCCTCATCAATAATCATTCGATGAACAGTTTTGTTGAGGGCTTTCACTTGGACGAGGAAAGCTAGTTGAGCTGGTAACTGAGGATCATACCCTTTGTGATCAAAGGATACAAGATTAGAATCCTTAGGATCCACCCCACCTATTGCTGATAACAATGCTTGCCTTTGGGATGGGCAATGCTGTAGTACTTCAAGAGTCGACATAGCGGATGGCGATTGCGCCAAATCTTCCACTATGTTGTAATGTTGTGCCGCTCTGGCATGAGGATTAAACGTCGACTTGTGTACTACTCCCTTTGGCAGTTTTATCGTTAATTCATGCGTGATGGGGGGTACAACTTCTGCCGAAGTTGTTGTCGAACTTCCAGGTTGATCATTACCTTTATCGTTCGACACCTGTGGATTTCCGTAATCTTTGTTCCTTGTCGAAATCAAAGCATCATTTTGTTGTTTTGAAATCGACAACATAAGCACTTGAGATGGGGAAGCGTTTCCGCTATCAACCAGATTTTGACCTGGGTTAGGAAATGGATCATTTGACACAGCTGAGGTATGTGGACTCTTAAAGAACCTCTTTAGCTCAGCTTTGAATGGGCAATTCTTAGTGTTATGATCTTTGTCATCGCATATTTGACATGGACTCTGTTTCCTATTCCCAGGAGGGTTTGAAGAATTTTTCTTAGGAGATGACTCACCTTGTTTATTCTTCTTCCCTTTGTTTTGTTTCTTCTTGCTTCCTGGTTGATTGGTTTCTTTGCCTTTATCTGTCGATACGGCATTTACTTCCGAAGCAAGAACTTCTTCATGCGCATTTTGATTTGAATCCTTACGGGCTTTCTTTTGATTGGCCTTTTTCGGATTCGAGTTTGCTGTGCCGATCACGCCGTCGCCGGCATGAGAGTCACTGTTCGATTTAGGAGGAGGAGGGATTGAAAACTCTGGTCTAGGGGCATCTGGTATTTTGTCATAGAGCGTGTCGGACTGAGTATATACTAAGTCCAAATATTGTGCACGAGCAATAACCTGCTCTTCTGTTACGACTCCTCCCTTCGCCACATCTTCCGTTATGGCCGGAAGTAACGACTTTATAAACCACTCAGCTAAAAGCTGATCAGGAACATATGTTTTAACCATTCTTCGTCGACGTCGCCACTCATGTATATGATCTGATATATGAGTTGCGGTTGTCTGTTTGAAGTTGGTCAATATCTTTGTTCCTGTTTCATACCTTATCGGTAATTGAAAATGGGTTAAGAATGTCGTGGCAAGGGAGCTAAAATTGTCGAACGAAGCTCTTGGCAATTCTATATACCACTTTGCCGCTGGACCTGTCAATGTCCTCTGAAAGAGGCGAAGTCTTATCGAATCGTCATTTAAGGTGTTCGATGAACACCATAGATGAAATGTCATCACATGATTCGACGGGTCTTCACCTGGATTTCCATTGAATTTAGGAATGTCGGATGGAAGCTTGTGTGGAATCACTGGCCACCAAGGGGCGTAGGCGATCGGATCGTTGGTTAACCGATGTAGATCAGGCAACTCTAAAGTCACCACGAATGGTAACTGTTGATTCAAGTTAGGTGAAGCGTAACCAGGATACGATGGAATCGCTTGAACAGTTGGCCTTTGCATGCCAGCATAATGGAGTTGATGCTGGTATGACTGGTACGGTTGGTGGACGCTACCACTATAAAGTGGTTGATTTTGACCATTTTGGATATATGGTTGTCCACTATTCGCAAAGATTTGCTGTTCAGAACCTTGGTACACTTGTTGGAATTGTGGTTGTTGGTACTGCACTAGCCACGGTTGTGAGACCATGGGTTGTTGTGCTATACTAACCATTGGACCAAGATGTGGGGTTATTGTACCCGATTGTACTTGTGCCGCCCCACCAGTAGGCGATTGTGGTTGGGTCGCAGGGTCAAGGGGCTGTGGCATGAGAACCTGAGAAATCTGAGGTTGACATACAACAGGCATCGTTTGAACTTGCGACACGGTTACAATGGCCGGTGTAGTTGGGATGTTCGTCACAGGTACACACTGTTGCATAGAATATACAACTCTTGGTTGCTGGGGTAGCATGGGTACCCAACTACTTGTTGCAATTCCACCATAACTTGAATAAGGTTGAGAACTCCCGTATGGGTACCCTCCCGGGGGGGGTAATGAAAGGGCATACTGCCCCCCATACGGTGGTAATCCAGAACTCAAGGCAATTGATTGTCCTGGAGGACTGGATGGCCTAATTTGATTCCCAAAAGGGTCAATTTGATGAGTCTCACTGTAAGAGTTACCAGACATTACTCCAGAACAAACAGGAACAGACCATACCGTTGCGATAGTCCCTGGGTGGACTCCTTCTAGCGGTTGAGAGCTAGTTGGGACAGATGGTATGCCGGCGAACATTGTCGGATTTGCAGCAGGTAATTCTTTTGTCGTCGTGTCATTTGACACAGTCCTAGATGTCGACGGTTGTTCAAACATTTTGAGTCTATCCAATTGATCGCCTAGTGATTCTACAGGAACTTCCACTGGTGATGGACAAACTTCTGTTGTAGCAGGAAATAGAGTGACCCCTACTCCAAAATTAGTTGGAGTGGATACTTGCGGTTCCTCTATAATTTCCTCTATCGCAATCAGACCAGGTGGAAGAGGAAGACCGTCAGGTCCGTAAAAGATTTCCGGTGCCGAAGAAGGGGTTGTATCGACAGCTACAGATGTTTGAGGAACAAAACTCTCTGGACCGGTTACAGATGGAACTGGTTCAGTTATACAAGTATTTGCCCCTAGACTAGGATCAGTATTACTGTCCTTCTGCTGCGATTGAACTTCTTCTATAGAGGCAGGGTTTCCGGAAATGTTTGGAGTCACCAGAATCTCAGATGTTGTTGGAACACTTGTTCTAACTTTTAAAGGGAAAAGTATCCGATTCGGATGACCCTATCCCACTCTAAGGGTGATAGTACCTCACCAACAACTGTAAAGAAAACTACTTAAGGTTTACTTCTTTATGAAAGCAAGAGAGAATGAAGAAATGCACTAACCGTTGCCTTACGCTTAATGTCGAATCCAAACTCTTCTCTTTGCTTGCTTGCTCTCAGCTCCTTGCTCTTTTGCTGGCCCAGCTACAATGAGATCCTGCAAAATAACCAAGAAGGGAACTACAAGAAGCATGCAATCATAACTGATTCAAGGATTAGCATAAATCAAATATACAATCATCACAACATAACATTGAAACAAGTGCATATAGAAGAACCTCAATAGCTTTTATTAATAGAAGAAGTAAAGTTCTGAGAGTGTTACAACCATTGAAGGCTCCAATCCAGCAACACCTCCCAGCAGAAAGAATTTCTCCTCTTCACCTCCTTCAAGCAATCACCCAATAGCTCTATAGTGAAACCAACAGCATATCATTACTTTGCACAAAATTCCAGCCTCCTGAGCTCATAGGAGAGAGCTCAATATATAGATGAATTGAGAAAGGATGAGTCATCTTGCAACTGATGTGTAGCTGCCTTGTGTCCTCTCTCTCTTCAGTTGATCTTCAGTTCTTGAGTCCACTTGGAGAACCTTGCTTCCACTTGGAGAAACAAAGCCTCTGACTCATCACAAGGCAAAATCCCTGATCCAAGTGTCATTTTTGGAAGATTCCAGAGCAATGACTCATTGTGCCACTTGTCCCATCTCGCTCAGCGCAGGTGGCATTTGTTCCACTTGCTTTGCAACGCAGGTACACCATGGAGCAACTGAGTTTCAGCGCAGAAGCCTAGTGGAGCACCTGCTTTGATTTCAGGATTGCTTGTTTTTGAGTGTTTTCAGGTGGAGAACTGATCTGAGAGCTGTTGGCTTGCTGACCTTGTTCCTCTAGGGGTAGGAACATCATGTTTAGGGACTTTGGATCCCTTGGATTATTGACAATTCATGCCTGACGCTGCAAGGCACAAAATTGTCTATAACAAGAAGGTTGGTGATGTTGAGATGGTGAACTCTGTTGAGGTGAAGCATTCTGTTGAGGTGGAACAATTGGAGTATTTGGGGCCAACGAAGTTGAAAATAACCATATCGGTAATCCTATTGTAAATCCAGGTAATGACAAAGTAGACATATAAGGAGGACCAACATTTCCAAAGAAAGGAAAAGTACTAGGATCCTCGTTAAGAGGGGTTCCTTGGTCGGTAAATTCTGGAACAGTTGCCATTATATTCAACTTCAGTGAATTTTATTAACAATTTAAAACTAAAATTAATAATTCGCAATTCACACTTAACAATTAAAATTCACAATTCACACCTATGGTCTCTCAAAGTAAAAACAAATAAATTAACATGCACTATCAAATCTATGAGTCAAACCACACACAAACAGTAACTTTCCGTATTGAAAACACTAGTTGGTGATGAAATCCAACGTCGCAGAATTCAATACAGAAATGGCAGTTGGAACAGTTACCCCGAAAACCTGCTTAATGAATAGATTGGCACAAGTTTCTCCACTAAACCGTCTTGAGTGAAGAGAACCCCCCAGAAAATCCAAGTGAGTCTAGTCGACGTCTGCTCCAGGTACAGTGGGATCTTCCCTCCACCATCACCTTAGGAAAGAATCCTATAGAATATGGTCACTAAGGTTACCAACGTAAACAAATATACCTGGGGGAACAGTCTACGATCCGATATGCACGCAAGGGCAGAGTAACAAGCTCAATCCCCTTGAAGGCTCCTTGACATAATCCAAGGTTTACCAACAAGTGACCCCAGGCTCCTCGACAATGATCAATCTGAGGTTTACCGTTTTTAATACGTGAATATCTTCTATCATTCACAATGAGGAAGGATTGATTACCTCACTGGTTCAGATATGATCTCGTGCTTCTCCTTTAAGAGGAGCTTTCCCAGAGCATAGATGTAACAATTGGAATTTATCTCCTACCGCAAGATACAACTACTTGTTTGTTTTACTGTCTTGGAGAGTTAACTAAAACCTATTCCAAGACACTAGCCTAAGCTAGATTGGTGGAAAGAGCCCTAAAAATGTAAAAATTACTAGATGAATTTTAATTAAGCGTTGTGTTATTTAGGCTGTTATTACTCAAAGGGGTAAATGGATACAAAACCAATGGTGTTATGACCTGACTCAAAACTGAATGCAATCGAATATGATAATGTAATCCCTTCAATTCGATGAATCCTAACTAATGTAAGGGGAGAGTTTCCATTCACTTCCAACAATGAAAAAAATTGATCACGAAGAGAAAATATAACAAATTCTCTAATGCACTAATTTCATCAAGAAAAACTAATGCAAATCAATTCCAAAATAGTTTTATTTTTATTTTTATTTTTGTGTAAATTCAAATCAAAGAAAACTGATCTAAATCTATGATTGATTTTTGAGAATGTAAACTATGCAATTGTAATCTATGCACAATTCACTTGAAAAGTATGCAAATGTAATCTATGCACATTTTTCATTCATATTCTGAAAATGAGAATTCTAATTATGCAAATGTGATCTATGCAAGAGAATTCTCAAACACAAGATGATTCTAATGTAATCTAAGAACCAATCAAGTGCAAGTTGAGAAAATTGGGTGAGAGTTCCAAAGATCAAAAAATAAAAACACTCAAAGGCGATTAACACTCATACACAATTTAGCCCTCCCCGACGAATGAGGGGGAAATTTTTTTGCAAAAACAAAAGCAAAAAGATGCAAAATTGTGAAAAGACTGAGACAAACCTCCAAGTAATGACCAAAGGAAATCAAATTAAGAATTTCTCAAAAAAGAGACTCAAAACACCCAATTGATAACAGCTTAAAACAAGAATGCCAATGGAATTAACCTAAGAAAAGCTTCTGACAAGTTACATGCAGGTCTAGGCAGGGGATAATAACATCTAAACAAAAACTAAGCTGACTAACAGAGGAAATCTTAGGTTTTTAAAAATTTTGATAGGGTCCGTAGGCCCACAATTAACACAGGTGCGGTCCCGCTCTGTGCTAAAAGCAAAGGTGTAGATAGGTACGCACTGTGTCAAAAGGCTAGGGTGCGGTCCTCTCCCAAAGCTATGAAAAACAAAAAATAACCCTGGATCTACAAACTCTACCCAATTTTACACACAACAATCCAAAAACAGAAACAAAAACACGGTTTCTCAGGTCAAAGTAAAAACAAGGAAAAAATCAAGTCCCCAACGGAGTCGCCATTTTGTCACACGGAATAAGTCGATCTTGCAGACAAGATAGACCTTCCTAGAATCTAAAGAAGACCTAATGACAAGCAAACCAACCAGACACTATCTTTCTCTAAATATGCTTTTATAAACAATGGCAAACAAGTGTTTTTAGGGCCTACCTTAGGTCCAATGCAAGTTTGTGGATGCCCTCGCTCCTTCGATCCAAATGAGCTCCTTTGTCGTGAATCTGCAAACACAAACAGGGCAAACAAATTAAATAGCACCTGAAAAACCAATATCATAAAACATATTTAACATGAAAGTCAAGGAGTCCATGAAACAAATAACATGAGATACTTGTTGAGAAAAATGAGTTTGATTGTATTAATTCAAAAGAAGAATAACTTTACAACCTGTGCCTTGACGTTGTACAAGCTCCTCCCAGGGTCCAGCAAGAAGTCTCCTCTACTTTGACAAGCTTCACTCACTCCCCAACGAAGCCAAAAAGGTATGTGATCTCTCCTCTTAAGCTCAACTAGGAAGTCTTGATTTCACCAGCATTTACCCTAAAAAATGTTCAGCTTCTAACCTCTTCAGCAACCAGCCGAATGCCTGAATTTATAGTGCAATGGAGGGAGGTTACTAGGTCCTCCTTCAAAGGGATAAAGCCCTCCTTCGAAGGGATAGCTCCTCTCATCAAGGGATTAGCTCCTTCTCTTTTGGGATGCATGAACCACCTCAGAGCGAACAATCCACGTCAAAATTCCTTCTAGAATCCTCTAGAATTAACCCAAAGTGAGTTTTTTAAGATAAAACTTGCGCCTTTTGACTTTTACAGGGGTCCGCACCCACACCGTTAGGGACAGAGCAGGCAGGTCCGCAACTTTTGTAAACAGATGGTGTGGGACCACAGGTGACAGTGAGAGAAAGTGCGGAACCAGAGTTTCATTGATTTTTAATGTCTTTCTCCCATTTTCAAAGCTTGACTTGAAGAACTGAGGTCTGAGACTTGCTTAGGAGGACAGTACAAGTGATGATGGACTCATACTAATTGCAAATAGTCATGGTGATGATATTTTTGTGTAACACTATGACCTACATTCTGTCGCGTCAATTACTAGGGGGAAAATATTCCAAATGGATAGCCATTTTACAAGAGTTTGATTTGGAATTCACAAAATCCAAATCAAAGAAGTCTCTCATCTTCGTGGAGTTACTTTGTGACCTTCCGTCATCATCCAACGATTTGACATCCAAAGCATCAATTGTGGATGAGACTCTATTTCTGATATCGTCAAGTGATCCATGGTATGGGGATATACTGGTCTATCTCCAGACCCAAACTTTTAGGCCTAACAACTCTCGCTCTGAATAACAACATACTGAATACTAAGCTAAGGACTACCTGATCGTTGGTGATACACTTTACCGTCGTGGTGTCGATACAGTTCTGCGAAGGTGCCTCACGCATGAGGAGGCCGAAAAAGTTTTGAATGATTGTCATTTAGGTGTTTGTGGGGGGCATCTATCTGGTTACGCTATTACACAAAAGATCTTACGAGCTGGTTACTTCTGGCCCACTATATTCAAATATTTCGCAATTACAGTTAGAGGTTGCCATGCTTGTTAGATTTTTTACCGCAAAACCAGATTACCACCTGCACCACTACATCTAGTAGTTGTTGTTGGGCCATTCGGTAAATGGGGCATTGATTTCATGACATGTAACCCCACCTCGACTGGGGGCATGGGTATATTGTGGTCGTAGTCGACTATTTTATTCGGTACCCCCTCCAGGTAGTCTAGTCACTTCCTTTGATTGGAATTGACTAGCAAGATCTCGCCTTCCTTTTTATGTACCTTTCGGGATCATAGTACAAGTTTACAAAATGATTGTGTCAGGCACTATCATAGATGAGGGTGCATCAGTGAGTATCCTTTCCTCAACTGCTTGGAAAGCACTTGGTTTGCCATCGCTTATGCATGTTACATAGAATTTTTCAGGCTTTAACAAAGGAACCAGTTGACCGTTAGGGATCCTTCCTAAGTTACCGATAACTTTGGGATGGAAAACCATTCACCTAAATGTGATGGTAGTCCCAGGACCATTAGATTACAATCTACTCCTTGGACGTGACCATGTTTACAACACGGAGGCTATTGTTCCAACACTCTTCCGAGTGATGTGTTTCCCGCATGAAGGCAAAATTGTCACTATTGACCAGCTTTCATTTCCCAGTTCAAGCATAGCTCCAAGTCAATCATCATCCCAAAATGGTCCTTGTACATCAATGGTATCTCTTCAACCTTCATTCCATCCACCTGATTTCCAAGAGTAATTTGGTGAATGTAACAAAGCTTAAGGGGCATGCACCCTTGTCTTTTCTGTGGACAAAACCATCTTTCCTAACATGGTTTCCCTGTAGGTTACACGATTGGTCTGAGACACCATTCCCCTTTGTCTATTTGGTGGATGAAGCCAAGGAAGCATTTTGTTTATTCTGCAGACGAAACTATCCTGCATAACCACAATAGTTTCCATATGGTTACAGGAGACTCTCCTTTTCATCATGCTGGGGGCATGCAAACCTTTTTTTTCAATTTTTCTAGCCTTTTAGCTTTTTAGCTTTTTAGTTTTTTAGCTTTTCTAGCTTTTTTTTTAGTTTTGATTTTCTATCTTTTTAGGTTTGTCATTTCTAGCTTACATAAAAAGAAAAACTAAAAAAACCGTGCATAGTTCCGCCATGGTCTAATCTCGTTAAAAAATAAACCCACCACCGAGCATAGTTCCCTCACGGTTCAAGCTCATTAAAAAGTGAACTCACCTTCGGTAAATAACCTTTTTGATTGCCATGCTATCAGCCTTTTGAGCCTTGGTTGTGTTCCTCCCATCACCTTCATTATTTTGGCCAATCATATGCTTCAACTTGATTGTTTACCCTTTTTGAGGAACAACTACTACGAGTGGTCTTATTAGCCAACCTCTTCACATCACCATGTCTTGAGAAGTTCCAAGATTACTCGAAACTAGTTGCTACCCTATGTTATCACTCAGGTTGTTCCCTTTGACTCCTAAGGGAATACAGCCGAGGTAACCACAAACCAATCTTTGGACTGTAGGTCCTAGCCTACCTGCAGTC
Organism: Pinus tabuliformis; assembly: GCA_031772625.1. Classification (NCBI taxonomy): domain Eukaryota; kingdom Viridiplantae; phylum Streptophyta; class Pinopsida; order Pinales; family Pinaceae; genus Pinus; species Pinus tabuliformis. Next base: position 550,659,112 of record CM062810.1, read on the forward strand.
AGATAGGGCTCTCTCTTTATGATTTAGCTTTGTTCAGGGGTGATTTTAGGCTAGATATGAGTGCATGAGTTTGTTTTAAATTTGGTGGGATGGTTGATGCTTCAGACAGAGTTGGCATGTAAAGGATGAGAAATTCAGACCATTGGGCATGGAGTCAATGAATGTGAACTGAAGGGTGTGTTTTATTTGGCAGAAGAGGGGAATACAGAGCAGCATAGCTACACACGGCACAATGTTAAATGCTGGAACAAGGATGAAATGGAGGTTAGGGGATGAGATGCAATTAAGGATCTCTCATCCAGCCAAAGAGGGAAAGTGGATGAAGGCTAAATAGGAGCAATGAAGAATTCCTAGACAGCATTCAGAAATGAGAGAAATAGCTTAAACATGATCAATTAAGTATGCATATTCATCACTAATTCGGAAGAAAACATAAAAGAATCACAAAAATTGAACACAGAGTACAGTTAAGTAACATCTGAGCTATTCTTTCTTTCTGCAACTTAGATCATGATACATATATGATATAGACACATACAAACTGAAAACAGAGATAAGAAAGACTTATTGAACCATGAGGAAGCACGAGAATTCCATATTAAGCTCTTCAGCCATTAAAACCACAACCAGCCAGTTCAGAAGCAAATATTCCAGCAACCTTCGATTATAGAAACTCTCAGGCTTACAGCGCAAGTCTCGAATGAGAAAAACAACCAACCAACCCTTTTTTCATAACAGAGGGTGGTTTAAATAGAGAAAATATCCAAAAATATCTACAAAACAGATCTTAGGGAAGATCTGTGGCAATAACTATGATCTAGCTACCTTCTACTGAACATAAATGCAATAAAATATCTATCTAACAGCTGCGCTGGGCCAGCTGGCATCTCAAAATATCCATCTAAGGCTGCGCATGAGGCAGCAACATTCAAAACATGAGACTATGGGCGTCCTTTAGGCTCTGTGCTGTCCATTTTACAATGACTGCTCTTTATTCCTGAACTGCTGCTTTTATTCGGCTCTGCTTTCCTTAACTGTGATCAGATTTGGCCTTTAATGGCTTTAACTCCTGCTCTGATACTCTTTGACTTTGCTGGATCCTCTTAAATGCTCCTTTGTTGTGGCTTTACTGCTCCACTGATACACTTTAATGTTTTGCTTGAACCGATACACTTTAACTGGACTGATACACTTTAACTAGACTGATACACTTTAACGCTGAATTGATGGACTTTTCTCCACTGATACTCCTTATTCGGCTAATCACCCTTGCTTTATCACTAGAAAGGCAAAATATAACTATTGCTGCGCTTTTGTTGCTTTTCCGCGGGCTTTAGAAGTGTTTCGGCACTTGGCCGATCCAAATATCATAAAAATGAGGAATATTGCAAAAATGGCAAAAGATGCGCACAATGATAACTGTGCTTGAGGCCTTAAACTTGATGTCTGGAGCTTTTCCGCATGGCGACGATGAAAATTGATGAAGAAAATGACCTGGTACCTTTGCTGTTGAAGTGCGAGCGGACGCCGAATAAAAAATATGAAGAAAAAGCCTTTTTAACCTCATAGGTGGGCAAAAACCACTTTACACAGGGAATGGTTGCTTCTCCAGGTGGGAGCGACCAATATTGAAGAAAATAGGGAAGATTGAACGCGGGCCGTTGGATCGCGCGAAGGCAGATCCAACGGCTGCGACGAAGTCGCAATATCGCATCGGTGGGGGAGCGAGGGGTCATACATATATATATGATCAGCGATAAACGAAGGCTGCGACGTGATCTGGACCGTTAGATTGGCGGGGCGATCGGACGGCTGGGGTTATGTCGAGGATATCGCTATCGGCAGGGCGGAGGGCTATATGCGTATGTGGATTGCGATGGCGCGATCGCCGATATCACATCGGCGATCGGAGGAGGAATGGGCGCTGCGATATTGTTTATAAGCGATGCGATATATGGGGGCAAGCGACTTCATATGGACCGTCGGATGAGCGATTAGATTGGACGGTTGCGATCTAATTGCTACATCGTGTCGAGGAGGCTATAAAAGGGACAATTCATGGTTGTTGTGACCTTCGACAGCGATTTCGCGTCAGAGGGGAGGAACATGGGATCGGAAGCATATTTTATGATTCGGCCAATGCATAATGTGATCGGAAGATGGCTTCTCTGATTGGAGGAAGGATATTGTGCATCAAAGATGGGGAATATCAAATCGATGGGGGTTTTTATATATGGGAAAAGGGTTTTATGGGGAAAATGAGGGATTTCTAATACTTCGGAAGGGGTCTGAAAGTATGAATGAGGGTTTTGAGCCTTGAAAAGGTTAAAACATGGGTGATGGAGGGTTGAATGCATAGGAAGAAGGATTTTATGCTTTGGAAGGGGTCCAAAGCATTGGGAGGATGGTTAAGGAGAAAAACTAGGGAGGCCAAGATTAAGCTGTTTGGCCTTCCCATGCTTGAAAACTGATCAAAATGGATTACTCATCAGGACTAGAACAAAGCAATGGCATTTAGATTAGCTCACTTTCACGGATACTTCTCTGGACATCTGTATCAAATATGGAGCATTGCAGCAAGCAAAGTATGACATATTTGGCATGTAAAAATGTCGATCATGAAAGATGATTAACCTGCTGCAGCAGGAGGCTAACAGTGGCTCCACTTGGGGATGGCTTTTCCTTTTGAAAAGTCAAGAACAGCAGGTCAGATTGCCTTGATCTTCAATTGTTGCTGTACTCTGAAAACTTCCCTTCGCTGGCTGCTTTATTTATATATATGATAGCATACTTGAGGAGCTTAGGGCCTTCTCTTCGGGCTTCAACTGCAGCAAGCTTGCTATCCAAATAGAAAATTTAAATCCTACCTACCTACTCTAATCAGCACTTAGTTTGCTGGTCAGGTGAAATGAAACAGCCAATGCAGCCACTTAAGTATTAAAAACATCAGTGAGCTTCGCTGCCTGTGCTTGCTGGTGCTTGAAGTGGAGATCTTGCTATCAGATATAGCTTTGTTAATCTTTGAGAAGATCAGGAAACTGCTGACCTTCTTTGCTAAATCTAAAAGCTGTACAAAAGGGTTCTGCAACATATATACATTATTGCTGAGCTGAAATAAACAACTGTACAAAGGTTCAGGATTGTTATCATGCCTTTGAATTGGGAAATCACCAGCATCTTGATTTTGAGCCTTACAGCCTGCTAATGGAGAAGAGCACTGACTTATTTCATCACTCAGCCTGCCATCTAATGGATTGCACAAAACTTGGAGCGATACTTGCAACTCATTACAAACAGGCTCAGATGGCACTTGACAGATTTGCACTTGCTGCTCCTCCTTTTCTTTAAATAATTCAGATGATTCAAAACAAAGCGACAGAGAATCATCTGGGACTTCTTGATCATATGCTACTGCTTCTGAGTCTTCTTCTTCAATCTGACATTCAATGGCAATCTGGGCTGCAAATCTAGAGGTAATGCATCAGGAGCAAGGATTTTACTCTCCTCTAGATGGCCAATATCAACACTTGATGATACTTGGTTACAAACTGCATGATAATTATCCTTAATAAACTGAAAAGATTCAAAACAGAAAGGTAAAGTTCCTTCGCTGAAATCAAAATTCTCTGCTTTTTCCACCTCCTCTTCATAGCTGAAATAGGAAAGCTGACCACTGGGTTCAGGCTGCTGATCCTGAATTGTGCTTTCTACCAAAATAGGCTCTGACTCCTCTGCAAGGCTGATTTGGACATTGGGCGCATAATCTTCATCATATTGGTGATATTTGGGCAGACAACTGAAAGGAGAGCAATTATACTCATACCATAGATTGGGAGATTCATCCATATATTGCTTAGAAACTAAAGTTTCATCTTTGCAAGTAGTTTTTCTCTTAGCTCTTGCTTTGTTTCGCTTGGCAATCAGATTTGCCTCCACACTAGCAGCTATATTCTGCATGTCTACTAAGCTTTGAGGGGCTCTTTCCGTTAGTTGATATTGCATGTCTGTATCAAAACCATCTGGGAATTTATACATAGAAAGATCAAGTGGAGGTCTGAGGTTCTGTGGGATTGCATTATAAACATTGTTAAATCTTGCACAATAGTCTAAGACAGCCTCTTGAGGGCCTCTTTTGATAGTATCATATTCTGATAATATGTGCAGGGGATCCTTCTTTTTCTCCCATCTGTTAAGGAATGTTTGGTAAAGAGCCTCTGGATCAGCTATGGAATTTGCAGGAAGAGCTCTAAACCAGGGCCTAACATCACCTCTGAGACTTTGGACAAAAATCTTCATTCTTATAGCATCATCATCTATTTCATAAATCTCAAAATAGTCCTGCATTTTTTTGGTATGTTGTAGGGCTGTGTAAGAACCAGTTCCCTCAAAATAAGTGATTTTAGTTTGGTAATCCTGAGGCATAACCCCTAGATTTGCAGGTAACTGTAAAGGTGTATAACGATTCACCATATTTTCTGGGAAAAATGGAACAGCAGGAAGAAACAGAACAATTGGAACAGTGGGGATGGAAGAGGAAATAATAGAAGGAGTTGGAATATAGCTTTGCTGAACTGTTTCAGAGGAAACTTAAAGATTTTCTCTTTCAGGTTCGTTCCTCCAGTGGAGTCTTGATTGAAAATGATGTGGAGTCGCCAGGTGGATGACTTAACTTTGAAGTGCTTGATCTCTATACACCATCAAAGATCAGAACTAAACATGAAAAAGTTTTGAAGAAAAGGAGCACTTTCTCCAGAAAACGAGATTTTCTCTTTGGAGCCAGCTTCGAACTTATTTTTTGGAATTTCTGAAGATGTCCCCAGTGGAGTCGCCATTATGGTATCACTCAGGTTGTTCCCTTTGACTCCTAAGGGAATACGGCCAAGGTAACCACAAACCAATCTTTCGACTGCAGGTCCTAGCCTACCTGCAGTCAGAGAGGGCTCTCTCTTTATGATTTAGCTTTGTTCAGGGGTGATTTTAGGCTAGATATGAGTGCATGAGTTTGTTTTAAATTTGGTGGGATGGTTGATGCTTCAGACAGAGTTGGCATGTAAAGGATGAGAAATTTAGACCATTGGGCATGGAGTCAATGAATGTGAACTAAAGGGTGTGTTTTATTTGGCAGAAGAGGGGAATACAGAGCAGGATAGCTACACATGGCACAATGTTAAATGCTGGAACAATGATGAAATGGAGGTTAGGGGATGAGAGGCAATTAAGGATCTCTCATCCAACCAAAGAGGGAAAGTGGATGAAGGCTAAATAGGAGCAATGAATAATTCCTAGACAGCATTCAGAAATGAGAGAAATAACTTAAACATGATCAATTAAGTATGCATATTCATCACTAATTCAGAAGAAAACATAAAAGAATCACAGAAATTGAGCATAGAGTACAGTTAAGTAACATCTGAGCTATTCTTTCTTTCTGCAACTTAGATCATGATACATAGATGATATAGACACATAGAAACTAAAAACAGAGATAAGAAAGACTTATTGAACCATGAGGAAGCACGAGAATTCCATATTAAGCTCTTCAGACATTAAAACCACAACCAGCCAGTTCAGAAGCAAATATTCCAGCAACCTTTGATTATAGAAACTCTCAGGCTTACAACGCAAGTCTCGAATGAGAAAAACAAACAACCAACCCTTTTTTCATAACGGAGGGTGGTTTAAATAGAGAAAATATCCAAAAATATCTACAAAACAAATCTCAGGGAAGATCTGTGGCAATAACTATGATCTAGCTACCTTCTACTGAACATAAATGAAATAAAATATCTATCTAACAGCTGCGCTGGGCCATCTGGCATCTCAAAATATCCATCTAAGGCTGCACATGAGGTAGCAGCATTCAAAACATGAGACTATGGGCATCCTTTAGGCTCTGTGCTGTCCATTTTACAATGACTGCTCTTTATTCCTGAACTGCTACTTTTATTCGGCTCTGCTTTCCTTAACTGTGATCAGATTTGGCCTTTAATGGCTTTAACTCCTGCTCTGATACTCTTTGACTTTGTTGGATCCTCTTAAATGCTCCTTTGTTGTGGCTTTACTGCTCCACTGATACACTTTAATGTTTTGCTTGAACCGATACACTTTAACTGGACTGATACACTTTAATGCTGAATTGATGGACTTTTCTCCACTGATACTCCTTATTCGGCTAATCACCCTTGCTTTATCACTAAAAAGGCAAAATATAGCTGCTACTGCGCTTTTTTTGCTTTTCCGCGGGCTTTAGAAGTGTTTCGGCGCTTGGCTGATCCAAATATCATAAAAATGAGGAATATTGCAAAAATGGCGGAGGATCCGCACAATGATAACTATGCTTGAGGCCTTAAACTTGATGTCTAGAGCTTTTCCGCATGGAGGCGATTAAAATCGATGAAGAAAATGACCTGGTACCTTTGCTGCTGAAGTGCGAGCGGGCGTCGAATCAAAAATATGAAGAAAAAGCCTTTTAAACCTCATAGGTGGGCAAAAACCACTTTACACAGGAAATGGCTGCTTTTCCAGGTGGGAGCGACCAATATTGAAGAAAATAGGGAAGATTGAACGCGGGCCATTGGATCGCGCGAAGGCAGATCCAATGGCTGCGACAAAGTCGCAATATCACATCGGTGGGGGAGCGAGGGGTCATACATATATATATGATTAGCGATAAACGAAGGCTGCGACGTGATCTGGACCATTAGATTGGCGGGGCGATCGGATGACGGGGGTTATGTCGAGGATATCGCATCGGTGGGGCGGAGGGCTATATGCGTATGTGGATTGCGATGGTGTGATTGCCGATATTGCATCGGCAATTGGAGGAGGAATGGGCGCTGCGATATTTTTTATAAGCGATGCGATATATGGGGGCAAGCAACTTCATATGGACCGTCAGATGAGCGATTAGATTGGACGGTTGCGATCTAATCGCTACATCGCGTCGGGGAGGCTATAAAAGGGCCAATTCATGGTTGCTGTGACCTTCGACAGCGATTTCGCGTCGGAGGGGAGGAACATGGGATCGGAAGCATATTTTATGATTCGACCAAGGCATAATGTGATCGGAAGATGGCTTCTCCGATTGGAGGAAGGATATTATGCATTGGAGATGGGGAATATCAAATCAGAGGGGGTTTTTATATATGGGAAAAGGGTTTTATGGGGAAAATGAGGGATTTCTAATACTTCGGAAGGGGTCCGAAAGTATGAATGAGGGTTTTGAGCCTTGAAAAGGTTAAAACATGGGTGATGGAGGGTTGAATGCATAGGAAGAAGGATTTTATTCTTTGGAAGGGGTCCAAAGCATTGGGAGGATGGTTAAGGAGAAAAACTAGGGAGGCCAAGATTAAGCTGTTCGGCCTTCCCGTGCTTGAAAACTGATCAAAATGGATTACTCATCAGGACAGGAACAAAGCAATGGCATTTAGATTAGCTCACTTTCACGGATACTTCTCTGGCCATCTGTATCAAATATGGAGCATTGCAGCAAGCAAAGTATGACATATTTGGCATGTAAAAATGTCGATAATGAAAGATGATTAACCTGCTGCAGCAGGAGGCTAACACCCTAAACACCACTCGTTCCTCAAAAATGAGTCTCCTTTAAACTCTTTTCAGACTCATTAAATATGAAAAGATTGTCGAGCAATTGGCCTTTCCAACTCGTTAAAGTGATTGGAAGTGCCATCCCACCTATATATTTTAATCTTTTTCGGACCCGAGGGATTATCTCACGAAAAAGTTCGAGCACTTTTCTTTTTGGCTCGTTAAAGTGATTGAAAAGTCATCCCTTTTTTATTATTTTATCCTTTTTCAGATTTAAGAGATTATGCTACAAAATGAACTTTTGGAGTTTCCTTTTCGTCCCTTTTGAAACTCTCTAAACATGAAAAGGACCAAGTTATCCTTATTGTTAAACTCGTTAAAACAATAGCGACAAACTCGTCCTAGATGAGATAGAATTTCCTTTTCTTCCTATTTCAAACTATCTAAACATGAAAAAGACTGAGTTATCTTTGTCGTTAAACTCGTTAAAACAATAGCGACAAACTTGTCCACCTAGACAAGAATGAGTTTCATTGTCGCTAGACTCGTTAAAACATAGTGATAGGTTTGCCTAAAGGGAAACTTATAGAACAAGCATATGTTATCCTCCTCAAGCTTGACAAAAACAAAGAGGTACTAGTTAGCAATGACTGGGGAAAAAGGGAAGAAAACTTGAAGAATTTTATGGTAGCAGGTCGCTCTTGAACATGACACTTTCACTCCATCACCTTGATAGAGTCGGGTTGGGTTATTCCATTCACCAAGTCATTTCACCATTGGTTTTCCACACCATCCATCTGTTGGGGTTAACGCTACCAATCCATCTCAGTGTCACTGATATGTTCAAGAGAAGTCATTCAATTGAGAAACCACAAACCCAATTGATGCCTCATCCACTACAATACCTTCAAACCTCCATTTTTCATGACCGCCATTCTTGAACCTTGTGTCGTCAGATTGTTTTCACCTCCAAAAAATCATTTGCTTCGTTTCATGTCGTAGATGTGGGATACATTAAGGCCCTCCTACAATGGGTCACTTCTTGTTGACGTCAGCTCATTATCCAAGAAGTTGACCTAGAAACACCCCTTTCAGTACTTTGAAGCTTCCATGCCTCAATGGCAAGTTTCTCACTTCTGGTGATAGGTTGACATCAATGGCCTTCGACCAAAATATTTTGCATGGTTTTTGACATTGGATCATATATTCACACCATTTGAATTGTACTATAGTACCTTGAGGGTCATTATCATTATCGGCAATTCCTCTCGCGTCTGTTAATAGCTCACATTATTGGCTGGTAATCAGGCGATGCCTTTCCATGTTCAACTTTAGAACATCTTTTCACATGGATTGAATTGTACATCGAGCAAAGATTGAACGAGTTTGAAGACCCCTGATCTAGTTTCATCCATCCGGACTATGATATTTTTAGTGATATTAAGATATCAAATGTACACAGAAGCTGCACATATGGTCATCCAAGCTAGGGACGATGATCCTACATATGAAGAATCACCAGTCTCCAACTGTATATGATTATCTATTCTATGTGCATGAAATGAATTTATAGAGCTGATCATGGGAATGCCTACCTCAGCTAGATCATGAAAATTATATTATAATGATGTATTGTATTGTATCTTATATGGGTCACCTTCCAGTTTGAAACCTCGGATCCTCATGATAAAGCATTTCACCCGACATCAAAGATTTACGACTTCATGCTTTAGGGGCAACTGTTATAGACATATTTGGGAACTTCAACCCCAATCTCATATGTCAATAAAATAGGGCTCTTTAACCCCTAAAAGTGTTGTTACATACCCTAAAATATCATGGTCAACTGATTACATCATTCCTCAAAATTTCCACCTGAAAAACCATCTAGAATTGGCCCAAACTAGACCATACTAACTGCTCCATTGTCAAGGTGCGATGCATACTGACTTCTACACTAGCTAGGTGTGATGCATACTGATGAGGCCTTCTATAGAGTGTGATGAGTGAGGATGGACAAATGTCCAATACAGTTTGCTAAGTGGATGCTCATGGAATCTTCTAGAAACTTCTCCTATGACACTTGCCTCTTTGAATTCGCCCAGGGATGAGTAAGAGATCCAAGAAATCTCCAAGTGGAACCAAATGCAACAAGTGGAATGACACTAATCAAAAACCTAGAGATGACTCATGCCCTTGCACACATCTATAAATGGATCCCTCATCTGAGAGATCTAGAGGCTCGAATTTTGTGAATTGTAAGTGCTGATAGTTTGTATTTGAGAAAGAGCATTATATTGTCGCGTGATTTTGCTATTTAATGAGGTGAAGAGGGCTTCATGCTAGGAGGATGATACTGAATCAAACAACTGGGTTGTAATTCTCCCTTCTATATAATAAATTTCTTCGATTTTTCTTCCATATAACTGTGCAATTGTGAATGTTATTATTTGTGAATGCCATTGTATGTTCATCATATTTATGATTATGTAATGATTATGATATAATAGATCAAGATGCTTTGATAGTTTTTTGTTACTGTGTTTCTACAGGTACTCTCCAAGCAAGATAAGTACAGAGAGGAGTTGCGAGCTCTGTCAAGGGGGAGAGAGATCAAGCAAGGAGTTAAGGAGGGAAGAAATCACGAATTTATTTAAACTGTTGCTTCTAGGGTAGCTACCAAACCTAGGGAGCTAGTCGATTGAAAAGACACTAGTTTTCCCAGAAACACTTTGCTAATTAGATGCCTCAAAAAAGAGCGCAGTGTCTTGGCTCTCCATGACTGCAAAAACTAGACTAGAAAACACAACAATTTCCTTCAAGCTCAAAAATGGTTCAACATTCCCAAAAATGTATTTTTATGACTGATCAAAGGTTAGAGGCATGTACGGATGCCTCCATAAGTATGTTAAGTCTCCTCTTCTCCTCTTTCTTGGTCAATTATCAATTTTCTCATGATCTCTTTTGAGCTTACTCCTTGCCACTTGGTTTCTCCTTGCATAATACTTGGCCATCTTCCTTTGTATCTCAACATCTCTGTTTGCTTTGTCCAAGCAGGTCTCCAAGTGTGCATTCACTTTCTTAATCCAAGAATCTCTGTTCTCAGCTATTTCCTTGACCAATTGCTCATCTAGAGTGAGCTACTCCTCAAATTCTACCCCTTTTTGTCTTCCAAGCTCTAGGGCTTTTTTCAATCCTCTTGTTCTTGCCATTTTTCTTTGTCCCTATTCATCATCCAGCTCTCCATAATCTCCATAAGCCTCATCAAGCTGAAACTTGGCCTTCTCAGCCTCCATCTTTGCCTTAATGTACTTGGTTTGCATCAATTCCTACTTGACCTCTAGTTTCTTGTTCTCTTGCTCATAAAAGGAGATGATATATTGGGCTCTTTCTAAACTGACCTCAAACTCCCTGATTTTGGCATCCTTTGCTCTCAAGGAAGCTTGAAAATATTTGTTTCCCTTGTCATCACTAGTGTCCACAAGGAGAAACTCGTTTTCAATATCATGTTCCTCATGCTGTTGTTTGACCTCTACTTCTTCTACCATTTTCTCTTTTCCCTTAACCTGTAATGTTGATGACGAAGCGAAGGCCCCTCCCACTTTTCAGTAAACACCTGGCTCTTTCCCCTCTGATAGGTGAAAGCAAAGGGCTATAAACTATTCCTTTGTGGTATACTACTCTAACCATGCTCAGTGTGTACATCATGTCCCTCACTACCATCATGCCCCTCACTGCCATCATGCTCATCATGTTCCTCATCACTGTCATCGTCTCTATTGGGTGAATGAATGGATACATGAAATGGTGATGATGGAGGTGATGGTGTGGCTGACTCATCGGATCGAGATGAATTATGTATGAACTGAGGTGGACGAATGGAGGTGGATGGATGAGAGGATGAAGGTGCCTCTTGGCCACACTGAATAGGACTATGAAAATATGTTACTAGTGTTTGATTTTAGAAATGACAGCAAACACCTATGAAACCCTATGTAGATAAACAATGGAGGGAAGGAGTGAATATATTTTTTCACCTACCTCATTTACCGATGTGTGTGATGACCAATTTCGAAACTTGGTGGCAATGGAGGATGTTCTGGCTTGTTTATGATCCTTCCAGGAAAATGTGCAGTGACCCAAGAAGCTTGAAAATATTTGTTTCCCTCCTCATCACTAGTGTCCACAAGGAGAAAGTCATTTTCAATGTCATGTTCCTCATGATGTTGTTTGACCTCCGCTTCTTCTACCATTTTCTCTTCTCCTTTAACCTGTAATGCTGATGACGAAGCGAAGGCCTCTCCCACTTTTCGTCAGGTAAACACCTGGCTCTTTCCCCTTTGATAGGTGAAAGAAAAGGGCTGCAAACTATTCCTTTGTGGTATACTACTCTAACCATGCTCAGTGTGTACATCATGTCCCTCACTGCCATCATGCTCATCATGTTCCTCATCACTGTCATCATCTCTATTGGGTGAATGAATGGATACATGAAATGGTGATGATGGAGGTGATGGTGTGGCTGACTCATCAGATCAAGATGAATGACGTATGGACTGAGGTGGAGGAATGGAGGTGGATGGATGAGAGGATGAAGGTGCCTCTTGGCCATGCTGAATAGGACTATGAAAATCTATTACTAGTGTTTGATTTTAGAAATGGCAGCAAACACCTATGAAACTCTATGTAGCTCAACAATGGAGGGAACGAGTGAATATATTTTTCCACCTACCTCATTTACTGATGTGTGTGATGACCAATTTCGAAACTTGGTGGCGATGGAGGATGTTCTAGCTTGTTTATGATCCTTCTAGAAAAATGTACAGTGACCCAAGAAAATGTGCCCTTTAGCTACAGGAGCACAATGCCATTATAAATTGCACTGGAATCCCTGGCAAAAGCACAACGATCCAGTCAAATGCACAGTGACCCAGCTAAATGCAACCTCCAACTTGCAGGTTGATTTTGACTACCTTCACGGTGTCCAAATTGAGCCCATGATATATTTTTGGAAAGTTCTATCTCGTGGCTATACAATGGACCTATCAAGCACTGAAGATGATCAATTATAGACCCTGAAAAGTCAATTCTACCTAGACTGGTCAGAAAGTGCAGAATGAGGGTGCAAAAATGTGAAGTGTTGTTGCAAGAAAGCTGTGGAGGTCTTCCTAAACACCAAATTGAGATCATGATATCTCATTGGAGAGATATTTCTCTCTAGTTCTCAGTTGACTCATTAAGAAAGTCATTTGGACAACCCATCTAGAAGAAAAATTGATTTTCCCAAAGTCACTGTAGAAGTGCAACAACTCTCTTGTAGCAATTGTATTGTTGAATTTTTTATAAAACCATGACACCTGTGTAAAAAGTGAAGGAGGTGTTTCATCCTTTGCCTATTATGGACAAAAACCTCTCTCACTTTTACGAAATTCATCCCTGTTTGGTGTAAAACATAGTTTGAAGAAAAACCAGCCCTATGTGTGGCAAATGATTTGTCCCTTGGAATGAATTATTGAAAAATGATGGAGAGATGATGTGTATGAGTTGGAATGGCCTCATACTTGATGAAATAACCTCCCTTATGCCTCATATACTTAGATGTCTCTAAGTCCATAGTGTTGCACAAAAATTGTCACCATGACATTCTGTAGTCTGTGTGAGTCTATCACCACTCATACTTTCCTCCTTTGCAAGTCTTAAACCTCAGTTGTTCATGTCAAGCCTTTAAAATAAGAGAAATACCTTAAAAGTCTCTAAAACACTGGTTCCGCACTTTCTCTTAGCATTACCTGCGGTCCCGCACCTAATGGTCATGTCCCCTGCGCGCTTGATCGCTCTGTCTCTGTGTTATGGGTGCGGACCCCTGTAAAAGTAAAAAAGGCGCAAGTACATTCTTAAAAACTCACTTTGAGTCATTTTTGGATGCTTCTAGAAGGAATATTGAGGTGGTAAGTTCGCTCCTTTATGGTTCATGCATCCCATACCTAAAGGCACTAACCCCTTGATGTGAGGAGCTTATCCCTTTGAAGGAGGACTCTATCCCTTCATAGGTGGACCTGTAACCTCCTTCCTTTGCACTATAAAATGAAGCATTGGGTTGGTTACAGGGGAGGTTGAAAGCTGAATATTTTTGAGGTGAAATGCTGCTGGAACTTAGTCTTCTTTATTGATCTTTTGAGAACAGAGATCGCATACCTTTTAATCTCATTTGGAAGAGAGTGAGGCTTGTCAAAGTAGAGGAGATTCCTATTTGGACCCTAAGAAGAGCTTGTACAACATCAAGGCACCAAGGTTGTAAAGTTCTTCTATTTTCAAAGTTAATACAATCAAGTTTGTTTTTCTCAATAAGATGTGTTTTATGGTTTATTTCATGGACTCCTTGATCACCATGATGAACATGATTTATTATATTAGCTATGCAGGTGTTATTTGATGTGTTCTTGTTTGTGATTGCAGGTTCTCAAACGGAAACTCTCTCGGACGGTTGAAGCATGGCTGCCACAAAATAGTGTTGGACTTAAGGTAGGGTCTAAAACACCTCTTTAGTTTTTATTAATGAATCACAATATGTTTAGAGAAAGGTGATTTGTTTGTCCTACTTGTTGCTAGTTATGTATTGATACTAGGGAGATCGGCTTTGTCCGCAAGAACGATTTATCCAGCCAACACATAGCCAACCCTAGCTCAATGGGTGAGGAAATTAGGGTTTAGTTGTTGTGGGAAATGATGATTTGGACACCCTTGGGAAAAGACAACTCCCTCTGGCATGCACTTAACCCTTTGAAGCTTTACCATTTCGCTTGACTATTTCCTTTGACAAATTGATCTTTGATGGTCTGGCATCTTTGGAACACTAATTTAATAGCTTGGGATGGTGAAATTATTACATTTGAAAGACATAAAATTACATAATGAAATAAGCATTTCTATTTACAAATCATCTTCACATGGTGAAGGGATGTTATTTGATCACCTTTTACTTGCTTGTCTTATGCAATGGAATGGAACCTTGGCAACCCTAGTGACCTAATGAAACCTTGAAAAACCCTAAAAGACCTAATGAGACCTTGAAGGACTAAATTTCAAGATGACATAATGACCTCACGATTGATACAAACGACATGACAAAAATAACTTTATGGATGATGTACAATCAACAAGATATGAAACTATGCCAGCAAGTAATCACATTTAGGGAAGAGTGATGTTTTTGGACTAGGACTACCATTAGTGACTAATTGTTTTGCATGACCTAGTGGAATGATAAAAAATTTCTGAGTGGGACCCTTAAAATGATATGAAAAGAGGATTTTTGATCACTGATGGCAGGATTAAAACACTGACTCTAAGAGGGGGATCTCCATGACATAGGGGAGACGGTGCGGGATTTCATCTATGATGCCCTCCAGTAGTTCATAGAGGAATAAAAGATAGTTTTGGGGGCCCTCTGGGCAAAGATACAGGAGTTACAGGTGTGCACTCCTCAAGTTGGTACTCTGTTGACCAGCCTCTCAGTAAGCACAGCTGCCGCTGAGGAAATGTTGCTCGCCCACATGACCAACACTATAGTGCTACCAAAGGGTGAACTAGTTACAGAAAGTGAGGCCAACTGACCTATTGTTAGTGCACTAAAGGGAGTTGGGATAAACATGGTTGTGCTCCCTCGAGAGACGCTCTATGTTCTGCAGGATGGAGTGATTGCGGAATTGCGGGTTAGGGAGGGCCGCACGCTCTAGGTGATGAGTGAGAAATGGATTAATATTGAACAATTGAGCCTGTAGCACGTTGAGGTTGCGACATAGAATAGACAGCTCATGCAGGTAGTTGAGGAAGCCTACTAGATGGTCCTTAAGTTGGCCACCCAGTAGAGGAACTAGTGGAGGCACACATCCAGAGACTAGCAGCAGGGGTGCGCAAGGTGAAAGAAGAAATGGATAAGGTTCAGGTGGAGTTGAACCTTTTGATCACTGAGATACAATTCAAGGTGCATCCTTCAACTCCACCTGAGGTTAAGGAACAACATGTTAGCACCATTACAACAAGAATAGTGGAGATCAACAGTGTAGTGAAAGACTAGTCCCGGTTATTTGAGGAGTCGTTTGAGGTTCTCACTACTCTGCAGTAGGACCCAAACCTATAGCACTTAGAAATATATGTGCATGAGCTGTATCATAAGTATGACAAAGTCAAAGGGACGGCGTAGATGGTGGCCCTTAGTCAGAGGCGCATGTGGATGCAACAAGGAAAAGTGCTCAAGGAGCAAGCAGACATTGCGCGACATAAGGAAGTTGTCTTGAAGGTGTGCGTACAACCATGGATCGATGAGGCATTCGTCACTCCACCTCGTTTGAATCCAAGCTCACATAGATGCAAGGAATGTAGGAACAGGTGTCGGGTAGCAGTTCAACTACAACAATATTTGAACAACGGGTCTAGGAAGTGCAACAGGTAGCTGCTCAATGCGATGCTAATCTTGTAGTGATCTAGCAAAATTGGGAGGTCTTCGAAGAAAGATATCCACACCAACAGAGTGACTCGAGGGCGAGTGATGATGTTTTTTTTGGGGACTTGTTGGGCACGAGATCCCCCAAGGAATTTTTTGGGGCTTAAAGCCCAAATTTTGGCTAAAAGTTGCAAATCTAATGTAAAGACTGCACATTTTGTGGGCACGGAGCGTGAAGTTGTAAATGAGTCATACGGTTGTACACCCTCAATTTTGTAATGTAATGTCAGCTTTAGAGATCTACCCATGGTTCGCGGACCATGGGATTGTATAAATAGAAAAAGGCTCTAAGTTGTAAAGGAGTCAATGAAATCCAAGTAGTGATCATGGAATAGAAGCATAGTGGAATATCTAAGGGTAAATTTGAGTCTTTGGGTCGTACAGTAGGAGAAGGCTCTACGGTTGAGTGCGCGGAGGCCTAGTAGTCCGTAGCTGAGTGCACGGACCCCTCTAGCTGAGTGCACAAGGAGAGTCAAGTCTATAACCGTGGAAGCATTAATAAAGAGAAATTTTCATATCAATTATGTGTATTTATTTCCTATTTTCTGTATCGAATATATTGGGTATAAATTGCATTTATGTTGTCTATATGGTGCATGAACATATATAACTATGTTGATTAAGTAAATGTGAGATAAAGTATCTGTTTACACGAAGTTAACTAACAATTGTAAGAAGATAAGTAAAATATGTTGTGTAACTTGGGGAAATAGCACAGAGTGCTGCCATAGCAGCACGAAAGTATCTCAGCCCCAGGTTAGGGCTACATGAAAGATGATTCTAATACATCGCGAAGGTCTCGCTAGTTAGAATAGTGCCCGAAGCAACCTACGTGAAGGTAGGTATGGTTGGACTAAATCAACACCTCAGACATCTCAAGGGTGCATAAAATTAGTTCCAGCATCCCCCCATACTGCTTTGGGTGAGACATCAGTCTATGCTCCGTAGGTTGTTGCCAAAAGGGCCAATAATGTAGGGATTTGTTTCGCTAATTAACTCTGAATCTGGGTCAAACCCCCTCAAGACAACACTAATGGATGACGTCTTGTGCCATTCACCACCTCATTTGTGTTGGTATACTTGGATGACATCCTAATCTTCAGCCAAGGTTGGGAAGAGCACCTCCACCACATCCGATAGGTTCTCCAAACACTGCGGCAACACAAGTTATGTGCCAATTTGGAGAAGTTCACTTTTGGCATGACCCAGGTTCAGTATCTAGGATACATTATTGATGAACAGGGGGTGCATGTGGATCCATCCAAGATCCAATTCATTCAGGATTGGCCATATCCAACCACTTTGGCAGAGCTCCATAGCTTTCCAGGTCTTTCCAACTTCTACTGCATGTTCGTATTAGGATTTTCTCATATCACTTTGCCCTTGAGTCAAGTCACCAAGGGAGGAGCAAAAGAAAATTTCTTTCGGTCTAAATCTCAACAGAAGGCGTTCACAGAGTTAAAACATCACCTTTGCTCAGAACCATCGCTCACATTAACAGACTTGCAACAACCATTTGAGATCGAGACAAATGCCTTTGGCTATGCTATTGGGGAAGTCCTTACTCAACACGGGCATCCAGTGGCATATCACAATGAGACACTTTCAGACATAATCTGAAAGTATCCCACTTATGACAAAGAGATGTATTCCATTGTGTAGGCCTACCGACAATGGAAGCATTACATTTTGGGGAAGGAAACGGTCATCCACACAGACCACCAGCCCCTGTAGTTCATACAAACCCAAGGGAAATTGCAGAATGATCACCATCAGAACTGGTCCACATGCCTAAAAAAATTCCATTTGAATATCAAGTATAAGAAGGGAAGCACCAATAATATTGCAGATTGTCTCAGTAAACCACCGATCATGGTGTTAACCACCGTGCTTAACTCTTGTGGGCAGGAGATTTCTGATTGGCCACTTCTCTACAAAAGCGACCCAAAATTCGGCCACACATAGAAGACACTCTTAGAGGGTCAACATGTTCTATATTTTCACCTCTAGGATGCCCTGTTATTCCACCAAGGTCACCTTTGTGTTCCCTCAAGTGAGCATGCCAAGATAATTTTGGAAGCACACTACAGTCGCCTTGTTGGGCATTTTGGGGTCGAGAAAATGGTGGCAGTACTGCAGAAGTATATATATTAGCTAAATCTTCGATAGGATGTTGGGAAGTACATTAGATCATGCATTGCCTACGCCATTGCCAAACCGACCATCAAGAAGTAAGGCCTTTATACCATGCCACCTACCCTAGTCAACCTTGGGAATCCATCTCCATGGATTACATGTCAATCCTTCCTTCTACTAAGCATGGAAATGACTATGTTTTTGTGGTCATGGATAGGTTCTCAAAGATGGCCATTATGGTGGTCTGCAAGAAGAATATCATAGCAGAAGCCACTGCTAAACTCTTCTTTGAACGAGTGTGGGTACACTTTGGGATCCCACAGTCTATCATCTTAGATTAGTACAAGAGGTTCCTAAGTACATTCTGGTCCTGTCTTTGGTCATTGCTGAACACCAAACTCACTAAGTCCATAGCCTTCCATCCCCAAACTGATGGCCAAACAAATGTTGTCAATAGGATGATCATACACATTCTACACATGTACAACTCAAAGCATCCACGCACGGGATGAGAGCCTCCCCTATGTTCAACATAGGGATAACTAGGCTCTCCACAACTCGACTGGCCACATCCCTTTTTAGGTGGGCTTGGGATTCCAACCACTATGTCCCATTGATGTGGCCATTCCATTTGTAGCTACTTAGGAAGATTTGGCTCATGTCCAGTCCGAAACAGATAAGGAAAACAACTTCATTGAGAACATCCAACATATTCACCAGTAGGTCCATGACATTCTAGAGAAATCAATTACCAAGTACAAGCAACGACATGATCAAAATTGGGTGCCACACAAGTTTAAAGTGGGTGACAAAGTTTGGTTGCATTTGCGAAAGGAACGCCTTACCGGAGCTTACCAAAAACTCAAAACACTCTGATATGGTCCTTACACCATTACCAAGGTCATGGGAGACAATGAATTTGAGCTCAAAATTCCCCCATTCCTTTGCCTGCACCCAATGTTCAATGTGGAATGCCATCGGCCATACTTTCCACCATTATTGCACACATCTAATATTGTAGAACAACTCACACCCACAAAGTTAAATCCAAATTGCATGGAACAAGCTACAACTGATCGAATCATGGACACACATATCAAGCACACTTGCTAGTAGGAGATCCAATTGTATTGATTGTCAAAGCAAGCCAACTCCTTCACTAGGGCAGGTGGCTCACTAAGGACCAAGTTTAGTAGACGTTTCCTCATCTCATGGAGGGACTCAATGTAATTGGGACCATTACTTCCTAAGGGGGGAGGAATGATTTAGGTGGTGTTATAGCTCCAAATCTCACCCTTATGGTTTGTGATGCTGTACTCATGGCCTAGGGCAACCCCTCCTTCCAGACCTGGTCCTAAAATTTAAAAAATAGTGGTTTATCCCTTATACGCGACATTGCCCTGAGTTAAACGCGTGTATATGCGGGTATGTGTATAGCCAACCCACGTGTATGTATTAAAACACTTAAAAATATATAAAACTCCTCATTTTCGGGTGGCGATTGTGGGTTTTACCTGCTGATCACCTGTTAGTGCCCGTGGCTCAACTGTTCCCATCCAACTCCTAACTAAAAAACTACTTTGGAGATGGTATAAAAAGACCTCAAAGGGAAGGCCTAAGGGAGGAGAGGATAGAGAGAAAGGTTATTATGCTGAGATTTTTCCCTTGACTAGGTCTAAAGTCCCCTGTGCCTTCTACACTTCCCCCATTTTGTACAGGAAACCTTTGTTTCCTTGTGTGTTGATGTTCATCCACCATTTATGACATCATGGAGAGAGGCATGGAAGGAGTTTTGTTAGAGGCTTGAGGCTGGAACGGATCCAGAAGGAAGCTTTGCTTGGAGCCTGCTGAAGGTGATTCAGGTGAACATATTCCTTTTTATGTACTTTATTTGTCTATAATAAAAGAAACACATGCCTTGGTTCCCGAAATGAATCTTCTTTATGTTAATGATAGTCATGTTTAGAATTCATATGTAAATGGTTGTTTGGATTTCATAACTAACTACCTTTCTTTATAACATGAAGATGGTTTCTTTATAAGTTTTTTCCATGTACTGTTGCGTTCTTTGAATTGGTTGTTTTGCAGGACAAAAGAGAAGAAGGGAACTCCAAGAAGGGTTTGGACCCTAAAGGCCTTCTCAAACGTAGGACCAAAGGTACGTACCCTTATCATAGAATTTGCTTACTATAGCATAATGGCTGTATGAATGTATGTTTCTTTGAATAGATAACTTTTAGTCTGCTAGGGTTTCAACCCAAAAATCCCTAGGGGAGTAATTCCCTCTATCAGAATTGGCGACTCCACTGGGGACAACACTCTTGTTGTTCCTAGTTTGGTTATTTTTCAAGCCAATCAGGGCTCAGCTGCCTTGTTTGCTTGCTGTTACTATCTAGTCTGTTCTTGAACTTTAAGCTTTGCCAGTTTCTTCAGTTTGTTTTTTTATTTTTCTTGAAGCTTTTCATACACGCTGTTTTTCTTAGATACAAAGGCGTATATACGCTTGTTTCTTTGAGTGAACCCGCGTATACGCAGGTTTCCTCAAACACAGTCGCATATACACGCAACCTGTACTTAAGTACAGTTGCGTATATATTGCAATTTTTGAGATTTATAAATCTTTTTAGTCTCTGAAGGCTTG
Source organism: Pinus tabuliformis (assembly GCA_031772625.1). Taxonomy (NCBI): domain Eukaryota; kingdom Viridiplantae; phylum Streptophyta; class Pinopsida; order Pinales; family Pinaceae; genus Pinus; species Pinus tabuliformis. Next base: position 550,679,940 of record CM062810.1, read on the forward strand.
TCTGGTGGTTTGAGTCAGTCTGAAACAATCATTTTCTAGTATCAGTTATTTGTTTTACAGTGAGCATCTCGTTCTGAATTCTCTCTGATTATAAGGAGTATTGGTCTTGTTTTTTGTTGATTGCAAGCGTCATCGTTTTTTGCTAAAGCACGCAAGATTTCTTGATAGGAATCTTGGCTGCTCTGTTTCATCAGGGTAGGGAGATTGAATTCAATCTTTGTGTTAATCTTGCTTTTGTTGATTTTTTTGTTTGCTTGACAAAACCACTTTTTGTGACCATCCACTTCTTTGTTTCATGAAAGTCGTTGATTGACACTTTCTTGGAATTGACACTTACTATAGCATAATGGTTTTATGAATGTATGTTTCTTTGAATAGATAACTTTCAGTCTGCTAGGGTTTCAACCCAAAAGGCCCTAGGGGAGTAATTCTCTCTATCACAATTGGCAACTCCACTGGGGAAAACACTCTTGTTGTTCCTAGTTTGGGTATTTTTCAAGCCAATCAGGGCTCAACTGCCTTGTTTGCTTTCTGTTACTGTCTGGTTTGTTCTTGAACTTTAAGCTTTGCCATTTTCTTCAGTTTGTTTTTTTATTTTTCATGAAGCTTTTCATACACGTTGTTTTTCTTAGATACAGAGGCGTATATATGCTTGTTTCTTTGAGTGAACCCGCATATACGCAGGTTTCCTCAAACACAGTCGCGTATACATGTAACCTGTACTTAAGTACAGTCGCGTATATATTGCAATTTTCGAGATTTATAAATCTTTTTAGTCTCTGAAGGCTTGTCTGGTGGTTTGAGTTAGTCTGAAACAGTCATTTTCTAGTATCAGTTATTTGTTTTACAGCGAGCATCTCGTTCTGAATTCTCTCTGATTATAAGGAGTATTGGTCTTGTTTTTTGTTGATTGCAAGCGTCATCGTTTTTGGCTAAAGCACGCAAGATTTCTTGATAGGAATCTTGGCTGCTCTGTTTCATCAGGGTAGGGAGATTGAATTCAATCTTTGTGTTAATCTTGCTTTTGGTGATTTTTTGTTTGCTTGACAAAACCGCTTTTTGTGACCATCCACTTCTTTGTTTCATGAAAGTTGTTGATTGACACTTTCTTGGAATTTGTCTTTTTGATCTTTTGGTTTTTTTTTTTGCCAAAGCTTTCATTGCTGCTTTTGATTGTTAAGAGCGATTTCAAGCACATTTATTTTTGTTGAATTTTCATCCATTGAGTGGTGTTGATTCGCAAAAGTGTTTAATTGCCTATTCTTAGATCACAAGTTTTAGTGTTGTTGAGAGCATTTTTGAAAAGACATTTTTGTTTGTTGCTTTGAAGAAAATCTTTTGAAAATCCTAGTTTTGCTTTCTTGAACTTGCTTTTCATTTGGTTTCTTTTTAGTAAAGTGAAAGTGCTTTATGTTTGTCTTAGAACTTGTTTTTAGTGTTTAGACGAAATGAATGGTAACATCTCATATTCCATCTAGGCATTGTAAGTGGAAAGATAAAGATTGATAAGCAAGCAACTTTCATTTTTTTTTTTAGAGTAGTTTTAGATCTTGCATCCACATATAGTTGTTGAATTAGGATAGATTTGCATTCCCTTTTTAGGCATATATAGTTTTGTTAGCTTTTGTGAGTGCGAAGTGTGCATTAACGAAAAGAAAAGGAAAATTTGTTTTATTAGAAGTACCTCTGAACCCTATAGAAATTGCTCTTCATCGAAAAACGAAAAAGTGCATGTGCATATAGTTAGGTTTTTTATTAATTTCTTTTGCGTCAAAAAACACCACTAGTTTCACTTCCGTTACCTTGTGACTTAAAGAACGGCCTAATAAAATCAAGCGCTAACTAAAATTCACTAGAACTTTTTTTTTTAGTCAGTTACACCAACAAGATTAGGATTTTAGGGCCTTGGATTAGGCGAGTGGAGAGTTAACTCTCCAAGGCCATATAAAAGTCAAACATAGGAGTCTGAATAACGAGAGAAAATCCAATAGCGATAGGAAGACCAGGAAAGCTCCGGATCTGGGAGTTAAGCATGAGGGTCTGTGAAGATAGGGACGAGAGATACCCCCTCTCCTACTTGTCTGAACTTACCTCACGACTGTTCCGCCTGGCTTCTGCGACGAGTTGGTATCCATAGTTGCTACTCCTAGGGAACTACACAGGTGGCTGCGGAGGGGAATCCCGTGGCACCTGAGGTTGACGTTGCATCACTCTCGACAGTACTACTGGAGGGCACCCTTGCGAAGCTTGGGGGCTTGCACCGGCGCAGGCTGTTGTTAGGAGGTCAGCGTAACTTCCTCTGATACCTTCGCTGATAGGACTGGGCCCTCATCATCCCAGACTATCTTCGGAAGGCCCCTTATTTCACTTTCTCGTATTTTGGTGTCCGGTCTTAATCACCCGGAGTGGAAATACTTGGAAGTTGTTTGACTGGTTGTATCTTTAGGGACTTTATAGTGTGTGCTCTGTGCTCCTAGTTGGCCTAGCTTTCAATTTTTTGAGTCTTTAGTTAGATCATAACAAAAAATTCAAAGTGGTTGACCGATCTCCAAGACGGTCTCAAAGACTTCGTGGTCTCTCGCCACCAAGTTTAGAGCCTTCTCCTAGAAGGCGCAGAGGCAATACTACCGGTGGGTTCCGTCCCATGCCGCGTGACACATCGAGGATTGATCCTCCTCTCGGGGGCATTAGCGGCCAAGCAAGGCTTGGCACTTCTGAACAAGAGAGGGACACTCCAGTCCTTTCTTGAGTTCTCTTTCAAGCAGAGAATAACATAGAGGTAGAAGAACTTTTGGAGTCATTAGCAGCTCCAAATTCTCCACTACCATCTAGTAATCCAGACGTACTGCAATACGTTGGGACTCCAACGCATAGACCGTCAAGTCCAGGTTACGCTACGCGCTTACCATCGATGACCACTACTGGAAGCATGGCTTCTACGAGTGCTACAACTATGCAAACCCCAACATCGGTGCAAGGGGGAGGAACCATTTCCATCTCCTCTGCTTCCTTGTTCGGATATTTTGCTAGCACATCTATAGTTGGGTCTACCTCCATTCCGTCCATGAGTGGAAATGCCCAAACCAATGCTTTTGGTACTGGATTCTTCCCATTTGGCACCCATTCACAAGGTATTCCATCGGTTCCGTTTAGTGCCGCTACGTCCATGATGGGCAGATCGGCTTCATTCCAGGGTTTTCCTTTTGGAAGTGGTCATATACCACATTCCAACCTGACGGTAGGATCCATGCCTTTTTCTTATGTGGGACAAAGCAGCAATCCTTTCCAAGGTTGGAATAACCCTGGGGTTAGTAGCGTGGGAACTGGGAATCCGTTTATCGGCCAACAAGGAATAGGCCGTACTCCACGGTTAGTATGTTTCAAATTATTCCTCCCCTTGCTTCGGCTTGGAATCCCTATCAAGGGTTGTCAACTCCCTACAATCCTTTAGGAGGAAACTTTGCTGGTTATGGAGGTTATACAGTCGGAGTTGGTCAAACTCTGAATTTTGCTGGACCACAAGGCTTTCCTTTTGGTTCAGCCGATTCTACTGCTTACTTCGGGCAGCCTGGTGCCTCCCAAATTCCAGGACAATCTTTTCAGAGCTTTGGGAGTTCTGCCCAGCCTGGGTGGAATCCCCAAGGTCCTCCTAGGCTTCCGTTTCTGGCAACGTTAAACTTGCCAGATCTCACTAAGTTAACAAATGACCCAATCAAGTACAATTCGGCCTGGCCTCCGGTCCCAACCAAACTCCCTTCAGACATTCCAAAATTCGAAGGGAAGAGTGGCGAAGACCCAGGCGACCATGTAACCACATTCCATTTGTGGTGCTCATCTAACTCCCTTATCGATGACTCGATTAGGTTGAGACTCTTTCAGCGCACCTTGACTGGTAATGCGGCCAAATGGTATATAGAGTTGCCAGGGGGTAGCTTTACATCGTTCACTCACTTAGCCAATATTTTCTTAAATCACTTCCAGTTGCCTGTTCGCTATGATGCCGGAACTGAACTTCTGGCCACCTTTCGTCAGGATAAGGCAACCCACATTTCTGACCATATTCAGGAATGGAGATGGAGAAAGAGGCTCATTAAAGCCAAAATCCCTCCGTAATACTATCTCGAGTGGCTTTTGAAGTCTTTACAACCCAAGATCTCCAAGGATGTCTCCATGTCTGGGGTCTATTATGAGGAGCAAGCCATTTTCAGGGCCCAGCAATTAGAATTGATCTACTCTCAGTCTGGGATCCTACAAAAGTACTTGCCAGATGCTCTTGGATCTAAGGTTGATGTAGCTAAGTCGAAGCCAGGTTCGCACGCAGATGGTATCGTCGGGTCAGTAGACACAACTACCGTGAACTTGTTGAATCAATTGCAGTAGTTGTCCTTGCAAACTGCTTCTAACAACCAAGTCACATCATCTAATCCCCCCGCTTCCCAAACTTCTTCAATAAATGCCGTCCAATCTGATAACCCCAAAGGAAATCAAAATTCCAATGGGAAAAAGAAAGGACGAGGTAAGAAAAAGAACCAGGACGGGAAGCCTGATGCAAATAAATCCGGCAACAACGCCGGTGGTGGTAGAAATGAGTCGAGAAAGAAAGTCAAGTTTCCCTACAAATTGTGCAGTGGAGACCATCTAACTCATCTCTGCCCTAAGATTGAAGACGCTCAACACTTGTTAGGATAGCAAGGGACTTCTAGTTCTCAAGCTGTGTTAACCAACCCATTTCCCCAAGGGCAGTAACTTCTTGCTGGCGCGAGTTCAAACTTTGGAACCTCCGCTGGGGGCAACCAAGAAGGGGAAAAATCGTCAAATGTTTTCATGATGGGTTCTAACGTCCATGTGGCTACTCGGTCACGTGATTATGGTGAAGCGAAAACTTCCAAGGATAAGACTGTTCCCAGAAGTACTGACCTTCATATTGAGCGACCCCATGTCGAGACTATACCACGGATACCGAAAGGTTCCGCTAAACGTGCGACGATTAATCCTAATGTTAGGGCCACCCAGAATTACTCCATTGTGGAGGATCTGGGTCAGAGTCCGTGCGCCATGTCCGCTTTAGAGGTTCTCCAGTCGTGTTCGGCTCAGAGAAGTGCTTTACTCTTCGCAATTGGAGCAGTCGATCCAGCTAACTCTTTAGTGCTCACTTTTGACATGTTAAATGTCAAAAAGCAACTCCCTCATCATATGGCTTTCCAAATAAATTCTACATACCGAAAAATCAATATTTTTCACACCGTGATAGATGAAGGAGCTTCCACATGCGTTATGTCGATGTCATGCTGGAAGGCTATTGGATCACCCTCGGTTGTTCCTTCACCCACCATTTTGACTGCATTTGATGGTCATTCTCATAAGCCGCATGGGATTATCCCGGCCTTTCCTATATGTGTTGGGGGAAAGGTCATCCGTATTGAAGTAGAGGTCGTAGATGCTAACCTAGACTATAATCTCCTATTAGGAAGGAACTGGGTATACGAGATGGATGCCGTCGTTTCGACTCTGTTTCGTGTCATTTGCTTTCCTCATGAGGGGAAAATCGTTAAGGTTGATCAATTGGACTATTGTCCAGTCGATCCTCAAGCAAGCTCTGACTCTACTGTCCCTTTGGTGGATAATCCTTGCCCGCCAACTGAGAATTTAGGAGTAGGGATGTATTCCTCATTGATGGGTACATTTGATCTTCCCTCTCCTTTCGCTAAAATCAATGCTATTTCATCATCTAAGGAGTCTCCTCGAGAAGAGTTCTTTCGAACTCATTATTTTTCAGACCCTTGGACCTTGCCTTCACCTACGACCACATTAGTTGAAGGACAGGTGAATGGAATGGCATTCCCTATATCTGCAGCTGAGCTTAGATATCAGTCTATCGTAGACTCTGCAGATAGACACTCTACTCCTTTTTCCGAAGAGGAGTTAGATGGTCATGTGGCCCCGGCTTGGAGCCTTGATTATATCTCTGCCTTGGACTGCTTAGATTCGGTTCTACCTTCTGAAGAAGAAATCCTTGAAGTAATGATGGGTATAGATCGACCTTGGGAAGACTTACACCATCGTTCATACTTTCTTCCTCCATTGCAGGAAATAGAATCTAGATTCTCCGAGCTCTTCACTAGTGATGTTTGTACGGTGTCAAACCCTTTGGCTCCAGCACACACTCTTGCCGAAGGTAATATGTCGGTAATTTCAAAAACGATACCTATAAACATCTCTAGGGACCCTAACGTCATCGATAATATCTTCATCGGAATTGAGTGTTCCCCTGAAGAAATTCAAATCTACACCGACCTTTTTAAGGAATATCGTGATGTATTTGCTTGGTCTTATGAGGAAATGCCTGGCATTGATCCTTCTATTGTTCAACATGAGATCAAGATGTATGAAAACGCGAAACCGGTTCGTCAAAGGCTTCGCCCGGTTAACCCTAGGAAAGTAGCAGCTATCAAAGCTGAGGTTGAGAAGCTGCTAAGAGCGGGTTTTATATACCCTGTTCCTCTTACTGACTGGGTTTCTAATCCAGTCCCTGTGGACAAAAAGCAAGGAACAATCCGAGTATGCATCGATTTTAGGGACCTAAACAAGGCTTGTCCGAAAGATAATTACCCCACGCCATTCATTGATCAGATTATCGACGAGTGTGTGGGTAATGAAATTTTTTCCTTCATGGATGGTTTTTCGGGTTATAATCAAATCCCTATCTGTCCTAAAGATCAACATAAGACAGCTTTTATATGTCCCTGGGGTACCTTTGCATATAGAAAGATGCCTTTCGGTCTTAAAAATGCTGGAGCCACTTTTCAGCGGGCCATGTCATATGCTTTCCATGACATCAAACATGTCATCGAGGCATACTTGGATGATCTCGCTGCTCGTTCTCGAAAGAGAACTGATCATCCTAGTCATCTTCGATTGGTTTTTGAACGTTGTTGTTTTTATAAAATCTGGTTGAATCCCAACAAGTGCGTTTTCGCGGTTACATCCGGTAGGTTGTCAGGGTTCATTGTGTCTAATGAAGGGATTCAGGTTGATCCCTTCAAGGTTGAGGCAATAGTTCAGTTGCCTCCCTCATCCTCAATTCGACAACTTCAAAGTCTTCAAGGGAAGGCTAATTTCTTAAGACGATTTATAGCAAACTATGCCGAGATCACTAAAGGGTTCATGCGTTTCCTACGAAAGGGAGTTCCATTTGTATGGGACGACTTTGCACAGCGGTCGTTTGATGCTTTGAAAAAGGCATTAGTCTCTGCCCCGCTTTTGAGTCCACCAGATTATGGTAGAGACTTCCTTTTATATCTCGCTACAGCAGAATCAACCATTGGTATGGTTCTCGTTCAGGAAGACGATGCTCTCGCCGAGCACGTGATTTATTATTTGAGCCGAGGCTTAATAGGTCTTGAACTCCGCTATTCTCTGGTTGAGAAGTTGGCCTTGGCAGCTGTTCACGCTGTCCAGAGGCTCCGTCATTATATTTTTCTACGCAAAACGTTTGTCTTAGCGGCGGTCAATCCATTTCAATTTGTCCTCAGTAGGCGAGTGATTGGGGGCAAATATAGTAGATGGATAGTCATTTTGCAAGAATTCGATCTCGAGTTCTTGTCTGCCAAATCTAAGAAATCCATGGTTTTCGCGGAGCTAATTTCTGAGCTTCCTTGTGGAGAGAATACTATTTATGTGGAAAGTTTTCCCAACGAACATTTATTCCTCATCTCTTCACATGACCCTTGGTATGGAGATATCATTGTCTATCTCCAGACTTCGAAGTTTCCCTCTACTTTCTCCAAGGATGAACATCGAAAATTACGTCACCTGGCTAAAAACTATGTTATCGTTGGTGACACATTATATCGTCGAGGGGTTGATTCAATCCTTCGGCGCTGTTTAACCTTAGAGGAAGCAGAGTCTATGCTCAATGACTGCCACAGTGGAGCTTGTGGTGGTCATCTATCAGGGCTTGCTACAGCCCAGCGCATCTTACGTGCCAGCTATTTTTGGCCTTCACTCTTTAAAGACTGTGTAGAAGCGGTCAAACGCTGTCACCCGTGTCAAATTTTTACTCGGAAGATGCGCGCGCATCCAGCTCCCCTTTTTCCCGTTGTCACCGTCGGTCCCTTTACTAAGTGGGGTATTGATTTTACAACTTGTAATCCGCCTTCAGCGGCGAATCACAAGTACATTATCGTGGCTGTAGACTACTTTACGAAGTGGGCCGAGGCCATGCCTACTTATAAGAATGATAGTGACACGGCAGCTTTGTTTCTTTTCAATCAGGTTATCTCAAGATTCGGTATCCCAAGAGAGATTGTCACTGACCATGGCAGTCATTTCCAGAATCAACTAATGTCCGAATTGGCTCTTAAATTAGGCTTCCGTCAGGAGCATTCGTCCCCTTATTATCCTCAGGCCAATGGATAGGTCGAGGCAGTCAATAAAACTCTTAAGACGATACTCCAACGGACAATCGATAAAAATCGGTCCAATTGGCACATTATGTTGTATTCGGCTCTTTGGGCATACCGAACCTCCATCAAAACGGCTACTGGTTTTACTCCTTTTCAATTGGTTTATGGGATGGAATCTATCTTTCCGGTCGAATGTGAAATTCCATCTCTTAAGTTTGTTGTTGAGCTTCTTCCTGAGACTTCGAGTCTCAAAGAGCACCTAGTTTACTTGGAACATCTCGATGAGCAGCGTCGAGATGCCGCCATGATGAATGAGGCCCATAAGAAAAGGGTTAAAACGCAGTATGATAAGTCTGTCTGTCCTCGAGTCTTTTCTAAAGGTGACCTTGTCCTGGTCTATGACCAAGATAAGGACGCCTTGGGGGTAGGCAAATTTAAGCCTATGTGGTACGGTCCTTTCATTATTAAACGAGTTTTAGAAAAAGGATCGTATGAGTTAATTGATTTCGAGGGAAACAAGCTGGCGGAGCCCCGAAACGGGCTCTACCTAAAGAAGTACTTTGCTTAGTTTTGACCAGGCAATCGCTTCTTTGTATTTTATGTATATTTGTACATATATCATCGAGAGTTTTTATGATATCAGCACTTTTTGGTCTGCTTTGGCAGGTGTTGATGGATGATTTGGTCTATTTTGGGTTCGCCGATGGTGCTAGTCGGCACACTCGGAATCTTGCTTCCGCAGCTTGGGTACTCTATTATCCAACTGGTCAATTGATGGTATCAAGAGGCGTGTGCATGGGTCCTGCTTCAAAAAATATGGCCGAGTATACTGCTGTTATTAATTTATTATCCGAGGCAATCTCTCATGGGATCGACTCGTTGGTAGTATATCTTGATTCTCAATTGATAGTGTCTCAATTAAATAACATTTATCAAGTACGGGATCCATATTTATATCGCCAGTATTTAAGGGTGAGGTTGTTACAAAGATCATTTACTTATATTAATTATTTTCATATTCCAAGATCTCATAATTGGTTAGCTGATTCTATCGCTAATCAAGCATTAGAATGGCATATTAATCATTCATCACAATAAAACCAAGCATCAAAAAGTCAAACTGTATCTATATATATATATATATATATATATATATATATATATATATATATATATATATAGATCGTAAAACGTCTCGAGTGTACATATGTGTGTCCAAAAAATATACAAAATTGGGACTCAAATGCCCATAATCATGTCCGGCATATCTAATGCCTCGGCTCAGGATGAGCGTCTAAGTATGTCACTATAGCATTGGCCACGCGCCGAAAAATGCGAACCCAGTCACGTGGCATGCCAACCACATGACGCTGCATATCCTCAGGAAGGTCCTCTATGATGGCCATCGGTACTCGGCAGCTCAACCTCGCCAAGTGTCGCTGGACGTTGTTCAGAGTCCATTCTGTATCAGCAGCCGCCTCTTCGGCTCCTCGGCCGCACCGTCCATGCCGCGAGAATCCATCTGGTCGTACCGGCCCGATGTCTGGAACATGATCACCATATCAGTCATTTGAATCTCATCAAAAATATTTTTCAAAATTCATTTATTTGAAAAATCCAAAAAATCAAAAAATCAAAAAATCTTACCAATCTCGCCCCATGCTGCATTCGGTGGTAACACTAGATCAGGATCTCCTTGGAAATCCAACCCAGCATAAGGTTAGTCATCCACGGTGATGATCTACTGATCCCACCAGGTGAAGAAGTCATCATCGAAAGCAGTCCTTGGGAGCTCCCCTCCTCCCAGACGTTTCATCAGATTAGCCCATCGGCCCATGCGTGGATCGCGTGGGGTGCTGATGGAAACTGCTACCCTGGGGCGGAGTGCAAGAACCTTCTCGAAAAAGAAAGTACACAAGATGCTCCCATATCCAAAGTTTTTAGTCTGACCCCTCCTAATAGAAGTGAGCTGGCTCTTCATGATGGCCAGAAGAGGAGTACACCAGTCGAACACAGTAGTGAGACAGTCAACTGCCATGCTCATGTTCTGCTGTGACGCCTGATGCAGAGAGGATGATCCATTCACCCGTGCCATGGTAAACAGGATTATCCGAAGTGATAAACTCGCCACATGTGTGATGGAAATCTGGCTCCCAACCTTTTTGGGATGTCCTGGGCAGTATATCTGTACGTAATCCTCTATCGAGAGGGCACTCCGTGTCCTGCCCCGGGACTGTACTACCTCTCCCCTTCGGGAAAGGCCTGTGATAAAATAAATATCCTCAACTTCTACCCTGAGCGGCATCTGATCGATCATAAAAGCTTCCTCATCGACATCCCAATAATCAATGAGCATCTCAAGCAGACGCGTGTTTGCTTTCATTCTCAAACTCAAATGGTAAAAATGGTGAGTCCAAAATGCTTTTTATAAGTTTTGAAAATGCAAAATTTTTTCAAAATTTTATTTTGTTTGGCCTCATGTGACTTTTAACTTGGGACTTTTAACTTGGGAGTTTGGAATGTCGAGATTGGTCTGTTTTTCAGGACATTTTGGACGATTTTCAGTTTTGAGACGGTTCCATGACTGCTGACGCGTCATGGCAGGTATCGTGTTCCCACTGGCATATAGGTTAGGGACACCATTTTTCCGTTGCATTATGCATACTAGCCTCCATTTGATCGATACATCTGCCATAGGGTCGATCCCATCATGTTATGGTTCATCAGCCATCTTCACTCGCCGATTCTTTAAATCATGACATGATGGTAGAGCCATCCTTTACATGGGCATCCTAGTTAGCACCTCACTGACATTTGTTTCCCATGCTGCTCCATTTTGAGTAGGCTCGGGAGTCCTCTGTAGTCCTACCATGCCTTATGTGTTGAAGACTCATTCCTCTTAGCTTCTCCGCTTTGTTCTGGCCATATACCCTAGAGGCTCCTTTGTGTTGAGTTGTACTACTGCATTGCATGTTGACCACTTGCACCTTTTGGCCTAGAGCCGGCTTCACTTGGACTCGTGTTTAAGCCAACTTTTGACCATGACATCTACAAAATCAACCTTGCATACCCTTGACTTCTGCAGCTTGACACACCTTGACCCGTGGAAGGAACATACCTTTGAGTGTCACTGACCAGTTTTCACCTCCCTGCATTGAGCATAGGAACGTTCCTTTCCCAGGAACTAGATCATCTGTTTCACCGACACTCGTTCTTTCCACTGTACCATAGCATTCTTTTATTCTTTTTCCAGCTTAACAGAAAAAGACAAAAAAATTAAATATTCCAAAAAGAGCGGGAACGGGACATTATTTCCATTTATTGTTGGCAGCTAGAGTCAGTCGTGTCGCCCTTGAACAAAGCACTCAAAGAAAAGTCTCCTCCGCATGGGTGGGATTTAGTTTGACTTAGGTACGCCATAACCTTGTTGTTGAGTCAGCTCTCCACCGATTGGTTATCTCTTCCAATCATATGGAGGGTTTGTTCGTGCCTCCTGCATGGTGAACTTATACAGAGTCATCATATGCTGCCACATAGTCACATTGAGTCGTGCTTTTGTTCAAGGGAAGTTAGCCTGAGTTGGCCTCTCTGCGGTGTCTCTTGACTCATTTTTCAGTCGGCCATCCCTGGTTGTCAGTGTCATGTCTATCATCACATCAGTTATATTGGTCCTTTACTCGTGCCGGTTTGAGAAGGTCCCCATTGACTTCTTGCTGGCGGGTCTTGTCCTTATCGACGACGACATCTTGCTCTGAGGATAGGCCTAGAGTTGCACCCTGTCCTTATTTTCATTATTGATAGGTTACCTTGTGCTTAGCATCGATCAGTATCATGGGTCTTTGACTGAGTGGTTTCCCTTGTGTTCGACATTAGCTTACATTATCACACATTGGGATTTGTGCAGTACCTTGGTTTCCATTTGACCCTATTGGTGGATACCTCGCCTCTGTGTCAGCTTTCATTATTGGTTGGTTCAGAGGGTTTCTGCCATGCGCTAGCCACATCTTGTGTATGCCAGAAACATACTTCGGTTGGGTTACTACACCTTTTTCATCCGATTCCTTCCACATTATTGGCCTACGGGTTACACTCATGCTAGATTGATGAAGGATGCCTTAATGCCTTCCTTCTAGCAGATCTTTCCCTATCGACTTCGATTCATTGCTCTGGGGCAAAGATCTAGAGTCCATTTGGCAGTACCTTGGGGTTTGTAGTCATTAGTGGCAGATCCTTCGCTATCGACAGTGGGAAACCATCATTGTCTCCTGATCGATAGATTCTTACAGGTGTTCGACTCTAGCTCATCTATTCACACTTGTTAGATTGTACTGGGTACCTTGACGCTCATTATCATTATTGGTGAGTAGTCTCGCGTTTGTTAACGGTATACATTAATGATCGGTAATCAAATGATTTCTCACATGGTCGACTTCAGATCATTTATTCCCATGCTGTCGAAATGTACCACGGCGGTCGGTGAAGACCTCAGGTTGTATCAGCATTCATTGGTTCACTTGACAGTTGCTCCTGTTGCTGCTAGTTGATACCACTCCACTTTATATGTTGCAGTCAGTCATGGCGACATTCGATATGCTGGCACCTGAGTTTGCAATGTAGTACCATCATATTCCATCATGTTCAGTTGGTACCCTTTTGGGATCAGTCTTTGATATCTGTGATCCGTTGCATCTTTCAGCATCATTGACAGTCTTATATGTGATATTCAGACATGTACTTGTTCATTATGATCAGATGATCCATTATGTATCTTTCAGTTATTTATACTTGTCTACTTAGTGGATCCACTTGTACTTGATATGCGGACATGCTTCACTTTTTCTGAGCATGGGTATGGTCGCCTCAGACAGTGTTTCTTTCTAATCTCCTTTGGTGGCTTAGGAGGCTGAATTCTGGAGAAGTCCTCCTCGGTTTTTGACAGACTTCCTTTCCATGTACTCGCATAATATATTTCTGCCATCATGTATCCCTTCTGACCTCATATATTAGGGGGCATCTGTTATAGCTCCAAATCTCACTCTTATGGTTTGTGATGCTGTACTCATGGCCTAGGGCAACCCCTCCTTCCAGACCTGGTCCTAAAATTTAAAAAACAGTGTTTTATCCCTTATGCGTGACATTGCCCTGAGTTAAATGCGTGTATACACGGGTATGTGTATAGCCAACCCGCGTGTATGTATTAAAACACTTAAAAATATATAAAACTCCTCATTTTCGGGTGGAGATCGTGGGTTTTACCTGCTGATCACCTGTTAGTGCCCGTGGCCCAACTATTCCCAACCAACTCCTAACTAAAAAACTACTTTGGAGATGGTATAAAAAGACCTCAAAGGGAAGGCCTAAGGGAGGAGAGGATAGAGAGAAAGGTTATTATGCTGAGATTTTTCCCTTGACCAGGTCTGAAGTCCCTTGTGCCTTCTACACTTCCCCCATTTTGTACAGGAAACCTTTGTTTCCTTGTGTGTTGATGTTCATCCACCATTTATGACATCATGGAGAGAGGCATGGAAGGAGTTTTGTTAGAGGATTGAGGCTGGAACGGATCCTGAAGGAAGCTTTGCTTGGAGCCTGCTGAAGGTGATTCAGCTGAACATATTCCTTTTTATGTACTTTATTTGTCTATAATAAAAGAAACACATGTCTTGGTTCCCGAAATGAATCTTCTTTATGTTAATGATAGTCATGTTTAGAATTCATATGTAAATGTTTGTTTGGATTTCATAACTAACTACCTTTCTTTATAACATGAAGATGGTTTCTTTATAAGTTTTGTCCATGTACTGTTGTGTTCTTTGAATTGGTTGTTTTGCAGGACAAAAGAGAAGAAGGGAACTCCAAGAAGGGTTTGGACCCTAAAGGCCTTCTCAAACGTAGGACCAAAGGTATGTACCCTTATCATAGAATTTGCTTACAATAGCATAATGGCTGTATGAATGTATGTTTCTTTGAATAGATAACTTTCAGTCTGCTAGGGTTTCAACCCAAAAAGCCCTAGGGGAGTAATTCCCTCTATCAGGTGGATTTTGGTGGCCACCCACCTATCCCACTTGGACCCCCACAACTATCTCTTTTAGTTTTTCAATTTCCTTAATTGTAGCACAATTTAATATTTTAACCCATTTTTCCGGTCCTAAATTTCCAGAGTTGTTTTGAGGCCCGAAACGACATTTTTTGGGAGAACTGGGAGCAACATGGGTTGAAAAACTAATGTTGCTCTTCCCAAAGTTGTAGTCCTTAGATAGATCTTTCTAATGAGGTATTGTAAGTGTCAAACGAAGATCATATGCCAAAGTTACTTCCTCGGGAAGTTGATGTACCAATTTACCCAAAACAAGGCCCATAGTTTGTCGCTTCATCTCCTAGGGTTAGGTTTTTGGATTTTTAGGGTTTTCCACTATTTCTCAATAATTAATAGGTCTCCGAGCCTCATTGTAAGATAGTTTTGAGGCATTTATCCACCAAATCTCTTCTCAGAGATAAGCTACCATCACCCTAGCTAGTTTATTTCCATTTCCGTTTGTAAGCATATTTCAATATTTTACAGCAATGAAATGAAGTATTATTTATGCCGCATCTCTGTGTGTATGGTTATATCTATAATTTTTTGCATTCATGTTTAAATCTGGATCACTTTTGCAGCCTCATTTCATTTCCATTTCCTATTTCAAAACTCGGGTTTCTTATCAAAATCAAAGTCAAAACATGGTGAAAACTAATGAGAGAAGAAAATTCAAGGGAGGAGAATTCTCTAGTTATGATCCAACTCATATGCTAGAGATCAATGCATCAAATTTCATTAAATGATCATTTGAACAGGTAGGCTACCTAGGTTTTTTCCAAAAAGTATAGGAGATAGGCTACCATCATCAGCTAACAAGTTTATTTTCCACCAATTTCAAGAAACACCATGTCATCATAGCATGGGTCAAATTCTTAGTGTCAGAGGAAGTTATAGCTGCAATAACATCTATCCCTAATCAAAGTGAGGTATGGTTTAAGGGCATGGACATAGACTTGGTCACTACAGACTATTTCTAAAGTCTCAAAATTAGAAGTCACCCTCTGATTTATTTCCTACTAGGCAACTATTGGACAAGTACACCACTCTAATGAAGACTTTCATGAGGTACTTCTCTTGTGAGGGTAGGTTCAGTAGATTGTATCAGTACCACATCATATTTTTAATGTATTTTACATCTCAAAAGCTCCTAAACCTACCTAATTATTTGTTGAGAAGCTTAATGAAAATGACACAGAAGCTGCAATCCAAAGGGAGGAATGGTCAAGGCAGCCTCTTTCAACATGCGTTGATCAAAATCATAGTCCTCCTTTACCTGGCACAAATCAATATTTCATGGGAAAAAAATTGGAAGTAGCTACCCTTCCACCTATTTCAAGCCACTCAAAGGGCCCAGATACATGCTCATCTTCCATGCCACCAATAGTGATGACATGATGAAAGACAAATATGCGTAGATTAAAGAGTTGAAGGATGACCCGGAAAAATCAAACTTCATGGTAGCTTTCCTAAAACAAGAGAACATACACTTAAAGTTAACCCTAATGCATCAATGTAAACAACAAGAAGACCTCCAATCAGTAAGAAAATTATATCAAAAGGGAAAATCTCCCATTAATGTTGATTAGTTGAAAGACAAGGATGTCCAAGTGCAACCACAGAGGCCCAAGAAGAGGGAAATGGTTATGAAAGAATAGCAGAAAGATGAAAAATCTCCTCCTCAATCCCAAGAGCACATGACTACTGAGATTATATAGGACATGGAGCATTTGCTTGAGATGGTGAATGAGAACTTGGAGAATCTTTTGAAGAAGGCCAACAGGGACATAACCATGTAGAGACACATGACTAGGCATTACTATGCTAGAAACCTCATTTGCAAGATTAGGGTTAGGAACATGAAAAAGAAACTTAAGAGGACCCTAAATAAGCTAAATAAAAGAGATAACCTTGATCTCTTGGTAGATGCATCACTAGCAGTTTGAAGACAAGGTAAACAACAAAGGAGGAAATAAAAATTTTGAAAATTTTGAAATTTTGGGAAATTTTGTGTACATGGTGAGAAAGGAGCTTAGAAACACAATGAGTAGTTGTTGTGTTTTTTCCCAACACATCCAAATCAAGAATTTCAAGCATCCATATGAATATTAAGACATGAAAATTCTAAAAACGTACTGGAGGTAGCTTTTAAAGTCTTAATTTTGTAGTAGTGATAAAAAAAGACCCTTTACAGACCAATCGTTATGCTTCTGGACACATGCTTTTCGAGCAAGGTTTCAATGGATTTAAAAGGGATTTTTGTGAGAATGAATGATTCAAAGCTGAAGAGTACATCTTAATATTTCATTATATGTTATTGGGAAGTTTCAAAACTCCATCAAATTCATCAAAACATCTTGCCAAAGTTTGTTGTGCTTTTGTTATTAGTTCACGGTGCTTCTATGGAGGAGGCATGTTTATGCATTTCGATGGTCAAGAGTTGATCTTGGTAGATGTAATTTGAATTATTTTACCTGATGTAATCGAGTTTTTTAATTATGTTTAGAGTGAATATCTTGTAATTAAATTCTTTCAAAGTCAAACTCAAATCAGTTAGTGTAAAAAGGGAATTGGTTTTTAACCTCCCTTGTTTTTGGCAACGGTTAGAGAAGATTGTGTAATTAGTTCCTAGGATGGATGATTCAATCCCTGAGAGGGGGAATGTTTTTTTTCATCTATATTTAGTGAGAATGAACTCATAGAGAGGGTTGGATTCTTGAAGCTCATTTTTTGGACTAGTGTACTAGACATTTTTGCATAAATATAACAGACAGTTGCAACTATTTTGATGGGATTCTTGCATTGTGGTTAGTGGATTTTTTTTTCTTGCATTTTCTTTTATATTTTATGATTAGATTTATCTAGCTTCCATATACTTGCTTCCTATGCTTTATCTTCTAAGATTTAAAACATAAATCATCATATGTATGCTCTGTTTTTGTTCAAGATAAGCATTTAAGTGTTTTGCTTCAAAAAGTGAATTCATGCTCTTTCTCACTTAATCCCTACTACATATTCCTTACCATACTATAGTGAAAAGACCTTTTGAGCCATTGATCCAGGAGAATCAAGCACTTAGCCAGCAATGTGACATCTTGGTCACATGTTGTGGCTAGTTAAAAATAAATTAGACTTAGAAATAGTTTAAAAAATATATTTTATTTAATTTGCTATTTATTTTAGGAGAATTGTTAGTTGTTTAATTAAATACGGCATAATAATAGAGTTGGTTTCTTTCCCTGCGTGGAATAGAGCCAAAATAGGGATAAATACTAAATAATAGGGGGGTATTAGTTTGTTGAGAAACTCTAGAAGAAATCTATTCTGAGAAGAATAGTTTCTCATATTTGTATAAATGAGAGAAAGGCTGAAAGTGTGAGAGAGGTTTTTGAGTGGAGCGAAAAGCTCAGAATTGTGTGAAGATTGTGTTTGTGAAAACAGGGATTTTTATGTGAGACTTGAAATTGTGGCTATCTGCGCGTTTGTGAAGACTGTGTTTGGACATTGGTTTCTTAATGCATCAATTGAAATTGTGGCTATCTGTGTGTTTTTTATTATAAACTGTAAGAAGAAAAAATCCCTGTGATTAATGCAAACCTGTCTTAGCTGAGTCCGCAAGTGGAAAATCCCGTAAATACAGAGAATGGTGATTTGAAATAAGTAAATCCATCGATTTCTTTAATTCATCGCATCGGCGAGGGAAGGTGTTCCATATCAGAACATTTAGTGGTAAAAACGGACGCGAAATGTTATAAGTGGGGTTGTAATAACAAATCGGGTCCGGGTCTGTATCGGTGGTTATATATATATCTCCGCGACAAGCGATCTCCAATCGCCGACTGGTCGCATTGGAACGGAGGCGGATGTGATACAATAAATAAATTGTGGTGAATAGCAAATCGGGTCCGAAGTCTATCGGCAGTCATCACAACTATGGCGACGAGCGATCTCCGATCGCCGATCCATTGCATCGAATGGAGCCGATTGCGATAAGAGTATAAAGTTTGGTTAAATCACAAATTGGGTTCGAAGTTTGTATCAGCGGTCATTATAACTGTGTCAATGCTCTAACCTCCGATAAATCAAATCGGAGCTATGAGTCGCTTGTGTAAATCGCCGATCGATTGTGTTGGAGGATTGGTAAGCAAATTATATATGTTATATAATTGTGAAGGCCCGATTGAAATGTGTGTGTTTATGCCAAATGTGATTATTTCGCATTGGCTTTAAATAAACTGCAAAGGGTTGGTATCCTATTTTAAGTGCGCCGATGCAATATATGTATGCCTGCGAATGCTTTTTAAGCATATGTTGTTGTATTACATTTTTTTATTTGAAAAGGTATTGTATTGGCTATGATCTTTTTGAATAGTCGATAAATTCGGCTACAAAGTTTTTCTATAAAGGGTTCTATTGGTATTCATTGGTTTACACCAAGTGGTTGCTGCACCAATTTTTGGTATCAGAGCCTGTTAAGTTGTTTTGAAGTATTGCCGAGAATGCCGCCAAGAAGGGGAATTGGTCGCGGGAGACCAGAACCAAATGTAGTTTTGAGAGAAGAAGTGTGGAGATTGCATGAACGAATGGAGACAATGGAGACATCCCAAAGAAGAGCACCTGACGAGGGAGCTGAGAGTTCTTTAGAAGAATCTGATGCAGATGTGGAAGCAGAAGAAGAGAATGACAATGTCAAACTCATCAAGATGCTGGCAAAGGTTGGAAGCAAACCCAAATGGAGATTCCTATGTATGAAGGGAGTCTGAAGGCTGAAGAGCTTATGGATTGGATCAGATCCATAGATCAGTATTTCGATTATGAAGAAGTTGAAGAGAACAAGAAGGTAAAGTTTGCAGTCACTCGACTAAAGGGCCATGCAGCCATCTGGTGGGACGAATTACAGACATCAAGAATGAGAAAGGGAAAATCTAAGATCAAGCAGTGGGATAAAATGGTAAGCAAATTGAAAGCCAAGTTTTTTCCTAAAGATTATCATTTGAATCTTTTTAAGCAGATGCAAAATCTGAAGCAGAAAGGAATGTCTGTTAAGGAGTATACAGAAGAATTTTACAGGTTAAGCATCAGAACAGGGCATGTAGAAGATGATTTGGAGAAAGTAGCCAGATATGTTAATGGGCTAAGGTATGAGATCCAAGATGAGATTAGCCTATTAAGTTTGAAAACTGTTGAGGATTCCTATCAAGCAGCCTTGAAGGCAGAGGAAAAACTGGTACGCAAACAAAACCACAGGAACAAAGATAAGAATCTGGCAAAAGAAGGGAGAAAATTTGAATCCAAAATTCAACACTCTCAAAATGAGACAGGGAGTGCGAGCAATAGAGCACCACAAAGAGGAGATTCTGGCCGCGGAAGATTCATGCCCAGAGGCAGAGGGTGAGGAAGAGATGTACGATGTTACATATGTGGTGAATGGGGACATATACAATGGGATTTCCCTCATCAGAAGTCGGCAAACCCACGTAATGTGAATGTTGTTGAAACCAAAGAGGAGATTCCTCAACCTGAAGTTAAAGAGGAACCACCAGAAGTCAGAGAATCCCTGTTACTGAAGAGGGTATTACTGGAAGAAGCTAAGGAAGCCAAAGAACTAGCTCAAAGAAAGACTTTATTCAGAACTATATGTAAGTCAAGGGGTAAGTGTTGCAAATTGGTAATTGATAGTGGTAGTACTGACAATCTGGTTTCTACAGAGATGGTGGACAAGTTGAAGTTGGAGAGAACAGTACACCCCACTCCTTACAAAGTATCGTGGCTTCAAAAGGGCCATCAAATTTTTGTAACTGAACAATGTCAAGTTGAAATTCAGATTGGTACTTATAATGATGTCATTTTATGTGATGTAATGCCGATAGATGTATGCCACATATTGCTAGGGAGGCCTTGGTAGTTTGCCTGAAATTCCATACATGATGGCAGAAGAAATACTTATACCTTGGAGAAAGATGGGAATAAGCATACACTATTGCCGTTGAAAGCTGAAGCTGATAAAGAAGCACCTAGAAACAGTGTTACATTGATGAATGAGAAGATCCTGTTGCAGGAAGATGAGAAGGGTAAGGAGATGCATCTTGCTAGTGTTGGAAAACCCAAGGTAATTTTAACTTCTACAAATTTAGAAGATTTACCTGAAGAAATTCAGAATTTCTTGAATGATTGTGCTGATATTGTTGTGGATGAGTTGTTACCCATCAGGAGTATTAGTGAACATAATGATCTAATATCGGGAGTCAGTCTGTCGAATAAAGTAGCCTACAGGGTAATGCAGGAAAATGTCGAAGCTGGAACACAAGTGAAAGAGTTGATGGATAAATGGCTAATCAGTGGAAGCCTTAATCCATGTGCTGTGCCAATAGTACTCAGTCCGAAGAAAGAAGTTGAATGGCGCATGAATCCAAATTCTCGAGCCTTATATAAAATCACCATCAGGGTGAAGAATGAAGATTTGAAGGAATATGCAGTCTCTAAAGAAGAGTTGAAATTGGATCTGAAGAAAATCCAAGTAGATGTGAATTGGCTAACTCCTAGAAGCATATTTGAGGGAGATGTCAAAAGCAGATGGCAGGAATGCAGTAGCAAAGACAAGCAGCGAGCAGATATGAGGAGGCGGAAAAAGGAATTCCAAATAAGGGATTTAGTCATGTATTGCAGAATGGTACCTATACTAAAATCCAAAAGAAGAACCACAAAGAGACGCCATAACAGACGAAAGCCCAAAACAGGAAAAAGGAAAAAGAAAATGCTAAAGAGAACCAGGAGTCAGACTCATTATAAGTATTTGACCAAGTGGAAAGAGGAACCAGTAGAGGATGCCAACAGGGCTGCAGAGAATGGGGTTCAACTCGAAACAACTACAAGATCAGTTTTCTTCCCCGGGAGTCTGATGCAGGAGCATCAAGCACTTAGCCAGCAATGTGACATCTTGGTCACATGTTGTGGCTAGTTAAAAATAAATTAGACTTAGAAATAGTTTAAATAATATATTTCATTTAATTTTCTATTTATTTTAGGAGAATTGTTAGTTGTTTAATTAAATACGGCATAATAATAGAGTTGGTTTCTTACGCTGAGTGGAATAGAGCCAAAATAGGGATAAATACTAAATAATAGGGGGGTATAAGTTTGTTGAGAAACTCTAGAAGAAATCTATTCTGAGAAGAATAGTTTCTCATATTTGTATAAATGAGAGAAATGCTGAAGGTGTGAGAGAGGTTTCTGAGTGGAGCAAAAAGCTCAAAATTGTGTGAAGATTGTGTTTGTGAAAACAGGGATTTTTATGTGAGACTTGAAATTGTGGCTATCTGCGCGTTTGTGAAGACTGTGTTTGGACATTGGTTTCTTTATGCATCAAGTTGAAATTGTGGCTATCTGCGTGTTTTTTTATTATAAACTGTGTGAAGAAAAAATCCCTGTGATTAATGCAAACCTATCTTAGTTGAGTCCGCAAGTGGAAAATCCCGTAAATACAGAGAATGGTGATTTGAAATAAGTAAATCCATCGATTTTTTTAATTCATCGAATCGGCGAGGGAAGGCATTCCATATCGGAACATTTAGGGGTAAAAACAGATGCGAAATGTTATAAATGGGGTTGTAATAACAAATCGGGTCTGGGTCTGTATCAGCGGTTATATATATATCCTCGCGACAAGCGATCTCCGATCGCCGACTGGTCGCATTGGAATGGAGGCGGATGCGATACAATAAATAAATTGTGGTGAATAGCAAATCGGGTCCGAAGTCTATCGTCGGTCATCACAATTGTGGCGACGAGCGATCTCTGATCGCCGATCCATCGCATTGAATGGAGCCGGATGCGATAAGAGTATAAAGTTTGGTTAAATCGCAAATCGGGTCCGAAGTTTGTATCGGCGGTCATTATAACTGTGGCAATGCTCCGACCTCCGATAAATCGGATCGGAGCTATGAGTCGCTTGTGTTAATCGCCGATCGATTGTGTCGGAGGATTGGTAAGCGAATTATATATGTTATATAATTGTGAAGGCCCCGATTGCAATGTGTGTGTTTATGCCAATTGCGATTATTTCGCATCGGCTTTAAATAAACTGCAAAGGGTTGGTATCCTATTTTAAGTGCGCCGATGCAATATATGTATGCCTGCGAATGCTTTTTAAGCATATGTTGTTGTATTACATTTTTTTTATTTGAAAAGGTATTGTATTGGCTATGCTCTTTTTGAATAGTCAATAAATTCGGCTACAAAGTTTTTCTATAAAGGGTTCTATTGGTATTCATTGGGTTACGCCAAGTGGTTGCTACGCCAGTCACTACTTTCACCTACCTTTCCCCATCTAATCTCTAAAGTTGACCATTTGGAATAATTGGCTTAGTTCCCTAAACTGGTGCTTCTCTATCGAGCAAGTGCTCATCAAACCCTACTGTGAAAATAACAAGACTAAAACCCTATACTCTCTAGTCACTTCCATTGGCTGTGAGGTTTTTTTAGAGACAACCCTCTCTAAGTTAGCAATGCTAGATCCCAAATTGAAATTTTTTCTAAGGTTTCCTACTTGGCTTCCTTTCTAAGCCTTGGGAAAACTAAGGAGTGCTAACATTTTGGCGTCGTTATCGGGAAGGCAAAAGGTCACATTTTCCTTGGGTGTGAATGACAAGGATCAGATCTAATTTTCTGATGGTGGACAATGATCAGATTCATATGAAGGCTAAACCATTCACCTGGTGACTCCAATCAACTTTCACCCTGATTTAAAGACTCCACTAGAGGATGAACCTTAACAACATAAGCATGAAAATACAATATGGAAAGATAAGGTATTCAACTTGTAATTTCATCCAAGACATCATGTTATTTGTTATAAATTATTTCTTCTCTTTTTCTAAGAATGTCAAGAAGGTTTTCCAATGTATATTGTATTTGAGAAAATATTGCAAACCTGCATTTGATTCCTTTCCTTTGAAAGTTGTGAATCCAAATTATCCTTACGCTTTTGATCTTGGTAAACACCCTTCTTCTGAAACTTATGTTGATAATTTTCAACTTTATGAGCCTCAGGATATCAAGACTAATTGTACAAATTATGTACATACTCCTACACTTTTTAAAATTCTAGATAGGTACAAACCTCTCATCTTACCTCCTATACTCTATGATTCCCCTGAAAATTATTACAAATATTTTCCCAGGTTTGATGGAGAATACGGTAACATCACTGCTGAAAAGCACATTAAGAGTTTTGAAAATTTTCTAGACCCTTTTGAGGTTGAGGAGGATGATGTTAGTATCAGGATTTTTGTTCAAAAACTTTCTAGCTACAAGAAATTCGATTTCCATTAGTTGGTGAAAGTATTCCTTGATAAATGGGTGATTAAGAGGAATCCTTTTCTAACTTTAGAAGAATATAATCATTTGAAAAGACAACCATGAGAAACAACGCAACACTTTTCCACCAGGTTCAATCAAGTATACTATTCAATGCCTGCTGAGATAAAACCGCCTCTTGGTTTATCTCTCTTACACTACTCCGATGCCTTTGATCCATAAATGGTTATTCAATTGAGAGAAAGGAACACTACAACACTCAAAGAAATGCAGGACCTTGCAATAGATGTGGAAACAAATCTGTTGGTCAAAAGTTCAAAGTTGAAGGAAAAGGAGAGGGAGAATACAGAGGAGAACCTAACATCTTAAGAAGTAAAACTTGACATTTTGGTAAGCACAATGGAAGAATTGATGCAAAATATCGTCATGAGAGATGAGTTTTCTATAGAAAAACACCATTTCCCACTTATTGCAAAAGAAGAAAAGGTTGCTAACCCTAACCATTTTCTTGCTAATCCCAATTACCATATATCATTAAAATGATTGTTTTTTGTATTCATTTATGGACAGTCATGAAAATTGATTTGTAGATCAACCTGTGGAGAATAAATTTTTTGATCTAATGTGTATTCTTGATGACCTTCCTTATATTGACGATTTATCCAAGTATGTGTAGAAAATCCTGTAGATTCACAAGCTAATAAAATTTTCTAAAGCAAGAGACAAGAATCTACTTCTACTCTTTACAACAGAAGCACATAAATATCGAGCAAACAATAATAGACAAGAGGAATAAAATTAAGGGAACATAACACAATAAATATCCAGGGAAATCCATAGCTCAAAACCCCACTACTCTATTGTATTAATCTAAAAAATCAAGATGAAATTAAAATGCTTGTTTTCTCAAGAACAATCCCAGCACTCGGGAAATTCAATCTCCAAGTCATAAGCAAGCTCAAGGCCAAATATTAGCCTCTTCATAATCTCTCCAAGTCTCTATTCCATGCGTAATTCCCAAGGAGGATAACTTGCATTTAGATGGAAATAAAGCCTCTAAAACTTGTGCAATCCCTTAAGGATCAGTTCCTGAATGCATGCACTATCAGTGCAACCCAGAAAAATCTAAATTAAATAATACGCTTTCCCTGCACTCGAGTCTCAACTGGGTATTTCTTAGGATCGACATGCATGAGTTTCTAATGAGTAAATATTCAATTCACTAGAGTGGCACTAGTTGAGTGCACAAATGCATCAACTGACTGTTAACTCACTATTAGTTCCTCAAATAGTTTTGAACTAATTTAACCGGACTTAACTCAATAAAATAAGTTAACTAATTTAAAAGAATAATTAACTCATCCTGGACCGATATAATATAGGGAGAACATATACATGAGTTTAGAAAGACTTCCAACTCGAAATTTGTAGGTTAACTAAATCAACTCATTCTAGTTAACTATTATAAGTTGCTATGAGAATAAAATTCGATTTTAATTCTCAGTTTAATTCAAGTACAAATTAAAATGGAATTTTTGGATTTTATTTTTATCATTTCTTGTTCCTATTTTCAACATTGACTATCGAAAATAAAGGAATTCAACTCAATCCTGATCCTGAACCTTTGGAATGTTCTGCATGCAACACTTCTCTCTAGTGTTGTTGATCCAACAACTCCAAAAACAAAAAAACATCCAACCTCAATCAGTATGATGCATCTATCATCAATGTCTCTGACTGTTACTTCCTTTGTCTACTGAAAACTTTGTTCTTCTACTAACTCTGCCTTTTTGCACTGTTTTCAACCCTTCTCTGTGTTCTTCAGTATCTCACTACTCTATCCTATGTCACTTTGAGCTCTGACTGCATCAAACCCACTGATTCCTCATGCTACTATGTACTTTGGGCTCTTGTACCAAGGTATCATCCATGAGATAAAACCAGTCAATGGACCCTGCTCAATTTCATCCTCTTGGGACTACCACTTCAAATTGTCCCATGTCACACCTCGAGGTATGGCTGCATGTGATCCCTCTTCCCACTTGGCTCAAAATTTACCCCTATTGGAGGCCTCTGCATGATTGGATTCCTCCACTCGGTCTCCTCTCGGATTCTCCAATTTTGGATCCTTCACAATTGTCTGAGACTGCTTCTTCTTTGCTTGAGTGGATCTCTCCACTTAGCCTCCTCTGATATTCTCTAGTTGTGGCTTCTCCACAACTTCCTTAAGCTACTTCTGAGGCTTCTTCTTGAGTTGCATGTTGAGAGGTAATTTACTCTCCCTATCAACCACCAAGTCTCTAAACATTTACTTGCTCCTCAAGGCTTTTCATGGATCTTGAAACTCAATATCATACAGGTTCTTGACCCGTGCACCAATATTTTTCACCTACCCCATGGTGATGTGTCAAAGGACAACCTTTCCCTTACTAAAAACCACATCATAGCCACAGTCTTCCACTATCGCGACTGAAACAAGATTTTTCTTTACTCCTAGAACATACATCACATCTAGGATCCCAAGGTTGGAGCCAGAATCCATCTGAAAGCTAATTGTACCGATACCGATAGCTCTATACCTCCCATCATCTCCAAACTCTATGCTTCGCTTCAAGTATTTCACCTCAAAATCACTAAACAGATCTGTATTCCCTATCATATGGAATGAGACAGTGTTATCAAGATACCACACACCTCCCATGTCATTGCAAGCCATGCTTGCAATGAGAGAGAAATCAAGTTCGAATTGTGAAGCTCGAGCTTCACATGTTGTCGCTGCTATCGACTCCTTCTTGCTTGCTTTCTTCTATGGGAAATTCTTGGCATAGTTACCATTCTCGTGACAGTGAAAACACTTGAATTTTATCAATTCCATATTCTTTCCACCCTCCTCACCTTGGGACTTATTTCCCTTGGCCCACTTTTCTTTACTCAGTAAGATAAAATCCTCTTCCACTTCCTTGGAAGAGGTGCCATCTCTGGTGTTCCTCCTGATCTCATCCTAGATCAAATCTGACCATAGTCATTCCCAATCCGAAAGCTTCTCCTGACCATTGAAAGAGTCTTGATAACTATGCCAACTCTTTGGGATTCAAAGAAGAATAAGACTCACCATATCCTCCTTGGCAACCATGATTCCAACACCTCTAAGTTCATCCCTGAATTGAGTGGACTTGGTTAATTAATTTGGAATTGAGTCACCCACCTCCATCTTGATTTTTCGAAGTTTATTTTTCAGTGCCAACTTCATTTAGTCACTTCTATTCTGGAAAAGTTCCTTCAATGCTTTCCACATAGCATGTAGATTTTCCTTCCCATGTAGACTCAAGACAATGTGGTCTCAAACTCCCTCAAGGATTATCCACCTCGCCCTTGCTACACACTTCTTCCATTCGAGCAGATACTGAGCATCCTGTTATCACTCTATGATTTTTAAGATTGGTAAGAAAAGGATCATAAAGGATA
Source organism: Pinus tabuliformis (assembly GCA_031772625.1). Lineage (NCBI taxonomy): Eukaryota > Viridiplantae > Streptophyta > Pinopsida > Pinales > Pinaceae > Pinus > Pinus tabuliformis. Next base: position 550,707,201 of record CM062810.1, read on the forward strand.
CATCAAACCACTTTGGAGTCTAGGATCTAGCCATCCTACGCTCAGAGAGGACTCTCTCTGTATATTTTGAGATTTCATTTTTCTTTCTAGGGTTTCAATATTTTAGGCTAGTTATATAGATAAAATATTGATTAATTGATTGATTGTTTGGTTGGTTCGGATAGATATTGTTCAAAAGTTTTCCATTGGGCTATGGAGTCAAAGGTTGGATTGTAGCATCAAATTTTTTTGAGCATTCACAAGGCTAGCTAACTATGTTTACTGGATCTTAAAGTGAAATGAAAAATGAGATGGCATAATAGTGAAATCAATAGTGGTTAAAAAGAAATTAAGTATTTATTAACTAGACCTTAGAGGAAAACACTTATGTAGTAAATGCAGATAGAAATAAGGTGATCCAACAACATATCTTACTCTAAAATTTTAGTTTTACAACAATATTTGAATGATGCATAATGAAGGAATCAACGAAACATTTAACGCATAAATAAAAATATCATGATATAAAAATAGCTCAAGTATCTTGCAAATGGTCTTTATTATCAATGCTCTAGCTCCAAAAAATAAAATGCTCCAAAAGAAAAAAAAAAAATTCAATTACTGGAGTCCAAACCCTAATACTTCCAATGCATGAAGTATTTAACTAAAATCTACAACAACTGTTGTATACACTTGGAAATTTGTTATTAATTACAAAGAAACTAAAATTTGACTAGTGTGACCATGATGAGATAGATTTGACATCTAGCCCCTTCTTTTTTTCTAAATGGTGCTGCTGGGTAATCAATTCTGCTGTAGTGGTTGATTTGGTTGTTCTTTAACAAATTGTGTTGGATTTTCTGACTCGGATGGGCGTTGACTTGGCTTCTGTGTTGAATATTCAACCTTGCTTGTCTTGTTCCTCCTAGTAGTTTCATAGTTCGCTCCACTCTTCTTTATCTGGGATTTTAACCTTAATCAACCTGCGGTATATCTCGTTTTCTTTTGTGTGCCACACAAAAGTGGGCTTCACTATGAAAACGTGTTTCAATTCATGGTCAATGAAAATTGGATTGCTAATAGCATCCAAAATTTCTTTTCCTATCATGTTGCCTCTGATACTGGAGAGATTAAAAGCATCCTTTGTAATGTATTTTAGTCTCATGACATAATATTGTTTGGTCATGAGTTTATCCTTAATGAAAAACATAGAAGGGAGACCTTTTTGTGTCAGAGGTTCAATTCTGTTGAAAATTTTGTTTGCTGTCAGCTCCAAATTATGGCATTTCTCCTCAAGCTGTATAGTAAAGTTATTTTTTGTTAATACCTTCTTCACCTATAGGATAGTTTATATTTTGTCTCCTACTCCCAGCTCTTCTAGCTCGTACCTATTCTTTGAATTTAGAAATTTTATGATTATGTTGGTTGTTGTTGGCATGTCTCCCAACTCTAGGTTAGTGTTTGAAATAACGTATTTAGCCTTTTCAACTAGCTCCTTCTTCTCAAATATGATTTGGATGTTGGGCCAAATCTCATTCATACCATTAATGATATTGTTCTAGATGATTTCCTTTACCTTTCCCAGACTGTTACCAATTGATGACTCCTTTTCAGATTTTTGCAATTTTTCAATTAATGTTCCTTCCCTCCGCTTTTCTACTGAATGTGCACTCTCAACTCTTTTAATTTGGTCTTGCAAAATGTTGACTTGAGTTTCCAATCTCTTGATTTCTTCTGTATAAAGGTTCATGCTCTCCATAGATTTGGTTAGTTGTTTTGCATTGCTTCATGTCCCTATATTGGTAGTTGCGGGAGTAGATGTGGGAATAGTTGTAAGAGGGACAAACTCCATAGTGGTGGTGGTCAACTATGTTGCTTTCTCCTTTTCCTGTACCATCTTCTCCATCTTTGTTTCCATTTGTTTTATTTGGAGTGACTTCTCCATTATTAGTTTCATCATTTCCGCTTTCTAACTCTTCGTTTCCTCTATCTCTTTAGTTAAGGGATCCTGTGTTGCAAGAATTTTGAGTTTTTTTCTCAAGGCTACTATATTAGCCTCCTTCATTTTAATAATCTCTTCTACTGCTTTCACATCTTATGGATCATACCTAATTTTCACAACTAAATATTCCAAGCACTTAATTCTATTATCTTTTGATTGAGATGAAATGTTTTCCATCTTCAGTTGAGATTGGGCATTTGATAAATCCACTTGCATTTTAAACAAATGCATAGAGGTACTTGTTAGAGTGGAGGAGATAATCTCACTGGTTTGCTTATCGATTTCCAGCTGATGAATAGGATGAACATTTCTAGCATCAAACTCAAAGGAAGTATGTTTATAATCAGCTCAAGTTTTAGGTTCTAGTGTTTGTGCCTCAAGGAATGCCATATGATTTTTTCCTTTCTCTAAATAGAAAGCTAATAGAAGTCTGCCTTGGGAAGTAGAACTTTTTCTTCCAAAATTGAGCATAAGTACTCGTTTTCAACATTTCATTTCTGATCTTTATCTCTCTGAGATTTTAAAAAATGGTCTCCTCCTTTTCTCCTGTTACATTGGTATATGTAGAAATCTGAAGAGTTTTTTTCCTTTCTGAGATAGGAGATGTAGGAAAATATTGACCTCCTACTGGAGATGAGCCAGGAATGTCACTGAGGTTGATAAATTTTTGCTGTGGTGATTCTTTACATGGGTCCATGTCCATACAAATCCTTTCCCTTTTCCTAAATTTCATCTTGAACTCCTTTATAGAAGTATCATTCCCCAGTGACTGATCTTCTCTCTGTCTTCTCCCAGTTGTTTCTTTTTACTATTCCTTTCCCTTGTCTAGTCTGTCCTCTCTACTTTGCTTTTCTTTCTGCCTAAGAGGTTGTTCACTTGAAGAGGAAAGTATCTACTCCTCAGCCTCTTGCAAGGTTTCAGGCATCCACTCTATCTGGTTCATGAATTTTTCTATTTCAGACCTGTGAGTGTGAATATAAGGTGTTGATTTGTTTTCCACCCTTTTCTTGGAGATGATACCCCATGGGTCATAGGACCGTGTGAAGCTATGGGTGAAATTCATTTCTTTCAACTTATTATCAACCTCCTCACCTATTGCCCTATTGTTGCAAATAAAAGGACCAATCTCGGATTTGATCCTAAATTGAGACTTCTTCTCTGCTGCCATAAAGTGCACTTCATCTTCATTGCTAATCTGTCTAATATACTCTAGTGAAAAGATCCTCATGGGGAGGAAATTGGCAGCATGTAAGGGGCCAATTCACATCCATATACCCTTAATTATGTGTAATTTTGGTACAAATACCAATCTCATGTTCTAGATTGATTAATTAGATGCATAATTCATTTGATTTCTTCATTGATTCTGGGTTCTGTTGTACCACTGAAGAGGCTCATAGATAGATTGAAAAAAATCTCTATGAATGTTTTGTATGTGAAGTCCCTTTGATCCTTCATCACCAAGGTTATCCATAAGATGACAGACTAAGGTTCACCTTCTTCATTTAGCTTGCTCATCACAAACTAAAACCTGTCTACCTAAAAATAAACAAACATATAAACCAGTACTGAAGAATACTGAAACACTTCTTATGTAGTAAAATTCATGAATTTTCCATTGATGGCATCTTCCAGTAATTGACTAAAATTAAACAACATAGAGGGCTTTGACTCTGATGACAATATGGACATGAAACCTATTATAGCCTCATCAAGCCACTGATCTAAATAATACCTTAGCAGATATGAAAGCAAAGTGACTATATGCCTGGTTCTATTAGTGAAAGAAGAGGATGGATATGGAAGCTTTTTGCTAGGATGATGGGTCCCTTTAGTCATGAAGATTTCTAGGGTTTTAGCTATTTTAGAAAAGTCTAACTTCTGGTACATCTCACTAAGGATTTAATGGGAAAAAAGAGGGTTTCCTTCAATGATAGTGTTTCGGGAATAAGTACCCTAGGGCTTTGGGTTAGAACCCAAACAAAGCAAAAGAAAACTACAAGAAGAAACACTCATACAACTGAGGAAAAATGCTTATATAATCAAACTACATAAGACCGACCGTACCCGAATTTCCTTCGTTCGAGTAGGTCTCGTAGGGTTCATACCCTCTACAACTCCTGATGTTCTTCAAACCTGAAAATCATTCAATTCGAACATACATAGAAGTATAGAAGTAAAGCATATTCATGAAATTTGACTTTATATCATATAAACAAATGATTGATCATACTTCAAAACAACATTCATATATGAATTACAACATAATTCGATACATAAATAAAGTTAATTTCGAAAACAAAACAACATTTCATTTATTGTACTAAACTATAAATAACACGGAGATAATTCACCTTAGCCTTGTTCTTCCAGATCCAAGTGGAACTATCATCCAGATTCATCCTATCCCAACCTTCAACAATGTTCTTCAATAACCAACACCTTGATATCTCAAGCAAGATGGAGAATATCTATAATCAAGGAAGCAAGGGTTTCCTGAAACTTGGGGAAGTGCATGAAACACAGGGATTCATCAGACTCAGTCAGGGATAATCTTAGTATAATAACTATATCTTTTCTCCTCCTTTAGGCCTTCCCATAGAAGTCTATTTATACTTCTCCCAATTATCTTTTTAGTTGGGAAACAATTGGGCCATAGGAAATAGGAGGTAATCAATAGGTAAAACCTGTGAAATCCACACATAATTAAGGAAATTAATTTTTTTAAGTGTTTTAATGCATATACGTGAGTTGGGTATTGACTGACCCATGTGTACGCGCTTTTATCTCATGTCAAAGTAGCGTATAGGGAATAAAACATTGTTTTTAATATATTTGGACCAAGCCTGGAAGGAGGGGTTTCCCTAGGCCATAAACCAAGCATCACAAATACTAAGAGTGGTAAATAGTGCTATAATAGATAGGAGCTTTCATCATCTTCATTATGGATTTCGCTTCAATGGTGAACAATATTTCTCCTGCAGGAGCTACTACTACTCTTTTGTTGTGGGATATATTAGGACTGACATTTTCTAATCAATTTTGGGCAGCTATGGATTTTGGGAAAAATGTAGAAAGGAAAATTTGTATCCCAGAGTCCTATATCATCCATTTCATTGAAGAATTTGTCCTCCCACCAACATTGGATGTCGAAGAGATCAAATTCTGACATTGTCTCATGTATTTTGAAGTCTCTATATTCAAGTGGAATATGGTCCAAGTCCACTAGTGGGTGCACCATTAGATTGAAAAGCTCTTGTTCTTTATTCTTCAGTGGCATGGCCATCTTTTGGAAATTTTAAACCTGGACCGTCTTTGGATTTGTAGGTGAGCTGCAATTAAGAAAATGAATGAGAAGAAGAGGGAACTCAGAGAGGGAAAACATAATGGAAATGAGCAAAAAACGAGATTCAAGAAGGGGGGCGCCCGCTAAACGCAGACAATTGTAACTTTCTTCTACTGTGTTGATAATTTACTGTGTCAACTACTTCTCAGTATATGTATCAACAAGTTTTCACTTCACCTACTGCACAAAAGTACACATATCACAACTTTGTAAATGGGGGAGAGATGATGTATTTTTAATTTTCATAGAGTTCCCGTTGAAGTGGCATGGGTCCGTTGGCTAAAAATTTAACAAATTGAATGTGCAACAAGTATAGCGTGAGAATGGAGGGGATAGGTTGATGGGACAGAGTGGTTTTGTGGTGCTACGGGAGTGGTGAACGGTCATGATAGATGGGTGGTCTATTTGAGAGTGGAAACCAATTTTTGGAGGGCCCCCTAAGTGGTAAGAAGAATCAGTGTGGGGGGTGCAAAATTATGTGAGTGCAACACGTAGGTAGATGTAAACCACTGATTTTAGAACCCCCCCCCCCCCCCCCAAGCATTAACGTTCGGAGGGTGAGGGGGGACTGAAAACCTTGATGAGTCGTCAGATCAAACGTTGAGCGTGGGGATTTGATGGAAGGTGAGGGGTGTATAACCATGGATATGATGGGCACATGGGTGGTGGGAATTGGAAAAAGAAATGGAATGGGGGTGGAGTATATGAAACCTTAGGAGTATTTTATTATACCCCTACCTTTAATTAATTTCTTTTTTTCACATTAGGAAAAAATACATGAAATATTGAATAAGACATTAAAAGGAATTTTTCATGTCCTTTTCCTCTTTATTATTCTTTCAATCTACCTACCCTTTGTTTCTAATCTAACATTTTTCTTTTTGTAGCATGCATTTAGACTTGTAGACCCCTTTTCACTTTCTCTTTCTTTTTCTAACCTACTCTATCACTTATCTATCCTATTGGTTCATATTGAATAGCTGAAACAATTTCATTTTTACCTAACTACTCATTTACCAAGATTAAAATGCTTGGTATATCTTTATTTTCTACCCTATCAACATAAATTGAAATTTGTTAAATCATTCTTAGACTGCATGAATTAAACAATATTTGGGGTTTTCTTTTCTTTTCATTTTTTTTCTCTTTTGTTCTTTTCCCTTTTTTTTTAAATACCCTATTTTTTTTTCTTTTTTTTTTGGAAATCAATTGAATATTGAAATCTATGAACAATATGAAATCTGCAAAATGTGAGATACTCAATCACCTTGAAATCCTATAAATTATAGGACCCTAACACATCTGATTTTGGTGGCTTATGAATATCCTGATCATTGAATACATTCAAGCCATTCTCCTCCAACACGGCCTCCATCATATCCCTCCAGGATAATAATTTGAGCTACCATCCAAAGGCACACTCGAGTCACAAACCATAGAACGCCATATGTCGATCTTGAAGTATGTATTGTAAATTCAAATTTCACCTGTAACCCAGAAACTCAAAACTTCAAAATCTCCTCTAGTATATTGTTCTCAGCACTAGTACCATGTAGAAAATCCTGTACATTCACAAGCTAATGCAATTTTCTAAAGTAGGATACAATAATCTACTTCTAATATTTATATTGGAAGCCCATAAAGATCGAGAAAACAATAACTGACAAGAGGAAGAGCATCAAGGGAACATAACAAAATAAATATTCAGGGAAATCCTCATCTCAAAACCCCACTACTTTATTGTATTAATCTGGAAAATCAAGATCAAATTACAATTCTTGTTCTCTCAATAACAATCCCAACACTTAGAAAATTCAATCTCCAACTCATAAGCAAGATCAAAGCCAAAGATTAGCCTCTTCACAAGCTCTCCAAGTCTCTATTCCAATGCGTAATTCCTCTGGAAGATAGATTGTATTTAAAGGGAAATAAAGCCTCTAAAAACTGCACAATCCCTTAAATATCAGTTCCTCAATGCATGCATTATTAGTGCAACTCAGAAAAATATAAAACAAATAGTACATTGTCCTTGCACTCTAGTCTCAACTGGGTCTTTCATAGAATCGACATGAATGAGCTTCTGGAGAGTAAATATTGAGTTAACTAGACTAGCACTAGTTGAGTGCACTAATGCTTCAATTGACTGTTTACCAATTATTAATTCCTCATACAGTTTGGAACCTGTTTAACTAGACTTAACTCAGTAAACTGAGTTAACTAATTACAACTCATACGTAACTCATCCTAGACTCCAATAATATAGGGAGAACATATACATGACCTCATAAAGATTTCCAACTCGAAATTCCTAAGTTAACCATGTTAACTCACTCTAATTAACTTTTAAAAGTTTCCATGTGAATAAAATTAGATTTTAATTCTTAGTTTAATTCAAGGACAAATTAAACTAGAATTTCTAGACTCTAGTTTTATCATTTCTTGTTTCTATTTTCAACACTCCTTCTCAACAAGAAATGAACTCAGCTTGATCCTGATGCTGAACCTTTGGAAGGTTTTTCATGCAACACTTCTCTCTAGGGTTGTTTCTCAAACAACTCCAAAAACTAAAAAGCATCCAACCTGAATTAGTATGATGCATTTGTCATCAAATTCTCTGACTACGATTCCCTTTGTCTACTGAAAACTTTGCGCTTCTACTGACTCTGCCTTTCTGCACTGTTGTCAACCCTTCTCTGCACTCTTTAGTATCTGACCGCTCTAGCCTCTGTCACTTTCATCTTTGACTACATCAATCCCACTAATTCCTCCCATTACGATGTACTTTGGGCTCTCATAGAAATGTACGATCCACTCAATGGACCCTACCCAATTTCATCCCTCATGGGAGTATCACTGCAGATCACCCCACCTCACACTTGGAGGTATGGTTGCATGTGATCACTCTACCCACTTGGCTCGAAATTTCCCCCTACTGGAGGTCTCTGCATGAGTGGATGCCTCCACTCAGTCTCCTCTCAACTTGTCTAATTGTGGCTACTCCATAGTTGTCTAAGACTACTTCTGATATTGCTTCTTCTCTTCTTGAGTGGATCTCTATTATCACCAAAAAATTGATCATCTAGCCTAATTTACTAGATGGATCGAGGTACACCCTATAAAGCCAATTTTACCAAGTAGAATTGCTTTCACTGTGAGAAATTGCTTAATAAACCACCTTTGTTAGTAATTTATAGTTAAAACCATGAAGAATAATTAAATAAATCAGTATTTATTTGATTTTCTTCTAGGAAAAATTAATTAAACCATTATTCAATTATTATTCCTTGTCATATTTGACCCAATCATGAAAAATAAACAGACAAATGATTAATTATCTTATTTTTCTTTGAGAATAATTAATTAATCACTAATTAATTATTATTCTTTGTCAAATTTGACTAAATCCCTTAAGAATAATTAAATAAATCCTTATTTATTTATTATTCCTTAACTAATTCCTTGAGATGATAAATAAATTATTTATTTATTTATTATTTATAAATAAAAGTTTAAATACTTTTTCCCTCCTAACCAAATATAATAAAATATACCAAGTGGTTATTCCAAGAATGGGATGAATAATATTTATTATTTCTCATTATTCAAGGATAACTCAATATTTTGTTATAAATAGAAGTGTTTTCCATTCATTATTCACTTTTTATTATTTTCATTGTTGCACTCACTGTTGTAAATCAGATTACTTTCATTGCTCCACACCATATTTTTGTTGGGTTTACACATTATAGACGAGAGAAACTCTACACAAGCTGAAGACATTTGAGGATAGCCAAGAACCCATCCCATAGGGGGGACTAGTAAAATTTATTTGTTCCCTTCACAGGTGTTATAATAAGACTATTCTTTGTATATCTAGTTTCCTTTGGATGATTGGAGTTATTACTCTTTAATATTCTTGTTTTACTATGACTGTGGCATAGATCCGAACTTTGGAAGGTTTTGTTTCTATCAGTTGCTGCATATATATAATGTTTAGCAACCATTTATATTGTTGATATTGTTTGTCATCCACAATCTTAAGTGGGTTCTTTTCATACATCTTTGAGAAGAAAACACTACAACAAAATTGGCAACTTCACTGGGGATCTTTTAAAGCCCGTCAGCAAGACTAGCAGGCCCTAACCCCAAGGGTGTCGAGGAAAATTATCCCTATGACCTCTCGATCGTCGAGGTACTTAACAATGGGTATTCTACTGCTTAACTAACACTTGGGGTTAGGCACTACGATTTTGGCTGACGAGCTTTAAAAGATCCCTAGCGGAATTGCCAATTTTGTTGTAGTGTTTTCTTCTCAAAGATGTATGAAAATAACCCACTTAAGATTGTGGATGACAAACAATCTTAACAATATAAATGGCTGCTAAACATTGTAGATCTGAAGAAATTAATAGAAACAAAACTTGCTAAATTCCAAATCTATGTGTCAATCATAGTAGAACAATAAAAAGAAAGAGTAATAACTCCAATCATCTAATGGAAACTAGATATACAAAGAATAGCTTTATTATAATACCTGTGAAGGGAACAAATAAATGTTACCAGTCCCCCTCTATGGGATGGGTTCTTGGATATCCTCAAACATCTTCAACTTGTGTAGAGTCTCTCTCCTCTATAATGTGTAAACCTAAAAAAAATATGTTCTGTGACAATGAAAATAATCAAAATAGAATAATGAATGGAAAACCCTTCTATTTATAACAAAATATTGAGTTATCTTCGAATAATGAGAAATAATAAAATATTGTTGATCCCATTCTTGGAATAACCACTTGGAATATTTTATTATATTTGGCTAGGAGGGAAAAAGTATTTAAACTTTTATTAGAAATAATAAATAAATAAATGATTTATTTATGATCTCAAGAAATATCGTTAAGGAATAATAAAAAAATAATGATTTATTTAATTATTCCTAAGGGATTTGGTCAAAGTTGACAAGGAATAATAACTAATTAATTATTAATTAATTATTCCTAGAGAAAAATAAGATAATTAATGATTTATCTATTTAAAACTCATATCTTGGTCAAATATGACAAGGAATATTAATTAAACAATGGTTTAATTAATTATTCTTAGAAGATAGTTAAATAAATAGTGATTTATTCAATTATTCTTAATGGGTTTAATTATAAATGACTTAATAAATGTGGTTTATTAAGTAATTTTTCACTCCATCTCCTCTCAACTTATCAAATTTTACCATTAAGACCTCCCTTGTCTTGGAAGCGCTAATGCACTAGGGGCATCTCACGTCGCTGATGGTATCATTGGAACCCTTTCACATCCTTTGCCATATACTCAACAAAGTTATGGCTATCCGCAAGGGTGCACCAGTTCCTCTAACACTTATGCCCCTCCTGCTAGCAACATGTTTTCAGGGCCCCAAACTATCCACCGAACTATTGCTCCTCCTTATGCATAGCCGAGAGCTCCAACCCCTCAAGCATTAGCACTGCAACCTCTCATGCATCCTCAGCCCCAATAGCCACTGCCCCCTCAAGGTTAAGTGTTTGCGTAGTAGAGTGCGACCAATCTCATGAATTTTAAGAAAAATAATAAGGGGAAAGGTAACAATGGTGTCTAAGGTAATCAAGGTAATCAACCTAGTGAGCCATAAGGGAACCAGCCTAACACTAACAACCTGCAACAGGGAAGCCAACCCATGTAGAACAAGGTTATTTGTACCAACAAGCCTTGTGCATGTTGTGGTGTACATGTCCACTATACACATGAGTGTCCTCTCTTACCCCATATGTGCCTGTTAGGTAGCGGATCCCCTGCGTAACAGTTTTGGGGCTTAAAGACCACAGTTTTGGGTAATAGTATGGTAAAGGCTCCATGAGGTGCACGGAGCGTGAAATTTAATGGGTCAAGTCAAAGCGTTGTCTGCCCAAAAATAATGTAAAATAATAGAAAGAGGATTGGCCTACACATGGTCCATAGACCATGGGAATGTATAAATAGAGCAAGGATCTAAGGTAGAAGGCAGTTCTTGTTTGGAGATCTTATGTTGGATCTTGAATGTATGGGTTTGTGAAGGTAAGAGTGAATCTAAGTCTGCAAGTCCAAGTCAGGTTGGATAGTAGAGGAAGAAGCTCTGCAGCTGTGTGCATAGAGGCCTGGTAGAGTCTGCAGCTATGTGCGCAGACCCCTGCAGCTAAGTGCACAGGGCAGGAAGTGGCTTGTAATGAACAAAGATATTAATAAAGCTAAGTCAGTTCTAAAATATTGTAGATCTGTTATCATTCTGGGTTATGCATTTGCTATGATATCTGGTTTTATGCTTATGTTCTAAGTTAATGCGAATCTATAACATTTCTGGGTGCGCGCACTAGTTATCTCTATTAAATGTTTGCTTAAAGACCGTAAAACGTAGATCTGATCTATAATAATCTCGTTAATAATAAGTAGTGCTTTGTTCTAGATCTGCACAGAAATCTGACAGTAGTACAGAGCAGCACGAGGCCGCAGGTCTAGTCGCGAACCTTCCAAGTTCTCATCAAGACATCCCTAGGGTGCGGAAACCTAGTTCCAACACCCTCCCCTACTGCCTCGAGTGAGACTTCAGTCCGTACTCCACGTACTATTGCCAAAAGGATCGGTAGTAAGGGATTTTCTTGGCTAATACACTTTCGAACCTGGGTCAGGCCCCAATAAGCCAACAAATGGTTCTGTTGTCGGGACCAAGATCTGCCTAAGGGATGTTTGATGTCTGAACACTAGAACCCTACAAAGAAAGAACTTGAAGGTTGGTTGGAACAAAAGTTGCATGATTTTGTGGTACAGGAGAATAAAGACCCGCGGATATCAGAGGAAAAGTGGCTAAATCATTACATATACATGGATATCCATGAGATCTTTTTCGCGACCTTCTCGATAGAGCTGTATGAGTGGATCGTAAGGCTAGCTAACACTATGGGAAGGTGTAGACTTAATCACCCAATAGTGTGGACTCCAGATTTGGTGTGCAGGCTAAAGCGTCCGAAGATAGGATCGCGAGGGTGGTAGATAATTGGCTAGATCATATCATAGGAGGATTCATCACTGAGTTCACGATAAACACAACCTTAAGTTATAGTGAAGTGGAAAGGCGTTTTCTCCAAGGGATGTGGGGTAAGTACAACAAATAATTGAATACTTGGATTAAAATATTGTTATGTGAAAAGCAGGTTATGCGAGTCCATTAATATCTGGGGTAACGCAGAGCAGAAGAGGCTACCGAGGGATCGAAGGATTAGAGAACAGTTCCCTAATTTCGCTGTCATGAGAAAGCAAAGAGAAGCTCACGGGGTTCTCTCTAAGAAGTGTGGTCTGGTTGATAAACCAGTGCATTCCACCGTTACCACATCCAACCACACCATCCCCCATTTCACCTACATCAACCCTGCCCTTATCAACCACATCTTCACCTACCCCGCCTCCTCCTTCTCCCCCTCCAAGGGTAGGAATGGTGAATGCGATCAAGTTTCCTATGTTTAGGGGCATAGGAAATGATGCACCAGATTAATTCTGGTTCGTGCCAAAGGAAGTATGGGAAGCCCAAGGAATTACGGATGATAACATCAAAAAGGCTACTTTGGTGAGCACGCTACAGGATCGTGCACTAACATGGTATATAAAGCACACTAGCGATCATCCAAAAGATGGAATAGCGGAGATCCAGACTACATTGAACAAAGAGTTTAGCCGACCAAAATCGGAGACGCAGTCGATCATTGGGTTCAAGGAAATCGTGATGCTGCCAAGAGAAACTCCGTGGGATTTGAATCAAAGATTGAAAAGTACAATCTATGAAGTTAAAATGACGTTGATGGATGCACAACACTGCGCATGGTTTGTGGTGTCTTTAACACCACATCTGAGGAGGACACTATCATAGCAAAAGATCTCGACCCAGGCGGAAGCATTAGAAACAGCAATGAGGTTGCATGAGACTCCTATACAGGATCCTGGGTTGGGATTTCAGCAAATCCATGTGTAGCTACAAAACCTATGCTTAGATATGCAAAGTTTGAAACAAGAGAAGGCACCTCGGATCTGAGGCGCGCACAGAGGTATGGTGCGTAAAATGTAAATGGCAAGGTCACGATAAGGATCATTGTCCGGTATTTGCAAACTATTTGGCCGGGGGGGGCCTGATGCTGTTAAGACCAGAGGCTTAGGTAGGGCTAGGTGCGATAACCACACTCTGGTGTCTGATATGTCAAGTAGGAGGAAAGCATACAATGGACAACTGCCATCTATTGCCAAACTTTACACAACTTGCCCAGCTGGTATTTTGAAAGTTTTGTAGATTTATGGGCCATGATGAACGAAATTGTCGAAGCTATGAATTATTGATGGATCAAGCATCGGCTTACAGGAGGCATACTGAGGCGCGAGGTCAGGATCCAGCTGCAGCAATAGCGCGTGGTGGATTCCAGGGACGCAGATGAGGATGAGGAGGAATGGGACCCAGACGAGGGCATGGACAGTTAATCTGCTACAATTATGGGGGACCTGGGCACTACGTGCATGATTGTATGAATTCGACCAAAAACTGCTGCCTGTACTATTACCAATTTGATCATGACATTGTAGATTGTCCTACACTAATTTCACAAATGAGGGAAAAGGGGGTGCTCTAGACTAACCCAACACAGAATATTCGAATGATGAAGGTTGAACCGTGTGAAGGGGATCCTAACATGAACATGATGCTCAGAAGTGGGGCCACGACAGGGAAGGATAAGGGGAAACAACCAGAGGAGGATACATGGGTACGCAAGGCCCCTACAAAGCAACTTCAGTTTGATCTTGAACGTGAGAGGGAGACACTCATGGAAGCTAAGAAGAGATTCACAGAAGCCTCTACTTTAGGTAGCAAGGATCAAACTGAACCTGAGATGGATCCTTCCATGCTAACTACCTTTTTAGAGACATGTATGAAGCTACTAAGGGACCATAAAGTTGTCAAGGGATTCTAAGAACTGATAATTAGGTGCGGAGGGTTGGGGGAACTATGCATGGTCTGGAAACTAGGCAAGCATGTTTTGCGCACCGGGCACGAAATGCGACTAACTGCCCAGATTGGTGACTATGAGATGGATCAGGTTATTCTAGACTTGGGGTCGGATGTGATTGTGCTACCTAAATAGACCTGGGAATGCATGGGCAAACATGCACTACAATGGTCTCTTATTCAACTACGGATGGAAAATCAACATAAAATCTTGCCCATGGGGAGGTTGCAAGGCGTCACAGTGGACATTGAAGGTGCGAGTACACAAACAGACTTTGAGGTGATAGAAATTGTGGATGACAGTAATCCCTACCCCACATTATTAGGGATAGACTGGGCCTCGAACATGAATGGAGTCATTAATTTAAAGGACCAAAAGATGATATTTGAGAAGGAGTCCCTATGCATAGTCGTTCCGATGGAACGAGCTAATGGGGAACGCTATGGTGAACCTGTGCATGATGAGGACAGTGACAATGAACTGGACTGTATCTACTAGATAACAGTGTAAGGTCAGGACCAGGTGAATCCAACAGAGGACAGGAGAATCTCATGGGAACGCGATATTTCCTTTACATCAGATTCTGATGAAGAGATTGAGCGATGGCAGAATTGATTGCATGAAGTAACGACACTAAATTGTAGTATGATGACTAGATCGTTGCGACGCATAATGTCCGAAGTAAGGGAACTAACAACCGATGTGGGCATAGCATGCACGGAGGAAGCCAAAGCTCACTGTGGAATGGTGATACTGGAACAGAAAGGGCACGACGTGCAACCAGGTCCCTGCGCGTGAAAACTGTACTAGGATGGAAGACACATCAGGAAACTTGGAGGATTGGGTGCGGATATAGAAGCCAGAAGTGTGTACAAGTTGAAGGAAAAAACGTCCACCGGCCACAGAAGGTGCAGATAGATGTTGTGCGAATGCCCACCTGACTAGGAATCAAAAATATGAGTCTACCGTGATAGAAGGAAAAATAATGAGTTCCAGATGTTCACACCAAAGCAATCAGGACAACAAATGGAAGCAGGCATAGTGTTCGTGCACGAAGACAAGCGAGCGGGACAATGCTCATACCAAGGGTTCGAGGGGGCCAACAGACCAATAGCAAACAAAGGAGGGTGACAATGATGAGACAAGATGGAACCACAAGGACAGAAGAAACTTCCTCGATCGTAATCTTTGCAGCAGTCAGGGAGGCCAGACTCCAACGGGTACTTGGAGCCATTCGCTGCGGTAGCAGAAGGCATTGTGAAATCAATGCACAAGGGGCACGGTTGGAGAGCAAAAGTGTGATACTGGATGAATAAATTAGCAAAGTTAACCTAGGAGTCACACAAGCAGGCCGGACAAGTGTGGGAATAAGGGGACTGGACCTGGCTGGCCCTCCTACATTGTTAAAACACACTGTGACCCTGTTATCATGGTTGACCCCGCACCCTACTAAACGAGGGAAATCAGAACGAGTGGTGTGACTTGCTTCAAAGTTATGTGAAGGGTGCCCACAACCTAGGCTAGTAGGGAAGAGGAAGGCTCACACAGAGAGTGTGACCACCTGATTATCCGTAGCAGGCCCAGTCTTAGTGCTCCATGCAGTTGAAAGAGGGCGTGGGACTATAAACAAGTCTGTCAGAAGGTTGCACGAGTCGGATGTGGCGCGTAGGGTCCATAGGAAGTAGAGGATGTGTCTGTGTACCAGGAACTGCGCTGCTACGTGGGAAAGATGGAAGGTGACTATTGCAGATACTATTCATGACAAGTTGTTCGAGTTATGGCAAAGGGGAGCGGGCGATGAGCCATTAAGACAAGAGTCCCGAGCTGGGCACGGAAAGATCTCCCGCTAGGAAGATATTAATCCATTAGAAAGGGAGGGAAGGGTTCCATTCAAATTTATGAATTCATCTAAAAACCCATGGAAAACACTGTGATATTCGGGAGTTGAGGCAATATAGACCCCCATCAGTACCATGGCTAGAACCTGAGCACGGTTCGTGGAAGAACTGTATCCGACCCAGGAGTGTTATAGACATATTTTGGCACTACGACCCCAATCACATATGTCCATAAACCAAGGGCTTCTAAGTCCCTAAAAGTGTTGTTTCATACCCTAAAGGAGCAAGGTTAGCTGATTACATCATCTCCCGGAAGTTCTTCCTGAAAAACTACTCAGGACTGGTCAAAACTGGACCATACAGACTGCTCAGTGCTAAGGGTGCGATGCATACTGAAAAGCCCTTCTATAGGGTTCGATGAGCGAGATCCGACAAATGGAAGAGGCAGTTGGTTAGGTGGAAACCAAGAGAATATTCTAGAAACTGCCCATTTGACACTTGCCTCTCTGAATTTGCCTAGGAATGAGTAAGAGATCATGAATCTCCAAGTGGAACCAAGAACTATCAGAGAGAGGAAACTAATCAAAATCTGAGAAGTTGACTCACCCACCTGCAAACATCTATATATGGATCCCTCATCCTAGATATCCAAAGGCTGGAATTTTGTATTTTTGTAAGGAAGTGTTGTTGGTTTCTCTATGCAACATTGTTGGGTGATCTAAGCTTTTCATGAGGTGAAGATGGCTTTCATGCTGGGAGGATGGTGTTGGGTCAGACCAATGGGTTGTAATCCTCTCTTCTACTACTTCTATCCATAAAGCTATTTGAGTTTTCCTCTATATGTTTGTGTATCTCTGAATCTTGTCTTGATATATGCATTTGTATGGTTAATATATATCCGATCCTATATTGTTTATGGTTATAGATCTCTATGCTTTGATGGTATCATGCTGCTTTGACTCCACAGGTGTTCTTTGAAGCGGGACAAGTGAGGAAAGAGTGGCGGATTTTTGTCAAAGGGGAAAAGAAACAAGCAAGGAGCCAAGCGAAAGACTGAAGTTGGTACTCTCTGATTCTTTCTCATGTATCTCTCATAAAGGAAAACACAAGTGACTTTAGTTTGTTTTGTTTCTAAGATAGCTACTCGTCTTAGTGGGACTAGCAGCTCTGAATGGACAGTAGTTTTCCCAATAACAAGGAGGAGCTAGAAGAAGTGTCCGCTGCCCCCGAAGTTTCAAAGTCCCCATGTACACCGCGACCCCAAAAGGACAAGCAAGCTATGGGGCCAGTCTTGGTATTGCTGAGATTCAGTAAAATATCAATGGCTGAAAAGGGCAAAGCAATCATGACTGACATCAAGGAGGACGAGGAAGATTTGCAAGCCTTGATCGCTCAGATTGAAGCATAGGATGAGGAATAAGAGGATGCTTTCCAAATGCCTACACTACCACCATATATCTCTCCATGGAACGGGAAGGCCAAGATACCGAAGAACCTAGACGCTGAAAAGAGTACGCTTCAAACCCCGCTTCTTCCTGATGAGATAAGATTTGAAGGTCTACCGCTGGGTTGAGTACAAAATATCAAGTTCAAAGATTGGGATCTCATGGATAGTGACAAGTTCCCCACTTGGATGAAGACAACTTACAGCCGCAGAAATGGTTACTAGGAGTGGAGAAGGCATGAATACTCAATTTAAGGTGGATACCTCACTATCACCATGCAGCCAACACCATTTTTGTTATCTGACAGTTACTATGTCTAATACATGAGGGGTATCTCTAGTTGGAAGAGACGATTCCCATCATGCTCGATTTAGTACACTGAATTATCCACCTTCCCATTAAAGGGAACGACCCCGCAAACATAGCCAGAACAGGTAGCGAGCTGGGTCTCGCAGAAACAATGAAGGCTAAGTATAAGCTGTAAAAGCGAATGCGAGGGTATGTAATAGCAAGCATCAAAGACCAAGGGGTGTGAGTCACCACCTAGATACTGGCCAGTAAGCTCATGAGGAAATGTCAGATAGATGAGGTGCTAGCCCCTCTCATTGTGCTTGCGAAGCAGTGTGCAGAAGGGGTTCAGTTCAACTAGGTGTAGCTTTTATGCAAGGAATTTATGATAAATTTTAAGGAAGCACAGGGGAAAGGTAAGACTTTCCATTATGCATGGTTGCTACTATCCATCCTTCTAGTTGCAAGAGAACTATAGCAGGGTAGCCAGTTTCCTAGCATTAAGAAGAACCTACTGGAAGCAATGCGGTACAGCTTGTTATGGGCAACAAAGGACACCACGAGGGTTAGGGAGATCAAGATATTCTTGATATTCATGGAGGCAAGTATTCAGACCTTGATCATGCATAGACTGTGGTTATCCCTGACAATATATAACGACTTGAAAAACACGACCGAGTTCAAAGAAGACATATATTCGGACACGAAAGGATCCACAACAAACATGGGTAAAGCTTATGTTCATCGCAATGGATGATGCAATTTATGAGGTACTGGCAGAATGGCCTCCAGAACGGTGCACCCCAGATGTGGCCACAGTAGAAAAGATGGTAGCATAGTAGCGAAAGAAGGAAATTCGGTTGCGACTCAATAAATTGGTGGAAAGCAAATGTCAGGACAAAAGGCAGCTTCGCAGCAGGAGGCGACCGAGGAAGTAATTGCCAAGGAAGTCAGGGAGGATCAGGAAATATCCTCGGAACAAGACACACAAAGGGAAACAGAGACACAACAACACATTAAATCGACCCAAGCCAAGAGGCCGCGCATCACAAAGTCGCCACATACATGCAAAAAGTTGAAAATAGCCAAGGCATTGGAGAAGGAGTTTCACTACTACAGCGAATCAGTGCATGATATCATTCCAAGAGTGATGAAGGAGCTAATGACCGAGCAGAAAAATGTGTTGAGGGAGCTCATACCACAGCTACAAGAATTACAGGTGAAAAAACAAGGAGTGGTGATACCAAACCTAGTTGGCAACACAGCCGCTATCGAGCAGATGGTGCGCGCCCACACAATGCACACTCTAATGTTGCCAACAGGTGATGTCCTAGCCAAAGCTGATGGTGACAGGAAAAGTTGGGGGTTGAATTTGGCCACCATTCATAGAGAAACCCTATACCAATTACAGGACGTGGTAATCACTGAGCTTCGTGCCCAGGTAGGCCGCGCCCTCTAAATCGTGATGGAACGTAAGGCAAATATAGAGCAGGTTTGTCTATAGTGTGATGACTTTCTCGCACACACCCAGGAAGTGGAACAAGCTATGGTAGAGGTCTACATTAAGGTGCTAGAGTTGGCTGTCCGAGTAGAACTTCCAATAACTGGCAAGATTCATCACATGGCCGACGGATTCTGTACGGCCCAAGAGGAGGCCGCGAGAGCTCAGTGGGAATTGAATCTACGAATTGCAGAGCTAAAACTAAAGGCACAGCCACCCACACCTCTGGAAGTTCGAGAGTAGTGTCATGCCAAAATCCAAGTAGGATTGGAAGTGATACAGAGCACTATCCAAGATTGTTCAGGCTTGTTGGACCAGTCCCTACTTACGCTCACATCCCTCCAGGAAGACCCAATGCTACAGAAAGTAGAAATAGAAGCACAAGAATTACAGCAGGCATATGACAAAGTCCAAGGGACTGTGCAAATGGTCACCATCAAGTAGCGATTGGCCAAGATGAGGGAGGCTCAGGTTATCAAGGCACAAGTTGATGTTGTGCGGTAGAAGGAAGCAGTGCTTAAAGAATGCATCCAATCATGGCTTGATGAGCCATTCATGGTTTCCGCAACCATTGAGAGCAAGGTGGTGCATATGTAGGTAGTGTATGAACCTAGACAGGCTGAGATTGATACTGATACATTGGTGGCTCACGTAAAATAGGTACAGCAGATGACCGATGATTTTGTTGCAAGTGTCAGCGAAGCATAAACGTTGCTTAATGATCTCCGTGTGAAGATTGTTGCACCAACAGAGTGACTCAGGATGAGTCAGAATGATTTTGTTGGGGGCTTATTAGGTAGTGGATCCCTCGCATAATGGTTTTGGGGCTTAGATTCCATAGTTTTGGGTAATAGTATGGTAAAGGCTCCACAAGGTGCACGGAGCATGAAATGTAATGGGTCAATTCAAAGGGTTGTCTACCCAAAAATAATGTAAAATAATAGAAAGAGGGTCGGCCTACCCATGGTCCACGAACCATGGGAATGTATAAATAGAGCAACGATCTAAGGGTAGAAGGTAGTTCTTGTTTGGAGTTCTTGTGTTAGATCTTGAATGTATGGGTTTGTGAAGGTAAGAGTGAATCTGAGTCTGTAAGTCTAAGTTGGGTTGGATAGTAGAGGAAAACGCTCTGTAGCTATGTGCGCAGAGGCCTAGTAGAGTCCGCAGCTATGTGCATAGACCCCTACAGCTAAGTGCGCAAGGCAGGAAGTGGCTTGTATTGAACAAAGATATTGATAAAGCTAAGTTGGTTCTGAAATATTTCATATCTATTATCATTCTGGGTTATGCATATGCTATGATATTTGGTTTTATGCTTATATTCTAAGTTAATGTGAATCTATAACATTTCTGGGTGCATGCACTAGTTATCTCTATTAAATGTTTGCTTAAAGACCGTAAATGGTAGATCTAATATATAATAATCTTGTTAATAATAAGTAGTACTTTGTTCTGGATCTGTGCAGAAACCTGATAGTAGTACAGAGCGGCACGAGGCTGCAAGTCTAGCCACGAAGCTTCCAAGTTTTCATCAAGACATCCTTAGGGTGCAGAAACCTAGTTCCAACACCCTCCCCTACTACCTCTGGTGAGACTTCATTCCATGCTCTATGTACTATTTCCGAAAGGGCCGGTAGTAAGGTATTTTCTTGGCTAATACACTTCTAAACCTGGGTCAGGCCCCACTAAGCCTACAATGCCAAATGTGGGAAGCTCAAGCAACTTCTAGAGGTCAACAATCACCTTAGAATCCTGTGTCACCTTAAGCCGCAGTGCTCACAAATCCTTTCCCTCAGCAATGATTTGTTGCTTCTCAACCTCATCTATGTGAAGCAGCCCATCCCCCCCAACCTTCTAGTCCTGGTGACTAGTATATCCTTATGATGAACTGTGAGGAGGTTAACCCCTCTGATATCAATATGCAAACTCGGTTGCATCAATATGATGAGCCATCGACTTTGTCTACCACTGAGTTCAAAACCAAAGCATATGCTGAGCCTCTTATGACACTAAATGGTCTGTTATAGATCTCTCAACCTAAATTTGAGGCCATTCCCAAGATCCCAAAGGTACCATTACACTGTAAACTAGCTTCTAACAGAGTTTCCCATACATAAAATATAGTAGACGACTTGGTGCAATCACCTACTGCCATGTCGATGTTGTAAGTTCTCCAATCACGCCCATCTCAAAAGAAAGCTCTAATAACTGCCTTGGGTGTAGTAGATCCTTTTGAAGATTGTCTAATTATCTTCCCGGTTGATACATTAGAACATCCACCATTGCCTTTATCCACTGATTTCCAAATACCAGTCTAATTCCGTAATGCCATCATCTCTTGATGCATTATTAACGAAGGTACATTCACCTGTGTCATTTCCACTGCTATTTGGAAACAACTTAAGTCACCTAAGTTGTCCCCCTCCACCATCACTTTGCATGCTTGGGATGGAAACTCTTCCCAACCCCTTGGCATGTACCGCAACTATCCAGTGACCCTTGTGGGTAAGACTGTCCACGTTGACATTGAATTCATTGATGCCCGTTTGGATTACAACATTCTCTTAGGTCGTAGTTACACATATACCATGCTATCCATCGCATTTGTGATGTTTTGCAAGATGTACTTGCCCCATGAAGGGAAGATCATTACCATCGATCAGTTGACTTACTATGAGTCGACATCAGTGACCTCCCTCGAGTCCATTATCTCATCAATCTCTGATAAACAGTCTTCAACTCCTCTCACCAATGTTTCACCCAGAGTCTATAAAGATTCCTCATTGTTCAATGCTTTCCCTAGTCTTCCACCTCCCATCTCAGAGCCTAACTCTACGAGTGTTTTCATGATACAAGTGCCACGGGCTTCCCTTAAGTCGTTTGGCACATCCAAACAATAGCCAGCTCCTATGCACCCTATTGTCACCATTCCAGCTAAGCCCTCTAGATCTACCCCCTTAGACCTCCTCCATTTGTGGGTGCCTCTCCTATGTTTCCACCAAGAACTGTTCCTCCAGGTGTCAACTATCTAGGAGCTATTATCTTGGGACATTAACCTAAAGGTCAGATGCCTTTCTTATTCCCCCCTCTGGGAGTATTTTTTGTCCCGGTCATGGCTTTTCTGGTCCTTCCTAACATGACTCTGTGTATCCCAGTATGGTACATCAATCCCCCTACAAGCATTCTACCTGGTTAGCTAAGACCTTATGATTCTTTGAACCCAGTTCAACTGGTCCCTACAGCCCTTGTCGTTGCTTCAGGTCTATCACAACCTCAATAGGAACCAACTCCTATTGCAAAATCATCTAGATAGTGGGGCAAAGATAAGAGGAAAGAACCTATGAAAAATTCTCCCCAAGCTCCTCCAGCCCCTAAGGCCCCAAAGGCGACACCCCCATGTGCTTTGTGTAAAGTCGTTGGGCACACCACCAATAATTGTCCTGAACTCCTTCAACTTAAACCATTGGTTCATGAAGAATTCCCTGAGTCAAATATCCTGAAAGTTCATGTTAACTTGTCGAGCTCACCCAATAAACTCAAAACATTGTGCAAAAATCACCCTTGTTCCCTATATGATCATCATGGTCACTACTCCCATTTTTTCCTTTGTCTCAATGAATTTCATGATTGCCTTGGGATGCTTTGTGAATACAAGTCCAGTTGTAGTGGATCATCTACTCCTCTACCTATGGATTTTGGTACCACTAGCCAATGAGAACAGGGGGACTCTGGTCCTTGCATTTTTCACTTTTTTCTTTTGATTTTATTTCTTTGAGTTTCTTCTTTGATTGGGCTTTGTTTTCCTAGCTGTGACACTTCTCAAGTGCTTTGCGTTCTTTCTTGGGAGTTTTTCCTCTGGTTTATTTTCGTTTTCTTTTGTTTTCCTTCTTGGTTTGTGTTGGGTAATTAATTGACAACATATTGGGATAAATTTCATTTAAAATGATTTAGTGAATAGGTGCATCATAATAGCCATTGGTTTGTTAGAAGGCTCTTACCCTCCTGTAGTCAACATTCATTGAATTGAAAAATGAAAATTGCACATAGTTGCATTAATGTGACTAACTAAGAGTCATTCACACCATATCAGTTTCACAGCACATCCCACTTGTGTAAACAACAACCATTAAAATAAACATGATAAAAAAATTAACTAGATTTGTCTTTTACTTTCAGTAGTAGTACACCAACACTAGCTTAGGCTAGGGTCTTGGAGATAGGAATGTGAGTTAACTGCTCCAAGAATTCAAAAGAAACTTAGTAGCTTGTGGTAGGGAGTTAAATCCATTTTCATTAGTGTGGTATTAGAAGCCCTTTCCAGAAGAGGGTTAAGCATGAGGTCATACTTGAGCTAGGGTTGTGACATGACCCATTTCACTTAGTTTCAGGTAGTGCGATATGGCAGAATCTGCACGCATAGAAAAAACATCATTATCACTTAGGGATCACTTTGGAGGAAAATTTCAATGGGGTTTCGGTCTTAACTCCATTTCAAGGTTAAGTTTCCTACCTTTTCTTGTGGATTTGTCCTGCGATTGCCCCCCCAAGTCGTGTTGTTGTATGTGGTGACCATAGTGACCTATTTTCTTAGGGCTCTTACACAGGTGTAGGGTCCGGGTTATCTTCTCTGTACCTAGTCATACTCTCTAAGTCCTCTGAAAGGGTGCCCCATGACTAATAAGGTCACTTTCACCAATTTCACAGCTAAAAGGGCTGGGAAGCAGGTTTCTAGTATAAATGTTCCATGGCTAGAGTGTTTGTATTTTTGTTTGTGTGTGTTATCTTATAGGACGTTTCTAGTGTGTGCTATTTGGTCTGAGTCAATATTTTTGGCCTTAGGGTGTTTTCACTAACATAACTGTATTTAGATTATAAGTTTTCATCGTATTTGAATTTTTTCATCAACGGCCTCATCATCTTCACGGTTTACCTTCTAAATGAGGTGGACTTGTTTCTCCTACATGAGGAGTGCCTTTTGACACTCAAGACTTAGACCAACACATAGAGTTGTAATCTATACCAGGTTCTTCGGATAGTGACTTGATTTCTATTGATACTTCGGTAGATGAGTCTGACACCCCTATGAATCCACCATTGACTGATCCTTTAGGACTGGAGTTATTGCGGTTGCACCCTCATGGTTCCACACCCACCTACACTTACGTGCCATTTTCTGTACTTTACCTTATGGCAGAGTCTGATACATTCTGCATTAGCAGTATCAACTACCATGAAATCATTTCCACCTCTTAGTGTGGCTATACTGAATCTTCTATCAACACCTCTCAATTCTTCTTGGGGTATTCCACTAGTTTGTTCTATGATTCCTACAAATTCCAAAAATAATTCCATGCCCACACCATCTCCTATGCTGACCATGGTGCCACAGCCTAGCCAGTTGGTAGGTTAGGAATATTTGTGTTAACACTCAGGCTGTTCCCTTTGACTCCCAAGGGAATACAGCCGAGGTAACCACAAACCAATCTTTGGATTACAGGTCCCAGCCTACCTGCAATCAGATAGGGCTCTCTCTTTATGATTTAGCTTTGTTTTGGGTTGATTTTAGGCTAGTTATGATGTGCATGAGTTTGTTTTAAATTTTGTTGGATGAATGGTGTATTCAAACAGAGTTGGCATGCAAAGTGTGACAAGTTCAGACCATTGGGCATGGAGTCAATGAATATGAATTGTTGGGTGTGTTTTCTTTGGTAGAAGAGAGGAATATAGAGCATGATAGCTACACATGGAACAATCTTTGATGCTAGAATTAAGATGAAATGGAGGTCAGGGAATGAAAGGCAATTAAGGATATTTCATTCAGCTAACAGAGAGAAAGTGAATGAATAATATCTAGGAGCAATGAAGGATTCCTAAACAACACTCAAAAATGAGAGAACTAGTGTAAACATGATCAATGAAGTATTCATATTCATGACTAATTCTGAAGAAAACATAGAAAAATCACAGAAATTGAGCACAGAGTACATAGAAGTAGATTCTGAGCTATTCTTTCTTTCTGCAACTTAGATATTGATACATATATGATATAGACACATAGAAACTGAAAACAGACGTAAGAAAGACTTATTGAACCATGAAGAAGCATGAGAATTCCATATTTTTCTCTTCAGCCATTAAAACCACAACCAACCAGTTCATAAGCAAACATTCCTGCAATCTTTGTTCATAGAAGTTCTCAGGCTTACAGCGCAAGTCTAGAATGACTTCATCAACCAACCCACCAACCCTTATTACATAACTCAGGGTGGTATATATAAGAAAAATATCTACAAAGTAGATCTGATAAAAGATCTGAGGAAATAACTGCGATTAACCTAACTTCTACTGCAATTAATGTAACAAATATCTATTTTGAGTTGCGCTGGAGGCAGCTGCATCAAAAAAAGAGCTCATATGCGTCCTTTGGAGCTCTGCGTGGTTCTTTATGCAATAACAACGCTTTTAATATCTTATCTGCACCTCTTAGTCAATTTCGCTACTCTTGGTTGGCTTTAATGTGCATTAAACTGATCTGATGTAGCTTTAAAGTATTCACTGATTTTGTAGTCGGCAGTCACAACTAATAAACTGAAAAGATTCGAAACAAAATGGTAAAGTTCCTTTGCTGGCTTCAAAATTTTCTGCACTTTCCTCCTCCTCTTCATAGCTGAAATGAGCAAGCCGATTACTGGGTTCAAGCAGCTGAACCTGAATATTGCTTTTTGCCAAAATAGGCTCTGATTCCTCTATAAGGCTGATTTGGATTTGAGGCGCATAATCTTCCACATATTGATCATATTTGGGCAGACAACTGAAAGAAGAAAACATGATATATTCACACATTAGATCAGAAGATTGTTCCTGCGCGTATGGCTCTATGAATATGTCATCAGACTTGGCAAAAAGCTACTCGTGAATATCAATTTCTTCCCTTTGGAAAACAAATGTGTTCTGGCTCTCAAGACATTCCACTTTCTTTTCGATCTGCTGCATCATTTCCTCTGATTCCTTTAACAAATAAAGAAGCTTTTTCTCTTCCTCTGCCTCCCGCTTCTCTTCTCTAATCTGTAGATTTACCTCTACGTCCACTGCTATGTCCTGCATCTATTTCATGGTGGACAGGCTTCTTTCTCTCAAACGAAACTCAATCTCTGGATCAAAAGCTTTGGGATAATGCAATAGAGTTAAATATGGTTGAGGTCTTATATTTAATGGCATAGAATGATAGACGTGATTGAATATGTCTGAAAATTACTGAACTGTTTCATCTAGAAGCCTTTTTAATTGATTATATTCTTCTATGAGCAATAGGAGATTAACTTTGATCATCCATCTATCAAGGAAGAGTTTGAGTAACTGCTCAATATTAGAAATGATAGCCTCAGGCAAGGTTTTGAACCAAGTCCTAACTTCGCTTTGCAAAGAAAGGGCGAAAAGCCTAATACTAACATCCTCGTCTTCTACTTCAAAAATGTTAAGATAACCTTCAAAAGCCTGGATATGCTTTGGAGCATTAACACCATTCTCTCCATCAAATCTTGGGAGATACTCAGGATAATCTTTAGGCAAAGGATTGAGCACGGGAGGCAAAAGGAGTGGGTTATAACTGTCAGGAACTTTATGAGGCACGGGAGTATGTACAAGGATTGGAAGATTGGGCTCGATTTTTGGTTTCTCCTTGACTGTATGATGATCTTCAACAGCATTAGAAGATTGCTGTTCAGATGTACAAGGAGGCTTTTCAACAACATTTTTCAAAGGAAAATTATAAAAATTATCTCTAAAATACAATATACATAGCAAAATCTTATGGATGAGAAAGAACATAATCTCTTGGATAATAATCCAGGTCAAAAGCCTGATCTGCTCATAGAGTTCTTTCGGGTTCATTTCTCCAGTGGAGTCTTTATTATGAGGATGATGTGGAGTTGCTAGGTGGATGATTTAACCTTTGATGTGTCTGATCTCTGTCCACCGTCATAGATCAGATCTGAATGTGAAAAAATGATTCTGAGGAAAAGGTTCACTTTCTCCAGGAAAGAGAATTTTGAGAGTTTTATGATTATTTTGATTTTTTATTTTATTTTTCAAAACAACTTAAAGATTTGTTTAAGAGGCAAACTGGTCAAATATTTAGATATGCAGTGATAAACAAATGACTCAGTTCCCCAGTGGAGTCGCCAATGATGTTAACACGCAGGTTGTTCCCTTTGACTCCCAAGCGAATACGGCCGAGGTAACCACAAACCAATCTTTGGATTATAGGTCCTAGCCTACTTGAAATCAGAGAGGGCTATCTCTTTAAGATTTAGCTTTGTTTTGGGTTGATTTTAGGCTAGTGATGATGTGCATGAGTTTGTTTTAAATTTGGTTGAATGGATGGTGTATTCAAACAGAGTTGGCATGCAAAGTGCGAGAAGTTCAGACCATTGGGCATGGAATCAATGAATATGAACTGTTGGGTGTGTTTTCTTTGGTAGAAGAGAGGAATACATAGTAGGATAGCTACACATGGAACAATCTTTGATGCTGGAATTAAGATGAAATGGAGGTCAGGGAATGAAAGGCAATTAAGGATCTTTCATTCAGCTAACAGAGAGAAAGTGAATGAATAATATCTAGGAGCAATGAAGGATTCATATTCATGACTAATTCTGAAGAAAACATAGAAAAATCATAGAAATTGAGCACAGAGTACATAGAAGTATAGTCTGAGCTATTCTTTCTTTCTGCAACTTAGATAATGATACATAGATGATATAGACACATAGAAACTGAAAACAGAGGTAAGAAAGACTTATTGAACCATGAAGAAGCACAAGAATTCCATATTTTGCTCTTCAGCCATTAAAACCACAACCAGCCAGTTCATAAGCAAACACTCCAGCAATCTTTGTTCATAGAAGTTCTCAAGCTTACAACGCAAGTCTAGAATGACTTCATCAACCAACCCACCAACCCTTATTACATAACTCAGGGTGGTATATATAAGAAAAATATCTACAAAGCAGATCTGATAAAATATCTGAGGAAATAACTGTGATTAACATAACTTCTACTGCAATTAATGTAACAAATATCTATTTTGAGTTGCGCTAGAGGCAGCTGCAGCAAAAAAAGGGCTCATATACGTCCCTTGGAGCTCTGCGTTGTTCTTTCTGCAATAACTGCACTTTTAATCTCTTATTTGCACCTCTTAGTCAGTTCTACTGCTCTTGGTGGGCTTTAATGTGCATTAAACTGATCTAATGTAGCTTTAAAGTATTCACTGATACTCTTTGACCTGCGGGGATCCTCTTTAATGTTTTGCTTTGGCTTTTACGCCCACTTATACACTTTAACTGCTAAACTGATTCTCTTTCGCTAAATCTGGACCATTTCTCTCCCCTGATACACTTTAACTGCTGTAAAATTGCCCCTGCCTACAACTTTATGGAGAGATTTGACTGTTGCGGCGCTTTCTGCGGGCTTCTGGAGGTTTTGGCACTTGGCCGATCAAAATATTGTCAAAACTGAAGAAATACTGGAAGATAGAGGAGGATTGCATACTTAAGACTGTACTGAGGCCGTATTGCTGCCTGAAGCCAATTTTGGCCGAGGCGATCGAAAAATGGATGAAGAATGACTGCTTGCCTTTGAAGAAGTAGCGCGCGCGGGCACAAACAGAAGAACATGGGAAAAAGGCCTTTTTTCCTTTTAAAAGGGAAAAAACACTTTAAACGGTAGTTTCGATGAATTATAATGCGGGAGCGAACACTGTAGTGGAGAATTAATATGGGCCATTCGATCGCACGAAGGCAGATACAACGGTTGCGATCAAGTCGCAATATCGCAATCGGCGGGGACATGGGGATGGGGCCTTATATGTATATATGACTTGTGATGGAGCAATCGCCGATATCGCATCGGCGATCGGCTATCGGGGGTGGACAAGGGCTTGCGATATTACAAAGGAGCGAGGCGGGCTTGCGATATCGCTTTGGATGCGATAGCGATATCGCATCGGCGGAAGTGATCAGAGGAGTATTAAGGGGCTTTAAACCATTGCGACTGCCGACTGCGAAATCGCATCGGCGAAATGAAATCTGGGAGCATATATAAAAAGGGCCAACATTGTTATTGCGACCTCCGACAGCGATATCGCATCGGAGGGGAGGAATGTTGGATCGGAGGGGGGGGTTCAATGCCTTTGAAGGTTTTTCTATGATCGGAGCAGGAAAAATGAGATCAGAGGAAGGTTTTTAAGCTTTAGAAAGGGTCCTTAATGCATTAGAAGGGGTCCAAAGCCTCGAAAGAGGGTTTTATGCCTTGAAAAGGTAAAAACAAGGTTAATGGAGGGTTTTTATACATCAAAGGGGCGATTTTATGCATAAGAAGGGGTCCAAATGCATAGGAAGATGGTTAAAGAGGAAAAATGAGGGTTCTTACTAAGTTTCAGGCAAACTTAATAATTCCCAAGCATACTTATGGTTATTTTTCAACCAAAGGAGGGGATATGTATTTATGGGGGGTTTTTAATATATTTTTAATATGGGAAAGGGAAAATCATGGGATTTTATATAATAAGTTAGAAGTTAATATGAGTTTTGATCAGAAAGTGCTAAGGATAGAAATCTTATGCTACAAAGGGGAAATAGGACTTATAGAAGAAATATGAGCACCTTTAAGCAAAGCAGATCTTTACTTAGGCAAATGTTATGGAATATGATGAATTTTAGAGATATTAAGCAGATCTTAACATCTTTAGGGGAAGTTAGTGAATGATTTGGGAAAAAGGAAGAAGGGGAAGTTAGTCATGCCTCGCTTGATATGCTACAAGGTAAAATTGCCTTGTACTTGTGATCTGAAGTAGATAAACACCTTGAAATACAAAATTGATCACAAATCAACATTCTGCAACCACAAAACTGCCTACCCAGCCTACTTACCTATCATTTTGTCTTATTTTTGTTTGGGTGCACTTGAACTAGCAAACCCAGCTTTTCAACTTTTATTTTGGCTATCCTCCTATCTAAATCTACCATTATATCTTCCTGGGGCTCAGATTAAGCTGTTGGGCACCCTAGCTTCTCTACCTATCTAATGATCTGCCAAGATTAAACAGTTTGGACAGATTTTTATTCTTTATCTCTAAAACAAGCAATTTAAACCTAGGGAAGCCAAGATTAAGCTGTTTGGCCTTCCATTAACTGTGAAATCCTTCAAAAATGGAACTTTTGCAGCATGGAAAAGATGAAAATTTTTGGCACTTCCACTGTCAATCATGAAATATGAAACCTATTGCAATAGGAGGCTAACAGTGGCTCCCCTTGGGGATGGCTTTTCCTTGCGAAAAGTCAAGAACAGCGGGTCAGATGGCCTTATCTTCAACTATTTGCTATAAACTGAAAACTTCCCTTTGCTGGTTGCCATATTTATGAACATGACATTAGACTTGAAGAGCTTAGGGCCTTCACTTCGGGCTTCAACTGTAGCAAGCTTGATATCCAAACAGAAAACTGAAATCCTACCTACTTACTCTAATCAGCACTTTCTTTGCTAGTTAGGTGAAATGAAATAGCCAATGCATCCACTTAAGCATTATAAACATCAATGACCTTTGCTGCTTGTGCTTGTTGGTGCTTGAAATGGAGATCTTGCAATCTGATATAGCTTTGTTAACCTTTCAGGAGATAAGGAAAGTCCTGATCTCCTTTGCTGAATCTAAAAACTGTACAAAAGGGTCCTGCAACATATATACATTGCTGAGCTGATTTAAAAAACTGCACAAAGGTTTGGGATTGATATCATGCTTTGGAATCTAGAAATCACCAACATTCTGATATTGAGCTTTACAGCTTGATAATGGAGGAGAGAGCTGACTTATTCCATCACACAACTTGTCAGCAGATGAATTATACAGAACATGGAATGATACTTGCAATTCATTACAAACAGGCTCAGATGACACTTGACATGTTTGCACACGCTGCTCCTCCTTCTCTTTAAATAACTCAGATGACTGAAAACAAATTGGCATGGAAACAACTGGGACCATTTGATCATAAGTTGTTGCTTCTAAGTCTTCCTCAATCTAATATTCAATGGTACTTTGGGGCTGCAAATCTAGAGGTGATGCATTATAAGCAAGGATTTGACTCTCCTCTAGATGGTCAGTATCAAAGCCCACTGACAATTGATTATTAATTGCATGATAATTCTCCCTAATAAACTGAAAAGATTCGAAACAAAATGGTAAAGTTCCTTTGCTAGCTTCAAAATTTTCTGCACTTTCCTCCTCCTCTTCATAGCTGAAATGAGCAAGCCGATTACTGGGTTCAGGCTACTGAACCTGAATATTGCTTTCTACCAAAATAGGCTCTGATTCCTCTATAAGGCTGATTTGGATTTGAGGCTCATAAGCTTCCTCATATTGATCATATTTGGGTAGACAACTGAAATACGAAAAGCCGATATATTCACACAGTAGATCAGGAGATTGTTCCTGCGTGTATGGCTCTATGAATATGTCATCAGACTTGGCAAAAAGCTACTCATGAATATCAATTTCTTCCCTTTGGAAAACATATGTGTTCTGGCTCTCAAGACATTCCACTTTCTTTGCGATCTGCTGCATCATTTCCTCTGATTCCTTTAACAAATAAAGAAGTTTTTTCTCTTCCTCTGCCTTCTGCTTCTCTTCTCTAATATTTAGATTTACCTCTACGTCCACTGCTATGTCCTGCATCTGTTTCATGGTGACGGGCTTCTTTCTCTCAAACGAAACTCAATCTCTGGATCAAAAGCTCTGGGACAATGCAATAGAGCTAAATCTGGGGGAGGTCTTATATTTAATGGCATATAATGATAGACTTGATTGAATCTGTCTGAAAATTACTGAACTGTTTCATCTGGAAGCCTTTTTAACTGATTATATTCTTCTATGAGCAAGAGGAGATTAACTTTGATCATCCATCTATCAAGGAAGAGTTTGAGTAACTGCTCAATATTAGAAATGCTAGCCTCAGGCAAGGTTTTGAACCAAGTCCTATCTTCGCTTTGCAAAGAAAGGGAAAAAAGCCTAATACTAACATCCTCGTCTTCTACTTCAAAAATGTTAAGATAATCTTCAAAAGCCTGGATATGATTTTGAGCAGTAACACCATTCTCTCCATCAAATCTTGGGAGATACTCAGGATGATCTTTAGGCAAAGGATTGAGCATGGGAGGCAACAGGAGCGGCCTATATCTGTCAGGAACTTTATGAGGTACGGGAGTATGAACAGGGATTGGAAGATTGGGCTCGATTTTTGGTTTCTCCTTGACTGTATGATGATCCTCAACAACGTTAGAAGATTGCTGTTCAAATGTACAAGGAGGATTTTCAACAACATTTTTCAAAGGAAAATTATAAAAATTATCTCTAAAATACAATATACATAGCAAAATCTTATGGATGAGAAAGAACATAATCTCTTGGATAATAATCCACGTCAAAACCCAGATCTGCTCATAGAGTTCTTTCGGGTTCATTTCTCCATTGGAGTCTTTATTATGAGGATGATGTGGAGTCGCTAGGTGGATGATTTAACCTTTGATGTGTCTGATCTCTGTCCGCCGTCATAAATCAGATCTAAACGTGAAAAAATGATTCTGAAGAAAAGGTTCACTTTCTCCAGGAAAGAGAATTTTGAGATTTTATGATTATTTTGATTTTTTTTTGTGATTTTTCAAAACAATGTAAAGATTTGTTTAAGAGGTGAACTGGTCAAATATTTATATTTGTAGTGATAAACAAATGATTCAGTTCCCCAGCAGAGTCGCCAATGATGTTAACACTCAGGTTGTTCCCTTTGACTCCCAAGGGAATACAACTGAGGTAACCACAAACCAATCTTTGGATTATAGGTCCTAGCCTACCTGCAATCGGAGAGGGCTCTCTCTTTATGATTTAGCTTTGTTTAGGGTTGATTTTAGGCTAGTTATGATGTGCATGAGTTTGTTTTAAATTTGGTTGGATGGATGGTGTATTCAAACAGAGTTGGCATGCAAAGTGTGAGAAGTTCAGACCATTGGGCATGGAGTCAATGAATATGAACTGTTGGGTGTGTTTTCTTCGGTAGAAGAGAGGAATACAAAGCATGATAGCTACACATGGAACAATCTTAGATGTTGGAATTAAGATGAAATGGAGGTCAGGGAATGAATGGCAATTAAGGAACTTTCATTCAGATAATAGAGAGAAAGTGAATGAATAATATCTAGGGGCAATGAAGGATTCCTAAACAACATTCAGAAATGAGAGAACTAGTGTAAACATGATCAATGAAGTATTCATATTCATGACTAACTCTGAAGAAAACATAGAAAAATCACAGAAATTGAGCACAGAGTACATAGAAGTAGAGTCTGAGCTATTCTTTCTTTCTACAACTTAGATAATGATACATAGATGATATAGACACATAGAAACTGAAAAAAGAGGTAAGAAACACTTATTGAACAATGAAGAAGCATGAGAATTCCATATTTTGCTCTTCAGCCATTAAAACCACAACCAGCCAGTTCATAATCAAACATTCCAACAATCTTTGTTCATAGAAGTTCTTAGGCTTACAGTGCAAGTCTAGAATGACTTCATCAACCAACCCACCAACCCTTATTACATAACTCAAGGTGGTATATATAAGAAAAATATCTACAAAGAAAATCTGATAAAAGATCTGAGGAAATAACTGCGATTAACCTAACTTCTGCTGCAATTAATGTAACAAATATCTATTTTGAGTTGCGCTGGAGGTAGCTGCATCAAAAAAAGGGCTCATATGCGTCCTTTGGAGCTCTGCGCCGTTTTTTCTGCAATAACTGTGCTTTTAATCTCTTATCTACACCTCTTAATCAGTTCTGCTACTCTTGGTGGGCTTTAATGTGCATTAAACTGATCTGATGTAGCTTTAAAGTATTCAATGATACTCTTTGACCTGCGGGGATCCTCTTTAATGTTCTGCTTTGGCTTTTACGCCCACTTATACACTTTAACTGCTAAACTGATACTCTTTCACTAAATCTGGACCCTTTCTCTCCCCTGATACACTTTAACTGCTGTAAAATCGCCCCTGCCTAACACTTTATGGTGAGATTTGACTGCTGCGGCGCTTTCTGCGGGCTTCTGGAGGTTTCGGTGCTTGGCCGACCAAAATATTGTCAAAACTGAACAAATACTGTAAGATAGAGGAGGATTGCATACTTAAGACTGTGCTGAGGCTGTATTGATACCTGAAGCCAATTTGGGCCGAGGCAATCGAAAAATGGATGAAGAATGACTTCTTGCCTTTTTAGAAGTAGCGCGCGCGGGCACAAACAAAAGAACATGAGAAAAAGGCCTTTTCTCCTTTTAAAAGGGAAAAAACACTTTAAACGGGAGTTTTGATGAATTAATCTGGGCCGTTGGAACGTGCAAAGGCAGATCCAACGGTTGCGATCAAGTCACAATATCACAATCGATGGGGACATGGGGATAGGGCCTTATATGTATATATGACTTGTGATGGAGTGATCACCAATATCACATCAGCGATCGACTATCGACGGTGGACAGGGGCTTGCGATATTACAAAGGAGCGATGCAGGCTTACAATATCGCTTCGAATGCGATAGTGATATCGCATCGGTGGAAGTGATCGGAGGAGTGTTAAGGGTCTTTAAACCATTGCGACTGCCGACTGTGAAATCACATCGGCGAAATGAAATCGGGGAGCATATATAGAAAGGGCCAACATTGTTATTGCGACCTCCGATAGCGATATCACGTTAGAGGGGAGGAATATTGGATCGGAGGGGGGCGCGTTCAATGCCTTTGAAGGTTTTTCTATGATCAGAGCAGGAAAATTGAGATCGGAGGAAGGTTTTTAAGCTTTAGAAAGGGTCCTTAATGCATCGGAAGGCGTCTGAAGCCTGGAAAGAGGGTTTTATGCCTTGAAAAGGTAAAACCAAGGTTAATGGAGGGTTTTTATACATCAAAGGGAGGATTTTATGCATAGGAAGGGGTCCAAAAGCATAGGAAGATGGTTAAAGAGGCAAAATGAGGGTTCTTACTAAGTTTCAGGCAAACATAATAATTCCCAAGCATAGTTATGGTTATTTTTCAACCAAAGGAGGGGATATGTATTTATGGGGGGTTTTTAATATTTTTTTAATATGGGAAGGGGAAAAATCATGGGATTTTATATAATAAGTTAGAAGTTAATATGAATTTTGAACAGAAAAAGCTAAGGATAGAAATCTCATGCTACAAAGGGGAAATAGGACTTATAGAAGAAATATGAGCACCTTTAAGCAAATCAGATCTTTACTTAGGCAAATGTTATGGAATATGATGAATTTTAGAGATATTAAGCAGATCGTAACATCTTTAGGGGAAGTTAGTGAATGATTTGGGAAAAAGGAAGAAGGAGAAGTTAGTCATGCCTCGCTTGAGCTGCTCCAAGGGAAAATATCCTTGTACTTGTGATCTGAAGTAGATAAACACTTTGAAATACAAAATTTATCACAAATCGACATTTTGCAAACACAAAAATGCCTACCCAGCCTACTTACCTAGAATTTTGTCTTATTTTTGTTTGGGTGCACTTGAACTAGCAAACCCAGCTTTTCAACTTTTCTTTGGCTATCCTCTTATCTAAATCTACCCTTATATCTTCCTGGGGCTCATATTAAGCGGTTCTGCACCCTAGCTTCTCTACCTATCTAATGATCTACCAAGATTAAACAGTTTGGACATATTTTTATTCCCTATCTCTAAAACAAGCAATTTAAACCTAGGGAAGCAAAGATTAAGATGTTTGGCCTTCCCTTAACTATGAAATCCTTCAAAAATGGAACCTTTGCAGCATGGAAAAGATGAATATTTTTGGCACTTCCACCATCAATCCTGAAATATGAAACCTATTGCAATAGGAGGCTAATAGTGGCTCCACTTGGGGATGGCTTTTCCTTGCGAAAAGTCAAGAACAGTAGGTCAGATGGCCTTATCTTAAACTATTTGCTGTAAACTGAAAACTTCCCTTTGCTGGTTGCCTTATTTATGAACATGACATCAGACTTGAAGAGCTTAGGGCCTTCACTTCGGGCTTCAACTACAACAAGCTTGATATCCAAACAGAAAACTGAAATCCTACCTACTTACTCTAATCAGCACTTTCTTTGCTGGTTAGGTGAAATGAAACAGCCAATGCAGCCTGTTATAGACAATTTTGTGCCTTGCAGCATCAGGCATGAATTGTCAATAATCCAAGGGATCCAAAGTCCCTAAACATGATGTTCCTACCCCTAGAGGAACAAGGTCAGCAAACCAACAGCTCTCAGATCAGTTCTCACCTGAAAACACTCAAAAACAAGCAATCCTGAAATCAAAGCAGGTGCTCCACTAGGCTTCTGCGCTGAAAGTCAACTCCTCCATGGTGTACCTACGTTGCAAAGCAGGTAGAACAAAGGCCACCTGCGGTGAGCGAGATGGGACAAGTGGCACACTAAGTCATTGCTCTGGAATCTTCCAAAAATGACACTTGGATCAGGGATTTCGCCTTGTGATGAGTCAGAGGCTCTGTTTCTCCAAGTGGAAGCAAGGTTCTCCAAGTGGACTCAAGAACTGAAGATCAACTAAAGAGAGAGAGGACACAAGGCAGCTACACATCAGTTGCAAGCTGACTCATCCTTTTTCAATTCATCTATATATTGAGCTCTCTCCTATGAGCTCAGGAGGCTGGAATTTTGTGCAAAGTAATGATATGCTGTTGGTTTCACTATAGAGCTATTGGGTGATTGCTTGAAGGAGGTGAAGAGGAGAAATTCTTTCTGCTGGGAGGTGTTGCTGGATTGGAGCCTTCAATGGTTGTAACACTCTCAGAACTTTACTTCTTCTATTAATAAAAGCTATTGAGGTTCTTCTATATGCACTTGTTTCAATGATGTGTTGTGATAATTGTATATTTGATTTATGCTAATCCTTGAATCAGTTATGATTGCATGCTTCTTGTAGTTTCCTTCTTTGTTATTTTGCAGGATCTCATTGTAGCTGGGCCAGCAAAAGAGCAAGGAGCTAGGAGCAAGCAAGCAAAGAGAAGAGTTTGGATTCGACATTAAGCGCAAGGCAACGGTTAGTGCATTTCTTCATTCTCTCTTGCTTTCATAAAGAAGTAAACCTTAAGTAGTTTTTCCTTACAGTTGTTGCTGAGGTACTATCACCCTTAGAGTGGGATAGGGTCATCCGAGTCAGATACTTTTCCCTACAACAAACTGGCGACTCTACTGGGGATCGTATCTGTTTGATTGTTTGTAGTATTTTGCTATTCATTTCCTGAACAAAAGAGTACCAAATCGAAAAGCTTTTGACTATATCAAAAGCGAAGTAGAGGGCAGCTACTCTAGCTCATTTCTGAGCATGGTCATGATTTGAAGAGCTGATCTACAAGGATCCTTGTAAGATCTTAGTGATAGCTTTTCATCTTCCTTGTCATCCCTTAGTGTGTGCTTGACTGATAGCTTCTGATTTGAGCAAAAACTGTGAATTTTTTAGAAAATTGTGACCCGGAAACTGTGAAAACGCAACTTTCGTTTTCCAAAGCAGGTAGTACGCAGGCTACCTGCTTTGCAACGCAGGTCCCGGAGGGGCTACCTGCGCTGAGAGCCAGACTGGCTGTGCAGCACCTGCGTTGGCCCAATTTTGCCTTGTGCATTTGGGGTTTCCTCCCTTTTTCTTGCCTGTTTTCACTATAGATTTTGCAGCCAGTTACCAGTCTTGCACCTATTCTGAAACCAACCTTACTTGCCATCATTCCGCCTCTGTTATATAACAAAATTGTACTTGCTCTTTTGTATTTCTTCCATCATTTACAATTTCCCATTACGAAAGTGAACTAGTCTTGCTTTGGCCTCTTAGATCTGAACCTGTGTTAGGCATTTTGCTGGTCTAAAGAGTTAGCTTGTTTATTGTCCATAGCTAATTAGTCTTTTTACTTTCGTCATTATGGTTTGATTTCATGTATTTCCAGTGATTAAACAAGTAAATCTTAAGGTGTCTTTTGATTTTGGACTAGCTTGCTTACTTTCGCTTTAAATCGAAATCAAAGTTATATAACAACTTTCTTTTTGTAACACATCAACATTAAGAAAGGGAAAAGAAAATACATGCATTGTGCATTTTGCATTTGAAAAAGTTTGCATGATGATTTAGGAGAAAGTGCATTAGTTTGTGCTGTATGAACTGTGTGAAAAGATATGCCTTTCTTCTCCCTCAGTAGTTAAGATTTTCATCAGTCAAAAAGATTTGAAAAAGTTTGCTTCTCATCTTAGACTGCATTCAGGAATTTGTTACATACATCTCGTGGTGATCCTTAAAGGCAAACTGCTAAACAAGATCAACATTAAAATAAATTCAATTTACATAACAACGCTTTGTAACATAACGCAAACACATAGAGGTCTAGGTAGAGACGTGTTCCGGCGTCGTTAAACATAGTGACTGTCGATCTCTACGAAGGTGGGTGATTCCTCCTGAGAGTCGGTGGCACTAATACGGACTTGTGCTCCCACGTACCGTCGCGTATATATTGGGAGACCCCTATAGGCATATATCCTTTATCCTTAGGAAGCCGTGTCGGCCGCCCTACTGATCGCAATGCAGTGAACACAGCATTCACGAAGATTGACCACACGTACCGTAAAACGTATTCCGTGGTTTTGTGAAAGGTTTGGCACACCCTCTGCCTAGATCTCCAGAGCAGTTTCTTTTGGCCTTTTTCAAACTCTATAACTGAAAAAGTCCAACCGAGCATTTGTCACTTCAGGCTCGTTAAAACATCGAAGGAGACTAGAGTCATCTCTAGCTTTTTCTCGACTCTTAAAACATGAAAAAGCAAAGTTGTGTCTAAAGCGTTGTTAATAAAATTTAGTTTAAACAGAACATAATCACCTCCTATTCCTGCGTTGATCTTCGAAGTTAGTCTTTTGGCATTGTAAGTTCTTGTAGAATCGCTAAAATCTTTTGGATAGACTCAAAATGTCTGAACAACCGTCAACATCTAGGACTGTGTCTTCCGACACAGCAACAGCAGAGCCTCCTGCTGCTACTCCAACGATGTTTGCTGGTATACCATCTGTCCCGGCAAATTGTCAACAACAAGCCGGAGTCCCATCAGGGACAACAATATGGTTAGTTCCTATTGCTTCATCCGGATTATCATCTGGTACTTCTTATGTTGAAACTCAACAAATTGATCCAATGTGTCTTCAAAGGCCAATTTTCCCTTTAAGTACTGGATTTCCACCATGTGGAGGGCAGTATGCTCTTTCATTGTTCCCTCCTGGAGAACAACCATATGGGAGTTTACAACAAAGTTCAGGTCAAACTGGAATCACATCTAGCGGTTGGGTACCAATACTGCCTCAACAACCAGGAGTTGTATCTTCAATGCAACCAGTACACCCTGTGTCGAATATTACCACCACTCCTGCTATGGTGAATGCGTTGCATCAATCACAATCTCAGGGTAGTGCCTCCTTATCTGGAGCGACTCAGGCTCAAACAAGTACTGTGACTCCTCATCTTGGTCAATCATCCAATATTGGTCAACAGCAAATGGTCCAACAACCAGAGCTGGTTCAATCTCAACAACCGCCATTCCAGCAATCATATCAAGGACCTGAGCAACAAGTCTTTGTAAGTAATGGGCAACCATGCTATAATGGTTACGCCCATCAACCTTGTCAAAGTTGTCAGCATTATGCTGGTCTGCAAAGACCCATTGCTCAGGCGATACCATCTTATCCTGGATATGCTCCGCCTAATCTGAACCATCAGTTGCCTTTTGTAGCAACTCTAGAATTACCAGATCTAAACTGACTGACGAATGATCCAATTGCTTACGCCCCTTGGTGGCCAGCGATTCCGCATAAACTTCCATCGGACATTCCTAAATTCAATGGAAATCCAGGTGAAGACCCGTCGAATCACGTCATGACTTTTCATCTGTGGTGTTCATCGAACACTCTAAACGATGATTCGATAAGACTTCGCCTCTTCCAGAGGACATTGACAGGTCCAGCGGCTAAATGGTATATTGAATTGCCAAGAGCCTCTTTCGACAATTTCAGCTCCTTAGCCACGACTTTCTTAACCCATTTTCAATTACCGATAAGGTATGAAACGGGAACAGAACTCCTTACCAACTTCAAACAGACAACAGCCACTCACATATTTGATCATATACATGAGTGGCGATGTCATCGTAGGATGGTGAAAACTTACGTTCCCGATCAGCTGTTAGCTGAATGGTTTATAAAGTCGTTACTTCCGGCTATAACGGAAGATGTGGCCAAGGGAGGAGTCGTAACAGAGGAACAAGTCATCGCTCGTGCTCAATACTTAGACTTAGTATATACTCATTCGGGCACGCTCTATGACAAAATACCTGACGCCCCTAGACCTGAATTTTCAATTCCTCCCCCTCCTAAATCGAATACTAACTCTCACGCCAGTAATGGCGTGACTGGCAAACGCAAAATTTCTAGTCAAAATGCAAATGAGGAACTTCTTGCCTCAGAAGTAAATGCCATGTCGACCGACAAGGGCAAACAACTGAAGCAACCAGGGGGCAAGAAGAAAAAGAAAAGGAAAGGGAAACCCCCGACAGGGTGTCATATATGCGATGAGGATCATTGGACGAAAGATTGTCCACATATAACTGAAGTTAAGAAACTCTTCAAGAGTTCAAAAGCCCCAGCAGTATTGTCTGATCCGTTTCCTAATCCAGGTCAAAATCTGGTTGCTAATCAAAATGCTTCCCGATCCCAAGTGCTTATGTTGTCTACCTCAAAGCAACAAAATAATGCTTTGACAAGGAATAAAGATTACACGAATCCAAAGCAGTTGAACAACAAGGCAAATAAACAACCTAGTAGTTCAACAACAACTTTGACCAAAGTCGTGCCACCCATCATTCCTGAACCAATGATAAAGCCGCCAAAGGGAATAGTACACCAATCGACATTTAATCCTCGTGAAAGAATAACACAGGATTATAATATAATAGAGGACCTGGCTCAACCATCGTCCGCTATGTCGACGCCTGAGGTACAGCAAAATTACACCTCCCAAGAGCAAGCTTTATTATCAGCCATTGGTGGGATTGGCCCAATGGATTCCAATCTTGTGGCCTTTGATCATAAAGGATATGACCCTCAGTTACCAGCTCAACTCGCTTTCCTTATTCAAGTGAAAGCCCTCAACAAAACTATTCATTGAACAATTATTGATGAGGGGGCATCTACATGTCTTATGTCGATGAGTTGCTGGAAAAATTTAGGCTCACCACCCTTGTCGAAATCGTCAACGACATTAAAAGCATTTGATGGATGATCATACACTCCATACGGGATTTTAAGTAACTTGCAAGTTGAACTGGGGGGCAAAACAGTAGAAGTTGATGTTGAAGTAATCGATGGAAACCTCGATTAGAACATCCTACTAGGAAGGCCTTGGATATATGCCATGGCTGCAGTTGTGTCGACCTACTTCAGGAGGATTGTATTTCCTTTTCAAGGGAAAATTACAATCGTCGACCAACAAACTTTCCTCCCCGACAATTCACAAGTTACGGGAAGCATTCCAATGATCCATGGAAGCAATCGATCGCTCCAAAATATTGGAGTAGGTCTCCTAAAAGACCCTGCCTTAATGGGTACTTTTGCCCTACCGCCGACAGGTAATCCGGCGGAAGTAGCCACAGTGGAAACCTACAATATGAAATCTTCTATATCCA
The DNA here is from genome assembly GCA_031772625.1 of Pinus tabuliformis. Classification (NCBI taxonomy): domain Eukaryota; kingdom Viridiplantae; phylum Streptophyta; class Pinopsida; order Pinales; family Pinaceae; genus Pinus; species Pinus tabuliformis. The sequence continues at coordinate 550,749,422 of CM062810.1, forward strand.
ACAGATTCAGAAGATTCCTAAATATTTTGTCAGCATGGATCATCGCCCTAATGGAAATACTGTAAATACAGTGGGCCCCGAGGACGGTTCTTATCTCATGTCAACCTCGTTAAAAAATGAAACAAGGAGTCATGAGGATAGTTCTTTTACTATGTCAACCTCATTAAAAAATGAAACAAATCCCCTTTTCAAAATTCAAAGGTAAACCTTCATTCCAACCGCCAAGTTGAATGCAATGAAGCTTGGGGGGCACCCTCCTTTGACATGCGTTATTATGATGCTGGGGGCATGCAAATAATTGAGCAGTTTTAGCACACAGTTCATGCTCGTTAAAAAATAAACGCAAGATCCAAGCAGTTTTAGCACATAGTTCATGCTCGTTAAAAAATAAACATAAGTTGTGAGCAATCTTCCCCTAGAGTTCAAGCTCACCCAGAAAAATGAACCGGTAAATAACCTTGGTAAATGTAACCTTTGACTGCCATATTAAAAAGCCCTTGGTCGTGTTTATATGCCATCACCTCCATCCGTTCATTTGGCCAATCGTTCATCTCCATATGATTGTTTACCTTCTTTTGAGGAACAGCTGCGAAGAGTGATTTCACTAAGCCATCCTTGTGACACTGCCGTGATTGGAATATTCCAACATGTACCTGGAATCTGCTGCTGCCCTGTTCATCACTCATTCCTCGAAAGACGAGTCGTCTTTAAGCTCTTTTCACTGACTCGTAAAATATGAAAAGATTGCCGATTTTTGGCCTTCCAGCTCGTTAAAGCGACCGGAAAGCTATCCCTCTTCTAGATTTTAATCTTTTTGGACCTGAGGGATTATTGCACAAAAAGATCGAGCGCTTGTTTTGTTCGGCTCATTAAAAGTACTGAAACTCATCCCTTCTGTATTGTTTTATACCTTTTCGGACTTAAGGGATTAGATGATGAAAAAGGAATTCTAGAGTTGACTTTATGTACCTTTTCAGACTCTCTAAAAATGAAACGGACCGAGTTATCCTTGTCGTTAGACTCGTTAAATTCATTAAATAGCGACAAACTTGTCTTTAGACGAGAACGAGTTTCCCTATCGCTAGGCTCGTTAAAACATAGCGATGGGCTTGCCCGAAGGGCAGGTTATAGAACAAGCATATGTTATCCTCCTCAAGCTTGACAAAAATAAAGAGGTACTGGTCAGCAATGACTGGGGAAAAATTGGGAGAACCTCACAGCTTTAATGGTAGCAAGTCGCTCTTGAACATGACACTTTGTCCTCCGTATCACATCGGGTTGGGTTGTTTCATTCACCGGTCTCATCACCATGGTCCTCGCCACACCATCCACATTTGGGGTAATGCTACCGATCCATCACATCAGTGTCGTTATATGTTCAAGAGATGTTGTTCTGCAAAGAGTCAACCGTGTCCCATCCACTGCCATACATTGTCCTTCATCCATTTCATGACCGCCACCCTGAATCATACATCACAGTTTGTTTTCACCTCATCACAATCACTAGCTCTGTTCCGTGTCAATGATGTGGGATTCATTAAGGCCCTCCTTTGATGGATCGCTCCTTGTCGACATCAGCTCATTATCCAAGGAGTTGATCTAGGAACAACCCCTTCAGTACTTTGAAGCTTGCATGCCTCAATGGCAAGTTTCTCACTTCCGGCGACAGGTATACATCGATGACCTTCGACCAGAGGATTTTGCATGGTGGTTGATGCCAAGTCCTTTATTCCCACCATGTGAATTGTACTGTTGTACCTTGAGGGTCATCATCCTTATCGGTGATTCCTCTCGCGCTTGTTAACGGTTTACATCATTGACCGGTAATCAAGCGATGTCTTTCCATGTTCGACTTCAAGAAATTCTCACATGGATCGACTTGTACATCGAGTGAAGATCGGAAGAGATTGAAGACCCCGGATCTAGTTTTATCCATCCAGGCTGCGATATATATTCAGGATATAAAGACATTTGATGTGTACATCATTGCAGCAGATGATCATCCTTCTCAAAGGATGATAATTTCAGCAGAGAATTATCAGTCTACCATCAGACGATCGTCTGTTCTATGTACCAAAATGAATTTATAAAGCTGAGCATGGGAATTCCCGCCTCAGCTAGATCATGAAAAAGTATGAAAAATAATGTATTGTATTGTATCTTATTACAGGACACTTCTCAGCAGATTGAATGAACTTTGGATCCTCCTAATAAAGCATTTCACCCGATAAACGACCTCATACTTTAGGGGGCATCTGTTATAGACAATTTTGTGCCTTGCAGCATCAGGCATGAATTGTCAATAATCCAAGGGATCCAAAGTCCCTAAACATGATGTTCCTACCCCTAGAGGAACAAGGTCAGCAAACCAACAGCTCTCAGATCAGTTCTCCACCTGAAAACACTCAAAAACAAGCAATCCTGAAATCAAAGCAGGTGCTCCACTAGGCTTCTGCGCTGAAACTCAACTCCTCCATGGTGTACCTGCGTTGCAAAGCAGGTAGAACAAAGGCCACCTGCACTGAGCGAGATGGGACAAGTGGCACACTGAGTCATTGCTCTGGAATCTTCCAAAAATGACACTTGGATCAGGGATTTCGCCTTGTGATGAGTCAGAGGCTCTGTTTCTCCAAGTGGAAGCAAGGTTCTCCAAGTGGACTCAAGAACTGAAGATCAACTAAAGAGAGAGAGGACACAAGGCAGCTACACATCAGTTGCAAGCTGACTCATCCTTTTTCAATTCATCTATATATTGAGCTCTCTCCTATGAGCTCAGGAGGCTGGAATTTTGTGCAAAGTAATGATATGCTGTTGGTTTCACTATAGAGCTATTGGGTGATTGCTTGAAGGAGGTGAAGAGGAGAAATTCTTTCTGCTGGGAGGTGTTGCTGGATTGGAGCCTTCAATGGTTGTAACACTCTCAGAACTTTACTTCTTCTATTAATAAAAGCTATTGAGGTTCTTCTATATGCACTTGTTTCAATGATGTGTTGTGATAATTGTATATTTGATTTATGCTAATGCTTGAATCAGTTATGATTGCATGCTTCTTGTAGTTTCCTTCTTTGTTATTTTGCAGGATCTCATTGTAGCTGGGCCAGCAAAAGAGCAAGGAGCTGGGAGCAAGCAAGCAAAGAGAAGAGTTTGGATTCGACATTAAGCGCAAGGCAACGGTTAGTGCATTTCTTCATTCTCTCTTGCTTTCATAAAGAAGTAAACCTTAAGTAGTTTTTCCTTACAGTTGTTGCTGAGGTACTATCACCCTTAGAGTGGGATAGGGTCATTCGAGTCGGATACTTTTCCCTACAACACAGCCACTTAAGCATTATAAACATCAATGACCTTTGCTGCTTGTTCTTGTTGGTGCTTGAAATGGAGATCTTGCAATCTGATATAGCTTTGTTAACCTTTGAGGAGATAAGGAAAGTCCTGATCTCCTTTGCTGAATCTAAAAACTATACAAAAGGGTCCTGCAACATATATGCATTGCTGAGCTGATTTAAACAACTGCACAAAGGTTTGGGATTGCTATCATGCCTTGGAATCTGGAAATCACCAACATTCTGATATTGAGCTTTACAGCCTGATAATGGAGGAGAGAGTTGACTTATTCCATCACACAACCTGTCAGCAGATGAATTATACAAAACATGGAATTATACTTGCAATTCATTACAAACAGGCTCAGATGGCACTTGACAGGTTTGCACACGCTGCTCCTCCTTCTCTTTAAATAACTTAGATGACTGAAAACAAAGCGGAAGGGAAACAACTGGGACCATTTGATCATAAGTTGCTACTTCTAAGTCTTCCTCAATCTGATACTCAATGGCACTTTGGGGCTGCAAATCTAGAGGTGATGCATTATAAGCAAGGATTTGATTCTCCTCTAGATGGTCAGTATCAAAGCCCGCTGACACCTGATTATTAACTGCATGATAATTCTCCCTAATAAAATTAAAAGATTCGAAACAAAATGGTAAAGTTCCTTCATTGGCTTCAAAATTTTCTACACTTTCCTCCTCCTCTTCATAGCTGAAATGAGCATGCCGATTACTGGGTTCAGGCTGCTGAACTTGAATATTTCTTTTTGCCAAAATAGGCTATGATTCCTCTATAAGGCTGATTTGGATTTGAGGTGCATAATATTCCTCATATTGATCATATTTGGGTAGAAAACTGAAAGAAGAAAAGCCGATATATTCACACAGTAGATCAGGAGATTGTTCCTGTGCGTATGGCTCTATGAATATGTCATCAGACATGGCAAAAAGCTGCTCGTGAATATCAATTTCTTCCCCTTGGAAAATAGATGTGTTCTGGCTCTCAAGACATTCCAATTTCTTTATGATCTGCTGCATCATTTCCTCTGATTCCTTTAACAAATAAAGAAGTTTTTTCTCTTCCTCTGCCTTCCGCTTCTCTTCTCTAATCTTTAGATTTACCTCTACATCCATTGCTATGTCCTGCATCTGTTTCTTGGTGGACGGGCTTCTTTCTCTCAAACGAAACTCAATCTCTGGATCAAAAGCTCTGGGATAATGCAATAGAGCTAAATCTGGGGGAGGTCTTATATCTAATGGCATAGAATGATAGACTTGATTGAATCTGTCTGAAAATTGCTAAACTGTTTCATCTGGAAGCCTTTTTAACTGATTATATTCTTCTATGAGCAAGAGGAGATTAACTTTAATCATCCATCTATCAAGGAAGAGTTTGAGTAACTACTCAAGATTAGAAATGCAAGCCTCAGGCAAAGTTTTGAACCAAGTCCTAACTTCGCTTTGAAAAGAAAGGGCGAAAAGCCTAATACTAACATCCTCGTCTTCTACTTCAAAAATGTTAAGATAATCTTCAAAAGCTTGGATATGCTTTTGAGCAGTAACACCATTATCTCCATGAAACCTTGGGAGATACTCATGATGATCTTTAAGAAAAGGATTGAGCACAGGAGGCAAAAGGAGCGGCTTATATTTGTTAGGAACTTTATGAGGCATGGGATTATGTACAGGGATTGGAAGATTGGGCTCGATTTTTGGTTTCTCCTTGACTGTATGATGATCTTCAACAACATTATAAGATTGTTGTTCAGACGTACAAGGAGGATTTTCAACAACATTTTTCAAAGGAAAATTATAAAAATTATCTCTAAAATACAATATACATAGTAAAATCTTATGGATGAGAAAGAACATAATCTCTTGGATAATAATCCAGGTCAAAAGCCTGATCTGCTCATAGAGTTCTTTCGGGTTCATTTCTCCAGTGGAGTCTTTATTATGAGGATGATGTGGAGTCGCCAGGTGGATGATTTAACCTTTGCTGTGTCTGATCTCTGTCCACCGTCATAGATCAGATCTAAACGTGAAAAAATGATTCTGAAGAAAAGGTTCACTTTCTCCAGGAAAGAGAATTTTGAGATTTTAATGATTATTTTGAATTTTTTTTGTGATTTTTCAAAACACCTTAAAGATTTGTTTAAGAGGCGAACTGGTCAAATATTTAGATTTGCAGTGATAAACAAATGATTCAGTTCCCTAGCGGAGTCTCCAATGATGTTAACACTCAGGTTGTTCCCTTTGACTCCTAAGGGAATACGGCCGAGGTAACCACAAACCAATCTTTGGATTATAGGTCCTAGCCTACCTGCAATCAGAGAGGACTCTATCTTTATGATTTAGGTTTGTTTTGGGTTGATTTTAGGCTAGTTATGATGTGCATGAGTTTGTTTTAAATTTGGTTGCATGGATGGTGTATTCAAACAGAGTTGGCATGCAAAGTGTGAGAAGTTCAGACCATTGGGCATGGAGTCAATGAATATGAACTGTTGGGTGTGTTTTCTTTGGTAGAAGAGAGGAATACAGAGCATGATAGCTACACATGGAACAATCTTTGATGTTGGAATTGAGATGAAATGGAGGTCAGGGAATGAATGGCAATTAAGGATCTCTCATTCAGCTAACAGAGAGAAAGTGAATGAATAATATCTAGGAGCAATGAAGGATTCCTAAACAGCATTTAGAAATGAGAGAACTAGTGTAAACATGATCAATGAAGTATTCATATTCATGACTAACTCTGAAGAAAACATAGAAAAATCACAAAAATTGAGCACAGAGTACATAGAAGTAGAGTCTGAGCTATTCCTTCTTTCTTCAACTTAGACAATGATACATAGATGATATAGACACATAGAAACTGAAAACAGAGGTAAGAAACACTTATTGAACAATGAAGAAGCACGAGAATTCCATATTTTTCTCTTCAGCCATTAAAACCACAACCAGCCAGTTCATAAGCAAACATTCCAACAATCTTTGTTCATAGAAGTTCTCAGGCTTACAGCGCAAGTCTAGAATGACTTCATCAACCAACCCACCAACCCTTATTACATAACTCAGGGTGGTATATATAAGAAAAATATCTACAAAGAAGATCTGAGGAAATAACTGCGATTAACCTAACTTCTACTGCAATTAATGTAACAAATATATATTTTGAGTTGTGCTGGAGGTAGCTACATCAAAAAAAGGGCTCATATGCGTCCTTTGGAGCTCTGCACTATTCTTTCTGCAATAACTGCCCTTTTAATCTCTTATCTGCACCTCTTAATCAGTTCTTCTACTCTTGGTGGGCTTTAATGTGCATTAAACTGATCTAATGTAGCTTTAAATTATTCACTGATACTCTTTGACCTGCGGGGATCCTATTTAATGTTCTTCTTTGGCTTTTACGCCCACTTATACACTTTAACTACTAAACTGATACTCTTTCGCTGAATCTGGACCCTTTCTCTCCCCTGATACACTTTAACTGCTGTAAAATCGCCCCTGCCTAACACTTTATGGCGAGATTTGACTGTTGCGGCACTTTCTGCGAGCTTCTGGAGGTTTCGGCGCTTGGCCGATCAACATATTGTCAAAACTGAACAAATACTGCAAGATAGAGGAGGATTGCATACTTAAGACTGTGTTGAGGTTGTATTGCTACCTGGAGCCAATTTGGGCCGAGGCGATCGAAAAATGGATGAAGAATGACTGCTTGCGTTTGAAGAAGTAGCGCCTGGGCGCAAACAGAAGAACATGAGAAAAAGGCCTTTTTTCCTTTTAAAAGGGAAAAACACTTCAAATGGGAGTTTTGATGAATTATAATGCGGTAGCGAACACTGTAGCAAAGAATTAATCTCGGCCTTTGGATCGCGTGAAGGCAGATCCAACAGTTGCGATCAAGTTGCAATATCACAATCGATGGGGACATGGGGATGGGGCCTTATATGTATATATGACTTGTGATGGAGCGATTATCGATATCGCATCAGCGATCAGCTATGGGCAGTGGACAGGGGCTTACGATATTACAAAGGAGCGATGTGGGCTTTCGATATCGCTTCGGATGTGATAGTGATATCGCATCGGCAGAAGTGATTGGAGGAGTGTTAAGGGGCTTTAAACCATTGTGACTGCCGACTGCAAAATCGCATCGGCGAAATGAAATCAGGGAGCATATATAGAAAGGGCCAAAATTGTTATTGCGACCTTCGACAACGATATCACATCAGAGGGGAGGAATATTGGATCAGAGGGGGGGGGGGTTCAATGCTGGTTTTTCTATGATCAGAGCGGGAAAAATGAGATCGGAGGAAGGTTTTTAAGCTTTAGAAAGGGTCCTTAATGCATCGGAAGGGGTCTGAAGCTTGGAAAGAGGGTTTTATGCCTTGAAAAGGTAAAACCAAGGTTAATGGAGGATTTTTATACATCAAAGGGGGGATTTTATGCATAGGAAGATGGTTAAAGAGGCAAAATGAGGGTTCTTACTAAGTTTCAGGCAAACTTAATAATTCCCAAGCATACTTATGGTTATTTTTCAACCAAAGGAGGAGATATGTATTTATGGGGGGTTTTTAATATATTTTTAATATGGGAAGGGGAAAAATCATGGGATTTTATATAATAAGTTAGAAGTTAATATGAATTTTGATCAGAAAAAGCTAAGGATAGAAATCTTATGCTACAAAGGGGAAATAAGACTTATAGAAGAAATATGAGAACCTTTAAGCAAAACGGATCTTTACTTAGGCAAATGTTATGGAATATGATGAATTTTAGAGATATCAAGCAGATTTTAACATCTTTAGGGGAAGTTAGTGAATGATTTGGGAAAAAGGAAGAAGGAGAAGTTAGTCATGCCTCGCTTGAGCTGCTCCAAGGGAAAATATCCTTGTACTTGTGATCTGAAGTTGATAAACACTTTGAAATACAAAATTGATCACAAATCAACATTCTGCAACCACAAAACTGCCTACCCAGCCTACTTACCTAGCATTTTGTCTTCTTCTTGTTTGGGCGCACTTGAACTAGCAAACCCAGCTTTTCAACTTTTCTTTTGGCAATCCTCTTATCTAAATCTACCCTTATATCTTCCTGGGGTTCAAATTAAGCTGTTGAGCACCCTAGCTTCTATACCTATCTAATGATCTGCCAAGATTAAACAGTTTGGACAGATTTTTATTCTCTATCTCTAAAACAAGCAATTTAAACCTAGGGAAGCCAAGATTAAGTTGTTTGGCCTTCCCTTAACTGTGAAATCCTTTAAAAATGGAACCTTTGCAACATGGAAAAGATGAACATTTTTGGCACTTCCACCGTCAATCATGAAATATGAAACCTATTGCAATAGGAGGCTAACGGTGGCTCCACTTGGGGATGGCATTTCCTTGCAAAAAGTCAAGAACACCAGGTCAGATGGCCTTATCTTCAACTATTTCCTGTAAACTAAAAACTTCCCTTTGCTGGTTGCCTTATTTATGAACATGACATCAGACTTGAAGAGCTTAGGGCCTTCACTTCGGGCTTCAACTACAGCAAGCTTGATATCCAAACAGAAAATTGAAATCCTACCTACTTACTCTAATCAACACTTTCTTTGCTGGTTAGGTGAAATGAAACAGCCAATGCAGCCACTTAAGCATTATAAACATCAATGACCTTTGCTGCTTGTGCTTGTTGGTGCTTGAAATGGAGATCTTGCAATCTGATATAGCTTTGTTAACCTTTAAGGAGATAAGGAAAGTCCTGATCTCCTTTGCTGAATCTAAAAATTGTACAAAAGGGTCCTGCAACATATATACATTGCTGAGCTGATTTAAACAACTGCACAAAGGTTTGGGATTGCTATCATGCCTTGGAATCTGGAAATCACCAACATTCTGATGTTTAGCTTTACAGCCTGATAATGGAGGAGAGAGTTGACTTATTCCATCACACAACCTGTTAGCAGATGAATTATACAGAACATGGAATGATACTTGCAATTCATTACAAACAGGCTCAGATGGCACTTGACAGGTTTGCACACGCTGCTCCTCCTTCTCTTTAAATAACTCAGATGACTGAAAACAAAGCGGAAGGGAAACAACTGGGACCATTTGATCATAAGTTGTTGCTTCTAAGTCTTCCTCAATCTGATACTCAATGGCACTTTGGGGCTGCAAGTCTAGAGGTGATGCATTATAAGCAAGGATTTGACTCTCCTCTAGATGGTCAGTATCAAAGCCCGCTGACACTTGATTATTAACTGCACGATAATTCTCCCTAATAAACTGAAAAGATTCGGAACTAAATGGTAAAGTTCCTTCATTGGCTTCAAAATTTTCTACACTTTCCTCCTCCTCTTCATAGCTAAAATGAGCAAGCCGATTACTGGGTTCAGGCTGCTGAACCTGAATATTGCTTTCTGCCAAAATAGGCTCTGATTCTTCTATAAGGCTGATTTGGATTTGAGGCGCATAATCTTTCTCATATTGATCATATTTGGGTAGACAACTGAAAGAATAAAAGATGATATATTCACACAGTAGATCAGGAGATTGTTCCTGCACGTATGGCTCTATGAATATGTAATCAGACTTGGAAAAAAGATGCTCGTGAATGTCAATTTCTTCCCTTTGGAAAACATATGTGTTCTGGCTCTCAAGACATTCCACTTTCTGTGCGATCTGCTGCATCATTTCCTCTGATTCCTTTAACAAATAAAGAAGTTTTTTCTCTTCCTCTGCCTTCCGCTTCTCTTCTCTAATCTTTAGATTTACCTCTACGTCCACTGTTATGTCCTGCATCTGTTTCATGGTGACGGGCTTCTTTCTCTCAAATGAAACTCAATCTTTGGATCAAAAGCTCTAGGACAATGCAATAGAGCTAATTCTGGGGGAGGTCTTATATTTAATGGCATATAATGATAGAATTGATTGAATCTGTTTGAAAATTACTGAATTGTTTCATCTGGAAGCCTTTTTAACTGATTATATTCTTCTATGAGCAAGAGGAGATTAACTTTGATCATCCATGTATCAAGGAAGAGTTTGAGTAACTGCTCAAGATTGGAAATGCTAGCCTCAGGCAAGGTTTTGAACCAAGTCCTAACTTCGCTTTGCAAAGAAAGAGCGAAAATCCTAATACTAACATCCTCGTCTTCTACTTCAAAAATGTTAAGATAATCTTCAAAAGCCTTGATATGCTTTTGAGCAGTAACACCATTCTCTTCATCAAATCTTGGGAGATACTCAGGATGATCTTTAGGCAAAGGATTGAGCACGGGAGGCAAAAGGAGTGGCTTATATATGTTAGGAACTTTATGAGGCATGGGAGTATGTACAGGGATTGGAAGATTGGGCTCGACTTTTGGTTTCTCCTTGACTGTATGATGATCTTCAACAGCGTTAGAAGATTGTTGTTCAGATGTACAAGGAGGCCTTTCAACAACATTTTTCAAAGGAAAATTATAAAAATTATCTCTAAAATACAATATACATAGCAAAATCTTATGGATGAGAAAGAACATAATCTCTTGGATAATAATCCAGGTCAAAAGCCTGATCTTCTCATCGAGTTCTTTCGGGTTCATTTCTCTAGTGGAGTCTTTATTATGAGGATGATGTGGAGTCACCAGGTGGATGATTTAACCTTTGATGTGTCTGATCTCTGTCCACCGTCATAAATCAGATCTAAACATGAAAAAATGATTCTGAAGAAAAGGTTCACTTTCTCCAGGAAAGAGAATTTTGAGATTTTTATGATTATTTTGATTTTTTTTTTGTGATTTTTCAAAACAACGTAAAGATTTGTTTAAGAGGTGAACTGGTCAAATATTTAGGTTTTCAGTGATAAACAAATGATTCAGTTCCCCAGCGGAGTCGCCAATGATGTTAACACTCAGGTTGTTCCCTTTGACTCCCAAGGGAATACGGCCGAGGTAACCACAAACCAATCTTTGGATTATAGGTCCTAGCTTTCCTGCAATCAGAGAGGACTCTCTCTTTATGATTTAGCTTTGTTTTGGGTTGATTTTAGGCTAGTTATGATGTGCATGAGTTTTTTTTAAATTTGGTTGGATGGATGGTGTATTCAAACAGAGTTGGCATGCAAAGTGTGAGAAGTTCAGACCATTGGGCATGGAGTCAATGAATATGAACTGTTGTGTGTGTTTTCTTCGGTAGAAGAGAGGAATACAGAGCATGATAGCTACACATGGAACAATATTTGATGTTGGAATTAAGATGAAATGGAGGTCAGGGAATGAATGGAAATTAAGGATCTTTCATTCAGCTAACAGAGAGAAAGTGAATGGATAATATCTAGGAGCAATGAAGGATTCCTATACAGCATTCAAAAATAAGAGAACTAGTGTAAACATGATCAATGAAGTATTCATATTCATGACTAACTCTGAAGAAAACATAGAAAAATCACAGAAATTGAGAACAGAGTACATAGAAGTAGAGTCTGAGCTATTCTTTCTTTCTGCAACTTAGATAATGATAAATAGATGATATAGACACATAGAAACTGAAAACAGAGGTAAGAAACACTTATTGAACAATGAAGAAGCGCGAGAATTCCATATTTTTCTCTTCAGCCATTAAAACCACAACCAGCCAGTTCATAAGCAAACATTCCAACAATCTTTGTTCATAGAAGTTCTCAGGCTTACAGCGCAAGTCTAGAATGACTTCATCAACCAACCCACCAACCCTTTTTACATAACTTAGGGTGGTTTATATAAGAAAAATATCTACAAAGCAAATCTGAGAAAAGATCTGAGGAAATAATTGTGATTAACCTAACTTCTACTCAATTAATGTAACAAATATCTATTTTGAGCTGCGCGGGAGGTAGCTGCATCAAAAAAAGGGCTCATATGCGTCCTTTGGAGCTCTGCACCGTTCTTTCTGCAATAACTGCGCTTTTAATCTCTTATCTGCACCTCTTAATCGGTTTTGCTCCTCTTGGTGGGCTTTAATGTGCATTAAACTGATCTAATGTAGCTTTAAAGTATTCACTGATACTCTTTGACCTGCAGGGATCCTCTTTAATGTTCTGCTTTGGCTTTTATGCCCACTTATACACTTTAACTACTAAAATGATACTCTTTCGCTAAATCTGGACCCTTCCTCTTCCCTGATACACTTTAACTACTGTAAAATCGCCCTGCCTAACACTTTATGGCGAGATTTGACTGCTGCGGTGCTCTCTGCGGGCTTCTGGAGGTTTCGTCGCTTGGTCGATCAAAATATTGTCAAAACTGAACAAATATTGCAAGATAGAGGACGATTGCATACTTAAGACTGTGCTGAGGCTGTATTGCTGCCTGGAGCCAATTTGGGCTGAGGCGATCGAAAAATGGACGAAGAATGACTGCTTGCCTTTGAAGAAGTAGTGTGCGCGGGCGCAAAAAGAAGAACATGAGAAAAAGGCCTTTTTTCCTTTTAAAAGGGAAAAAACACTTTAAATGGGAGTTTTGATGAATTATAATGCGGGAGTGAACACTGTAGCAGAGAATTAATCTGGGCCGTTGGATCGCGCGAAGGCAGATCCAACGGTTGCGATCAAGTCGCAATCAACGGGGACATGGGGATGGGGCCTTATATGTATATATGACTTGTGATGGAGCGATCGCCGATATCGCATCGGCTATCGGCTATCGGTGGTGGACAGGTGCTTGCGATATTACAAAGTAGCAATGCGGGCTTGCGATATCGCTTCGGATGTGATAGCGATATCGCATCGGCGGAAGTGATTAGAGGAGTGTTAAGGGGCTTTAAACCATTGTGACTGCCGACTGCGAAATCACATCGGCGAAATGAAATCAGGGAGCATTTATAGAAAGGGCCAACATTGTTATTGCCACCTCCGACAGCGATATCACGTCAGAGGGGAGGAATATTGGATCGGGGGGGGTTCAATGCCTTTGAAGGATTTTCTATGATCGGAGCAGGAAAAATGAGATCGGAGGAAGGTTTTTATGCTTTAGAAAGGGTTCTTAAAGCATCGGAAGGGGTCTGAAGCCTGGAAAGATGGTTTTATGCCTTGAAAAGGTTAAACCAAGGTTAATGGAGGGTTTTTATACATCAAAGGGGGGATTTTATGCATAGGAAGGGGTCCAAATGCATAGGAAGATGGTTAAAGAGGCAAAATGAGGGTTCTTAGTAAGTTTCAGGCAAACTTAATAATTCCCAAGCATACTTATGGTTATTTTTCAACCAAAGGAGGGGATATATATCTATGGGGGGTTTTTAATATTTTTTTAATATGGGAAGGGGAAAAATCATGGGATTTTATATAATAAGTTAGAAGTTAATATGAATTTTGATCAGAAAAAGCTAAGGATAGAAATCTTATGCTACAAAGGGGAAATAGGACTTATAGAAGAAATATGAGCACCTTTAAGCAAAGCAAATCTTTACTTAGGCAAATGTTATGGAATATGATGAATTTTAGAGATATTAAGCAGATCTTAACATCTTTAGGGGAAGTTAGAGAATGATTTTGGAAAAAGGAAGAAGGAGAAGTTAGTCATGCCTTCGCTTGAGCTGCTCCAAGGGAAAATATCCTTGTACTTCTGATCTGAAGTAGATAAACACTTTGAAATACAAAATTGATCACAAATCAACATTCAGAAACCACAAAACTACCTACCCAGCCTACTTACCTAGCATTTTGTCTTCTTTTTGTTTGGGTGCACTTGAACTAGCAAACCCAGCTTTTCAACTTTTCTTTTGGCTATCCTCTTATCCAAATCTACCCTTATATCTTCCTGGGGCTCAGATTAAGCTCTTGAGCACCCTAGCTTCTCTACCTATCTAATGATCTGCCGAGATTAAACAGTTTGGACAGATTTTTATTCTCTACCTCTAAAACAAGCAATTTAAACCTAGGGAAGCCAAGATTAAGCTATTTGGCCTTTCCTTAACTGTGAAATCCTTCAAAAATGGAACCTTTGCAGCATGGAAAAGATGAACATTTTTGGCACTTCCACTGTCAATCATGAAATATGAAACCTATTGCAATAGGAGGCTAACAGTGGCTCCACTTGGGGATGGCTTTTCCTTGCGAAAAGTCAAGAACACCAGGTCAGATGGCCTTATCTTCAACTATTTGCTGTAAACTAAAAACTTCCCTTTGCTGGTTGCCTTATTTATGAACATGACATTAGACTTGAAGAGCTTAGGGCCTTCACTTCGAGCTTCAACTACAACAAGCTTGATATCCAAACAGAAAACTGAAATCCTACCTACTTACTCTAATCAACACTTTCTTTGCTGGTTAGGTGAAATGAAACATCCAATGCGGCCACTTAAGCATTATAAACATCAATGACCTTTGTTTCTTGTGCTTGTTGGTGCTTGAGATGGAGATCTTGCAATCTGATATAGCTTTGTTAACCATTGAGGAGATAAGGAAAGTCCTGATCTCCTTTGCTAAATATAAAAACTGTACAAAAGGGTCCTGCAACATATATACATTGCTGAGCTGATTTAAACAACTGCACAAAGGTTTGGGATTGCTATCATGCCTTGGAATCTGGAAATCACCAACATTCTGATATTGAGCTTTACTGCTTGATAATGGAGGAGAGACCTAACTTATTCCATCACACAACCTGTCAGTAGATGAATTATACAAAACATGGAATGATACATGCAATTCATTACAAATAGGCTCAGATGGCACTTGATAGGTTTTCACACGCTGCTCCTCCTTCTCTTTAAATAACTCAGATGACTGAAAACAAAGCGTCATGGAAACAACTGGGACCATTTGATCATAAGTTGCTGCTTCTAAGTCTTCCTCAATCTGATAATCAATGGCACTTTGGGCTGCAAATCTAGAGGTGATGCATTATAAGCAAGGATTTGACTCTCCTTTAGATGGTCAGTATCAAAGCCCGCTGACACTTGATTATTAACTGCATGATAATTCTCCCTAATAAACTGAAACGATTCGAAACAAAGTCATAAAGTTCCTTCATTGGCTTCAAAATTTTCTACACTTTCCTCCTCCTCTTCATAGCTGAAATGAGCATGCCGATTACTGGGTTCAGGCTGCTCAACCTTAATATTGCTTTCTACCAAAATAGACTCTGATTCCTCTATAAGGCTGATTTGGATTTGAGGCGCATAATCTTCCTCATATTGATCATATTTGGGTAGACACTTGAAAGACAAAAAGCCGATATATTCACACAGTAGATCAGGAGATTGTTCCTGCGCGTATGGCTCTATGAATATGTCATCAGACTTGGCAAAAATCTGCTCGTGAATATCAATTTCTTCCCTTTGCAAAATAGATGTGTTCTAGCTCTCAAGACATTCCAATTTCTGTGTGATCTGCTGCATCATTTCCTATGATTCCTTTAACAAATAAAGAAGTTTTTTCTCTTCCTCTACCATCCGCTTCTCTTCTCTAATCTTTAGATTTACCTCTAAGTCCAATACTATGTCCTGCATCTGTTTCATTTTGGACGGGCTTCTTTCTCTCAAACGAAACTCAATCTCTGGATCAAATGCTCTGGGATAATGCAATAGAGCTAAATATGGGGGAGGTCTTATATTTAATGTCATAGAATGATAGACTTGATTGAATCTGTCTGAAAATTGCTGAACTGTTTCATCTAGAAGCCTTTTTAACTGATTATATTCTTCTATGAGTAGGAGGAGATTAAATTTGATCATCCATATATCAATGAAGAGTTTGAGTAACTGCTCAAGATTAGAAATGCTAGCCTCAGGCAACGTTTTGAACCAAGTCCTAACTTCGCTTTTCAAAGAAAGGGCGAAAAGCCTAATACTAACATCCTCATCTTCTACTTCAAAAATGTTAAGATAATCTTCAAAAGCCTGCATATGCTTTTGAGCAGTAACACCATTCTCTCCATCAAATCTTCGGAGATACTCAGGATGATCTTTAGGCAAAGGATTGAGCACGGGAGGCAAAAGGAGCGGCTTATATCTGTCAGGAACTTTACAAGGCACGAGAGTATGTACAGGGATTGGAATATTGGGCTCGATTTTTGGTTTCTCCTTGATTGTATGATGATCTTCAACAGCGTTAGAAGATTGCTGTTCAGATGTACAAGGAGGCTTTTCAACAACATTTTTCAAAGGAAAATTATAAAAATTATCTCTAAAATACAATATACATAGCAAAAGCTTATGGATGAGAAAGAACATAATCTCTTGGATAATAATCCAGGTCAAAAGCCTCATCTGCTCATAGAGTTCTTTCGGGTTCATTTCTCCAGTGGAGTCTTTATTATGAGGATGATGTGGAGTCGCCAGGTGGATGATTTAACCTTTGTTGTGTCTGATCTCTGTCAACCATCATAGATCAGATCTAAACGTGAAAAAATGATTCTGAAGAAAAGGTTCACTTTCTCCAGGAAAGAGAATTTTGAGATTTTTATGATTATTTTGTTTTTTTTTTGTGATTTTCCAAAACAACTTAAAGATTTGTTTAAGAGGCGAACTAGTCAAATATTTAGATTTTCAGTGATAAACAAATGATTCAGTTCCCCAGCGGAGTCTCCAATGATGTTAACACTCAGGTTGTTCCCTTTGACTCCCACGGGAATATGACCGAGGTAACCACAAACCAATCTTTGGATTATAGGTCCTAGCCTACCTGCAATCAAAGAGGGCTCTCTCTTTATGATTTAGCTTTGTTTTGGGTTGATTTTAGGCTAGTTATGATGTGCATGAGTTTGTTTTAGATTTGGTTGGATGGATGGTGTATTCAAATAGAGCTGGCATGCAAAGTGTGAGAACAGAGTACATAGTAGTAGAGTCTGAGCTATTCTTTGTTTCTACAACTTAGATAATGATACATAGATGATATAGACACATAGAAAATGAAAATAGAGGTAAGAAAGACTTATTGAACCATGAAGAAGCACGAGAATTCCATATTTTTCTCTTCAGCCATTAAAACCACAACCAGCCAGTTCATAATCAAACATTCCAACAATCTTTGTTCATAGAAGTTCTCAGGCTTACAGCGCAAGTCTAGAATTACTTCATCAACCAACCCACCAACCCTTATTACATAACTCAGGGTGGTATATATAAGAAAAATATCTACAAAGCAGATCTGATAAAAGATCTGAGGAAATAAATGCGATTAACCTAACTTCTATTGCAATTAATGTAACAAATATCTATTTTGAGCTGCGCTGGAGGTAGCTGCATCAAAAAAAGGGCTCATATGCGTCCTTCGGAGCTTTGTGTCGTTCTTTCTGCAATAACTGCACTTTTAATCTCTTATCTGCACCTCTTAGTCGGTTCTGCTGCTCCTGGTGGGCTTTAATGTGCATTAAATAGATCTGATGTAGCTTTAAAGTATTCACTGATACTCTTTGACCTGCGGGGATCCTCTTTAATGTTCTACTTTGGCTTTTACACCCACTGATACACTTTAACTGCTAAACTGATACTCTTTCGCTGAATCTGGACCCTTTCTCTCCCATGATAAACTTTAACTGCTGTAAAATCTCCCCTGCCTACCACTTTATGGCGAGATTTGACTGCTGCGGTGCTTTCTGCGGGCTTCTGGAGGTTTCGGCACTTGGCCGATCAAAATATTGTCAAAACTGAACAAATACTGCAAGATAGAGGAGGATTGCATACTTAAGACTATGCTGAGGCTGTATTACTGCCTAGAGCCAATTTGGGCTGAGGCGATCGAAAAATAGATGAAGAATGACTGCTTGCCTTTCAAGAAGTAGCGCGCGCGGGTGCAAATAGAAGAACATGAGAAAAAGGCCTTTTTTCCTTTTAAAAGGGAAAAAACACTTTAAATGGGAGTTTTGATGAATTATAATGCAGGAGCGAACACTGTAGCAGAGAATTAATCTGGGTCGTTGGATCGCGTGAAGGCAGATCCAACGGTTGCGATCAAGTCGAAATATCGCAATCGACGGGGACATGGGAATGGGGAATTATATGTATATATGACTTGTGATGGAGCGATCGCCGATATCACATCGGCAATCGACTATCGACGGTGGACAGGGGCTTAGGATATTACAAAGGAGCGATGCAAGCTTGCGATATTGCTTCAGATGCGATAGCGATATCGCATCGGTAGAAGTGATCGGAGGAGTGTTAAGGGGCTTTTAACCATTGCGACTGCCGACTGCGAAATCGCATCGGCGAAATGAAATTGGGGAGCATATATAGAAAGGGCCAACATTGTTATTGCGACCTCCGACAGCGATATCACATCAGAGGGGAGGAATATTGGATCGGAGGGGGGGGGGTTCAATGCCTTTGAAGGTTTTTCTATGATCGAAGTAGGAAAAATGAGATCGGAGGAAGGTTTTTAAGCTTTAGAAAGGGTCCTTAATGCATCGGAAGGGGTCTGAAGCCTGGAAAGGGGGTTTTATGCCTTGAAAAGGTAAAACCAAGGTTAATGGAGGGTTTTTATACATCAAAGGGGGGATTTTATGCATAGGAAGGGGTCTAAATGCACAGGAAGATGGTTAAAGAGGGAAAATGAGGGTTCTTACTAAGTTTCAGGAAAACTTAATAATTCCCAAGCATAATTATGGTTATTTTTCAACCAAAGGAGGGCATATGTATTTATGGGGGGTTTTTAATATATTTTTAATATGGGAAGGGGAAAATCATGGGATTTTATATAATAAGTTAGAAGTTAATATGAATTTTGATCAGAAAAAGTTAAGGATAGAAATATTATACTACAAAGGGGAAATAGGACTTATAGAAGAAATATGAGCACCTTTAAGCAAAGCAGATCTTTTCTTAGGCAAACATTATGGAATATGATGAATTTTAGAGATATTAAGCAGATCTTAACATCTTTAGGGGAAGTTAGTGAATGATTTGGGAAAAAGGAAGAAGGAGAAGCTAGTCATGCCTCGCTTGAGCTGCTCCAAGGGAAAATATCCTTGTACTTGCGATCTGAATTAGATAAACACTTTGAAATACAAAATTGATCACAAATCAACATTCTGCAACCACAAAACTGCCTACCCAGCCTACTTACCTAGCATTTTGTCTTCTTTTTGTTTGGGTGCACTTGAACTAGCAAACCCAGCTTTTCAACTTTTCTTTTGGCTATCCTCTTATCTAAACCTACCCTTATATCTTCCTGGGGCTCAGATTAAGCTGTTGAGAACCCTAGCTTCTTTACCTATCTAACAATCTACCAAGATTAAATAGTTTGGACATATTTTTATTCTCTATCTCTAAAACAAGCAATTTAAACCTAGGGAAGCCAAGATTAAGCTGTTTGGCCTTCCCTTAACTGTGAAATCCTTCAAAAATGGAACCTTTGCAGCATGGAAAAGATGAATATTTTTGGCACTTCCATCGTCAATCATGAAATATGAAACCTATTGCAATAGGAGGTTAACAGTGGCTCCACTTGGGCATGGCTTTTCCTTGCGAAAAGTCAAGAACACCAGGTCAGATGGCCTTATCTTCAACTATTTGCTGTAAACTGAAAACTTCCCTTTGCTGGTTGCCTTATTTATGAACATGACATCAGACTTGAAGAGCTTAGGGCCTTCAATTCGGGCTTCAACTACAACAAGCTTTATATCCAAACAGAAAACTGAAATCCTACCTACTTACTCTAATCAGCACTTTCTTTGCTGGTTAGGTGAAATGAAACTGCCAATGTAGCCACTTAAGCATTATAAAGATCAATGACCTTTGCTGCTTGTGCTTGTTGGAGCTTGAAATGGAGATCTTGCAATCTGATATAGCTTTGTTAAAATTTGAGGAGATAAGGAAAGTCCTGATCTCCTTTGCTGAATCTAAAAACTGTACAAAAGGGTCCTGCAACATATATACATTGCTGAGCTGATTTAAACAACTGCACAAAGGTTTGGGATTGCTATCATGCCTTGGAATATGGAAATCACCAACATTCTGATATTGAGCTTTACAAACTGATAATGGAGGAGAGACCTGACTTATTCCATCACACAACCTGTCAGTAGATGAATTATACAAAACATGGAATGATACTTGCAATTCATTACAAACAGGCTCAGATGGAACTTGACAGGTTTGCACAAGCTGCTCCTCCTTCTCTTTAAATAACCCAGATGACTGAAAACAAAGCGGTAGGGAAACAACTGGGACCATTTGATCATAATTTGCTGCATCTATGTCTTCCTCAATCTGATACTCAATGGCACTTTGGGGCTGCAAATCTACAGGTGATGCATTATAAGCAAGGATTTGACTCTCCTCTAGATGGTCAATATCAAAGCCCGCTGACACTTGATTATTAACTGCATGATAATTCTCCCTAATAATCTAAAAAGATTCGAAACAAAATGGTAAAGTTCCTTCATTGGCTTCAAAATTTTCTACACTTTCCTCCTCCTCTTCATAGCTGAAATGGGCAAGCCGATTACTGGGTTCAGGCTACTGAAAGAAGAAAAGCTGATATATTCACACAGTAGATCAGGAGATTGTTCCTGCACGTATGGCTCTATGAATATGTCATCAGACTTGGAAAAAAGCTGCTCGTGAATATCAATTTCTTCCCTTCGGAAAATAGATGTTTTCTGGCTCTCAAGACATTCCACTTTCTTTGCAATCTGCTGCATCATTTCCTTTGATTCCTTTAACAAATAAAGAAGTTTTTTCTCTTCCTCTACCTTCCACTTCTCTTC
Source organism: Pinus tabuliformis (assembly GCA_031772625.1). Lineage (NCBI taxonomy): Eukaryota > Viridiplantae > Streptophyta > Pinopsida > Pinales > Pinaceae > Pinus > Pinus tabuliformis. The sequence continues at coordinate 550,770,404 of CM062810.1, forward strand.
TCTAATCTTTAGATTTACCTCTACATCCACTGCTATGTCCTGCATCTGTTTCATGGTGGATGGGCTTCTTTCTCTCAAACGAAACTCAATCTCTGGATCAAAAGCTCTGGGATAATGCAATAGAGCTAAATCTGTGGGAGGTCTTATATTTAATGGCATAGAATGATAGACTTGATTGAATCTGTCTAAAAATTGCTAAACTGTTTCATCTGGAAGCCTTCTTAACTGATTATATTCTTCTATGAGCAAGAGGAGATTAACTTTGATTATCCATCTATCAAGGAAGAGTTTGAGTAACTGCTCAAGATTAGAATCACTAGCCTCAGGCAACGTTTTGAACCAAGTCCTAACTTCGCTTTGCAAAGAAAGGGCGAAAAGCCTAATACTAACATCCTCGTCTTCTACTTCAAAAATGTTAAGATAATCTTCAAAATCCTGGATATGCTTTTGAGCAGTAACACCATTCTCTCCATCAAATCTTGGGAGATACTCAGGATGATCTTTGGGCAAAGGATTGAGCACGGGAGGCAAAACGAGTGGCTTATATCTGTCAGGAACTTTATGAGGCACGGGAGTATGTACAGGGATTGGAAGATTGTGATCGATTTTTGGTTTCTCCTTGACTGTATGATGATCTTCAACAGTGTTAGAAGATTGTTGTTCAGATGTACAAGGAGGCTTTTCAACAACATTTTTCAAAGGAAAATTATAAAAATTATCTCTAAAATACAATATACATAGCAAAATCTTATGGATGAGAAAGAACATAATCTCCTGGATAATAATCCAGGTCAAAAGCCTGATCTGCTCATAGAGTTCTTTCGGGTTCATTTCTCCAGTGGAGTCTTTATTATGAGGATGATGTGGAGTCGCCAGGTGGATGATTTAACCTTTGCTGTGTCTGATCTCTGTCCACCGTCATAGATCAGATCTAAACGTCAAAAAACGATTCTGAAGAAAAGGTTCACTTTCTCCAGGAAAGAGTTTTCAAATTTTTATGATTATTTTGATTTTTTTTTTTGATTTTTCAAAACAACTTAAAGATTTGTTTAAGAGGCGAACTAGTCAAATATTTAGATTTGCAGTGATAAACAAATGATTTAGTTCCCCAGCGGAGTCTCCAATGATGTTAACACTCAGGTTGTTCCCTTTGACTCCCAAGGGAATACGGCCGAGGTAACCACAAACCAATATTTGGTTTATAGGTCCTAGCCTACCTGCAATCAGAGAGGGCTCTCTCTTTATGATTTAGCTTTGTTTTGGGTTGATTTTGGGCTAGTTATGATGCGCATGAGTTTGTTTTAAATTTGGTTGGATGGATGGTGTATTCAAACAGAGTTGGCATGCAAAGTGTGAGAACAGAGTACATAGTAGTAGAGTCTGAGCTATTCTTTGTTTCTACAACTTAGATAATGATACATAGATGATATAGACACATAGAAAATGAAAACAGAGGTAAGAAAGTGTTGGAAATACTGAGAGGGGGGTGAATCAGTATTTCTTTTTCCCGCTATTGTTTTACTAGTTAAAAGATATATATTCAGAGAACAAAATGAACAGCAAGAATAAATTCTTTTATTAATATAACTCTGCAGTAAAATAAATACAATAAATAGATGGTCACAATCAGTTGGCAAGCTCCAACTTGGACTTTGGTGAGGCTCCAACCTCCAGAGCACCAACTCTATTTTGCCAAGACACCAATCTTGGACTTAAGAGCACCAACTCCCAAGGACTTAAATCCTATTTAATTCTGAGGCTCCAACCTCTTTGGTATACACTGGTGTGCTGCTGCACTCTTTTCAGCTTCCACTGCTTCTGCTGCCCCCTTTGCTTTTCCTGCTTCCACTATCTCATACTCAGGTTATACTATGCACCAACAACCCCATCAGTTCTCTGTTTTTGCTGCTTTTATATGTTCCATGCCCCTGTCCATTCATTTCCTCTTACATGCTGCCTCTTTGGCTTCCTCCTCAGTCACTATCACTTCCTCTGACTCACTTGATCGCTTGACCCTTCGGCTTCCCATTCCTTTGCTTATTTTTTCTATACAAGTATTCCAATATTTGCAGGACGCGTTGTATCAATGGCAAGCACTGAGTCAACGCAGAGGACCATATTCATAAGACTGTAACGGCGCTGCTTTGCCAATTGATTGTGGGCATACACAGGGATGGCATTATTTAACGGATAGCCACGTTGTTATCACAATCAAAGTCGCCATGATTTGGTCTCCCACACTCTCGGGACTGTTCTTCACAGTATTTCCTCCTCCACACTATAGAATCGGAGCCACCCTTTTTATCACCGCTTTTATGTCTATCGGAAGCCACCGCCCAACCGCGTCCACACATACAACCAACACAAGCATTGCAATATATGTGCCTTAAGGCTTAAACCCACAGCCACATATAATATATGGGAAACATTATAATACCCCCCTTTTGAACCTTCGGTCACATATACATTAATACACAGGAACCCATGTAATCCTGCTCAAATGAACATACGCGGATTTCAAATTTTATGCACCCACCTTTATAATTTTCGACGGGTCTGGATTTCGGCGGTCGCAATAAACCCTTAAGCCCTGACCTCCAACAAGGTGCGGACGCGACGCCCTTTTAGACTCCCTTCTATGTTGGTTTCGGGTCCGATGTATATCGGCACTTGCTGTAAACAATAGTCCCAATCCTTCGACGGAACGTGGACCCGACGCCTTCTTATACTCCAGTCTCTATATTGAATTCGGGTCCGGGATATCGGCAGGTTCGCTTCAGCAGATTTGTAACGCGTAGGTTTAGTGGACCCGATCTCCCTTTAGGCTGCTCTCTAATATGACTTCGGCTCCGGATATCGGAGCTCTCCACTTCGCAGTCCCGAAAGGCTCCACTCCTCCGAAAACGACGGGCCCGACGCTTTATAGGAAGCGCTGAATAATATTTCTGCTCCGATATATATCGGAGCTTTCACATGATATTGGGTTATGGCTCCTCTTGCTCCTCGGGCTCCTTTTCATCCTCTCGGCTCCGATATGCTCTGTCTCCTCCTCTTGAATATTTCCATATTGACATCAATGACAATCTGTGTCCAACAATCTCCTCCTTTGTTATTGATGGCAATATTCTTCTGCCTTCTCCCCCTTTGACATCAATGGCAAAGGCATGTATACGAACTCCCCGTGTCAGGCTGCTCCCCTTGTCCTGCTGCATCTTTATGAATAAACTTGAGTGATGATAAAGAAATAACCCCCATCTTTTGTCGCAGATGTTCGAATGCTTCCCGAGGAAGAGGTTTTTTGAAAATATCAGCTATCTGCTCCTTAGTACTGATATATTCCAGAGCGATGTTTTTTTCAGCTACTTGCTCACGGAGGAAATGATACTTGATTGGTATATGTTTGGTTCTTGAGTGCATCACTGAATTTTTGCTGAGACCGATAGCACTAGTGTTGTCACAATAAACGATAATTGGTTGATCTGTACATATGTCGACATCTTTTAGCGCTTCCTTCATCCATAGTATCTGAGTACAATAGTCTGCTGCAGCAATATACTCGACTTCGGTTGTGGATAATGATATGGATGATTGTTTCTTGCTGAGCCAGGATACCAAACAGTCTCCTAGAAAGAATGCATTTCCACTAGTACTTTTCTGATCATCTATATTTCTAGCCCAATCAGCATCGTTATATGCAGTTACAGTCAGTGTTGAGCTCCTTGGGTACCAAAGACCGAAATCTAAAGTTCCCTTCAGATATCTGAGGATTCTTTTTACAACTAATAAATGGGATTGTTTGGGAGCTGATTGAAACCTTCCCACCATTCCTACTACTTGCATTATGTCTGGTCGTGTAGCTGTTAAGTATAGAAGGGCTCCAATCATTGACCTGTAATGAGTTGCATCTACTAGAGGGGAATCATCATCTTTGCTCAGTTTGCAGTTTGTGGTCATGGGACTGCTCATGGGTGCACAGTCCTCCATTCCATATTTTTTGAGCATGTCTTTTAGATATTTGGCTTGAGATATACACAGTCCTGCTCTGGTTTGAGATACTTGAAGTCCAAGGAAGTAGGACAGTTCACCTATCATTGACATCTCAAATTCTTTTGCCATGCTTTGAGAAAATTCATGGCTCATTTCATCATTATTACTAGCAAAAATCAGATCATCGACATAAACAAGAGCAACTAGTAACTTACCTTGATCTGTATTTATGTATAGATTGCTTCCAGCCACTCCCTTTTTGAAGCCTTGTTGTTGGAGATAGTTATCCAGTCTTGCATACCAAACTCTAGGAGCTTGTTTCAACCCATATAAAGCCTTTTTCAACTTACAGACTAGGTCCTTTCCTGCTGTCAGATCAAAACCTTCTGGTTGCTCCATGTAGACTTCCTCCTTGAGTTCTCCATTTAGGAATGCTGATTTCACATCCATTTGATAGATTTTGAATCCTTTTGAGCAAGAAAATGCTAAGAACATCCTGATAGCTTCCATACGGGCCACTGGTGCAAATGTCTCTTCAAAGTCAACTCCTTCAATTTGCGAATAGCCTTTGCAGACAAGTCTTGCCTTGTTTCTGATAACCTGTCCTTCCTCATTCATTTTATTTTTGAACACCCATTTGGTTCCTAATATGTTTTTGTCCTTTGGATGAGGTACCAGCTCCCATGTCTTGTTCTTATCAATTTGGGACATTTCTTCTTCCATTGCTTTTACCCAATGAGGATCCTTACTTGATTCTGTGAATGTTTCTGGTTCTATCATAGATAGGAGGGCAACGGCTTTTCTCTTGGGTGAGGTTGTTATCCTTCTTCTGGTCTGCACACCTTCATCTCTATCGCGAATGATATGTTCTTCTGGATGATATCTTTCTACATACTTCATCTTTGAAGGGGTATGAGGTGGTTCTCTTTCCTCTTCTTCTTCTTCATCATCTATCTTTTCTTCTTTAGGTTCTTCTTCTTCAATGAGAAAGTCATCTTCTTATTCTTCAATTTCCCTTTCTGGAAGATCTTCATCAACCTTTACATCGATGCTTTCCACTATTTTCTTCAGTCGAAAATTGTAGCACTTGTAAGCCTTGCTCCGTGGAGAGTATCCAAGAAATATCCCCTCATCAACCCGAGAATCAAATTTTCCGGGTGAACCATCATTTATTTTTATGAAGCACTTGCTTCCAAATATTTTGAAGTACTTAACCGAAGCAGGTCTCCCTTTCCATAGCTCATAAGGAGTTTTGTCACAATTTGGTCTTAATTGAGTCTGATTCAGTGTATAGATAGCTGTCCCTACTGCTTCCTTCCAGAATTTTGGCTGGAGGTCTGCTGCTAATAGCATGGTTCTTGCCATTTCTTGGACAGTTCGGTTTCATCTTTCAACTACCCCATTTTGCTGAGATGTTTTGGCAGCTGAGAATTCCCTTTTAATTCCATGAATATTGCAGAACTCACTGAACTCGTTTGATGTGAATTCTCCTCCTCTGTCTGTTCTGAGACACTTAATTTTTGAATCTTTTTCGTTTTCTATAAGGGCTTTTAGATTCTTAAAACACTCAAAAGTTTCAGATTTATACTTTATGAAACATATCCACATCATTCTAGTATAATCATCAATAAATAACACAAAGTACCTTTCTCCTTGGAGTGCTTGATTTCTAGTTGGCCCACACACATCAGCATGGATGATCTCCAAGGGCTTTGATGTACAGTGTTCCTTTGTCTTGTGGCTGGTTCTGGTCTATTTTCCATGTTGACATGGTCCACACACTGCTTGCTTTGGTTTGAACAGTTTTGGGATGTCTTGTACAACTTTGATCTTGCTGATATTGATCAAATTTTCGAAGTTGGTATGTCCAAGTCTCTTGTGCCACAACTAACTCTCATCTGTCTGACTCAAGTAGCATTTATTTTCCTGAATCTTGTTTAGAACGTAAATATTGTCTAGTGTTCTCACCCCTTTTGCCACAAGTTTCCCTGAGGCAGAGTTCCTTATTTCACAGTCTTTAGTGCTGAAAACAACCTTATGTCCTTGATCAGAGATTTGGCTGACACTCAGAAGGTTGTGTTTGAGTCCGTCAACCAGCAGAGCATCTTGAGCTTTTCATTTTCCATTGATCAGAGTAACTGTTCCTCTTCCTGCAATTTTTCCAGTTCCGCTTCCAAAGGACACATTCCCTTCCTTTTTGCTCAGTGAGATAAATTTCCTTCTGTCTCCTGTCATGTGTCTGGAGCACCCACTATCCACAAACCACTGGTTTCCATTATTTTGCGCAAATAGAGCCAGGCCACATTTGTCCATTGCAGAGTTCTTGCTACTCGTCTTTCTTCCTTTGAGTGGGTAGTCTTGTTCATAGTGTCCATTATTGTAGCAAAAATAGCAAGTCAGATCAAATTTAGTCAAGGGATCGAATGAATTGAAGGTTTTGATTTGTCCCTGTCTTTTGGGAGCATATGAGTTGATTACTCGGTCCTTTTGTGTTGTCTTTTCACTTCTGGGAGCCACACAGTGTCTAGCTTGGTGACCGAAGTTTTTACAGTGAAAACAATGTCCAAGAAAGATGGTTTTGAAGCAACCATGGTTTAATTCGATTTCCTTCCTGAGAATTACTCCTCCCTCGTCCTTTGAATTTTTGATGGGCCCTTGGTGGAGTACAGGTTTGTATTTGCTGTAGTGTTCATGATTCGACTCCACATTCTTCTTTGGAGTAACTCTTTCTTTATTCTTGGAATCTGGGATGCACTTTTGATAACATACTTTTTCATCTTTTGGGTTGCAGGAAAGTGCATCGGCATAGCTTTTCACACTATTCTTGGTGCTTGAGGATTCTCCCTTGAAACCTATTCCAGACTTATCATGTTGAGGTTTTTGATTTTTCAGAATAGTATCAAGTATTTGAGAGCTTTTACAACCCTTTTTAATTTTCTCCAACTCCTTTCTCAGAGATACTACTTCGGCCTCACGTTCTTCACAGGTCTCTTCTTTTTCTTTAAGCTTCATTTCCAAGAGATCTTCTCTCCTTATTATTTCCTCGTTTTCTACTTTGAGAGAGATGATTTTGTTCCGTAGTTTCTCGTTCTCTTCAATGGTACTTATTAATAGTTCATCCACATTTTCTTCTAACCCCGAGTCATCATCATCTGTGAGTGCCATGAATAATGCTTCTTGGCTTTCATCATGATCGCTTTCCTCATCTGATTTCTTTTTGATGACCATAAACTCATCCTCATCAGACTCATCTTGCTTGGAGAGGAGGTTTTTCTTATTGAACCCTTTCTTTTTGTGTGTCATTCTTCTAGGATTTCCTTCATCATCACTGTCATGCTTATGAGGACATTTTGCCGCATAATGACCTATTTTACCACATTTAAAACAGATAAGAGGATACTTGCCTTTAAGCTTAGATCCTCTCTTCAGATTTCGTACATATTGAGCCAATTCGGATTCCACATCTGACTCATCACTACAGTCATTTCTTTCTTTCCCTTTCTTTGACTTTGAGGCCTTGAATGCTACATCTTTGGAGCTAGGACCACCTTTCCTCATTTCATAGGCAGTGAGAATTCCATGGAGTTCATCCATTTTGAGGGTGTCAAGATCCTTTGATTCTTCTATAGCACTTATTTTGGAGTCAAATCTGTCTGGAAGAGACCTTAATACCTTTTGAACAATGGTACTTTCTTCAACTTTTTCGTCCAATCCTTTCAGGGAATTTACCACTTCAGCTACTCGGAGGAGGTATGCTGCAATGTCTTCTTCCTCTTCCATCTTCAAAATTTCAAATTGTCTTCTGTGAGTTTCAAGCTTTGCCTTTTTTACTTTTGAGTCTCCATCGTACAAGCCAACTAGCTTCTCCCACATTTCTTTGGCAGAGTTACAGTGCATGATTTTTGTAAACTCGGAATCAGTGATTCCACTAGTGATAGAGTTCATGGCTTTTGCATTCGCAATGTAGGCTTTCCTCTCATCTTGGTCTGTTGGAAGAGTGGAAGTCGCTCGGTATTCAGTTTGACAAAAATTCCAGACTTCAGGTCCAAGGGACATTAAATAGTAAGTCATTCTTTTCTTCCAAAACCCGAAGTTAGTGCCATCGAACAGAGGAGGTTTTCCTGATGCTTCATGATTTCTCATCATGGCTGCTGATCCTTCTTCAAGCTGTTAGGCTAGTATGAAGAAGCCGGCTCTGATACCAATTGTTGGAAATACTGAGAGGGGGGTGAATCAGTATTTCTTTTTCCCACTATTGTTTTACTAGTTAAAACAAATATATTCAGAGCACAAAATGAACAACAAGAATCAATGCTTTTATTAATATAACTGTGCAGTAAAATAAATACAATAAATAGATGGTCACAATCAGTTGCCAAGCTCCAACTTGGACATTGGTGAGGCTCCAACCTCCAGAGCACCAACTCTATTTTGCCAAGACACCAATCTTGGACTTAGGAGCACCAACTCCCAAGGACTTCAATCCTATTTAATTCTGAGGCTCCAACCTCTTTGGTATACACTGGTGTGCTGCTGCACTCTTTTCAGCTTCCACTGCTTCTGCTGCCCCCTTTGCTTCTCCTGCTTCCACTATCTCATACTCAGGTTATACCATACACCAACAACCCCATCAGTTCTCTGTTTTTGCTGCTTTTATATGTTCCATGCCCCTGTCCATTCATTTCCTCTTACATGTTGGCTCTTTGGCTTCCTCCTCAGTCGCTATCATTTCCTCTGACTCACTTGATCGCTTGACCCTTCGGCTTCCCATTCCTTTGCTTCTTCTGTCTATACAAGTGTTCCAATATTCGCAGGACGCGTTGTATCAATGGCAAGCACTGAGTCAACGCAGAGGACCATATTCATAAGACTGTAACAGCGCTGCTTTGCCAATGATTGTGGGCATACACAGGGATGGCATTATTTAACGGACAACCACGTCCTTATCACAATCACAGTCGCCATGATTTGGTCTCCCACACTCTCGGGACTGTTCTTCACAGTATTTCCACCTCCACACTATAGAATCGGAGCCACCCTTTTTATCACTGCTTTTATGTCTATCAGAAGCCACCGCCCAACCGCGTCCACACATACAACCAACACAAGCATTGCAATATATGTGCCTTAAGGCTTAAACCGGTAGCCACATATAATATATGGGAAACATTATAATACCCCCCTTTTGAACCTTCGGTCACATATACATTAATACACAGGAACCCATGTAATCCCACTCAAATGAACATACGCGGATTTCAAATTTTATGCACCCACCTTTAAAATTTTCGGCGGGTCTGGATTTTGGCGGTCGCAATAAACCCTTAAGCCCTCACCTCCGACGAGGTGCGGACCCGATGCCCTTTTAGACTCCCTTCTATGTTGGTTTCGGGTCCGATGTATATCGGCACTCGCTATAAACAATAGTCCCAACCCTCCAACGGAACGCGGACCCGATGCCTTCTTATACTCCAGTCTCTATATTGAATTCGGGTCCGGGATATCGGCAGGTTCTCTTTGGCGGATTTGTAACGCGTAGGTTTAGCGGACCCGATCTCCCTTTAGGCTGCTCTCTAATATGACTTCGGCTCCGGATATCGGAGCTCTCCACTTCGCAGTCCCGAAAGGCTTCACTCCTCCGAAAACAACGGGCCCTATGCTTTATAGGAAGCGCTGAATAATATTTCGGCTCCGATATATATCGGAGCTTTCACATGATATTGGGTTATGGCTCCTCTTGCTCCTCTGGCTCCTTTTCATCCTCTCGGCTCCGATATGCTCTGTCTCCTCCTCTTCGATATTGCCATATTTACATCAATGAAAATCTGTGTCCAACAGAAAGACTTATTGAACCATGAAGAAGCACGAGAATTCCATATTTTTCTCTTTAGCCATTAAAACCACAACCAGCCATGTTCATAATCAAACATTCCAACAATCTTTGTTCATAGAAGTTCTCAGGCTTACAGCGCAAGTCTAGAATTACTTCATCAACCAACCCACCAACCCTTATTACATAACTCAGGGTGTTATATATAAGAAAAATATCTACAAAGTAGATCTGATAAAAGATCTGTGGAAATAACTGCGATTAACCTAACTTCTACTGCAATTAATGTAACAAATATCTATTTTGAGCTCCGCTGGAGGTAGCTGCATCAAAAAAAGGGCTCATATGCATCCTTTGGAGCTTTGTGTCGTTCTTTCTGCAATAACTACACTTTTAATCTCTTATATGCACCTCTTAGTCGGTTCTGCTGCTCCTGGTTGGCTTTAATGTGCATTAAACTGATCTGATGTAGCTTTAAAGTATTCACTGATACTCTTTGACCTGTGGGGATCCTCTTTAATGTTTTGCTTTGGATTTTACGCCCACTGATACACTTTAACTGCTAAACTGATACTCTTTCGCTGAATCTGGACCCTTTCTCCCCCCTGATAAACTTTAACTTCTGTAAAATCGCCCCTGCCTACCACTTTATGGCGAGATTTGACTACTGCGGTGCTTTCTGCGGGCTTCTGGAGGTTTCGGCACTTGGCCGATCAAAATATTGTCAAAACTGAACAAATATTGCAAGATAGAGGAGGATTGCATACTTAAGACTGTGCTGAGGCTGTATTGCTGCTTGGAGCCAATTTGGGCCGAGGTGATCGAAAAATGGATGAAGAATGACTGCTTTCCTTTGAAGAAGTAGCGCGCGTGGGTGCAAACAGAAGAACATGAGAAAAAGGCCTTTTTTCCTTTTAAAAGGGAAAAAACACTTTAAACAGGAGTTTTGATGAATTATAATGTGAGAGCGAACACTGTAGCAGAGAATTAATCTGGGCCATTGGATCGCGCGAAGGCAGATCCAACGGTTGCGATCAAGTCACAATATCACAATCGATGGGGACATGGGGATGGGGCCTTATATGTATATATGACTTCTGATGGAGCAATCGCCGATATCGCATCGGCGATCGGCTATCGACGTTGGACAGGGGCTTGCGATATTACAAAAGAGCGATGCGGGCTTGCGATATCACTTCAGATGTGATAGCGATATTGCATTGGCATAAGTGATCGGAGGAGTGTTAAGGGACTTTAAACCATTGCGACTGCCGACTGCGAAATCGCATCGGCGAAATGAAATCGGGGAGCATATATAGAAAGGGCCAACATTGTTATTGCGAGCTCCGACAGTGATATCACATCAGAGGGGAGGAATATTGGATCGGAGGGGGGTGGTTCAATGCCTTTGAAGGTTTTTCTATGATCGGAGTAGGAAAAATGAGATCGGAGGAAGGTTTTTAAGCTTTAGAAAGGGTCCTTAATGCATCGGAAGGGGTCTGAAGCCTGGAAAGGGGGTTTTATGCCTTGAAAAGGTAAAACCAAGGTTAATGGAGGGTTTTCATACATCAAAGGCGGGATTTATGCATAGGAAGGGGTCCAAATGCATAGGAAGATGGTTAAAGAGGCAAAATGAGGGTTCTTACTAAGTTTCAGGCAATCTTAATAATTCCCAAGCATAATTATGGTTATTTTTCAACCAAAGGAGGGAATATGTATTTATGGGGGGTGTAATCTCAAAATCAAGCCCTGGAAGGCTGCAACCCAGGAAGACTTCAAGTAACTATTTCACACCAATCTTTTGACTAAGGCTTAGCCTCCTTAGCCTGAGAGGGCTCTCTCAAAGGATTATTGATTTTGACTATTAGTAAGATGGCTAACTCTCTTGAAATAACATTAACAAATATGAAGGTTGGACAAACATTACATAAGTTTCCATTGGGCTTATGGAGTCAATCAAACCTCAGTAAATAATTATATTGCCTTTACATAGAAGTCAGGGCATGTGACATTTAAATGTTCAAAACACAACTCTTATAAAACCACAGTTCATAGATGAGTACAGGAAGTCAGAGCAGCATAAGTGAATTCTGAGTGATTACTCATCTAAGCAACTGAAAAAGACATGAAGGACAAAGTAAAATAACACATCTTGAACATAGAAATGCTTTATGAATCCTGAGAAGAAAAGCATATAACTTATATTACTGAACTCTGTTTTTTACACAAGCCAAAACAGTCCTCTGTTTTATAAAATATCCAACCCTTTGTACATCAGCTCTTCTGCTATATATAGAGCTCTTTACACAACTTAGATTCCTCCTCCAACATGAGGGAAATTCGAATTCAACCTACTATGACACCTATTGATACTCAAAACTAACTATTAAATGCAAATGACACCTAACTAGCAGTCCTAGAGACCTAATACAACTAGGAGTGTAACTCCTTATCATGATTCAATCATCTTTATCTAAGCATTTAAAGCATTATTTGACACCTAACACTCCATGAAGTCGAATTTGATGAAGCCTTCCACGTGGTCACCCAACTGTTGATGACAAACCCTAGACAAACCCTAGAAATTAGGGAACATGTTTCCCTGTTTTTAGGATTAAATACTTGAAAGCGGGCACGTGGGACAGAGCCTTTATCTCTTCATCCATGACACATTTTACAAAACTGAAGGAGGTTTTTGTAGCCCATGATGTCTAGAACAGAAACCTCTCCTGGTTTTTTAAAAAATTCCTCCAGCTGTTCATAATCTGTCCTTGAAAAAGACGTGTCAAACAGGGAACTGTCCTTTGCTCTGTTCTGGCTGAAAAATAGGTCTTGGGACAGAGGTCATAACTTCTCGTAAAAAATGTATTTGGAAAACATGAAGGAGGTTTTTGTGAAAAAATCCATGCTGAACAAAAACCGCTTTTGGTTTTTTGAAACACTACTCCATCTGCCCAGAATAAGTCTTTGAAAAATAGTTGTCAAACAGGAGATGAAAAACTGCACCTACAGCAGTTTCGTAGCGCAACTTTGGTCACCATTTTCTCCCAGATCATAATCGATTTGAATAAAGTGGAAGAGGTTTTTTCACTTTAGTATCTTAGGAATGAAAACCTCTTTCAATTTTCAGAGATAAGTTTTCAACTGCTCAGAAAAGCTTCTGGAAGTTAATTGGTAAAAACAAGAAGACAGTTTGACTGATAAGTTGACTCATGAAGTTTGGAGTTCAAAAATGTCTCTCCTTTTTTGCTTTTGGTCTCCACAAGGATCTTCTTTGATTGCAAAAAAATGTATTGAAGTGCCATGTTCTCCATGTGCTGTAGACCTTGTTCATGCATCCCTGTGAAAATAAAACCTCTTCAACGCTGCCTGAAGTATGATGAACAATAGTAGTTGTGATCACTTTTATAACAAATGGCTTATGGTTCATATATGCTTTTCCTTTGCCCATTTTTCCCTTGCTGGATGCCTGCATTGTGCAAATGATCATTCTTCAGAAACTCCCTTTCAAAAAAGTTTTCCCTTTTGTCCCTCAAAATTGGTTAACTACATCAAAATAGGCAGCTACAGCAGTTTCGTAGCGCAAGTTTAACCACACATTTCTCCCACCTCAGAATGGAATTGAAGAAACTGAAAGAGGTTTTTGTAACTCAACATGTTAGGAAGAAAAGCCTCTTTCAGTTTGCAAAATTGAGTTCTCAGCTGCTCTGGAAAGCTTCTGGAAGTTACCTAGTAAAACAGTTTTTTCTGCTGAAACAGGCTGCTACAGGGGTTTCGCAGCGTGCTGCGAAAACACTGATTTTGTAGCGCAAAAGAGGATTTTTACACTGTCTGCGCTACGAAAACGTGGATTCGTAGCTAGTTTCAAAATTTCTTTGAAATTATGTGAGATATGTCTTCTAAACACATGGTGAGGCTTCTAGGACATGGAATGAGGCTATCAAACTTTATTTGAAGATGGACATGAGACTCTAACCCTATGACTTAGACTTTAAAACATAAAAATGACTTGACCATGACTGATACAAGAGTTGAGAAACCATGTAAGTTGTCCAAATTTTTTAAGGAAGTTTTGCAGTGATAACAGGGGGTTTTTAATATATTTTATTATGGGAAGGGGGAAAATCATGGGATTTTATATAATAAGTTAGAAGTTAATATGAATTTTGATCAGAAAAAGCTAAGGATAGAAATCTTATGCTACAAAGGGGAAATAGGACTTATAGAAGAAATATGAGCACCTTTAAGCAAATCAGATCTTTACTTAGGCAAACATTATAGAATATGATGAATTTTAGAGATATTAAGCAGATCTTAACATCCTTAGGGGAAGTTAGTGAATGATTTGGGAAAAAGGAAGAAGGAGAAGTTAGTCATGCCTCGCTTGAGCTGCTCCAAGGGAAAATATCCTTGTACTTGCGATCTAAAGTAGATAAACACTTTGAAATACAAAATTGATCACAAATCAACATTATGCAACCACAAAACTGCGTACCCAGCCTACTTACCTAGCATTTTGTCTTCTTTTTGTTTGGGTGCACTTGAACTAGCAAACCCAGCTTTTCAACTTTTCTTTTGGCTATCCTCTTATCTAAATCAACCCTTATATCTTCCTGGGGCTCAGATTAAGCTGTTGAGCACCCTAGCCTCTTTACCTATCTAATGATCTACCAAGATTAAATAGTTTGGACATATTTTTATTCTCTATCTCTAAAACAAGAAATTTAAACCTACGGAAGCCAAGATTAAGCTGTTTGGCCTTCCCTTAACTGTGAAATCCTTCAAAAATGGAACCTTTGCAGCATGGAAAATATGAAAAATTTTGGCACTTCCACCGTCAATCATGAAATATGAAACCTATTGCAATAGGAGGCTAACAGTGGCCCCACTTGGGGATGGCTTTTCCTTGCGAAAAGTCAAGAACACCAGGTTAGATGGCCTTATCTTCAACTATTTGCTCTAAACTGAAAACTTCCCTTTGTTGGTTGCCTTATTTATGAACATGACATCACACTTGAAGAGCTTAGGGCCTTCACTTCGAGCTTCAACTACAACAAGCTTGATATCCAAACAGAAAACTGAAATCCTACCTACTTACTCTAATCAGCACTTTCTTTGCTAGTTAGGTGAAATGAAACAGCCAATGTAGCCACTTAAGAATTATAAACATCAATGACCTTTTCTGCTTGTGCTTGTTGGTTCTTGAAATGGAGATCTTGCAATCTGATATAGCTTTGTTAAACTTTGAGGAGATAAGGAAAGTCCTAATCTCCTTTGCTGAATCTAAAAACTGTACAAAAGGGTCCTGCAACATATATACATTGCCGAGCTGATTTAAACAACTACACAAAGGTTTGGGATTGCTATCATGCCTTGGAATCTAGAAATCACCAACATTATGATATTGAGCTTTACAACCTGAAAATGGAGGAGGGACCTGACTTATTCCATCACACAACCTGTCAGCAGATGAATTATACCAAACATGGAATGATACTTGCAATTCATTACAAACAGGCTCAGATGGCACTTGATAGGTTTGCATAAGCGGCTCCTCCTTCTCTTTAAATAACTCATATGACTGAAAGCAAAGTGACAGGGAAACAACTGGGACCATTTGATCATAACTTGCTGCTTCTAAGTCTTCCTCAATCTGATACTCAATGGAACTTTGGGGCTGCAAATCTAGACGTGATGCATTATAAGCAAGGATTTGAATCTCCTCTAGATGATCAGTATCAAAGCCCGCTGACACTTGATTATTAACTGCATGATAATTATCCCTAATAATTTCAAAATATTCGAAACAAAATGGTAAAGTTCCTTCATTGGCTTCAAAATTTTCTACACTTTCCTCCTCCTCTTCATAGCTGAAATGAGCAAGCCGATTACTGGGTTCAGGCTGCTGAACCTGAATATTTCTTTCTGCCAGAATAGGCTCTGATTCCTCTATAAGGGTGATTTGGACTTGAGGCGCATAATCTTCCTCATATTAATCATATTTGGGCAGACAACTGAAAGAAGAAAAGCCGATATATTCACACAGCAGATCAGGAGATTGTTCCTGCGCGTATGCCTCTATGAATATGTCATCAAACTTGGCAAAAAGCTGCTCGTGAATATCAATTTCTTCCCTTTGGAAAATAGATGTGTTCTGGCTCTCAAGACATTCCACTTTCTTTGCGATCTGCTGCATCATTTCCTCTGATTCCTTTAACAAATAAAGAAGTTTTTTCTCTTCCTCTGCCTTCCGCTTCTCTTCTCTAATCTTTAGATTTACCTCTACGTCCACTGCTATGTCCTTCATCTGTTTCATGGTGGATGGGCTTCTTTCTCTCAAACGAAACTCAATCTCTGGATCAAAAGCTCTGGGATAATGCAATAGAGCTAAATCTGTGGGAGGTCTTATATTTAATGGCATAGAATGATAGACTTGATTGAATCTGTCTGAAAATTGCTAAATTGTTTCATCTGGAAGCCTTTTTAACTCATTATATTCTTCTATGAGCAAGAGGAGATTAACTTTGATCATCCATCTATCAAGGAAGAGTTTGAGTAACTGCTCAAGATTAGAAACGCTAGCCTCAGGCAACGTTTTGAACCAAGTCCTAACTTCGCTTTGCAAAGAAAGGGCGAAAAGCCTAATACTAACATCCTCGTCTTCTACTTCAAAAATGTTAAGATAATCTTCAAAAGCCTAGATATGCTTTTGAGCAGTAACACCATTCTCTCCATCAAATCTTGGGAGATACTCAGGATGATCTTTGGGCAAAGGATTGAGCACGGGAGGCAAAAGGAGCGGCTTATATCTGTCAGGAACTTTATGAGGCACGGGAGTATGTACAGGGATTGGAAGAATGGGCTCAATTTTTGGTTTCTCCTTGACTGTATGATGATCTTCAACAGCGTTAGAAGATTGTTGTTCAGATGTACAAGGAGGCTTTTCAACAACATTTTTCAAAGGAAAATTATAAAAACTATCTCTAAAATACAATATACATAGCAAAATCTTATGGATGAGAAAGAACATAATCTCTTGGATAATAATCCAGGTCAAAAGCTTGATCTGCTCATAGAGTTCTTTCGGGTTCATTTCTCCAGTGGAGTCTTTATTATGAGGATTATGTGGAGTCGCCAGGTGGATGATTTAACTTTTAATGTGTCTGATCTTTGTCCACCGTCATAGATCAGATCTAAACGTGAAAAAATGATTCTGAAGAAAAGGTTCACTTTCTCCAAGAAAGAGAATTTTGAGATTTTTATGATTATTTTGATTTTTTTTGTGATTTTTCAAAACAACTTAAAGATTTGTTTGTTTAAGAGGCGAACTGGTCAAATATTTAGATTTGCAGTGATAAACAAATGGTTTAGTTCCCTAGCGGAGTCGCCAATGATGTTAACACTCAGGTTGTTCCCTTTGACTCCCAAGGGAATACGGCCGAGGTAACCACAAACCAATCTTTGGATTATAGGTCCTAGCCTACCTGTAATCAGAGAGGGCTCTCTTTGTGATTTAGCTTTGTTTTGGGTTGATTTTAGGCTAGTTATGATGTGCATGAGTTTGTTTTAAATTTGGTTGGATGGATGGTGTATTCAAATAGAGTTGGCATGAAATGTGTGAGAAGTTTAGACCATTGGGCATGGAGTGAATGAATATGAACTGTTGGGTGTGTTTTCTTTGGTAGAAGAGAGGAATACAGAGCATGATAGCTACACATGGAAGAATCTTTGATGTTGGAATTAAGATGAAATGGAGGTCAGGGAATGAATGGCAATTAAGGATCTTTCATTCAGCTGACAGAGAGAAAGTGAATGAATAATATCTAAGAGCAATGAAGGATTCCTAAACAGCATTAAGAAATTAGAGAACTAGTGTAAACATGATCAATGAAGTATTCATATTCATGACTAACTCAGAAGAAAACATAGAAAAATCACAGAAATTGAGCACAGAGTACATAGAAGTAGAGTCTGAGCTATTCTTTCTTTCTGCAACTTAGATAATGATACATAGATGATATAGACACATAGAAACTGAAAACAGAGGTAAGAAAGACTTATTGAACCATGAAGAAGCACGAGAATTCCATATTTTGCTCTTTGGCCATTAAAACCACAACCAGCCAGTTCATAAGCAAACATTCCAATAATATTTGTTCATAGAAGTTCTCAGGCTTACAACGCAAGTCTAGAATGACTTCATCAACCAACCCACCAACCCTTATTACATAACTCAGGGTGGTATATATAAGAAAAATATCTACAAAGTAGATCTGATAAAAGATCTGTGGAAATAACTGCAATTAACTTAACTTCTACTGCAATTAATGTAACAAATATCTATTTTGAGCTGCGCTGGAGGTAGCTGCATCAAAAAAAGGGCTCATATGCGTCCTTTGGAGCTCTGCGCCATTCTTTTTGCAATAATTGCGCAATTAATCTCTTATCTGCACCTCTTAGACAGTTCTGTTGCTCTTGGTGGGCTTTAATGTACATTAAACTGATCTGATGTAGCTTTAAAGTATTCACTGATACTCTTTGACCTGCGGGGATCCTCTTTAATGTTCTGCTTTGGCTTTTATGCCCACTGATACACTTTAACTGCTAAACTGATCCTCTTTCGTTGAATCTGGACCCTTTCTCTCCCTTGATACACTTTAACTGTTGTAAAATAGCCCCTGCCTACCACTTTATGGCGAGATTTGAGTGCTGCGGCGCTTTCTGCGGGCTTCTGGAGGTTTCGGAGCTTGGCCGATCAAAATATTGTCAAAACTGAACAAATACTGCAAGATAGAGGATGATTGCATACTTAAGACTGTGTTGAGGTTGTATTGCTCCCTGGAGACAATTTGGGCCGAGGCGATCGAAAAATGGATGAAGAATGACTGCTTGCCATTGAAGAAGTAGTGCGCGCGGGCACCAACAGAAGAACATAAGAAAAAGGCCTTTTTTCCTTTTAGAAGGGAAAAAACACTTTAAACGGGAGTTTTGATGAATTATAATGTGGGAGCGAACACTGTAGCGGAGAATTAATCTGGGTCATTGGATCACGCGAAGGTAGATCCAACGGTTGCGATCAAGTCGCAATATCGCAATTGACGAGGACATGGGGATGGGGGCTTATATGTATATATGACTTGTGATGGAGCGACCGTCGATATCGCATCGGCGATCAGCTATCGGCGGTGGACAAGGGCTTGCGATATTACAAAGGAGCGATGTGGGCTTGCGATATCGCTTCAGATGCGATAGCGATATCGTATCGGCAGAAGTGATTGGAGGAGTGTTAAGGGGCTTTAAACCATTGCGACTACTGACTGCGAAATCGCATCGACAAAATGAAATTGGGGAGCGTATATAGAAAGGGCCAACATTGTTATTGCGGCCTCCGACAACAATGTCACGTCAGAGGGGAGGAATATATCGGAGGGGGGGGGGGTTCAATGCCTTTAAAGGATTTTCTATGATCGGAGCAGGAAAAATGAGATCGGAGGAAGGTTTTTAAGCTTTAGAAAGGGTCCTTAATGCATCGGAAGGGGTTTGAAGCCTGGAAAGAGCGTTTTATGCCTTGAAAAGGTAAAACCAAGGTTAATGGAGGGTTTTTATACATCAAAGGGGGGATTTTATGCATAGGAAGGGGTCCAAATGCATAGGAAGATAGTTAAAGAGGCAAAATGAGGGTTCTTACTAAATTTCAAGCAAGCTTAATAATTCCCAAGCATACTTATGGTTATTTTTCAACCAAAGTAGGGGATATGTATTTATAGGGGGTTTTTAATATATTTTTAATATGGGAAGGGGGAAACTCATGGGATTTTATATAATAAGTTAGAAGTTAATATGAATTTTGATTAGAAAGCGCTAAGGATAGAAATATTATGCTACAAAGGGGAAATAGGAATTATAGAAGAAATATGAGCACCTTTAAGCAAAGCTGATCTTTACTTAGGGAAATGTTATGGAATACGATGAATTTTTGAGGTATTAAGCAAATTTTAACATCTTTAGGGGAAGTTAATGAATGATTTGGGAAAAAAGAAGAAGGGGAAGTTAGTCATGCCTTGCTTGAGCTTCTCCAAGGGAAAATTGCCTTGTACTTGTGATCTGAAGTAGATAAACACTTTGAAATACAAAATTGATCACAAATCAACATTCTGAAACCACAAAACTGCCTACCTAGCCTACTTACCTAGCATTTTGTCTTCTTTTTGTTTGGGTGCACTTGAACTAGAAAAACCCAGCTTTTCAACTTTTCTTTTGGCTATCCTCCTATCTAAATCTACCCTTATATCTTCCTGGGGCTCATATTAAGCTCTTGAGCACCCTAGCTTCTCTACCTATCTAATGATTTGCCAAGATTAAACAGTTTGGATAGATTTTTATTCTCTATCTCTAAAACAAGAAATTTAAACCTAGGGAAGCCAAGATCAAGCTGTTTGGCCTTCCCTTAACTGTGAAATCCTTCAAAAATGGAACTTTTGCAGCATGGAAAAGATGAACATTTTTGGCACTTCCACTGTCAATCATGAAATATGAAACCTATTGCAATAGGAAGCTACCAGTGGCTCCACTTGGGGATGGCTTTTCCTTGCGAAAAGTCAAGAACACCAGGTCAGATGGCCTTATCTTCAACTATTTGCTGTAAACTGAAAACTTCCCTTTGCTGGTTGCCTTATTTATGAACATGACATTAGACTTCAAGAGCTTAGGGCCTTCACTTCAGGCTTCAACTGCAGCAAGCTTGATATCCAAACAGAAAACTGAAATCCTACCTACTTACTCTAATCAGAAATTTCTTTGCTGGTTAGGTGAAATGAAAGAGCCAATGCAACCACTTAAGCATTATAAACATCAATTACCTTTTCTGCTTGTGCTTGTTGGTGCTTGAAATGGAGATCTTGCAATCTGATATAGCTGTGTTAACCTTTGAGGAGATACGGAAAGTCCTGATCTCCTTTGCTGAATCTAAAAACTGTACAAAAGGGTCCTGCAACATATATACATTGTTGAGCTGATTTAAAAAACTGCACAAAGATTTGGGATTGCTATCATGCCTTGGAATCTGGAAATCACCAACATTATGATATTGAGCTTTACAGCCTGATAATGGAGGAGAGAGATGACTTATTCCATCACACAACCTGTCAGTAGATGAATTATACAAAACATGGAATGATACTTGTGATTCATTACAAATAGGCTTAGATGACACTTGACATCTTTGCACACGTTGCTCCTCCTTCTCTTTAAATAACTCAGATGACTGAAAACAAAGCGGCAGGGAAACAACTAGGACCATTTGATCATAAGTTGCTGCTTCTAAGTCTTCCTCAATCTGATTGTTGGGTCCCTATAATACTAGTGATTACCCCATTACTATTTTAGTTATACCCCTTATTTATATTTTTGTGCCCCCATTGCCCCCATATTGTTATTAATGTGCCCATAGAATCCCTCTATTGTTATTTTTGTGGCTTTATATTATTATTGTTAGGTCAGCTGGATTATATTGTGACTCCTTAGACTCCTATATATAGAAAGGAGGTTTTGTCATTTGAATCATCCAAGAATTGTTCATTTATGTAATGTAAAGGAGGTTGCCTCCTCGAAGAGGCTGAATTCTAAGGCGTTGATCTATCTTTTCTATCTTTTCTTGAGCTGGTTTCATAACATTTGGTATCAGAGCTTTGGATTCTAGGGTTTCACTGCTCCAAACAGGTCATCGTGGAATTTTCGCTATAACTTTTTTCTGTGACGTTTCAGAAGTTGCAAAAAAAATCCGTTTGAGAAGAAATCGCACTAAACCTTGGGTTTGAATTTTAGAGCTTTTCGTGCGACATTTTCGGAGATATGATTTGAGGAAGTTGGTCTTTTTGCAGACTCCTGAATTACACTCAAAACAGGTGACCTGGGGAAAATCGTCATAACTTTCTTTCTGAGCATCAGATTGAAATTTCGTAAGAAGGTACAGAAAGAGGACAGACTGTAGTTTTCTTTTATATATTTTTTAGAGTCAAAGGTTGAAACAGTGACACGTGGCACTTCATACAAGTTCGCTCTACTGAACTAGTCTATAATCAGGTCACTGCGGGAGATTGTGCATAACTCTTTCTTGGAGAATCCAATTTGGATCAGACTAGTGGCATTGGAAAGAGGACATAGAAGGCTACTACAAATCACAATTTCAGAACTGGATGATTCGAAATTACAGAGATACATCAGATTCAATATCAGGCTTCTACAAAGTAAAAAAAGGTGTGTAGTTTTTTTTTTAATTTTTGCATAAGCTTGGTTTGAAGGAATTCAAAGGGCATAGTAAAGCATTATTATCGGTAACTGATGCCCCGAGGAAAGAAAATGAAAACACCTAGTAAGGAACCTGAAAGCTCTAGCATGACTCATGAAGAAGAGGAAGAAATGCTACATGATATATCAAAATTACAAGAACAAGTGCAACAAATGTCACGCTCACAAAAGCTAACAGATGCTAAGATAAATGGTGTGGAATCTAAGATAAAGGGCATGGAAGCTAAGATGGATGATCTGAAGGCAGATTTGAGGACAGATTTGAAGACAAACATGGCAGATTTGAAGACAGATTTGACAAATTTTCTACAAGAAATACTTACTAATGGTGAAAGGTTGTAAAGGAAACTCATGATGTGAACAAAAGAAATGTTAATCATGATTCCATAGACTCTAATGTTGGATCGAAGACCCACCATATTCCAAAAATCGATATGAGGAAGTTTGATGGCAAGGATCCCGCCACATGGATATTACAGATGGAGCAATTCTTCGATCTCAATAATGTGCAAAACACACAAAAGGTACGTATGGCAACTTAATATTTGGAACCAAATCAGTTTGTATGGTATCAATGGCTTTGCTCTCGTAAACAATTTATCACTTGGGCAATTTTTACGGAAGAATTGATAGCACATTATGAGGATACAAAAAGCAACACTTTTTTTAGCCAATTGATAAGTCTCAAACAAAAGGGTTCAATAATGGAGCACATTGAGGAGTTCCAAAAATTGAACATAAGGGTAAAAGATATTCCAGAGGAGCATAGGATTGATGTGTTCATAGGGTCTTTAAAGGATAATATCCAACATGATGTTTGCCTTTGGGAACCTGATTCATTAGAGAAGGCATTCAGGTTAGCAAGAAAAATGGAAAGCAAAATTATGGCAACCAGGAAGCATACCACTCACAACTATAAAGACGGAAGTGTTGTTGCCCCTAGTCTTCCACAACCTATAAGGTTGACACCACAACAATTGGAAGAAAAAAGAGCAAAAGGGCTTTGTTACAGTTGTGATAGCAAATACACTAAAGGTCATAAGTGTGCTGAGAAGAAATTATTCTACATAGATTGTGAAGAGGAAGAAGAAAAGGAGCAAGAAAGGTCAAAAGAAGAGGATATACTCCAGGAACAAAGCCTAGATGAAGAACAAATAAATCCGACCATATCTTGTAATGCATTGGCGGGAATTACCACTCCTCAAACCATCAAGATAGAAGGACAAATCAAGAAGAAAAAGGTAATAGTGTTGATTGATTCAGGAAGCACCCACAATTTTATTCATTGTAGGGTAGCAAAAGAATTGAATTGCTTCCTATATCCAGCACCAGAGTGTCAAGTGATGATTGCAAATGGAGGAACAATAAATTGCTCTGGAAAGTGCCATAATATCAAGCTATCCATGGGAGAATATGTATTGACTAGCCCAATGCTTTCCATTCCAATGGGAGGTGCTGATGTTGTACTAGGAGTCCAATGGCTACAATCCTTGGGTACAATAGCTTTTAATTTTCAAGAACTTTTCATCAAATTTTCTACGGAAGGAAAGGAAGTTGAATTAAGGGGTATTGCAGGGAAACCAGGAAAGATAATCAGCTCTAATGGTATGACAAAGCTTCTAAAAAAGGAGCAAAGAGGTGTAATTGCACAATTATGTTCGCTAGATGTTTCCACATTGGAATCATCTATTTCTCCAGATCTCCAAAAAGTCCTGGACAATCATTCCAAGGTATTTGAGACTCCCAAAGGTCTCCCACCTATGCGTGATCATGATCATGCTATTCATCTGATTCCAGGAAGTGTTCCTCCAAACATCAGGCCGTACAGATATCCCTATGTCCAAAAAAGTGAAATTGAACGTATGGTTGCAGAAATGCTAGAGGCTGGTATAATTCAACCGAGTCAAAGTTCTTTCTCTGCTCCAGTAGTATTGGTGCACAAGAAGGATGGATCATGGCGCATGTGTCCAGATTATAGGGAGCTCAACAAGCTCACTATTAAAGATAAGTTCCCCATTCCTGTCATTGATGAATTACTGGATGAATTGCATGGATCAATTTACTTCACCAAGTTGGATCTTCGTTCAGGATATCATCAAATCA
The DNA here is from genome assembly GCA_031772625.1 of Pinus tabuliformis. Taxonomy (NCBI): domain Eukaryota; kingdom Viridiplantae; phylum Streptophyta; class Pinopsida; order Pinales; family Pinaceae; genus Pinus; species Pinus tabuliformis. The sequence continues at coordinate 550,794,630 of CM062810.1, forward strand.
GAATGAAGATTGAAGACATTCCGAAAACGGCATTTAGAACTCATGAGGGTCATTATGAATTTTTGGTCATGCCTTTTGGCCTTACCAATGCACCTTCAACATTTCAAGGTTTGATGAATTCAATTTTCAAACCATTCCTTAGAAAATTTGTGTTAGTATTTTTTGATGATATACTAATCTACAGCAAGTCTTGGAAGGATCATGTTGAACATGTTGACAGGGTGCTACAACTATTGGAGGAGAAACAATTATATGCAAAAAGATCCAAATGTTTCTTTGGAGTCCAGGAGGTGGAATATTTGGGTCATATTGTATCTCATGAAGGAGTTAAGGTAGACCCTAGCAAAATTAAAGCCATTAAGGAATGGAAAATCCCCAGCACGTCTAAGGAATGGAGAATAGCAGCACGTCTAACGACATTATTGAAGAAAGATGCATTTTCATGGACTCCGGAAGCAACAAAGGCCTTTGAACATCTTAAAGAGGCAATGTGCCAAGCACCAGTCTTAGCTACACCGGACTTCACAAAAACCTTTATTGTGGAATGTGATGCTTCAGGAAATGGAATTGGTGCTGTTCTAATGCAAGATGAAAGACCCATTGCTTTTGAAAGTCGTCCAATCAAGGGAAAGTTTTTAAGAAAAGCTATTTATGAGAAGGAAATGTTGGCAATACTCCATGCACTTAAGAAATGGCGACCCTACCTAATGGGAAGACACTTCAAGGTAAAAACAGATCATGATAGCCTTAAATACTTTTTAGAACAAAGATTATCCTCTGAAGAGCAACAAAAGTGGGTCACAAAGATGTTGGGTTATGACTTTGAAATCATCTACAAAAAGGGAAGCAAAATGTGGTGGCAGATGCACTCTCAAGAAAGGATGAGGATGTGGAAGCATTGTTGTGCGCCATTTCTATTATCCAACCAGATTGGATAAATGAAGCAAGGGAGGAATGGAAGAATGACGAAGAAGTGTGGGCACTTATTCGAAAGCTACAACAAGATTCCAGTACGTCTGATACATTTAGCTGGAAAAATGATTCGTTATGGTACAAAGATCGCTTATACCTCTGTAAGAATTCCCAGCTAAAACAAAAGATTCTTATGGAATTGCACACTTCTCCCTTAGGAGGGCACTCAGGATTTTTAAAAACTTACCACAGGGTTAAGAAGGAATTTTTTTTGGATGGCCTTAAATCAGATATTCAAAAGTTTGTGGCAGAATGTTTGGTTTGCCAACAAAATAAAGTTGAAACAATTAAGACACCGGGTCTATTACAACCTTTATCCATTCCAAGCCAACGTTGGGAGGAGGTTTCAATGGATTTTATCACAGGTTTACCCAAGTCTGAGGGAAAGAGTGTCATCATGGTGGTAGTTGACAGACTTACCAAGTATGCACACTTTTGTGCATTATCACATCCATTTAAAGCCAGTACAGTTTCTACTGCATTTATGGAAACAATTCAAAAGCTACATGGAAACCCAAAGATTATTGTAAGTGACAGAGATCCCATTTTCACTGGAAATTTTTGGACAGAATTATTTTCTTGTCTTGGTACTCAGTTAGCTCATAGCTCATCTTATCATCCTCAATCTGATGGGAAAACTGAGATAGTAAACAAATGTTTGGAAGGATATCTTCGTTGCTTTGTATCTGATAAACAGACACAATGGGTCAAATGGTTGCCTCTGGCTGAATGGTGGTATAACACTTCCTTCCATACAGCAACAAAAATGACCCCATTTATGGCACTTTATGGGTATCAACCACCATCCATCACATCATATTTAAGAGAAAATTCTAAGGTTCAGGCAGTGGAACATCACATCGAACATCAACAACAAGTCCTCCAACTCTTAAAGGATAACCTCGTGTTGGCACAGAATAGAATGAAACAACAGGCAGATCAACATCGCAGTGAAAGAAGTTTTGATGTAGGTGATTGGGTATTCCTACGGCTACAACCATATAAGCAAATGTCCCTCAAGCAAGCTAAGAAGGATAATAAATTATCACCAAAGTATTATGGTCCGTACAAGGTGTTGCAAAAGATTGGTACTATGGCATACAAATTGGAGCTTCCTGCAGCTTCTCGATTGCACCCAGTTTTCCATGTTTCATGCTTAAAGAAGGTTATAGGCGACAAGCTCCCAGTTCAAACAATATTGCCAGAACTTGATGAGGAAGGAAAAATTATATTGGAACCGAAAGCAGTTATAGAAACAAGAACTCGACAGCTACGAAATCGATCAATTTCAGAGTACCTTATCAAGTGGAAGAACTTATCCGCTGAAGATTCCACATGGGAGGATGAGAATTTTATGCAGAAATATCCAGAACTACTCAAGCGTTGAGGACAACACTTTTTTGAAGGTGTTATCTCAAAATCAGGCCCTGATAGGCTGCTGGTCAGGTTGACTCTAAGTAACTATTTCAAACCTACTTTAGGCTGAGGCTTAGCCTCCTCAACCTGAGAGGGCTCTCTCTTGATGGATTAATGATTTTGATTAAAGATAAGATGGCTAACTCTTATAGAACAACTGTGAAAAATATGAATGGTGGAAACACATTAAACAACTATCCATTGGGCTTATGGAGTCAACAACACCTCAATATAACAATGAACTCAACCTTACATGGAAGTCAGGGCATTCAACATTTAAACATTCAGAACATAAACTCATATGGGACCACACAGTTTATAAATGTATACAGGAAGTCAGAGCACATTCAGTGAATTCTGAGTGATTATACATCCATACCACTGTAAGAATTAAGAAAAGGACAACATCACATATTCTGAACATAAAAAATCCTTCATGAATCCTGAGAAGTAAAGTCAAGCATGTATTACTGAAAATGAGTCTTACATAGGCCAAATACAAGCTTTTGCATAAAATTTCCAACCCTGATTACATTGCTATTTCAGCTATATATAGAGCTCTTATTCTAACTGATCGAGATTCCTTCTCCAGCATGAGGGGAATTCGAAAACTACTTCTATTACTGACAACTCTTAAACTCTAACTACTTAATAAATACAACAAAGTGTTGACTGGAGTTTTTAGAGATCGAAATCAACTATGACTCTAACTCCATATTACATGCATGATGGCTATAATTAAGATGATTCCTTTCTATGACATTTGGTTCTCTTTCAGTTTGGCTGAGATGGGTGTTTAATGCTCCATGTTGACCTTGGATGCTTTATCTTCTTTACTGTCCAGAAAAATTAGGAGACTATCCTTGCTTCTCGGCTTTATGATCTTCGAATCTTCATAAGTCGGTTTTTTAATTGTTTTCCCTCAAAATATGACGGTGGCCACATTTTGATGTGTTGTCCGCTATTATGAAACCTGATTTGATGATGTGTCATCCACTGTTTCGAAAGCAAAAAGGAAAACGTATTCAAGCTGTCTGATACATGCTTCAATTTCCTTATGATATGACAAAATGCCACTTTTTGATTCAAACTATTTATTTCCACTTGTGCTAGTCTGATTGGCTGTTGTAACTTCGGGTGTTCTCGTTGTATACAAATGTCCTTCAAAATTTTCCCGCTTCAACTTCAAAACTGCTTGATTTATGTTGAAATCATCACTTTCAGCAGTTTCGTAGCGCGCTACGAAACTGCTGAGTTATTTAAAACAACTTGTTTTTAACCTGAGACCTTTATTAACCGAGTGCTTGATTGCCAAAAACTTCTTTAGACTTTCCAAAGGCCGAATAGGGATTTAGATTTCTTCCTTCAAAAGTCAGATATTTCTGTATGCAGGTGAGTAAATGAGCATAATATTCTTTGACATAACTCCTGGGCACTGCCTTACTTAAATCTTCATTTACAAATTCATCCTTCAAAAACTCCTTGCAAGGATTCATGTCAAACTTGAAATTTTTAAACCATTCCTCTTGTCCTCGTGGGATCTCTGTCACAGTAGATATCACTTCTGGCGAAACCTGCAATTCTATCATGGCTACTTTTGAATTCAAGCATGTGAAGTTAAGTGCAAATTCTTTAGTTACCTGTGCGTGCCCTCCTTGTAACTTTTTGCAAAAATTCCAGGACCCAGCCTTTTTAAATGCTTTCTCCACCTCTTTGTTTCTCAGCGTTATATCTAAGCCTTCAGGCTCAGCCCTTAGACATTTGCCAGATCTGTGCTCCTTTTTCTCCATTGATTCTTCCAAATCTTCACAAACAATGACTACCAGCTCCAGTTGGAATTGTGATTCAGCTTCTATTTGAATTCAGCCTCGCTTGATTATCAGCCTCGCTTGATTATCTTTGCAGTTGAATTTTAAATTTTGTTGTTTAAAATCTTTCAAGTTGTAATCTTGCAGATTTGTCATTTCATGCAAGACTTACGACCATCATTAAGTTTTATGCACGGTGGTCTTTCTTGGAAATGATGATTCATGCGTATCAACAGATCTAGTGGTGGTGATAGTGGCAATGAGTGGTGAAATGTGATAAGAGGGGTACATGAGATGACATGAGAAGACACGGCCTATGACTCACCTAACGGATTTGACATTTCGGGAAAGATTCGCTGCGAAATGTACGAATCCATGATTTCGCAGCGCTGTCAGTTTTAAATTTGAATGATGCACTGCGAAACTGCCTAATCAGGATTGCGCCGCGAAATTACAAAAAGGCACGGTGACTGACATAAGATAACAGGTGGCTATAAAACAATGGTATATGGAGGGGAACCAATGGGAGCTGAGAATAACTTGACTCAAAAACTCTTCAAAACTTCAGATTCTAAGGGAAGAAAATTAAAACAAAAATAAACTAGCACTGACCTTTGTCATCGGGCTAGGATGAAAAGTTACATATATCAATTTTAGTTCTAAGTGATAACAGTGGCTCCACTTGGGATAGTGTGCTCCTGTAGTACACTAAGAACTTGTAGCTCCAGTGCCACTATCCATCCTCTAGAATAAAACTCTGAACTTCTGCCCAATCTGCTCCTCAAGCCTTTAATGATTTCTCAAATAAGAATTCAAACTGCACCTACTAAAACAGATGCTCAATCAACCTACCTTGAGCTTATTTGCACATTCCTACCTACCCTATCAGCTGCAATCTCCACTTGTAGCTCAAGGAACATGAAACTTCCAATGAAGCCAGTCGTCGATCTGATCTGACACTTGAATCTCTTGACTGTGCTTGAAGCAAAAATAAGCAAGATACTGAAATAACCAAGGCAACATGAGGTGTAACTGTTCTTCAAGATGAAAATATAACTGGAAGCCTGAACAGTAAATATTTTCCATGTAGTCAGCTATAGGGTCAAAAAACACATGGTTAGTTTGATGATTCCCATAGCATTCTATATCTTCAAACAACTGATCCTCAACTACACAAAATTTATTTGACAAGCTATCCAACTGCTTTTCTGAATGATTCCAACAAACAATGTAATTTTCCTCATTATTATCATCATTCTTTGGTGTAAGTTGCTGCAAGGAATTACAAAAATGAACAACCTTTTCCTCTGCCTGAGGGTCATAAAAAGTTTCTTCCAGCATTTCTTCTTGGTGTTTGTAATCATGTTCATCTTGATAATGATACGAAGATTGACAAGTCTGCTGCATCTCTACATCAATCTCAGAGGATGTAATATGATTTTCATAAGTAAACCCCTGCTGATCTTCACGCTGCATTTCATGGGATGTTATACTTTCTTCTTGGTGTTGAAATGTATTGTTATGAAGAGCCTCTAAAATTTCTTCATCCATAAATTCATTATCATCATAACAATCCTCCAAATACTGAATAAGAATTAAAGAATGTTTACAACAATCTTTGAGCAGCAATAAGGAAGGTTGACATTCTTTATACATCTCATAGAATTCATCAGGAAAATTAGCAAGCGAATATATTGAACCATTTTCCAAACTTTTATACCAAGACCATGCTTTTCCTTCTAAAGTGGTCATAAAAATCCTCATGAGACAATCTTCAAGAAACTGAACCTTAAGATTGCGTACATGCATATGAAACCTAACCAAATGAAGAGCAGCATTATCTTTCTTTTCATCTTTGAATATCGGAAGATCCTCTAACCAATCAACCTCTGGCATAGGATTTGGAAAACCAGGGATATGAGACCGATTCATAGGAGCATACCTGGCATTCATTCTTGCAGTGGAACTCATCTTGAAACTTCATCAAGCTACTGATCTTCTAGCAGTGGAGTCACCTTCCAATTTCTTATTCGATGTGTGGGGTCGCCAAGGTAGTTTTGCAGCCTCAAAAAGATGTCTGAGCTCCTGCTACCTTCAGAAGTTCAGCCTCTTAATTTCGGGAATGAATAGACTTCAGGCTCCCGACAGACGCACCAAAATGTTATCTCAAAATCAAGCCCTGATAGGCTGCTGGTCAGGTTGACTCTAAGTAACTATTTCAAACCTACTTTAGGCTGAGGCTTAGCCTCCTCAACTTGAGAGGGCTCTCTCTTGATGGATTAATGATTTTGATTAAAGATAAGATGGCTAACTCTTATAGAACAACTGTGAAAAATATGAATGGTGGAAACACATTAAACAACTATCCATTAGGCTTATGGAGTCAACAACACCTCAATATAACAATGAAATCAACCTTACATGGAAGTCAGGGCATTCAGCATTTAAACATTCAGAACATAAACTCATATGGGACCACACAGTTTATAAATGTATATAGGAAGTCAGAGCACATTCAGTGAATTCTGAGTGATTATACATCCATACCACTGTAAGAATTAAGAAAAGGACAACATCACATATTCTGAACATAAAAATTCCTTCATGAATCCTGAGAAGTAAAGTCAAGCATGTATTACTGAAAATGAGTCTTACATAGGCCAAATACAAGCTTTTGCATAAAATTTCCAACCCTGATTACATTGCTGTTTCAGCTATATATAGAGCTATTATTCTAACTGATCGAGATTCCTCCTGCAGCATGAGGGGAATTCGAAAACTACTTCTATTACTGAAAACTCTTAAACTCTAACTACTTAATAAATACAACAAAGTGTTGATTGGAGTTTTTAGAGATCGAAATCAACTATGACTCTAACTCCATATCACATGCATGATGACTATCATTAAGATGATTCCTTTCTATGACATCTGGTTCTCTTTCAGTTTTGCTGAGATGGGTGTTTAATGCTCCATGTTGACCTTGGATGCTGTATCTTCTTTACTGTCCAGAAAATTTAGGAGACTATCCTTGCTTCTCGGCTTTATGATCTTCGAATCTTCATAAGTCGGTTTTTTAATTGTTGTCCCTCAAAATATGACGGTGGCCACGTTTTGATGTGTTGTCCGCTGTTATGAAACCTAATTTGATGATGTGTCATCCACTGTTTCGAAAACAAAAAGGAAAACGTATTCAAGCTGTCTGATACATGCTTCAATTTCCTTATGATATGACAAAATGCCACTTTTTGATTCAAACTATTTATTTCCACTTGTGCTAGTCTAATTGGCTGTTGTAACTTCAGGTGTTCTCGTTGTATACAACTGTCCTTCAAAATTTTCCCGCTTCAACTTCAAAACTGCTTGATTTATGTTGAAATCATCACTTTCAGCAGTTTCGTAGCGCGCTACGAAACTGCTGAGTTATTTAAAACAACTTTTTTTTAACCTGAGACCTTTACTAACCGAGTGCTTGATTGTCAAAAACTTCTTTAGACTTTCCAAATGCCGAATAGGGATTTAGATTTCTTCCTTCACAAGTCAGATATTTTTGTATGCAGGTGAGTAAATGAGCATAATATTCATTGACATAACTCCTGGGCACTGCCTTACTTAAATCTTCATTTACAAATTCATCCTTCAAAAACTCCTTGCAAGGATTCATGTCAAACTTGAAATTTTTAAACCATTGCTCTTGTCCTCGTGGGATCTCTGTCACAGTAGATATCACTTCTGGCGAAACCTGCAATTCTATCATGGCTACTTTTGAATTCAAGCATGTGAAGTTAAGTGCAAATTCTTTAGTTACCTGTGCGTGCCCTCCTTGTAACTTTTTGCAAATATTCCAGCACCCAGCCTTTTTAAATGCTTTCTCCACCTCTTTGTTTCTCAGCGTTATATCTAAGCCTTCAGGCTCAGTCCTTAGACATTTGCTGGATCTGTGCTCCTTTTTCTCCATTGATTCTTCCAAATCTTCGCAAACAATGACTACCAGCTCCGGTTGGAATTGTGATTCAGCTTCTATTTGAATTCAGCCTCGCTTGATTATCAGCCTCGCTTGATTATCTTTGCAGTTGAATTTTAAATTTTTCCGTTTAAAATCTTTCAAGTTGTAATCTTGCAGATTTGTCATTTCATGCAAGACTTACGACCATCATTAAGTTTTATGCACGGTGGTCTTTCTTGGAAATGATGATTCATGCGTATCAACAGATCTAGTGGTGGTGATAGTGGCAATGAGTGGTGAAATGTGATAAGAGGGGTACATGAGCTGACATGAGAAGACACGACCTATGACTCACCTAACGGATTTGACATTTCGGGAAAGATTCGCTACGAAATGTACGAATCCATGATTTCGCAGCGCTGTCAGTTTTAAATTTGAATGATGCGCTGCGAAACTGCCTAATCAGGATTGCGCTGCGAAATTACAAAAAGGCACGGTGACTGACATAAGATAACAGGTGGCTATAAAACAATGGTATATGGAGGGGAACCAATGGGAGCTGAGAATAACTTGACTCAAAAACTCTTCAAAACTTTAGATTCTAAGGGAAGAAAATTAAAAAAAAAATAAACTAGCACTGACCTTTGTCATCGGGCTAGGATGAAAAGTTACATATATCAATTTTAGTTCTAAGTGATAACAGAAGAAAAGGAGCATGTTGGGTCCCTATAATACTAGTGATTACCCCATTACTATTGTAGTTATACCCCTTATTTATATTGTTGTGCCCCCATTTCCCCCATATTGTTATTAATGTGCCCATAGAATCCCTCTATTGTTATTTTTGTGGCTTTATATTATTATTGTTAGGTCGGCTAGATTATATTGTGACTCCTTAGACTCATATATATAGAAAGGAGGTTTTTTCATTTGAATCATCCAAGAATTGTTCATTTATGTAATGTAAAGGAGGTTTCCCCCTCGAAGAGGCTGAATTCTAAGGCGTTGATCTATCTTTTCTATCTTTTCTTGAGCTGGTTTCATAACACTGATACTCAATGGCACTTTGGGGCTACAAATCTAGAGGTGATGCATTATAATAAAGGATTTGACTCTCCTCTAGATGGTCAGTATCAAAGCTCGTCGACACTTGATTATTAACTGCATGATAATTCTCCCTAATAAACTGAAAAGATTCGAAACAAAATGGTAAAGTTCCTTCGCTGGCTTCAAAAGTTTCTACAATTTCCTCCTCCTCTTCATAGCTCAAATGAGCAAGCCGATTACTGGGCTCAGGCTGCTGAACCTGAATATTGCTTTCTGCCAAAATAGGCACTGATTCCTCTATAAGGCTTGATTTGGATTTGAGGCGCATAATCTTCCTCATATTGATCATATTTGGGCAGACAACTGAAAGAAGAAAAGCCGATATATTCACACAGTGGATCAGGAGATTGTTCCTGCGCGTATGGCTCTATGAATATGTCATCAGACTTGGCAAAAAGCTTCTCGTGAATATCAATTTCTTCCCTTTGGAAAACAGATGTGTTCTGGCTCTCAAGACATTTCACTTTCTTTGCGATCTGCTACATCATTTCCTCTGATTCCTTTAACAAATAAAGAAGTTTTTTCTCTTCCTCTACCTTTTGCTTCTCTTCTCTAATCTTTAGATTTACCTCTACGTCCACTACTATGTCCTGCATCTGTTTCATGCTGGACGGGCTTCTTTCTCTCAAATGAAACTCAATCTCTTGATCAAAAGCTCTGGGATAATGCAATAGAGCTAAATCTGGGGGAGGTCTTATATTTAATGGCATAGAATGATAGACTTGATTGAATCTGTCTGAAAATTGCTAAACTGTTTCATCTGGAAGCCTTTTTAACTGATTATATTCTTCTATGAGCAAGATGAGATTAACTTTGTTCATCCATCTATCAAGGAAGAGTTTGAGTAACTGCTCAAGATTAGAAATGGTAGCCTCAGGCAAGGTTTTCAGCCAAGTCCTAACTTCGCTTTGCAAAGAAAGGGCGAAAAGCCTAATACTAACATCCTCGTCTTCTACTTCAAAAATGTTAAGATAATCTTCAAAAGCCTGGATATGCTTTTGAGCAGTAACACCATTCTCTCCATCAAATCTTGGGAGATACTCAGGATGATCTTTAGGCAAAGGATTGAGCACGGGAGGCAAAAGGAGCGGCTTATATCTGTCACGAACTTTATGAGGCACGAGAGTATGTACAGGGATTGGAAGATTGGGCTCGATTTTTGGTTTCTCCTTGACTGTATGATGATCTTCAACAACGTTAGAAGATTGCTGTTCAGATGTACAAGGAGGCTTTTCAACAATATTTTTCAAAGGAAAATTATAAAAATTATCTCTAAAATACAATATACATAGCAAAAGCTTATGGATGAGAAAGAACATAATCTCTTGGATAATAATCCAGGTCAAAAGCCTGATCTACTCATAGAGTTCTTTCGGGTTCATTTCTCCAATGGAGTCTTTATTATGAGGATGATGTGGAGTCTCCAGGTGGATGATTTAACCTTTGATGTGTCTGATCTTTGTCCACTGTCATAGATCAGATCTACACGTGAAAAAATGATTCTGAAGAAAAGGTTCACTTTCTCCAGGAAAGAGAATTTTGAGATTTTTATGATTATTTTGATTTTTTTTGTGATTTTTCAAAACTACTTAAGGATTTGTTTAAGAGGCGAACTAGTCAAATATTTAGATTTGCAGTCGTAAACAAATGATTCAGTTCCCCAGTGGAGTCGCCAATGATGTTAACACTCAGGTTGTTCCCTTTGAATCCCAAGGGAATACGGCCGAGGTAACCACAAACCAATCTTTGGATTATAGGTCCTAGCCTACCTCCAATCAGAGAGGGCTCTCTCTTTATGATTTAGCTTTGTTTTGTGTTGATTTTAGGTTAGTTATGATGTGCATGAGTTTGTTTTAAATTTGGTTGGATGGATGGTGTATTCAAACAGAGTTGGCATGCAAAGTGTGAGAAGTTCAGACCATTGGGCATGGAGTCAATGAATATGAACTGTTGGGTGTGTTTTCTTTGGTAGAAGAGAGGAATACAGAGCATGATAGCTACACATGGAACAATCTTTGATGTTGGAATTAAGATGAAATGGAGGTCAGGGAATGAATGGCAATTAAGGATCTTTCATTCAGCTAACAGAGAGAAAGTGAATGAATAATATCTAAGAGCAATGAAGGATTCCTAAACAACATTCAAAAATGAGAGAACTAGTGTAAACATGATCAATTAAGTATTCATATTCGTGACTAACTCTGAAGAAAACATAGAAACATCAAAGAAATTGAGCACAGAGTACATAGAAGTAGAGTCTGAGCTATTCTTCCTTTCTGCAACTTAGATAATGATACATAGATGATATAGACACATAGAAACTGAAAACAGAGGTAAGAAAGACTTATTGAACCATGAAGAAGCACGAGAATTCCATACGTTTCTCTTCAGCCATTAAAACCACAACCAGCCAGTTCATAAGCAAACATTCCAACAATCTTTGTTCATAGAAGTTCTCAGGCTTACAATGCAAGTCTAGAATTACTTCATCAACCAACCCACCAACCCTTATTACATAACTCAGGGTGGTATATATAAGAAAAATATCTACAAAGCAGATCTGATAAAAGATCTGTAGAAATAACTGCGATTATCCTAACTTCTACTGCAATTAATTTAACAAATATCTATTTTGAGCTGCGGTGGAGGTAGATGCATCAAAAAAAGGGCTCATATGCATCCTTTGGAGCTCTGCACCGTTCTTTCGGCAATAACTGCGCTTTTAATGTCTTATCTGCACCTCTTAGTACGTTCTGTTGCTCTTGGTGGGCTTTAATGTGCATTAAACTGATCTAATGTAGCTTTAAAGTATTCATTGATACTCTTTGACCTGCAGGGATCCTCTTTAATGTTCTGCTTTGGCTTTTACGCCCACTTATACACTTTAACTGCTAAACTGATACTCTTTCGCTGAATCTGGACCCTTTCTCTCCCCTGATACACTTTAACTACTGTAAAATCACCCCTACCTACCACTTTATGGCGAGATTTGACTGCTGCGACGCTTTCTGCGGGCTTCTGGAGGTTTCGGCGCTTGGCCGATCAAAATATTGTCAAAACTGAACAAATACTACAAGATAGAGGAGGATTGCATACTTAAGACTGTGCTGAGGTTGTATTGCTCCCTGGAGCCAATTTGGGCCGAGGCGATCGAAAAATGGATGAAGAATGACTGCTTGCCATTGAAGAAGTAGTGCACGCGGGCGCAAACAGAAGAACATGAGAAAAATGCCTTTTTTCCTTTTAGAAGGGAAAAAACACTTTAAACGGGAGTTTTGATGAGTTATAATGTGGGAGCGAACACTGTAGCGGAGAATTAATCTGGGCCGTTGGATCGCGCGAAGGCAAATCCAACAGTTGCGATCAAGTCGCAATATCGCAATCGACGGGGACATGGGGATGGGGCCTTATATGTATATATGACTTGTGATGGAGCGATTGCCGATATCGCATCGGCGATCGGCTATCGGCGGTGGACAGGGGCTTGCGATATTACAAAGGAGTGATGCGGGCTTGCAATATCGCTTCAGATGCGATAGGAATATCACATCGGCAGAAGTGATTGGAGGAGTGTTAAGGGGCTTTAAACCATTGCGACTGCCGACTGTGAAATCGCATCGGAGAAATGAAATCGGGGAGCATATATAGAAAGGGCCAACATTGTTATTGCGACCTCCGACAGTGATATCACGTCAGAGGGGAGGAATATTGGATCGGAGGGGGGGGCTTCAATGCCTTTGAAGGTTTTTCTATATTAGGAGCAGGAAAAATGAGGTCGGAGGAAGGTTTTTTAGCTTTAGAAAGGGTCCTTAATGCATCGGAAGGGGTCTGAAGCCTGGAAAGAGGGTTTTATGCCTTGAAAAGGTAAAATCAAGGTTAATGGAGGCTTTTTATACATCAAAGGGGCTATTTTATGCATAGAAATGGGTCCAAATGCATAGGAACATGGTTAAAGCGGCAAAATGAAGGTTCTTACTAAGTTTCAGGCAAACTTTATAATTCCCAAGCATACTTATGGTTATTTTTCAACCAAAGGAGGGCATATGTATTTATGGGGGGTTTCTAATATATTTTTAATATGGGAAGGGGAAAACTCATGGGATTTTATATAATAAGTTAGAAGTTAATATGAATTTTGATTAGAAAGCGCTAAGGATAGAAATATTATGCTACAAAGAGGAAATAGGACTTATAGAAGAAATATGAGCACCTTTAAGCAAAGCTGATCTTTACTTAGGCAAATGTTATGGAATATGATTTATTTTAGAGATATTAAGCAGATCTTAACATCTTTAGGGGAGGTTAGTGAATGATTTGGGAAAAAGGAAGAAGGGGACATTAGTCATGCCTCGCTTGAGCTGCTCCAAGGGAAAATTGCCTTGTACTTGTGATCTGGAGTAGATAAACACTTTGAAATACAAAATCGATCACAAATCAACATTCTGCAACCACAAAATTGCCTACCTAGCCTACTTACCTAACATTTTGTCTTCTTTTTGTTTGGGTGCACTTGAACTAGCAAACCCAGCTTTTCAACTTTTCTTTTGGCTATCCTCCTATCTAAATCTACCCTTATATCTTCCTGGGGCTCAGATTAAGCCCTTGAGCACCCTAGCTTCTTTACCTATCTAATGATCTGCCAAGATTAAACAGTTTGGATAGATTTTTATTCTCTATCTCTAACACAAGCAATTTAAACCTAGGGAAGCCAAGATTAAGCTGTTTGGCCTTCCCTTAACTGTGAAATCCATCAAAAATGGAACTTTTGCAGCATGGAAAAGATGAACATTTTTGGCACTTCCACTGTCAATCATGAAATATGAAACCTATTGCAATAGGAGGCTAACAGTGGCTCCACTTGGGGATGGCTTTTCCTTGCGAAAAGTCAAGAACACCAGGTCAGATGGCCTTATCTTCAACTATTTGCTGTAAACTGAAAACTTCCCTTTGTTGGTTGCCTTATTTATGAACATGACATCAGACTTGAAGAGCTTAGGGCCTTCACTTCGGGCTTCAACTGCAGCAAGCTTGATATCCAAACAGAAAACTAAAATCCTACCTACTTACTCTAGTCAGCACTTTCTTTGTTGGTTAGGTGAAATGAAAGAGCCAATGCAGCCACTTAAGCATTACAAACATCAATGACCTTTGCTGCTTGTGCTTGTTGGTTCTTGAAATGGAGATCTTGCAATCTGATATAGCTGTGTTAACCTTTGAGGAGATAAGGAAAGTCCTGATCTCCTTTGTTGAATCTAAAAATTGTACAAAAGGGTCCTGCAACATATATACATTGTTGAGCTGATTTAAACAACTTCACAAAGGTTTGGGATTGCTATCATTCCTTGGAATCTGGAAATCACCAACATTCTGATATTGAGCTTTACAGCCTGATAATGGAGGAGAGAGCTGACTTATTCCATCACACAACCTGTCAGCAGGTGAATTATACAGAACATGGAATTATACTTGTAATTCATTACAAACAGGCTTAGATGACACTTGAGAGGTTTGCACACGCTGCTCCTCCTTCCCTTTAAATAACTCAGATGACTGAAAACAAAGCGGCAGGGAAACAACTGGGACCATTTGATCATAAGTTGTTGCTTCTAAGTCTTCCTCAATCTGATACTCAATGGAACTTTGGGGCTGCAAATCTAGAGGTGAAGCATTATAATGAAGGATTTGACTCTCCTCTAGATGGTCAGTATCAAAGCCCGCTGACACTTCATTATTAACTGCATGATAATTCTCCCTAATAAACTGAAAAGATTCGAAACAAAATGGTAAAGTTCCTTCGCTGGCTTCAAAATTTTTTTCACTTTCCTCCTCCTCTTCATAGCTGAAATGAGCAAGCCGATTATTGGGTTCAAGCTGCTGAACCTGAATATTGCTTTCTGCCAAAATAGGCTCTGATTCCTCTATAAGGCTGATTTTGATTTGAGGCGCATAATCTTCCTCATATTGATTATATTTGGGAAGACAACTGAAAGAAGTAAAGCCGATATATTCACACAGTGGATCAGGAGATTGTTCCTACACGTATGGCTCTATGAATATGTCATCAGACTTGGCAAAAAGCTGCTCATGAATATCAATTTCTTCCCTTTGGAAAATAGATGTGTTCTGGCTCTCATAACATTCCACTTTCTTTGCGATCTACTGCATCATTTCCTCTGATTCCTTTAACAAACAAAGAAGTTTTTTCTCTTCCTCTACCTTTTGCTTCTCTTCTCTAATCTTTAGATTTACCTCTACATCCAATGCTATGTCCTGCATCTGTTTCATGGTGGACGGGCTTCTTTCTCTCAAATGAAACTCAATCTCTTTATCAAAAGCTCTGGGATAATGCAATAGAGCTAAATCTTGGGGAGGTCTTATATTTAATGGCATAGAATGATAGACTTGATTGAATCTGTCTGAAAATTGATGAACTATTTCATCTGGAAGCCTTTTTAACTGATTATATTCTTCTATGAGCAAGAGGAGATTAACTTTGTTCATCCATCTATCAAGGAAGAGTTTGAGTAACTACTCAAGATTAGAAATTCTAGCCTCAGGCAAGGTTTTCAACCAAGTCCTAACTTCGCCTTGAAAAGAAAGGGCGAAAAGCCTAATACTAACATCCTCGTCTTCTACTTCAAAAATGTTAAGATAATCTTCAAAAGCCTGGATATGCTTTTGAGTAGTAACACCATTCTCTCCATCAAATATTGGGAGATACTCAGGGTGATCTTTAGGCAAAGGATTGAGCACGGGAGGCAAAAGGAGCGGCTTATATCTATCAGGAACTTTATGAGGCACAGGAGTATGTACAGGGATTAGAAGATTGGGCTCGATTTTTGGTTTCTCCTTGACTGTATGATGATCTTCAACAGCGTTAGAAGATTGTTGTTCAGATGTACAAGGAGGATTTTCAACAACATTTTTGAAAGGAAAATTATAAAAATTATCTCTAAAATACAATATACATAGAAAAATCTTATGGATGAGAAAGAACATAATCTCTTGGATAATAATCCAGGTCGAAAGCCTGATCTGCTCATAGAGTTCTTTCAGGTTCATTTCTCCAGTGGAGTCTTTATTATGAGGATGATGTGGAGTCGCCAGGTGGACGATTTAACCTTTGATGTGTCTGATCTCTGTCCACCGTCGTATATCAGATCTAAACGTGAAAAAATGATTCTAAAGAAAAGGTTCACTTTCTATAGGAAAGAGAATTTTGAGATTTTTATGATTATTTTGATTTTTTTTGTGATTTTTCAAAAAAACTTAAAGATTTTTTTAAGAGGCGAATTGGTCAAATATTTAGATTTGCAGTGATAAACAAATGATTCAGTTCCCCAGCGGAGTCGCCAATGATGTAAACACTCAGGATGTTCCCTTTGACTCCCAAGGGAATACGGCCGAGGTAACCACAAACCAATCTTTGGATTATGGGTCCTAGCCTACCTACAATCAGAGAGGGCTCTCTCTTTATGATTTAGCTTTGTTTTGGGTTGATTTTAGTCTAGTTATGATGTGCATGAGTTTGTTTTAAATTTGGTTGGATGGATGGTGTATTCAAACAGAGTTGGCATGCAAAGTGTGAGAAGTTCAGACCATTGGGCATGGAGTCAAAGAATATGAACTGTTGGGTGTGTTTTCTTTGGTAGAAGAGAGGAATAGAAAGCGGGATAGCTACACATGGAACAATCTTTGATGCTGGAATTAAGATGAAATGGAGGTCAGGGAATGAAAGGAAATTAAGGATCTTTAATTCAGCTAACAGAGAGAAAGTGAATGAATAATATCTAGGAGCAATGAAGGATTCCTAAACAGCATTCATAAATGAGAGAACTAGTGTAAACATGATCAATGAAGTATTCATATTCATGACTAATTCTGAAGAAAACATAGAAAAATCACAGAAATTGAGCACAGAGTACATAGAAGTAGAGTCTGAGCTATTATTTCTTTCTGCAACTTAGATAATGATACATAGATGACATAGACACATAGAAACTGAAAACAGAGGTAAGAAAGACTTATTGAACCATGAAGAAGCACGACAATTCCATATTTTGCTCTTCAGCCATTAAAACCACAACCAGCCAGTTCATAAGCAAACATTCCATCAATCTTTGTTCATAGAAGTTCTCAGGCTTACAGCGCAGGTCTAGAATGACTTCATCAACCAACCCACCAACCCTTATTAGATAACTCAGGGTGGTATATTTAAGAAAAATATCTACAAAGCAGAGCTGATAAAAGATCTGAAGAAATAACTACAATTAACCTAACTTCTACTGCAATTAATGTAACAAATATCTATTTTGAGCTGCGCTGGAGGCAGCTGCATCAAAAAAGGGCTCATATGCGTCCTTTGGAGCTCTGCGTTGTTCTTTCTGCAATAACTGCGATTTTAATATCTTATCTGCACCTCTTAGTCAGTTCTGCTCCTCTTGGTGGGCTTTAATGTGCATTAAACTGATATGATGTAGCTTTAAAGTATTCACTGATACTCTTTGACCTGCGGGGATCCTCTTTAATGTTCTGCTTTGGCTTTTACGCCCATTGGTACACTTTAACTACTATACTGATACTCTTTCGCTGAATCTGGACCCTTTCTCTCCCCTCATACACTTTAACTGCTGTAAAATTGCCCCTGCCTACCACTTTATGGCGAGATTTGACTGCTGTGGCGCTTTCTACGGGCTTCTAGAGGTTTTGGCGCTTGGCCGATCAAAATATTGTCAAAACTGAAGAAATACTACAATATGGAGGAGGATTGCATACTTAAGACTGTGCTGAGTCCGTATTGTTGCTTGGAGCCAATTTGGGCCTAGGCGATAGAAAAATGGATGAAGAATGACTGCTTGCCTTTGAAGAAGTAGCGCGCGCGGGCGTAAACAGAAGAACATGAGAAAAAGGCCTTTTTTCATTTTAAAAGGGAAAAAACGCTTTAAACGGGATTTTTGATGAATTATAATGCGGGAGCGAACACTGTAGTGGAGAATTAATCTGGGCCGTTGGATCGCGCGAAGGCAGATCCAACGGTTGCGATCAAGTCGCAATATCGCAATTGGCGGGGACATGGGGATGGTGCCTTATATGTATATATGACTTGCGATGGAGCGATCGCCGATATCGCATCGACGATCGGCTATCGGGGGTGGACAGGGGCTTGCGATATTACAAAGGAGCGATGCGGGCTTGCGATATCGCTTCGGATGCGATAGTGATATCGCATTGGCGGAGGTGATCGGAGGAGTGTTAAGGGGCTTTAAACCAATGCGACTGCCGACTACGAAATCGCATCGGCGAAATGAAATCGGGGAGCATATATAAAAGGGGCCAACATTGTTATTGCGACCTCCGACAGCGATATCGCGTCGGAGGGGAGGAACATTGTATCGGAGGGGGGGGGGGGGGTTCAATGCCTTTTAAGGTTTTTCTATGATCGGAGCAGGAAAAATGAGATGGGAGGAAGGTTTTTAAGCTTTAGAAAGGGTCCTTAATGCATCGGAAGGGGTCTGAAGCCCGGAAAGAGGGTTTTATTCCTTGAAAAGGTAAAAACAAGGTTAATGGAGGGTTTTTATACATCAAAGGGGGGATTTTATGCATAGGAAGGGGTCCAAATGCATAGGAAGATGGTTAAAGATGTAAAATAAGGGTTCTTACTAAGTTTCAGGCAAACTTAATAATTCCAAAGCATACTTATGGTTATTTTTCAGCCAAAGGAGGGGATATGTATTTATGGGGTGTTTTTAATATATTTTTAATATGGGAAGGGAAAAAATCATGGGATTTTATATAATAAGTTAGAAGTTAATATGAATTTTGATCAGAAAGCGCTAAGGATAGAAATCTTATGCTACAAAGTTGAAATAGGACTTATAGAAGAAATATGAGCACCTTTAAGCAAAGGAGATCTTTACTTAGGCAAATGTTATGGAATATTATGAATTTTAGAGATATTAAGCAGATCTTAACATCTTTAGGGGAAGTTAGTGAATGATTTGGGAAAAAGGAAGAAGGGGAAGTTAGTCATGCCTCGCTTGAGTTACTCCAAGGGAAAATTGTCTAGTACTTGTGATCTGAAGTAGATAAACACTTTGAAATACAAAATTGATCACAAATCAACATTCTGCAACCACAAAACTGCCTACCCAGCCTACTTACCTAGCATTTTGTCTTCTTTTTGTTTGGGTGCACTTGAACTAGCAAACCCAACTTTTCAACTTTTCTTTTGGCTATCCTCCTATCTAAATCTACCCTTATATCTTCCTGGGGCTCAGATTAAGTTGTTGAGCACCCTAGCTTCTCTACCTATCTAATGATCTTCCAAGATTAAACAGTTTGGACAGATTTTTATTCTCTATCTCTAAAACAAGCAATTTAAATCTAGGGAAGCCAAGATTAAGCTGTTTGGCCTTCCCTTAACTGTGAAATCCTTCAAAAATGGAACTTTTGGAGCATGGGAAAGATGAACATTTTTGGCACTTCCACTGTTAATCATGAAATATGAAACCTATTGCAATAGGAGGCTAACAATTTGCACCACATTTTTCCCAACCATCTATTCCTATCCCTCAGCTAGGCATGGTTACTTCTAGTAATATGAGGGGGGGGGTCACCAGTTCTTCCTAGTTAGCCTTGGGGCAACACCTCTTCTAGTATGTCACAAGCTTAGTATAGTTCGTACTTTGGAGGGGCACCACCTGGGGGGAACCCCGCTGCCTGTACCATCTCTCATAGGAGTTATCCCCCTTGTATACTTTTATCTCTTTTTCAGGCTTGGGGGACAAATTTACAAAAAAAGGAACTTATAAAAAAGAGAAGGGAGTGAACATATTTTTCCATTAGTCATCAAAATAGCAGCATCAGTTGCATCACCATTGAACATGGCTTATATCTGTCTCATTATCTCACAATTGGGTTTTAGCTTTTCTAGTAGCCGTACCATCCATATGATTCTCTTTACTCCTCTGGCTGGTTACTCTTCTAGTCATATAGAGCGTGCTTCGATGCCTCATGTGTCATTTCATGATATCACATGGTCCTCATTAGTCATGCTTCAAAGTCACTCTTTTGTCGTGATGTTATTTGTTCAAGGGAATTCTTAGCCTGTGCTAGTGATCTATAATAACCTATTGACCTTTTTGAGTCAGCCATACCCATATCTGTTGTACGTCACCGCTTCATGACTTCATCCATTCATTACATCATCCTGGTCTATTCTGTGGCGATTTATGGGGGATACATTAAGTACCGCCTTCGATGGATATTATCTTGTTGACTTTAGCTAATTATCTAGGAGCTTGATCTAGGAACTGGTAGTACCTTGGAGCTTGCAGACCTCAGTGGCAAGCTTCCTCGCAATCGATAGTGGATTTACATCATTGGCTCTTGATTGATCGACTTCACTTGTGTTTGACATCATCTCCTCTATTCAAACTTATTGGATTGTACTAGGTACCTTCGGGTCCATTTCCTCATTGTTGAGTTTCTTTGCATCTATTACTAGTTTATCTCATTGGCTGGTAATCAAGCGGTTTCTACCATGTTTGAATTTAGATCATTTATTCGCATGGTGTGGATTCATACCATTGGGGTTATGTTGAAGTCCTTAGGTTAAGGACATTTCACTCTTATATGGCATCCTTCCCAGGTTGCATTGGAGTTATGTATCATTTATGTACTGTGACGACTATCTGGGACACCCCTCTCTCTGTCATGTGTCTATAGAACTACGTATGTATACTATGACATAGATCCATGACTGTATTGGTTAGTGGCTATGATGTATCTATTGAGTCACATGGATCCACTATGGATGTCTTCGTGGACATATTCTATAATTTCATTTCATGGATCCTTAGTGTATTTTATGGTGGCTATGTTAAGTATCTTCTTATGATCGAACATGGGTATTCCCGCCTCAGGGATGTTATCATCACAGATGATACTCCATATCCAAATTTATCTCATCAACAATCCTCTCTTTGTGTCCTTACTCCCATTTTGGCCTCTGAGTTTTATCATAATATATTTCAGCCATTAGCTCCTATTTTGACCTCATACATTACGGGGCATATGTTATCAACCAATTTTACCCCTCTAGGTCAATGACCCTCAGTACATGAGTTTGACTAGATTTTTTCTAGATTCAGGAATCTTTTTTTCTAATTTGACCCCCAATCGCTGGAACGAAAGCCTATGGGAGTGACCATAGGCTCCCAGTCACTCTTCAACCTCCTTTATGAGAGTGACCAATGAATGTTTGCCCCCTTCCAGTGTCAGCGACCAGGGATGTCTTCTACAGTGCCTTAGTCCCTAGGTGATCAATTCAATTTCTCATCTATTCAAGCTAGTTAGGGCTTATCCCTTAGAATTGTCTATGAATTCTATTTTTCCTGAGCATCCAGATACCTCCTCCTAGGACCTCTCTTCTACCTATTTATACTATACCATCTAAGAGGGTCAGTTAGTTTTCAATTTTTGGAGAGTTAGTATTGAGACGAGACTTAGATCTTGAGATTATGTTGTTATGAGGTCTTTTGCCATTTGTCTACTACTATTCATGCTCATTTATTGGATATAGTGGGGAAAATATGTTGGATTGTGGAGATGATGCTTGAGGGTGAAGGTATAACCTGGTATTGGTCTTTCATAATTAGTTAAAACACATGTTCCCTTCCTTACATGAATTTTTTTTCAACATGTTATATGATTGTATCGATTGATTTTGATCTAACGATATTTTGAGGAAGATATCTTGTCATATTTGTTTGGTCATGATTGTGTGTAGGGATAAAGATCAGGAACAGGTGTATTGGATCACTCGAGTGGAGCACAAGATCTGCATCAAACTCAAAACCCTTCTCTGACATGCGAGGATACCAGGTGTGATCACATTTCATTATCATATAGATCTGACTGCTTCCTACATGATTAAGAATTTGGCATTGGGATTATCTTGTTGTTCCAGTGGTTCTCTTCTTCTATGTTTGGTCTGTCTGGTGATCTAATTTGTACACAAGATAACAAAGAAATAACTCCTTTCATATTTCTTTGCAACACATATCTTTTAGCTCATCGAATCCTAAGACATTCACTGAGAATTCTTGTAGAATAAAAATGATTCTACTTAATGCATCTACTACTTTATTTGATGGCCCACTATTATGTTTGATAAAAAATGTCAAAATTTGTAAAAATTCAAGCTATTTAACATGTCTTTGACTCGATTTTGTCTGGCAATTGATATATTTTAAGTCATGATTATCTGTGTAAAGAATTAACTCTTTTGGCATAAGATAATGTCTCCATTCTTTTAGGGTTTGTATCTTGGAATATAATTGCTTATCATAGGAAGAGTAATTTTTGTTTGTTTCACTAACCTTTTCTCGGTAGTAAGTGTTACCAGGAAAAGTGTCTATTTAGAACTTCTCTATCCCACTAAGGTGTGACAGTTGCCTTAGAAACAAACAGAGAAAAACTACTTTTGTATTTCCTTTATGAATTATAAATAGAGAGGAATAGAAAAAACCAACCTGTGTCTTGCGCTAATCCTTTGATCCAATCCCTCTCTTCTTTGATAGTCTCCAGCTACCTGCTCCCTTACTTGCCCAGCTTCAAAAAGTACCTGTAAGATCATAGAAGAAGAGCACTATACAAAGACATAGATCTATATTCATAAACAACTTAGGATTAGATTTAAGTTGACCATACAAAATGTAACAAGCATCAATGATACAAAAGCATGGAGGAAAACTAAACTAGTTTTTATTGATAAACAAGAAAAGATCTAGGAGGAGTTACAACCAGTGGTTCCGACCCAACATCAACCTCCTAGCAAAGAAGCCCCTCTTCACCTCAAACAAAGCATAAATCACCCAACAATCTGATGTTTGTCTCTAGAAACCAACAACAATTCCTTACAATATGCAAAATTCCAGCCTCTGGATCTCTGGGATGAGGGATCCATATATAGATATCTGTAGGGAGGATGAGTCAACTTGTGATTTGATTAGTGTCTCCTCTCTGTCAGTTCTTGCTTCCACTTGGAGACTGAAGGCCTCTTACTCATCCTTGGTCGAATTCAGTGAGGCAAGTGTCACAGGAGAAGATTCTGGAAGCTTCCATTGTCTCTCCACCTCGCGGAATGACACTGCCATTTGTCATTTCTCGCCCATCGCACCCCACAGAAGGGGCTTTTGAAATGAAACGCAGCCTCACAGTGTATTTAGGTGCAATGCAACGCACCTAGCCAGTGGAGCAGCTGAAATGATCCTGTTTTGACCAATTCTGAGCAGTTTCTGGTGGAGAACTTCTGGGAGAAGCTGTAATCTGTTGACCTTGTTCCTTTAGGGGTTAGAACAACACTTTTAGGGACTTAGGAGCCCTTGTTTTATGGACATTTTATGCTTGGAGTTGTAGGGCACAAAAATGTCTATAACAGTTGCCCCCTAAAGTATTAGGCCGTTAACCTTTTGGTGTCGGGTGAAATGCTTTATTATGAGGATCTGAAGTTCTTTCAATGCTGGGAGGATACCTGTAATAAGATACAATACAATACATTATCTTCATACTGTTTTCATGATCTAGCTGAGGCAGGCATTCCCATGCTCAGCTTTATAAATTCATTTCCATGTACATAGGACAGATAATCGTCTGAGTGTGGACTGATGATTTTGGTAGAGCCATCATCCTTTTGAGTGGATGATTATCTGTGCAGCAATAATGTACATTTAATGTCTTTATTTCCCTGAATATATATCATAGCCCGAATGGATGAAACTAGATCCGGGGTCTTCAATCGCATCCGATCTTCACTCGAAGTACAAGTCGATCCATGTGAGAAATGTTCTGAAGTCGAACATGGAAAGACATCGCTTGATTACCAGTCAATGATGTAAACTATTAACAAGCGCGAGAGGAATCACCGATAATGATAATGATCCTCAAGGTACTGCAGTACAATTCACGTGGTGTGAATAAAGGACTTGGCGTCGAACACCACGCAAAATCTTTCGGTCGAAGGCCATTGATGTAAACCTGTCGCCGGAAGTGAGAAACTTACCATTGAGGCATGCAAGCTTCAAAGTACTGAATGGGGTGTTCGTAGATCAACTTCTTGGATAATGAGCTGATGTCGAAAAGAAGTGATCCGTCACAGGAGGGCCTTAATGAATCCCACATCAGTGACACGAAACGGAGCAAATGATTTTAATGGAGGTGAAAATGATCTGGTGATATAAGGTTCAGGGTGGCGGTCACGAAAGAATGGAGTATAATGTATGGTAGTGGGTGAGACACAGGTGAATTCTTTGAATGACTTCTCTTGAACATATTGGCGACACTGATGTGATGGAATGGTAGCATTAACCCCAAATGTGGATGATATGGCGTGACCATGGCGATGTGACTGGTGAATGAAACAACCCAACTCGACTCGGACACGGAGTGGAAGTGTCATGTTCAAGAGTGACTTGCTACCAACAAAGTTTCTTTGGGTTTTCTTCCCAATTTTTCCCGAGTCATTACTGACCAGTACCTCTTTATTTTTATCAAGCTTGAGGAGGATAACATATGCTTGTTCTATAATTTTCCCTTCGGGCAAACCCATCACTATGTTTTAACGAGCCTAGCGATAGTGAAACTCGTTCTCATCTATAGACAAGTTTGTCGCTATTAATCTTTTTAACGAGTTTAACGACAAAGATAACTCGGTTCTTTTCAATTTTAGAGAGTCTGAAAAGGAACATAAAGGTAACTCCAAAATTCCTTTTTCGTCACCTAATCCCTTAAGTCCGAAAAAGTATAAAACAATATAGAAGGGATGAATTTTCGATAGTTTTAACGAGCCAAACAAAACAAGCGCTCGATCGTTTTGTGTAATAATCCCTCAAGTCCAAAAAGATTAAAATCTAGGGCAGGGATAGCACTTCCTGTCCCTTTAACGAGCTAGAAAGGCCAAGGACTCGGCAATCTTTTCATATTTTACGAGTCAGTTGAAAAGAGCTTAAAGGAAACTCGTCTTTTGGGGAACGAGTGATAAAACGGGTAGCAGCTGATTCCAGGTAAGGTTTGGAATTTTCCAATCATGGCAGTGTCACAAGGATGGCTAGTGAAATCACTCTTCGCAGCTGTTCCTCAAAATGGGTAAACAATCAAATGGAGGTGAATGATCGGCCAATGAAAAAGTGGAGGTGACGGTGCAAACACAACCAAGGCTTTAACAGCTGAAGTACTACATTCACGATGGTTATTTATCGGGGAATAGTTCATTTTTTAATGAGCTTAAATGCGGGTGGAAACATTTGCTCATGTCTTATGTTTATTTTTTAACGATCTTGAAATATGTGCTAAAACTGCTCGATTAATCTAGTCGTATGATAAGAATGTCTCATATAAAAACGGCAACTTTTAGAGTTTTGCGCCACATCCTTTCTTTATGCAAGTTAGGAGATGACCAATCCTACAAGTTTAATGGGTTAGAGGTCCTATAAATTTGAAAAATAAATAGTCGCTCTTCGCTTGCATTCCAAAAGGTTTGCATGCCCCCAAGTATAAAACAGAGTTTCAAGGTTACCCCTTCTTTAGTCCGTTAAAACATTTGTTTTACCGAGAGAGGCCTACCTCTTACAGGTTACCCAAAGATTGTTCTATTCACAGTGAAAACAAAACACTTCTTCGGTGATGTCTACCGAGATAAACAAAGGTGAGTGGCGGTGCTCGCCAACTCTCATAACTTTGACAAGAGAATCTTGTTCCAGTCCAACTCCCTCTTACCAATCACGGACGGGAGTACGGAGGTCATATTCTCTCGTGGAAACCTACCCTATACCCGAAGTTTTCCTGCTGAAGCAAGCCAGGGTGCATGCCCCCTGGGTTTTAGTCATATCCCTCCAAATCACTCGCGCTCATCGGGAGGACGGACTGGAGATTGAGACATTTCTTGCGTGAAAAGACCATTCAGGGATGGTATATGACTATTTGCTCTGTATGATCCGGGAAATGAAAGCTTGTCCACGAGCTTGACCACTCTTCCTTTGTGCGGAAAACACATTACTCTAAAGACTGAGGAGACAATTGCTCCCATGCAATAAATATAGTCTCGTCCAAGGAGTAGATTGTAATCCAGGGGTCCTTGAACTACCATTACGTTCATGTGAATTGTTTTCCCTCTCAATGTTATGGGCACATCGGGAAGGATCCCTAACGGTCGACTGGTTCCTTTATCAAAGCCTGTCATATTTCTCATCTCAGGCAAAAGCGATGGCGAACGAAGCGCTTTCCAAGCAGTTGAGGAAAGGATACTCACAGAAGCCCCCTCATCTATGATGGTACTAGCCATAACCATTCTATATATATGAACAATAATTCAGAATGGTACGCTAGCTGGTAAACGGGGTCTGCCTAGTTGATTCCAGTCGAAGGAGACAACTAGGTTGCTTGGAGGTGGGACCGAATAGACGGTCGGGTACGACTCTGACGAACTTCCTTCTTGCGGTAAAGGAATGGGTAAATTGTCCCCATGTTCGTTGGAGTCTGTGCTTATGAAAAGAATTTGGACAGTGTCATCCTTGTTCTCTTCAGTGATTGTATCATCTGAAGATGGAACCTCTGAAGGCAAGACCGGGTCAACTGCCACCTCGACCTTTTGACTTTTGTCTGGTGTGGATTCAGATGGTTCATCTTCAATGACAGATGCTTCGGCCGACCACCTGAGCGAGTCAGCCAGATTTTCAACTAGTGACGGACTCGGCAAGAGTCTTTTATATCTAGGAGGAAGTCGCAACGGTGAAACCGGACGATCATCCAAAACTCTTTTAGCTTTGTCTAAGAAGGGACAATGGTGGACAGCATGATCGCCTTCGCACAGTTTACAAGGAAATCTACATTTCCCTTTTTGTCCTGGGGCTTCACTTTCACTAGTTGACGGTGTGTTTTCAACATGATCATCAGAGGTTGACGACATCGGGTTGTGCAAACGAGGAGACCAGTCCCTTAATATCCGAGGGATGCAAGGACAATCTCTGTGAAAGTGGTCTCCTCTGCAAATGACACATGGCGATTTAGGCCTGGTCGGTGCAGTGTGTGGATTTTCGTTAGACAACACTCGTTTTCCCCCATTCGCTTTTGGCTCCTTCTTCTTCTTCTCTTTCTTCTTCTTTTCCTTCTTTTCCCTAGGAACTTGAACTTTGGCTTTACCAGCCCCATCAAGCGAAGAGGAAGGAGGAGAGGAAGAATTAGAGGAAGCAGAAGGCTGGAGGGCAACTCTGGACTCGTCTAATTGCTGATTCGATTGTTCAGGAATAGTGGTGTCCTGAACGACAGAGGTTGAGAAGAGCCATACAGGAAAACCAATTGTCATTCCGGCAAGCGACAATGTGGCCATATGGGGTGCACCAACATCTCCCCAAGAGGAGAAGGGGTTAGGATTTCCTCCAAGGGGAATTCCTTGGTTGGTTGACTCCATTTTCTCAACCCAAGATCAACGTAGGAAAGGGGTAATGAATATTCCGTTTAAAATAAATTTTTATATGCTTTGACACAACTTGTTTTTTCAGTTTTTAAGAGTCGAGAAAAAACAAAAGATGACTCTAGTCCCCTTCGATTTTTAATGAGCCTGAAGTGACAAGTGCTCAGATGGACCTTTTACGTTAAGGAGTCTGAAAAGGAATGAAAGGGACTACTCTGGAAGTCTAGGTAGAGGGAGTACCAAACCAATCGCAAAACTGCAGAATACTTTTTACGGTACGGCAGTCAATCTTCTCAAATGTTGTGTTCAGTGCATTGCGATCGATAGGGCAGCAGACACGGCTTCCTAAGGATAAAGGATTTAAGCCTATAGGGGTCTCCCAAAATATACTCGACGGTACGTGGGAGCACAAGTTTGTACTGGCACTTATCGTCTCAAAGTGGAGGAATCACCCAACCATCAGTGAGGACAATAGTTACCAAGCTTTACGACGCCGGAATACTTCTCTAGCCTAGACCTCTAAATGTTGTGCGTTAAGTTCCAAAGCGTTGTTAGATTCATTGAATTTATTTTAAGTTGATCTTGCTTATGAAGTTTTCCTTTTGGGTTCACCACGAGATGTAGATGTAATTCCTAAAATTCAATCTAAAGATGATAAACAAACTTTTATCTCTTTTATGCAATGAAAATCCTAGCTACAAGGGGAAAAGAAAGACACAATCTTTTCACAAAGAGCAAAGAGCACACTGTAAATGCACTTTCCTAAATCAAGCCAAACAGACTGTCTATATGCAAATGCACATGCATGTATTTGTTTTCGACTTTCTTAGTATTGATGCTAAAAAGAAATTTGATGTACAAATCTGAATTTCTTTTCAAGCGACTAAACAAGCTCTTTTTCGAAATCAAAAAACAGAGATGATTACGACACCTTACGATTTTGAAATGAACACTCGTTTTTGAGACTAGAAAATTACAAATTCAGACCAAAGGAAATAGCAACAGTATAATTGACCATCAACAGCAATCAAACTTTCTCCTATGATCGAAATCGACACTTGCGACAGATTCAAATCAAAGGACGACAGTATGACTATTCTACTTTTGCAATGGAAAACTGTAAACGACTCAACAAACACACAAAAACATCTACAGTTCTTTTGTAAAAAAGAAGGCGGAATAACAGCAAGGAAAAGAGGTTTCAAACAGACATATACTGATCACAGGCAGCAAAATTCAGGGATAGAACTGGAAAGAATGAAGCACAAGAACGACAGCTGCACAGAGCTAGTATGATTAGCACACCTGTAACACAGAGAATCTGAAATGTAGCGCAGGTTGCCCCTTCGGGAAGTGCGCTGAAATTTAGGATCTCTGAACAGTACCTACGCTGGGCCAGAAACAAGACTCTGTCTGGGTTCCAGGTCACAGTTTGCAGTTCAATCGTTGGTTTTTGGCCGAGTAAAAAGCAATCAGTAATGCAACAACCAGGGGTAGATCTAAGGAGGATCTAAGAGCTATCACAAGGGCAATCAGATAGTTTGTGAATCAGCTGTTTAAATCATAAACAGATCCAGTGGATGGATTGAAACATCAGTTATCTACTTTGCATTTGTTATGGCAAATGCAATTCGAAATCTACTTATAAGTTTATGAAACAAACAACAAAGAGATACACAAACAAACTAATTAGACATTCCCCAGCGGAGTCGCCATTTTGTTACCGGGAAAAGTGTCTATTTAGAACTGCTCTATCCCACTAAGGTGTGACAGTTGCCTTAGAAACAAACAGAGAAAAACTACTTTTGTATTTCCTTTATGAATTATAAATAGAGAGGAATAGAAAAAACCAACCTGTGTCTTGCGCTAATCCTTTGATCCAATCCCTCTCTTCTTTGGTAGTCTCCAGCTACCTGCTCCCTTACTTGCCCAGCTTCACAAAGTACCTGTAAGATCACAGAAGAAGAGCACTATACAAAGACATAGATCTATATTCATAAACAACTTAGGATCAGATTTAAGTTGACCATACAAAATGTAACAAGCATCAATGATAAAAAAACATGGAGGAAAACTCAACTAGTTTTTATTGATAAACAAGAAAAGGTCTAGGAGGAGTTACAACCAGTGGTTCCGACCCAGCATCAACCTCCCAGCAAAGAAGCCCCTCTTCACCTCAAACAAAGCATAAATCACCCAACAATCTGATGTTTGTCTCTAGAAACCAACAACAATTCCTTACAATATGCAAAATTCCAGCCTCTGGATCTCTGGAATGAGGGATCCATATATAGATATTTGTAACGAGGATGAGTTAGCTTGTGATTTGATTAGTGTCTTCTCTCTGTCATTTCTTGCTTCCACTTGGAGAATGAAGGCCTATTACTCATCCTTGGTCGAATTCAGTGAGGCAAGTGTCACAGGAGAAGATTCTGGAAGCTTCCATTGTCTCTCCACCTCGCGGAATGACACTTCCATTTGTCATTTCTCACCCATCGCACCCCACAGAAGGGGCTTTTGAAATGCAACACACCCTCACAGTGTATTTAGGTGCAATGCAACGCACCTAGCCAGTGGAGCAGCTGAAATGATCCTGTTTTGACCAATTCTGAGCAGTTTCTGGTGGAGAACTTCTCGGAGAAGCTATAATCTGTTGACCTTGTTCCTTTAGGGGTTAGAACAACACTTTTAGGGACTTAGGAGCCCTTGGTTTATGGACATTTCATGCTTGGAGTTGTAGGGCACAAAAATGTCTATAACAGTAAGTGGTTGGTCTTCCTTCTCAACTTACAACAACTCGTATTATAGTTCCACTCACATTGTTATCAACTTGAAAAATCTTGATGAAATCTGGTAATACTAGAATAGGTTGTTTTGTAATCTTTTTCTTTAACAATTAGAAACTTTTGTCTATTTTCGTTGTCCAATGGAATAGTTGATTTCTTTGTTTAATGGTTTCTACAATTGGAGCACAAATACCACTAAAATTCTTCATGATTTTTTTGTAAAAACTTTCCAATCCATGAAAACTTATTACCTCTAAGATGCTTCTTGGGGTTGGAATTTGATTATGGCCTTCACTTTATCTTGATCCATATTTAATCCTTCCTTTGAAGTCACAAAACCAATGTACAATAATTATTTTTTCATGAAACTACACTTATTTAAATTAATTGACAATTTCTCCTTCTGCAATTTCTTCAAAATCATCTTAAGATGTCTTAAGTGCTCTTCTTTTGACTGATTATAAATTAGGATATCATTAAGATAAACTATGAATTTTTTTCCAAAGAATTGTTTTAAGACCTCATTCATTAACCTCATAATGGTAATGGGAGATTTGGTAAGTCTAAAGGGAATTACCGACCATTCGTATAATCCAGTATTAGTTTTTAATGTTGTTTTCCATTCATCAACTTCTTTGATTCTAAGCTAATGATATTGGCTTCTTAAATATGTTTTAGGAAAATAGGAAACACCACTTAAACAAACTATCATATCATCAATCTGAGACAATGGAAACATGTACTTGATTATAATTTTGTTGATTTCTCAAGTGTCCATACACATTCTCCATCCTTCATTCTTCTTCGAAGTTAATATTGTTGGAAAAACACATATACTTAGGATTTCTCAGACGAGACCCTTATTCAATAATTATTGTACTTGATTTTTAATCTCTTCTTCCTCCCTTAGATTCATTATATAAGCTTCTTTGTTTGGAAGGCTAGCACCTAGAATTAGATCAATATGATCGTTGGTACCTCTAATAGGAGGAAAAGTATAAAGTAACTCATCCACTACATTATAAAAAAATTCATTCAACAAATTTTTAATTTCTTCTAGAAGATCATTCATATTTGTGCTTATGAGGATTACATTTGGCTTACTGGTTAAAGAAATGCTTATCTCCTCATGTTTAATTTCTTGAAGGAACTCTTTTACACTAAGTAACATTACCTTAGATTGGTCTTCCTATGGTTCCTTTTCATCCTTCAAAGGAAAGAGTACATGATTTTTTCCATTCTTTTCGAAAGTATAGGTGTTACTGCTTTGATCATGTATTTCCTTCTTGTCATATTGCTAAGCTCTTCTAAGTAGAACATGACACATAGCCATAGGCATGACATCACAAAGAACTTTATATCTATAACACCCTAACTGAAATTCCACTTCACATTTCTAATTAACTAGTATCTAATGTCCCTTCTGCAACCATGATGCTCTTTAGGGAGTAGTATGTTCAGTTTTCTTTAAATTTAACTTTTCTACCATTTTTGTCGATATTATATTATGATTACTCCGACTATCAATAATGACTTTACAACATATCCCCCTTGATTTATACACAATTTTGAACAACGTTTTCCTTTATGTAGGTTTCTTTACTTCATTAGTAGGCTTGAATAAAGTTCTCTTGATCATTAGTCATTCACTAGTTTCTAGTGCATTTTCATGTGTAGAGGATTTTAAACTTTTTGTCTCAATTGGTTCCATATTTAAGCTACCTTGACTAGCAAATATTTATGGACATTCATTATATTTATGGCTAAATTTATTACATGTATAACATCATACTACAAAAGATCTACATGTACCTCCTTGATATGGTCTTCATCCTCTGAAATATCCTCTTTAGGATTATTATATCCAATGAGAACTATTTCCTTCTTCTCTTTGAATGGGAAATATTCTGCTTGACTATCCTATGGTCAAGTTCACTCTACTTGATTATCCTTTGGTTCTTATTGTACTTCGTCCCCTTCCTCTTTAACTATGATTTACTTCCAACTTATATTCTATATTAAGGGCTATTTGATAAGCTTGTTCAACAATTTTTAAAGAAAAAATATTGAGGTCATATTGAATTTCAAATCTTAAACCATTAACATATATACCTAGCTTTTCAATATCTTTTTCCACATGACCAGATCTTATACTTAACCTATAAAATTCCTTTGTATATTCCTTTACAAAAATATATTTTTGTTCAAGAGTTTACATCTTTCTGAAAATATTTAGATGATAATGTCAAATGATAAGTTTACCTTTCAACATAAGTATAATTTTCTCCCAATCAGAGATATTCATTTTTCCTTTATTTCTTTTCTATTCTTGCACATTGTCCCACCATAGTGCAACATGTCCTTTTCTTATGGTCACTGCAAACTTGAATTTCTTATCTTCATCTGCATTTTGATGATTGAATTACTTATCGATGGTTCTAATTTAATTAATCATGTCTTTGGGATTTAAGTTTCCCTCGTACATAGGTACTTCTAGTCTCAGTTTACTATTCAATCTTGCAATCATCTTGACCATTTTCTCCTTTGGAATTTCTTCTTCAATTTTAACTTCTTCTTCTGAGGTTTCTTCTTGCCCACTGGTGTCACTAGTGTCAACATCCTTCCTTTGTGTTGTCTCTAATGCATATATTATTGTCCATATGTGTCTTACCTCATCAAGTAAGATTTGATTTGCAGCTAGTCTTCCTCAACAAATTCCAACTCCCCTGCCTCTTCTAGCTCTATGTGCCATCTTTATATTTGAATTAATATAAGGGACTTTAACTCTTTACTCACAATTTTTTTACTTAATTTCTACTTTAAAAACTGACCACAACACCTTATTTTTAATTTAAATACTTCATATTGGAATGAGTAGTTTTATGACTTGAAAATAATAATAAAATATTACAAAGTTCCTTTTATGGTCCACCTTTTTAAAAATATATTAAATATGGAACACCTTCCCATATAAACATATCCACATACATTATTTACCATTAGAAATACTTATATGTAATATTTATTGGATGGTGAAAATTAATTTTTGGTCCCTATGTTGGCTTAGGGGGCCCTAACCCAGGTTCAGAGTTAGTTGTGCCAACCAACAAAACCCTACACTATTGGCCCTTTCAGAAACAACCTGCATAGCGTAGGCTGCAGTCTCACAAGAAGAAGTATGGGGGGATTCAAGAACCAAGTTTTTGCACCCAAAGATTAGTGTGATGTCTTTTAGCCCCTTGGATCTTCCTCCATGCAGATTGATAACCCCCTAGGGCTCGCTATTGTAACTTTGTTAAAATGGCCTTCAGCCTTCACGAAGGCCCACGATCAATCCTTGTGGACCATTGGTAGTTGATTTAGCTACTTATGTGCATCAAAAAATTATCATAAATTGGGGTTCACATAGATATTCTTAATTCGTTAGAACACATAGAAAAACTACCAAAATCTTCATGGAAGTGTTTAAACATGCATTGCATACATTATTAAAATAGATTCAACATAATCACATAGTATTTAATCAATATTTCATAAAAAAGTCATTCACCAGTGGCATAAAACATAAATAGAAAAGAACGGAAATATTCAATAATTATTTACAAACTTGTCTTTATTGATGTCAATTCATATATTACAGGCCCTAACTGCGGAGCCTCTCTTCCCCTATCTAAGCACAAGAAGCACAACCTTCCTGCCTTAGACTCTTCCATGACCCAATTCTCTATCTTCCTTCTATCTTCTTCCAAACTTTCTTAGTTACCTCTTCCTTCCGCTATGACTCAACTATTTACAGACTTTTTCATACAATGCCATGGTCCACAAACCATGGGTGAATCTCAAAAGTGACTCAAAACTTTACATAAACAAGGGGATAAGTCCCTTTGAATCCTACTCATCTATGCAGTCCACATTCACAAGTTGCAGAGACTTTACATCACTTACAAAATAGTACCAAAATTTGGGTTATCTTAACCCCAAACTAACCAAGGGAACCCCATCCCAACATGCCCCCAACACAAATATCTTGACTCGCCCTCGAGTCACTCTGTTGGTGCTACGATTTTACTATGAAGATCCCCCAGCTCCACCTAGATCATTGCAATCTTTGAAGGGTCCACCATCAATCCTTGCTTGCATAGAGCATGACACATCAAGATTCCAAAAGGAACACAAAATATGCATTTTTTCAAATTCAGTGCAATCTAGTACCTTCGACATGCATCCAACATTAGGCACAAACTCGCTACATGGTGCTTCACTAATCCAAACATAGTCCAGTCATCAAAGTCCACCTCCATGAAGTTATGAATAAACTCCTTGAATGTTGTGATGACTACATGGGAGAATATCGCAGGCGCATTCTTCAGTCTAGATGGCATCACAGTATACTAAAAACAACCTCACTCCATTGTGAAGGTCGTTTTGTTTCTATCCTCTAGCATAATTTTGATTTGGTGCTACACCAAAAAGTTGTCAGTAAAAGAGTAGGCCTCCTACCCTCCACGATTTTCAAAAACTTTGTTAGTAAATGGTGTTGGAAATGGGTCGTGAACACAAGCATTGTTAAGCTTTTGTAGTTCTACGCAAATCATTATTTTATCCTTTTGTTTCTTCTATTGAACCACCATTGGGCTCACCCAATTAGATTCTTCAACAATTTCTATGATTCCTACCTCTAGCATCTTATTCAGCTCTAGGTGAACCTTCTCCTTATACTTGGAATTAAGGTGATACAGCCTTTGTTTAACAGGATTTGCATCCAGCTTCAATGTGATCTTCATAACGCCCAAATTGCCAATTATCCCCTTTAAATCCAAAAATTTTGTAGGGAACAGGTCCTGGTATTCTCAAAGAAGTTCAACAACTTCGCCAACTATACCTTCATCCTAGTAATACCCAATCTTCACAAACTTTGGTTCAGCCTCAGTGCCAATGTTCACCTACCTTGTCTTCAATAGTGCAGAGATATCTGGGTTTTCTACCTGTGACCCTTCTACGATGTACTGCCCTTCTGTTTCTAGAATACTGATATTTTGCGGGTCATCTACCTCCTCTTCAGCGGTCACATTATAACATTCCAGTGCATGGCGCAACTGGGTGCTCAAATATGGTTGGGTCCACTCCTTAGGTTGCTTTGGTGTTCTGAAGATAACCACCTTAATCTCCTGCAGTGCTTCGTCTATGCTTTCAAAACTGTCTTCAAAGATGAAGGTCAATAAGAAGCCTTCTCTCAATATATCCCATTCTGAGGTACTGTGGCAAAGTTCTGTCTCAAGATACTAGTTCATGGATATGGTATCCAGGGTGTGACAAAAGTTATGCACCCGTTTGGGCTATGGTTCTATCCCACATACCTTGGTCCATTTCACTAGGTGATCACATGGATCATCCCTCCCACTATAATTCTCAGACATTATTGTATTAGGATACCCAAACCATAACTTCATCATGGGCGGTAATCTCTCCATCCTTCAAAATTATCTTTGTGTGTACCGCACCATCGTACGGGCGTAGCATGCAACGCCAAATCCAACACTTGAAACCTATGGTCTTTAGGAACTTCATGCTAAAATTCATCAAAAAACATATCTACATTAGTTAAACCATCATAATAAGGTAATTTTCTTACCTCTGATGAAGCACAGTGTAATGATTTCGTCATCATATTGCATCACCACGTAGAAACCTCATGTAGGTGATTCTTGAAATGCTCTAATTCTTCGTCCGAGTGAGAGGCACAGGAGCTTTCCCTCTCCCATGAAATTTTCCCATCTCCCATAGGATTGAATCAATCTTGATCTCGAGTGGTTATTTTATAGATTCGATCTAGCTTATCATCACTTTCCTCATAGTCGCAGACTGGTTCAATATAGCGTGCCCCTTCCGCAGGATCCAATGGCACTACAACCCTTTGCGATTTATTCTCAAATGACATAGTCCATTTCTTTAGGTTAATAACCCCATTCATGTCGATGGCCCAATCAACTCCTAGAACCATGGGGTAAGGATTACTCTCATCAACGATCTCTATAACCTCGAAGTCTACCAATACACTTGCACTGTCAATATCAACTGTGACACCATATAGTCATCCCAAAGGGATGATATTCTTTTGGTTTTCCATTCTAAGCTAGATTGGAGACCACTACTGCCTAGGTCTCTCCATCCTCTCCCATGTCTATTTCAATAAAATGTTTTCATCAGACCCCAAATCTAAGATGACCTAGTCCATTTCATAGTCAACAATTTGCGATGTCAACCTCATTTCATACCTTGTTCGTGCCTTATGCTTGCCAATCTTCCTGACCACGCAGTGTCCATCGGGGGGTTTTTATTTATTGGAGCATTTATTTATTAACTCCGACAGTCCCTCCAAAGCATTTCTATCATGCAAGAGTTTCATGCAACTCTCTAAAAATGTAGTGAGTATGGAAGTATCAACATTTGTAGGTGCGTTGAGTTCTTGTATCTTGCCCTAGATTCCTGAGGTGGAGGCCTCAAGGAAGCTCTTCTTGGCTTCCCTAAATTTTTCCTTCGCACGATCCAAATCAAAGCCAACTTCTTTCTTTGGCACTTTGTGGACCCATCCATCTTCTTCAGGTTGTTTACCTTTATCAACAATAGTCGTCATTCCACTTCTCAGCCCAATATTAACACTTTGATCTTCTTTGCAGGGCTCAACCCTCATCATTTATAAATTCTGCATAGGCTGCTAAGGCTATGTTTTCTTCTCTTGCATATTAGCTATCAACACTGGGCATTATTCTATAGCATGGTCAAATTGGCTGTAGTATTGACATGATAGGCGTGTCAGATTCTTTCACTCTCGTGCATAGTGCCCTTGTTGTTCACAGTTGTAGAATATAATATGACCTCGACCTCTACCAAGTCCTCCTCCTTGGCCCCTTCTTCGGCCTTAGAATCCTCTGTGTGCCCCTCTATAACCTTGATTTGGAGACCAAGTTTCTACTTGCATATGGTAAGTCAGGGTTCTCTCCATCATCAACTCATATCTTTGACAGTGGCAGTCATCGTGGCCGATGGATTTGCAAAAATTACAGAACAACAGCGGGGATGTTTGAACGAATTTCTGAAGTAAATGGAAATTATCTGTCACATGTTAACTAGTAACTCGACAAATATCACAACATAGCATGCCCCCCATGCTCTGCCCTGTCACGGCTTCTGGCTTCAGGGGAATCGACCCCCTCCTATAATATAGTTCGCGTACATGGGGCAATGATCCTTATCATGTCCATGGCCCTTGCAGTTCAAACACCATACTTATGTGTGCGCTTCTAGTCTAATGTCCTTGTCTTTCTTCAAACTTCATATTTCTAAGTGTAATCTCTCAACTGTGAGTGGATCTGTTGTACTCCTAGGTTGGTATTCTAAATAGATGATGCATGCAACCTCATCACGATCTCCAAGTCTTCTACATAAGTTTCTATATTCTATTGTGAGAGAGATATTCTTAGGTGGGGAAAAAGTGATGCTATAAACCATTCACGATTATGGCTATCTGTAATCTTCATGTTAGGTTCTCTAATCTGACACTTCAACCTTTCATCAAATTCACAAGGCATCTCATTGACCCTAATTATGATTTCTCTAAATCCAACTACTGACTGTGAGTCTGACGTAGGTTTACTAATTTTTTTATTGAAAGCCACATGTTGGTGTCTAGGTATGAACAATTTATTCACCCCTTTTCCTACATTAATGTATCAATCCTGGTGCATATTATTTTCAAGGCAACATGCAAGGTATATGCAAGAGCAAGGTTACAATCTATCATCGACCAAGGGTTCCTGATTACCAAATCAAAGCATTGTTGAAATAGAAATAGAAACTCAACTGGAGAACTTGAAAAAGTATTCACAATTATCTAAAGAATCTGCAACAATGATCAAGAAATAAACACAACAATGAAAAATACACACATAACAAGAAAACACGCAACACCTTATCAGAAGAGTGGGCCTAACTCTCTGATCTGGGGTGGGTTACTCACAGCGAAAGATAGAACCAAAAAAAGGGCTGTATTTTATTAATCTAAACAATGTTGTTACAATACAATGTAGGCACTAGCTAACCCCTTGTACAGGAATGACCCGTCTTTTATATAGTACAAAGGGGAGTAGTAGCTCTCCCCAAAACCAAGAAACTATATGCCCAAAGATATACATTGGTTCAACACAACACTAGTGCTGAGAGAGCAAGAACAGGAATGATCTAGCTGCAAATCAGTTATGTTGTTTCATTATGGTCGATTAGCTACTGTGAATCACGGAACTGCTGAGATACACTGTGAGGTCAACATCTGTGCTCCATAATCTATGGTCATAACATGTTTTAGTGGTTCACATAGCTAAAACCCTCATGACTCTACTTCATTAATTAAATATCCCAAGAGACGATAAAGGGGAATTACCTCATAGTTTTGCATAGTAAATATATGCAAATGAATACAAAAGGGATGAAAAGAGGAGTGGAAATGTAGGAAAAAGATAGGCTGATTTGGTGCCCAACATCTCCCACCAACTAGCCTTCTACACACCCTCGTGTAGATTGCCATCTCCACAGGTCTAGGTTAGATAGGTTGTGTGCTTCATGAAGCCAGGTGAGATTGTATTCCTTCGCCATTTCTATTCCTCGAACCTTAAACCCCTCTGAGAAAAGAACTTCATTCCACCAATCATTTGGTACGTTATATGCTAGGGTGTAGTGCTCTGTTGGCAGCCAAATGAGAGGGTACTAAAATCAAATTCCCATCCACTGGACCCCACATGTTTGGATGCACGCCACATATCTTGGCACCCTACTGAGTGCTCGTGCAAAATTTGGTGCTTGAAATGGTTCTTTGTTCCGGACAAATGTGGGTGACATCATCCACCTTTTCTGACAACTATCGAGGGCCTCATCTTGAAACGTGACTAATTGCTTGATACAGATATCTTTGCACCACTTTTTCTTCCTTAGCATATGTTCCTTGTTTCCCATAATTTCTAAAAATGTAGTGTGCTTATTGTACATAGTCACTGATCTCTCAGGTTCTCCTCTTAACATAAAAGGCTTCATGAGCTGATTTGACTCAAACATATTAGAAGCCTTCTGCCAGCTTATCTGATTGAAATTTTAAGATGTGAGTGCCCTTAAATGAATTTCCCCCACATATGGAACTGGATTAAATTCTCTATCAACACACAGGAGATAACCATGCATGTAAAGCTCACACATCAAATGCTGATTTGGCACATCATGGGCTCTCAATATCTGAAGGAACTGTACACCATCCTCAATCTCATGACTAATTTCTTTCTGGATGCTTTCCAAACAGAAGAAAAGAAAAAGTTCATTCAAAAATAAAGAATAACTGGAAGCGGGAGGGCAACATGCCATCACCTCCTATGCTAAATTGAGCATCTGTTCTTTGTCAGCTTTCAATTTTTCCACTTGCCTTTCCAGCCACTCCACCTTGATTTAGTGCTTTTCATACCTCAATCCCATTATATCTATGTGCTCCACATATTCGAAAATAGTTGTGCATGCTCGTTTCTGGGCTTTCTTCACTTCGTTCTGATATCACTCCATGGTGGATTTCCAGGTTTGTACTTCAGCCGTCAAAGAAAACCCACGACCTTTAAAAAAGTACTCTATAGGGTCTATCTGAGTGGCAACAGAGGTTTTTTCCACTTAATCTACCTTTGTCTTTACTTTGGCCATCATGGCTTTGGGTTTCTTAGCCCACTGCTTATATTTCCTCACATGTTTCTTCAACCAATGCACCTGCCTTCTCAACCTCTTGACCTTTGTTTTGATCTGTATTGTTTCTTTGAATTGTAGCTAATATTTCTAATTAATAGGAAGCCTCCATTGCTCACACAATTCTACCCATTCTTGTTTGACCACCACCTCATCTTGTACTGTAGCTGTTTCGATAGGTGGTGGATTACTCGAGGGAGTATCCACAGGTTTAATCGATAGGGCTCCTTTGCTTGGTCTTTCTTCCTTGGCAGCAACTTCTTCCTTACTGACTCCTTCCTTGACCCACTGTGAAGCTACCTTGATAGGTGGCGGACTCACTTGATGGGTGTCCATCGGTGTTTTAGCCAAAATTTCCCCTCTAGGTTCCCTTGTTTCAGAAACACTTTCCTCTTCCTCTCTTCTGGGTTCCTGGGAAAGGTCTCTATGGAAGTCTTCGGCCAACAAATTGATGGCAGTTGGTTCCTTATTCGACCCATCAAACTTCAAAATTAGTAAAACGGAAACATCCTCCTTCATGTGTTGGGAAGAGCAAGACACCCTCAACCGTTTTGGAATGGAGAAGTAAGAGGAAAATTGAAAGAATTTTCCTACCTAATCTATCTCAGCCCCGGTTGTGGCCTCAGGTTCTTTCCCTCTATCTACAACATATCTACTCTGGGTTGAAACCCCTGTCTATGCAGTCCCCCATTCTGAGGTTGACACTAGTTCTTGTGGAGTAGCATCAGTCTCAGCATCTATTTCCTCTGCAATCTCCAAGGTCGGATAGGTTGATGGTGGTTCTTATGTCACACCACCTTCTGTATCCAGTAGTTCTTGAACAGATGATGCGGGCACACTTTCTTCCAGCACGACATTGATAAAAATGGATTCTTGCATCATTATGTCAATTCCGTCCATTATACCCATAGCTTCCCCTTCTGTTGGCCCCATTTTGTCATGCGGAAAGAACTCGGCATTTTCATTTGTTTTACGAGAATGAAAGATAGCAAAATAATCTCGATATTTTCATGAGTTTAACGAGTCTTGAAAATAGCTGAAATTGACTCGAGATAGGTTTCATTTTTACAAAAGCTTGAAACAGAGAAAAACTATGCTTCAAAGTAGTTTCATTTTTTACACAAGCTTGAAACAGAGAGAAAACTATGCTTGATGCCCCCTAAGCATAACTGCTAGAGCGCATGCCCCCCAGCTTCATTTCATTCAACTAGGTGGATGAAATGAAGGTTCAGCTACGAGATCATTTGAAAGACTCAACCTAAAACTGTAAGAAAATTATGCAAAACACTGAAATAACTAACCTAAATATACAACTTAACATTTATGGGATCTAGTCAAACTCTTGACTCAAGTAGAGGAGGATTTGTTTCATTTTTTAAGGAGCTTGACACAGGAAAAGAACTATGCTTGTATTCAGTTTCATGTTTACGCAAGCTTGAAACAAAAACTATGCTTGTTTTAAGTTCGCATGCCCCCAGCACAATGACGCCAATCAAGGTAC
This sequence comes from Pinus tabuliformis, assembly GCA_031772625.1. Classification (NCBI taxonomy): domain Eukaryota; kingdom Viridiplantae; phylum Streptophyta; class Pinopsida; order Pinales; family Pinaceae; genus Pinus; species Pinus tabuliformis. The sequence goes on from CM062810.1 coordinate 550,836,403, forward strand.
ATGCCCCCCAAGCTTCATTTCATTCAATTAGGTGGATGAAATTAAGGTTTACTTTCGAAATCTTGGAAAGACTTGTGGGAGTTGTTTCATTTTTTAGTGAGGTTGACACAGGAAAAGAACTATCCTCTAAAATCCTTGATTCATTTTTTTAACGAGCTTGACACAAGACAAGGAACTATGCTCTAAAATCCTTGATTCATTTTTTAATGAGCTTGACACAAGACAAGGAACTATGCTCATAAAATCCTTGATTCATTTTTTAACGAGCTTAACACAAGACAAGGAACTATGCTCATAACTACTCTCTACAATCTACCTACTTAACCTACCCTTGTTTCATTTTTTAACGAGCTTGACACAAGAGAAGGAACTATGCTTAAGACTCCTTGTTTCATTTTTTAACGAGCTTGACACAAGACAAGGAACTATGCTCAAGAAGTTCGCATGCCCCTAGGATAATGATGCAAAGCGAGGTACATGCCCCCCAGGATTCATTGCATTGAACCAGGTGGATGGAATGAAGGTTTACTTTCAATATTTAACTTGAAAAGGGAGTTGTTTCATTTTTAAGGAGGTTGACACAAGAAAAGAACTATCCTCATACCGGATTCATTTTTTAACGAGGTTGACTCAGTAACAAGAACTATCCTCAAATAACTGATTCATTTTTTAACGAGGTTGACACAGGAAAAGAACTATCCCAGTGGAGTCGCCATTTTGTCACGAGGAAAGTTCCTTTTACTGTGTCGACCTCGTTAAAAAATGAATCAGTGAGTATGAGGACAGTTCTTTTCCTGTGTCAACCCCATTAAAAAATGAATCAGTTGGTCAGAGGATAGTTCTTTTCCTGTGTCAACGTCGTTAAAAAATGAATCAGTTATTTGAGGATAGTTCCTGTTACTGAGTCAACCTCGTTAAAAAATGAATCCGATATGAGGATAGTTCTTTTCTTGTGTCAACCTCCTTAAAAATGAAACAACTCCCTTTTCAAGTTAAATATTGAAAGTAAACCTTCATTCCATCCACCTGGTTCAGTGCAATGAAGCCTGGGGGGCATGTACCTCGCTTTGCATCATTATCCTGGGGGCATGCGAACTTCTTGAGCATAGTTCCTTGTCTTGTGTCAAGCTCGTTAAAAAATGAAACAAGGAGTCTTGAGCATAGTTCCTTGTCTTGTGTCAAGCTCGTTAAAAAATGAAACAAGGGTAGGTTAAGTAGGTAGATTGTAGAGAGTAGTTATGAGCATAGTTCCTTGTCTTGTGTCAAGCTTGTTAAAAAATGAATCAAGGATTTTATGAGCATAGTTCCTTGTCTTGTGTCAAGCTCGTTAAAAAATGAATCAAGAATTTTAGAGCATAGTTCCTTGTCTTGTGTCAAGCTCGCTAAAAAAATGAATCAAGGATTTTAGAGCATAGTTCCTTGTCTTGTGTCAAGCTCGTTAAAAAATGAATCAAGGATTTTAGAGCATAGTTCCTTGTCTTGTGTCAAGCTCGTTAAAAAATGAATCAAGGTTTTTTAGAGTATAGTTCCTTGTTAGGTAGATTGTAAAGAGTAGTTATGAGCATAGTTCCTTATCTTGTGTCAAGCTCGTTTAAAAAATGAAGCAAGGGTTTGAGGATAGTTCTTTTCCTGTGTCAACCTCACTAAAAAATGAAACAACTCCCACAAGTCTTTCCAAGATTTCGAAAGTAAACCTTCATTTCATCCACCTGATTGAATGAAATGAAGCTTGGGGGGCATGTACCTTGATTGGCGTCATTGTGCTGGGGGCATGCAAACTTATAACAAGCATAGTTTTTGTTTCAAGCTTGCATAAACATGAAACTGAATCCGAGCATAGTTCTTTTCCTGTGTCAAGCTCGTTAAAAAATGAAACAAATCCTCCTCTACTTGAGTCGAGAGTTTTACTAGATCTCATAAATGTTAAGTTGTATATTTAGGTTAGTTATTTCAGTGTTTTGCATAATTTTCTTACAGTTTTAGGTTGAGTCTTTCAAATGATCTCGTAGCTGAACCTTCATTCCATCCACCTAGTTGAATGAAATGAAGCTGGGGGGCATGCGCTCTAGCAGTTATGCTTAGGGGGCATCAAGCATAGTTTTCTCTCTGTTTCAAGCTTGTGTAAAAAATGAAACTACTTTGAAGCATAATTTTTTTCTGTTTCAAGCTTTTGTAAAAATGAAACCTATCCCGAGTCAATTTTAGTTATTTTCAAGACTCGTTAAACTCATGAAAATCCCGAGATTATTTTTCTATCTTTCATTCTCGTAAAACAAATGAAAATGCCGAGTTCTTTCCGTCTTTTCCTGCTCGTAAATTAAATTGAAAGTCGACCATGAGTACATTTTTATCATTTTTTCGAACTCGTTAAAACTTACGAAAAAGTGAAACCTTGGAGTTCTCTTTTAAGCCCTTTTCAGACTCCTAAAACATGAAAAGATTGCCGAGCGTTTCTTTTACACTCGTTAAAACGAAATTAAAAGACGGTCCTCTTACAGCCCTTTTCTGACCATAAAAACATGAAAAGATTGCCGGATTTTTGTCGTTTCAAATTCGATATTGGAAATAAAACGACGTGTCCTTGATCACTTTCTACTTTTCAGATCAGAGACACTAATCATGAAAGTACTCCTTGGTCATAAAGATCAAGCGGTTCTCTCAAGTATTATTTTATACTTTTTCGGGCTTGGGAGACACAAATTTACGAAAAAGTTCAACCCTGGAGTCTTCTTAAGCTTTTCAGACTCTCTAAAATTGAAAAACGTCGATTTTCTCCTATACTGGACTCGTTAAAATTTCACAGTGAAGGACCTGTTCGATTACAAACAGGAACGGACCACTCCTTCTTAGGGTTCGAATCTAAACTAAGTTGGACCCATCCGAAGGATGAGCTTATAATCAAGCATATGTTATCCTCCTCAAGCTTGTAAAAAATAAAGAGGTACTTGCCAGAAATGGTGGGGGAAAAGAGAGGAAAATGAGCCTATTTGTTATCCTTTGTCTCGGAAAAAACCTTATCACCACTCTTGAACATGACACTTTTCATTCACCTGGGTTGGGAAATCCTTTGCCTAACAGTTGATCAAACCACATTGAAAAGCTTCAGCCGGTTCCGAGTATTAACTTTGGGTCAATTGTCACCAAGCCAACTGTCGTGTCGTTATGTGTTCAAGAGGTCACTACAAATAAACCATTCATCTACAAAATACCTGTCATCCATCTCGACCATCCCTGAGTCAGTCCTTACAGCTACATTTCTTCAACTTGATCTATGATTTCGTGTTGTGGGCTTGCCTGCAACGGGTCGCTTTCTATCGACATCAGCACATTATCTAGAAATATAACCTAGAAATCGTTAGTACCTTGAAATCTGCATGCACCAGTGGCAGGTTTCTCGCCTTTGACGACGGTTTACATCATTGACTTTTGATCGAAGGATTCTGTGACATGTTCGACATCAACTCATTCATTCACATCTCATGGATTGTACTGGGTACTTTGAGAACCATTGATATCACTGGTGGTCTCTCTCACACTTGTTAACAGTTTACATCATCGATTGGTAATCCAGTGGTTTCTACCATGTTCGACATCAACTCATTTATTCGCATGGATAGAATCGTACCATTTCGGGAAGTAGAAATGAAGACCCTGGATCTAGTTTCCACCATCCACGCTACGAGGAGTTTTGTATTCATTATATAGTAGACTAATCATAAACAGATGGCTGCGTCCATACTGTGTCTACAAGAGTCTATGATTATGATGTACTGCGAAATCATTCCTATATCAGAGCAGTAGTTAGTTTGTTAGTTAAAGTTTTCAATCTGAGTATGGGAATGCCTACCTCAGTGATGATATGATATTACATATGTATTTTGTGTTGAATATTTGCAGGTTCCGACTGGGCTCTCCACAAGATAATCCTTGAAATGATAAAGTACTTCACCCTTCCTAGATGATATGAAACCCTAATCTACTATAGGCTTCGCACTTTAGGGGGTAATTTGTTACACTAAAATTTGTCACCATGACTATTTGCAGTCAGTATGGCTCCATCAACTGTCATACTGTCCTCCTTGGCAAGTCTTATACCTTTGCTCCTCATGTCAAACTCCAAGAAAGAGAGAAAGTCCTTAAAAATTCAATTAACTCTGGTTACGCAGTTTCTCTTAACCTTACCTGCGTGTACGCATCTCAAGTTCACAATACCTGTGTACTTGTATGCTCTGTCTGTAAAGGGGTGGGTGCGTACTCCTGTAAAGGTCAAAAGGCACGAGTTTTACTTCAAAAAGTTACTTGTGGTCGAATCTAGAGCATTCTAGAAGATGGTTTGACGTGTATTGAGCGCCTCCAGATGGTTCATGCATCCCTATGAAAGAGGAACTTATCCCATCAAGAGGGGAGCTATCCCATTGAAAGAGGGGCTTATCCCATTGATGGTGGACCTGATTAACTTCCTCCAAAGCATTATAAATACAAGCATTGGACCAGAGGGAGGAGAGGTTGAAAGCTGAACATTCCTAAGGGTAGATGCTGCTGAAATTAGGACTCCCTTATAGAGCTTGAGAGGAGAGATTCCCATCCTTTCTTAGCTTCATTTGGAAGTGGGTGAGCTGATCAAAGTAAAGGAGAACTCTTCCTGGACCCTGGGAGGGACCTGCACAACACCAAGGCACTGTTTGTAATGGTTTCTTTTGTTTCCACTTAATACAATTAAGTTCATTTTTCTCAACAAGTTGTTATATATAATTTGTTTCATATACTCCTTGGTCTTTATGATGAATATTTTTTATTATATGAGTTATTTAGGTGCTATGTAATCGTTTGCTTGTTAGTGAATGTAGGCTTCAAGGAGAAGGAGCTCATCTGGATCGGAGAGGCTTGGCTGCTACAAACAGCGTTGGACTAAAGGTAAGCCTTAAGCACCTAGTTACTTTTATTTTAAATGCATTTTTAGGGAAAGATAGTGCTTGATTGTTTTGTTTGTCACTAGAAAACGACTTAGTTTCTAGGGAGGTCGGTTTTGTCCGCAAAATTGACTCTTTCCGCATGACAAAACCATTGCTCACACAATTCTACCCATTCTTGTTTGACCACCACCTCATCTTGTACTGTAGTTGTTTCGACAGGTGGTGGATTACTCGAGGGAGTATCCACAGGTTTAATCGACAGGGCTCCTTTGCTTGGTCTTTCTTCCTTGGCAGCAACTTCTTCCTTACTGACTCCTTCCTTGACCCACTATGAAGCTACCTTGATAGGTGGCGGACTCACTTGATGGGTGTCCATCGGTGTTTTAGCCAAAATTTCCCCTCCAGGTTCCCTTGTTTCAGAAACACTTTCCTCTTCCTCTCTTCTGGGTTCCTGGGAAAGGTCTCTATGGAAGTCTTCGGCCAACAAACTGATGGCAGTTGGTTCCTTATTCGACCCAACTGTTACACTAAAATTTGTCACCATGACTATTTGCAGTTAATATGGCTCCATCAACAGTCATACTATCCTCCTTGGCAAGTCTTATACCTTTGCTCCTCATGTCAAACTCCAAAAAAGAGAGAAAATCCTTAAAAAGTCAATTAACTCTGGTTACGCAGTTTCTCTTAACCTTACCTGCGTGTACGCACCCCAAGTTCACAATACCTGCATACTTGTACGCTCTGTCTGTAAAGGGGTGGGTGCGTACTCCTGTCAAGGTCAAAAGGCGCGAGTTTTACTTCAAAAAAGTTACTTGTGGTCGATTCTAGAGCATTCTAGAAGTTGGTTTGGCGTGTATTGAGTGCCTCCAGATGGTTCATGTATCCTTATGAAAGAGGAACTTATCCCATCAAGAGGGGAGCTATCCCATTGAAAGAGGGGCTTATCCCATTGATGGTGGACCTGATTAACTTCCTCCAAAGAATTATAAATACAGGCATTGGGCCAGAGGGAGGGGAGGTTGAAAGCTGAACATTCCTAAGGGTAGATGCTGCTGAAATTAGGACTCCCTTATAGAGCTTGAGAGGAGAGATTCCAATCGTTTCTTAGCTTCATTTGGAAGTGGGTGATCTGATCAAAGTAGAGGAGATCTCTTGCTCGACCCTGGGAGGGACCTGCACAACACCAAGGCACTGGTTGTAAGGTTTCTTTTGTTTCCAATTAATACAATTAAGTTCATTTTTCTCAACAAGTTGTTATATATAATTTGTTTCATAAACTCCTTGGTCTTTATGATGAATATGTTTTATCATATGATTTATTCAGGTGCTATGTAATCGTTTGCTTGTTAGTGTATGCAGGCTTCAAGGAGAAGGAGCTCATATGGATCGAAGAGGCTTGGCTACTACAAACAACGTTGGACTAAAGGTAAGCCTTAAACACCTGGTTGCTTTTATTTTAAATGCATATTTAGGGAAAGATAGTGCTTGATTGTTTTGTTTGTCACTAGAAAAGTCTTGTTTCTAGGAAGGTCGGTTTTGTCCGCAAAATTGACTCTTTCCGTATGACAAAATGGCGACTCCACTGGGGATTCCATGGATTTGATTGATTTCTCTTTTGATTGATACTTTGATTTGAGAAAAGTTGTTTTTTTTTTTTGGTTTTTGACTGATTGACTGTGAATTTGGGTGGAATAGCTTAGGGTTAAGTTAGTTTTTATTTTTCTTGGTTTTGAGAGCAGTACGCACCCTCTGCGTTAATCACAGTGCGTACCTGTACACACTCCTACTTTGTACACAGAGCGTGGCCGCACCTGTGCAAACAGGCTGCCTGCGTACCCTGTCAAAAGTTTAGAAAGTTTCATTTTTTTCCTTTTTTACCTATTAGATCTTGTTTATAGCTTATTCGTTGCTGCCCAGATCCACTGGTTACCTGTCATAAGTTTTCATCTAAGCTTGTTTCATTGGCATTCCGGCTCTAAGCTTTTATCAATTGGGTGTCTTGAGTCTCTTTTTGAGAAATTCTTGATTTATTTTCCTTTGGTCATTACTTGGAGGTTTCTCTCAGTCCTTTCACAATTTTGCATCTTTTTGCTTTTGTTTTTGGAAAAAAAAATTCTAAATTGTGTATGAGTGTTAATCGCCTTTGAGTGTTTTTATTTTTGATCTTTGGAACTCTCACCCAATTTTCTCGACTTGCACTTGATTGGTTCTTAGATTACATTAGAATCGTCTTGTGTTTGAGAATTCTCTTGCATAGATCACATTTGCATAATTAGAATTCCCATTTTCAGAATATTAATGAAAAATGTGCATAGATTACATTTGCATACTTTTAAAGTGAATTGTGCATAGATTACAATTGCATAGTTTACATTCTGAAAAATCAATTGTAGATTTAGATCAGTTTTCTTTGATTTGAATTTACACAAAAATAAAAATAGAAAAAATATTTTGGAGTTGATTTGCATTAGTTTTTCTTGATGAAATTAGTGCATTAGAGAATTTGTTATATTTTCTCTTAGTGATCAATTTTTTGCATTGTTGGAAGTGAATGGAAACTCTCTCCTTACTTTAGTTAGGATTCATCGAATTGAAAAGATTACATTATCATATTCGATTGCATTCAGTTGAGTCGGGTCATAACACCATTGGTTTCGTATCCATTTACCCATCTGAGTAATAACAGCCTTAATAACACAACGCTTAATTAAAATTCATCTAGTAATTTTTACATTTCTAGGGCTCTGATACACCAACATAGCTTAGGCTAGTGTCTTGGAGTAGGAGAGTAATTAACTCTCCAAGACAACAGAACTAAACAAGTAGCTTATTTTGCAGTAGGATAAATCCAACTGTTACATTTATACTCTGGGAAAGCTCCTCTTAAAGGAGAAGCACGAGATCGTGTCCGAACTAGTGAGGGGATCAATCCTCCTTCATTGGGAACGACGCCAGATATGCACGTACTACAAACAGTAAACCTCGGATTAACCATTGTCGAGGAACCTGGGGTCACTTGTTGGTAAACCTTGGATTATTGTCAAGGAGCCGGCAAGGGGATTGAGCTTGTTACTCTGCCCTTGCGTGCTATCGGATCGTAGACCATTCCCCGAGGTATTTTTGTTGCTGTTGGTAACCTTAGTGACCATATTCTTTAGGATTCTTCCTAAGGTGACAGTGGTGGGAAGATCCCACTGTACCTAGAGCAGACGTCGGCTAGACTCACTTGGATTTTCTGGGGGGTTCTCTTCACTCGAGATGGCTTAGTGGAGAAACTTGTGCCAGTCTATTCATTAAGCAGGTTGCCGGGGTAACTGTTCCAACCGCCATTTCTGTATCGGATTCTGCGACGTTGGATTTCATCACCAACTAGTGTTTTCGATACGGAAAGTTACTGTTTGTGTCTGGTTTGACTCCTAGATTTGATAGTGCTTGTTAATTTGTTTGTTTTTACTTTTAGAGACCATAGGTGTGAATTGTGAATTTTAATTGTTAGGTGTGAATTGTTAATTTTAGTTTTAAAATTGTTAATAAAATTCACTGAAGTTGAATATAATGGCAAATGTTCCAGAATTTACCAACCAAGGAACCCCGCTTAACGAGGATCCTAGTACTTTTCCTTTCTTTGGAAATGTTGGTCCTCCTTATATGGCTACTTTGTCATTACCTGGATTTACAATAGGTTTACCAATATGGTTATTTTCAACTTCGTTGGCCCCAAATACTCCAATTGTTCCACCTCAACCGAATGCTTCACCTCAACAGAGTTCACCATCTCAACATCACCAACCTTCTGTTGACCCTTTACCTTCTTCACCTAATTTTTCTTTCTCCATTTCTTCCTCTTCGCCTGGTAAAGGCCTTGATGCTAGTAACCAGGTGGCTAAGAAGAAGAAGAAAGGGAAGAAGAAGAAGAAGCAGAAGAAGCAAGATAAGAAAGAAGTCAACGAACCAACCGTGGCTGTAAGTGTTAGTTGTGTTGAGGAAAACTCTGACATGCATCGTAAACCCAAATACCCTTGCAGGCTTTGTAAGCATGACCACTTCCTTGTCAATTGTCCTAGTATTCCAAAGGTCTTGGAAGTATGGTCAGAAAAATCTCATCAACTTTCCATTGATCCATCAACCAGTGATAGTCAAGTTCCTGGGAAAAAGGGTAAAGTTAGGTTTCATTGTAAGTTATGCAAAGGGAGTCATCAAACTCACATTTTCCCTCACATGGATGAAGCCTCAAAATTGTTGGAAAACCTTACTGTTCCATAGCAAGAATTTCCAACTGGTTACCGTAAAATTTCTCCCAACCTACCATCAACTGACGGAGTGATTGATCTAATTTCAAGTACAGTCGATCACACTCTTCCATTGGAGAGTGAAACTCATGTCACTTAGGTTGATGATCCATTAGTTGATCAAGTGGTCGATTCAATTTCACATTCGGTCGATCCCACTTTCCCTTTAGAGAGTGAACTTCATACCGCTCAGGTTCTTCTTGTTACATCAGATTCTTCTATGCCGGGGGGCATTTCACCTGTTTCTACAGAACCCCCTCCAAGTACTGAGGTCTTTTCCTTTGATTGGAATAGACTGACAGAACCTCGTCTTCCTTCCTCCATCCCTTTCCAAATCATTTTCAAGGTTGGTGAGGGACATACATCGTACATAGGTAGATGAAGGCGCTTTTGTTAGTATTTTATCCTCAACTGTTTGGAAAGCTTTGGGTTCCCCTCAGCTTGCGCCTATTACACAGAATCTAAAAGCTTTTAACAGAACCATTAGTGAACCTTTAGGGATCCTTCCTAAGTTTTCTATTACCTTGGAAGATAAAACTGTCTGTATTGATCTTATGGTAGTTCGAGGTCCCTTGGATTTCAATTTACTCCTTGGGCGAGAATATGTTTATGCAAGGAAAGTTGTCGTATCGACACTCTTTCGCGTGATGTCTTTCCCTCACAATGGCAGTATTGTGATTGTAGACCAGCTTTCGTTCCCTAGTCTTGTTTCAACTACCAATAATATGACACCCCTAAATGTTCCTGATTCTAAAGTGGTATCTACCCTGCCACGGGTTAATTATGTGGCAACTAGTCCCATGTTTTCAGTTACCGATGTAAGTGAGCCTCTCACTGTTTGCTCATCTTCCTTTGATTTAGATCCGGTAATTGACATGGAAAACTCTATGGGATTATCTGAACCCGATGTTCTTATCCCTTTTGAGTCCCTTGACATGTGTTCCTTCCAGAGAATTATTCTTCCTTCTGATGCAGACCTCTCGGAAGCCATGATCAAGGTGTGTCCATTGACATGTCTTTCTTCCAGTTGGAAGCCATGATCAGGATTCCGAGGAAAGTTCCTTTTATTGTGTCAACCTCATTAAAAAATGAATTAGTTGGTCAGAGGATAGTTCTTTTTACTGAGTCAACCTCGTTAAAAAATGAATCAGGGGTGAGGATAGTTTGTTCCCGTCTCAACCTCGTTAAAAAAGAAACTGGATGTTGTGAGGAAAGTTTTTCCTGTATCAACCTCGTTAAAAAATGAAATAGGCTGTCATGAGGATAGTTCTTTTCCTGTGTCAACATCGTTAAAAAATGAATCAGTTGTTATGAGCATAGTTCCTTGTCTTGTGTCAAGCTCGTTAAAAAATGAAACAAGGAGTCTTGAGCATAGTTCCTTGTCTTGTGTCAATCTCGTTAAAAAATGAAACAAGGGTAGATTGTAGTAAGTAGTCATGAGCATAGTTCCTTGTCTTGTGTCAAGCTCATTAAAAAATGAATCAAGGATTTTAGAGCATAGTTCCTTGTCTTGTGTCAAGCTCATTAAAAAATGAATCAAGGCTTTTTAGAGTATAGTTCCTTGTTAGGTAGATTGTAGAGAGTAGTCATGAGCATAGTTCCTTATCTTGTGTCAAGCTCATTTAAAAAATGAAACAAGGGTTTTTGAGGATAGTTCTTTTCCTGTGTCAACCTCACTAAAAAATGAAACAACTCCCTCGAGTCTTTCCAAGATTTCGAAAGTGAACCTTCATTTCATCCACCTGGTTGAATGAAATGAAGCTTGGGGGGCATGTACCTTGATTGGCGTCATTGTGCTGGGGGCATGTGAACTTATAACAAGCATAGTTTTTCGTTTCAAGCTTGCGTAAACATGAAACTGAATCCGAGCATAGTTCTTTTCTTGTGTCAAGCTCGTTAAAAAATGAAACAAATCCTCCTCTAATTGAGTCGAGAGTTGGACTAGATCTCATAAATGTTAAGTTGTATATTTAGGTTAGTTATTTTAGCTTTTGCATCTTTTCTTACAGTTTTAGGTCCAGTCTTTCAATGATCTCGTAACTCAACCTTCATTTCATCCAACTGGTTGAATGAAATGAAGCTGGGGGGGCATGCACTCTAGCAGTTATGCTTAGGGGGCATCAAGCACAGTTTTCTCTCTGTTTCAAGCTTGTGTAAAAATGAAACTACTTTGAAGCATAGTTTTTCTCTGTTTCAAGCTTTTGTAAAAATGAAACCTATCTCGAGTCAATTTCAGTTATTTTCAAGACTCGTTAAACTCATGAAAATACCGAGATTATTTTGCTATCTTTCGTTCTCGTAAAACAAATGAAAATGCCGAGTTCTTTCCGTCTTTTCTTGCTCGTAAATTAAATTGAAAGTCGGCCATATGAGTACATTTTTATCCCTTTTTCGAACTCGTTAAAACCTACAAAAAAGTGAAAACCATGAGTACATTTTTATCCCTTTTTCGAACTCGTTAAAACTTACGAAAAAGTGAAACATCAGAGTCATCTTTAAGCCCTTTTCTGACTCTTAAAACATGAAAAGATTGCCAAGCTTTCCTTTTACACTCGTTAAAACGGAATTAAAAGACGGTCCTCTTAAAGCCCTTTTCTGACCGTAAAAACATGAAAAGATTGCCGGATTTTTGTCGTTTCAAATTCGATATTGGAAATAAAACGACGTGTCCTTGATCGCTTTTTACTTTTCAGGTCAGAGACACTAATCATGAAAGTACTCCTTGGTCGTAAAGATCAAGCGGTTCTCTCAAGTATTATTTTATACTTTTTCGGGCTTGGGAGACACAAATTTACGAAAGAGGTCAACCCTGGAGTCTTCTTAAGTTTTTTCAAACTCTCTAAAATTGAAAAACGCCGAGTTTCTCCTATACTGGACTCGTTAAAATTTCACAGTAAAGGACCTGTTTGATTACAAACAAGAACGGACCACTCCTTCTTAGGGTTTGAATCTAAACTAGGTTGGACTCATCCGAAGGATGAGCTTATAATCAAGCATATGTTATCCTCCTCAAGCTTGTAAAAAATAAAGAGGTACTTGCCAGAAATGGTGGGGGAAAAGAGAGAAAAATGAGCCTATTTGTTATCTTTGGTCTCAGAGAAACCTTATCACCACTCTTGAACACGACACTTTTCATTCACCTGGGTTGGGAAATCCTTTGCCTAACAGTTGATCAAACCACATTGAAAATCTTCAGCCAGTTCCGGGTATTAACTTTGGGTCAATTGTCACCAAGCCATCTATCGTGTCATTATGTGTTCAAGAGGTCACTACAAATAAACCATTCATCCGCAAAATACCTGTCATCCATCTCGACCATCCTTGAGTCAGTCCTTACAGCTACATTTCTTCAACTTGATCTATGATTTCGTGTTGTGGGATTGCCTGCAACGGGTCACTTTCTATCGAAATCAACACATTCATTCACATCTCATGGATTGTACTGGGTACTTTGAGAACCATTGACATCACTGGTGGTCTCTCTCACAGTTGTTAATAGTTTACATCATCGACTGGTAATCAAGTGGTTTATACCATGTTCGACATCAACTCACTTATTCGCATGGATAGAATCGTACTATTTCGAGAAGTAGAAATCAAGACCCTGGATCTAGTTTCCACCATCCAGGCTGCGAGGAGTTTTGTATTCATTATACAGTAGACTAATCATAAACAGATGGCTGCATCCATACTGTGTCTACATGAGTCTATGATTATGATGTACTACGAAATCATTCCTATATCAGAGCAGTAGTTCGTTTGTTAGTTAAAGTTTTCAATCTGAGTATGGGAATGCCTACCTCAGCGATGATATGATCTTATATATGTATTTTGTGTCGAATATTTGCAGGTTCCGACTGGGCTCTCCACAAGATAATCCTTGAAATGATAAAGTGATTCACCCTTCCTAGATGATATGAAACCCTAATCTACTACAGGCTTCGCACTTTAGGGGGCAATCTGTTACACTAAAATTTGTCACCATGACTATTTACAGTCGATATGGCTCCATCAACGGTCATACTATCCTCTTTGGCAAGTCTTATACCTGTGCTCCTCATATCAAACTCCAAGAAAGAGAGAAAGTCCTTAAAAAGTCAATTAACTCTGGTTACGCAGTTTCTCTTAACCTTACCTACGTGTACGCACCTCAAGTTCACCATACCTGCGTACTTGTACGCTTTGTCTGTAAAAGGGTGGGTGCGTACTCCTGTAAAGGTCAAAAGGCGCGAGTTTTGCTTCAAAAAAGTTACTTGTGGTCGATTCTAGAGCATTCTAGAAGATGGTTTGACGTGTATTGAGCGCCTCCAGATGGTTCATGCATCCCAAAGAAAGAGGAACTTATCCCATCAAGAGGGCAGCTATCCCATTGAAAGAGGGGCTTATCCCATTGATGGTGGACCTGATTAACTTCCTCCAAAGCATTATAAATACAGGCATTGGGCCAGAGGGAGGGGAGGTTGAAAGCTGAACATTCCTAAGGGTAGATGCTGCTGAAATTAGGACTCCCTTATAGAGCTTGAGAGGAGAGATTCCCATCCTTTCTTAGCTTCATTTGGAAGTGGGTGAGCTGATCAAAGTAAAGGAGAACTCTTGCTGGACCCTCGGAGGGACCTGTACAACACCAAGGCACTGGTTGTAATGGTTTCTTTTGTTTCCACTTAATACAATTAAGTTCATTTTTCTCAACAAGTTGTTATATATAATTTGTTTCATATACTCCTTGGTCTTCATGATGAATATGTTTTATTTTATGAGTTATTCAGGTGCTATGTAATCGTTTGCTTGTTAGTGAATGTAGGTTTCAAAGAGAAGGAGGAGCTCATCTGGATCAGAGAGGCCGGACTGCTACAAACATCGTTGGACTAAAGGTATGCTTCAAACACCTGGTTGCTTGTATTTTAAATGCATATTTAGGGAAAGATAGTGCTTCATTGTCTTGTTTGTCACTAGAAAGCCTTAGCTTCTATGGAGGTTCGTTTTTTCCGCAAAATTGACTCTTTCCGCATGACAAAATGGCGACTCCACTGGGGATCGAACCCAGAATCTCTACACAAGAACCTCCTAAAAGGTCCTGGGACTGCGACTACATAGCGCTGAAGCCTGATAGGAATATCCTCTATAGTAGTCTCTGGTATGTCTGCTGTAAGACGCTCTAGGTCTTGGTCCAACTCAGCTAGGGTCTCTGTGGCCTCGTCCCGTGGTGCCGGTGCCACTGCAACTGGTAGTCTCCTCTCGAAAGGCCAAAGATTGGCTGGACGATGTGGGCCTACATCTGCATTTTGAAAATTGTTACTGTCAGTTTTGAGACGATATAAAAAAAAAAATAGATAATTTAAAAACTTGTGAAAATGAAGTACCTGTGTCATCCCATTGTTCTCTCGGTGGAAGAACCATGTCCGGATCTCCACGAAAATCAACTTCGACATAAGGAAAATCCTGTATAGAAAAGATCTGGTCCTCCAACCAGTGAAAATACTCCGGAGTAAATCGGACAACCTCCGTGCCCTCGTCAGGATGACGGGCCATAACCGCAACCCATCGCATCAATTTAGGCTCTCGGGGAGGCCCAACCTCAACAGTGAGCTGCTGTGGGATCAGCATCGGAACCCTCTCTAGGGAAAAACTCACAACTAAAGGCCCATAACCAAAAGTCTTTAGCTGCCCGTTTTTGGTTCTAGTCAGTTGGCCCTTTAAATTGGCCAACACAACATCACACCAGTTGAAAATGGTGCCCCGATAGCAATCAATCGCCATCCGCATCTGGGATCCAGTGGCAATGTGTAAAGCGGCAGCCCCGCAAAGTCTGGTAACTGTAAAAGCAATCACCATAAGTTTAGGTCGGGATATAGTTTTGATCTCTATCCCCTTCTCCTGAGACTGAGTGTTACACCACTCTTGTCGGAGACTAGCGATGGACTGGCCACCCGGCCTAGTCCCGAACAGAGTCAAGTGTTCGCCTCTCTTGGGAAAACCAGTGAGGAAATAAATATCTGAGGGCTCTATCTCGAGCTGGTGCCCTCCAATGTAAAAGCACTGGTCCTGGACATTCCATCTCTCTACCAGCCACTCTAGAAAGCACACCTGGGCCCTCATGCCAGGTATGGCCCAGTATTTGTAAAGGTCGCATGCCTTCAAAGCATCAATGGACGATTGATGATTAATGGCGGCCAAATCAACATCTTCGTGCTCTCTCTTGCGCCAATCAAGCATGGTGGGCAATCTACACACCAAAAAACATCTGTTAGATTCAATGAAATCAAAAAAATTTGGTCCATTTTGAAGAAATTGGGGTTTGAAAGCTCGTTTTGCGGGGTACGCACCCCGCCTTTAGGAACAGGGCATGGGTACGCGGGTTCCCTTAAGGCAAGGTGCGTACACCCGACATTTTCCCAACTGAGAAAATGTCGGGGTACGCGGGTCACCAGTGGAGCACCTGCGTACCCTGAAAGGCGGACTTGAAACCCCAAAGCCTCCAAAAAATGAAACTAGGACCTAAAAACAAATTCTAAACAGATGAAAATGAAGAGGAGGATGTTGTAGAATACCTGATGCGACGGTGCTCGATTTCGACGGTCGGATTCTCCGCAATGTCCACGGGAAGTTTCTTGCCAAAAGCCCTTTTTCTCTCCTCAACAGTAAAATGGTAAAAATAAATTGGTAAAAGCCCTTTTTATAGGTTTTTTGGATAAATAAATGGTAAATTTGTTTATTTTTCACCATGAAAAGGTATTTTTCAAAGTATTTTTATCTATCTTTCAACAGGTATGAATAATGTGTTGGTTTTTGTGCAGGATAAAAGGATTTTCAGGGAAAATTGTCATTTTTCACAAACAAAAACATCAGAGTCATCTTTAAGCCCTTTTCTGACTCCTAAAACATGAAAAGATTGCCGAGCGTTTCTTTTACACTCGTTAAAACAGAATTAAAAGACGGTCCCCTTATAGCCCTTTTCTGACCGTAAAAACAGGAAAAGATTACCGGATTTTTGTCGTTTCAAATTCGATACTGGAAATAAAACGACGTGTCCTTGATCGCTTTTTACTTTTCAGGTCAAAGACACTAATTATGAAAGTACTCCTTGCTCGTAAAAGATCAAGCGGTTCTCTCAAGTATTATTTTATACTTTTTTAGGCTTGGGAGACACAAATTTACGAAAAAGTTCAACCCTGGAGTCTTCTTAAGTTTTTTCAGACTCTCTAAAATTGAAAAACGCCAAGTTTCTCCTATACTGGACTCGTTAAAATTTCACAATAAAGGACCTATTCGATTACAAACAGGAATGGACCACTCCTTCTTAGGGTTCGAATCTAAACTAAGTTGGACTCATCCGAAGGATGAGCTTATAATCAAGCATATGTTATCCTCCTCAAGCTTGTAAAAAATAAAGAGGTACTCGCCAGAAATGGTGGGGGAAAAGAGAGAAAAATGAGCCTCTTTGTTATCCTTTGTCTCGGAAGAAACCTTATCACCACTCTTGAACAGGACACTTTTCATTCACCTGGGTTGGGAAATCCTTTGCCTAACAGTTGATCAAACCACATTGAAAATCTTCAGCCGGTTCCGGGTATTAATTTTGGGTCAATTGTCACCAAGCCATCTGTCGTGTCGTTATGTGTTCAAGAGGTCACTGCAAATAAACCATTCATCTGCAAAATACCAGTCATCCATCTTGACCATCCCTGAGTCAGTCCTTACAGCTACATTTCTTCAACTTGATTTATGATTTCGTGTTGTGGGCTTGCCCGCAACGGGTCGCTTTCAATCGACATCAGCACATTATCTAGAAAGATGACCTAGAAATCGTCAGTACCTTGAATTCTGCATGCATCAATGGCAGGTTTCTCGCCTTTGACGACAGTTTACATCATTGACTTTCGATTGAAGGATTCCGTGACATGTTCGACATCAACACATTCATTCACATCTCACGGATTCTACTGGGTACTTTGAGAACCATTGACATCACTGGTGGTCTCTCTCACACTTGTTAACAGTTTACATCATCGACTGGTAATCAAGTGGTTTCTACCATGTTCGACATCAACTCATTTATTCGCATGGATAGAATCGTACTATTTCGGGAAGTAGAAATCAAGACCCTGGATCTAGTTTCCACCATCCAGGCTGTGAGGAGTTTTGTATTCATTATATAGTATACTAATCATAAACAGATGGCTGCGTCCATACTGTGTCTACAAGAGTCTATGATTATGATGTACTGCGAAATCATTCCTATATCAGAGCAGTAGTTAGTTTGTTAGTTAAAGTTTTCAATCTGAGTATGGGAATGCTTACCTCAGCGACAATATGATCTTATATATGTATTTTGTGTTGAATATTTGCAAGTTCCGACTGGGATCTCCACAAGATAATCCTTGAAATGATAAAGTACTTCACCCTTCCTAGATGATATGAAACCCTAATCTACTACAGGCTTCGCACTTTAGGGGGAAATCTGTTACACTAAAATTTGTCACCATGACTATTTGCAGTTAGTATGGCTCCATCAACAGTCATACTATCCTCCTTGGCAAGTCTTATACCTCTGCTCCTCATGTCAAACTCCAAAAAAGAGAGAAAATCCTTAAAAAGTCAATTAACTCTGGTTACGCAGTTTCTCTTAACCTTACCTGTGTGTACGCACCCCAAGTTCACAATACCTGTGTACTTGTATGCTTTGTCTGTAAAGGGATGGGTGCGTACTCCTGTAAAGGTCAAAAGGCGTGAGTTTTACTTCAAAAAAGTTACTTGTGGTCGATTCTAGAGCATTCTAGAAGTTGGTTTGACGTGTATTGAGCGCCTCCAGATGGTTCATGTATCCCTATGAAAGAGGAACTTATCCCATCAAGAGGGGAGCTATCCCATTGAAAGAGGGGCTTATCCCATTGATGGTGGACCTAATTAACTTCCTCCAAAGCATTATAAATACAGGCATTGGGCCAAAGGGAGGGGAGGTTGAAAGCTGAACATTCCTAAGGGTAGATGCTGCTGAAATTAGGACTCCCTTATAGAGCTTGAGAGGAGAGATTCCAATCCTTTCTTAGCTTCATTTGGAAGTGGGTGAGCTGATCAAAGTAGAGGAGAACTCTTGCTGGACTGTGGGAGGGACCTGCACAACACCAAGGCACTGGTTGTAAGGTTTCCTCTGTTTCCAATTAATACAATTAAGTTCATTTTTCTCAACAAGTTGTTATATATAATTTGTTTCATAAACTCATTGGTCTTTATGATGAACATGTTTTATCATATGAGTTATTCAGGTGTTATGTAATCGTTTGCTTGTTAGTGTATGCAGGCTTCAAGGAGAAGGAGCTCATCTGGATCGAAGAGGCTTGGCTACTACAAACGGCGTTGGACTAAAGGTAAGCCTTAAACACCTGGTTGCTTTTATTTTAAATGCATATTTAGGGAAAGATAGTGCTTGATTGTTTTGTTTGTCACTAGAAAAGTCTTGTTTTCTAGGGAGGTCGGTTTTGTCCGCAAAATTGACTCTTTCCGCATGACAGGAAACATCCTCCTTCACGTGTTTTGAAGAGCAAGACACCCTCAACCGTTTTGGAATGGAGAAGCAAGAGGAAAATTCAAAGAATATTCCTACCTAATCTATCTCAGCCCCGGTTGTGGCCTCAGGTTCTTTCCCTTTATCTGCAACATATCTACTCTGGGTTGAAACCCTTGTCTATGCAGTCCCCCATTCTGAGGCTGACACTAGTTCTTGTGGAGTAGCATCAGTCTCAGCATCTATTTCCTCTGCAATCTCCAAGGTCGGATAGGTTGACGGTGGTTCTTATGTCACACCACCTTCCGTATCCAGTAGTTCTTGAACAGATGATGCGGGCACACTTTCTTCCAGCACGACATTGATAAAAATGGATTCTTGCATCATTATGTCAATTCCGTCCATTATACCCATAGCCTCTCCTTCTGTTGGCCCCACTGTTCTTTTAGCTTCGGGCCCCTCTCGTCCTGGTTCATCTTCCTCCATCGATTCCATGGTCAAGGGTGGTTCTTGTGGGACACCCCCGCCCACAATATTAATGATTTCTTCCACCTCAGCTTGATGTGTTACCTCTTCTCTTATTACAGTCTGCTAATTTGCTACAATGGATCCATAGTCAAGGCTGGTTCTTGTGAGACAACCTCAATCATGGTGCTAGTGACCCTTTCTATATCGGCCCTTGCTGCGGCACTTCTTCTTCCATCGGTTCTACGATCGAGGCTGTTTTTTGTGGAGCAGCCTCAACTATCCTTTATGTTTCATGCTCCTGATTTTATTCTAGGCCCTCAGGTTCCATTTACATTTCTTCTGGTTCTTATTGATCTCCGTGTTCATCCTTTGCTCTGGGTTCTTCCTCCATCGCTTCTGGCTCTTCTTCTCTAGCAGCTCTAGTAGTTGCTATCTCTTCTTCTGTAGAATCCTGAAATGTTTCCCACGGGATCTGAAGTCGATCAATTGCATGCATGACCAATAGCCGGACCAACCCATGGTTGGTAATGACTGCCACAACTTGTCGCAAATGCCGAGTAGATTGCGTCATCAGCTGGAGACTTTCTACAGGAAGAAAGGCATATTCAATGAGAAGGCTTTCGACTGTGGGAACTGGAGGTGAGCCAACATTTTGAAATTTTACTTAAACACAGTGGCATACCTCCCGTCACAGGTTATGTATCTTATGACAAAACCTGCTACCTCACCCCATGGGTGTGCTAATGAATTCTGGTCATACCCCTGGCCTTTCTAAAAGAAATTTTCTCCAACTTGCAAAAATGCTTCGGGGAACTCCGCGAAGGAGGTTCTTCATGAACGCCATCTCTGCGCCTACTGGGGTAGCTTGCTAACCTTTGCAATGGTTTCCTCTGTAATAGGGATTTTTATCTCCTAGACCCGAGAGCTCCATTCCTCTAAATTGAATGCAAATTCAATCGTAATTGCCTCATTAAACCCCTTCAACCTGTTAAAATAGACATTCCACCTTGCATTTTCAAAAGACTGCCATACTTCCTGATTATTTTAGACCATTTTCGTATCCTCCGGCTCATGGTGGATGGCCAACCCACTCATCACTGTAGGAATTGGATCAACATGATGGATACAGTTGGCTAGTAGCAGTAGAGTAACAACAATCCAACTGACAATGGAAATAATGTTAACATGGTGGCCGTGGGGTAAAAGAATGGTAGTAATGGTTGGTACACCTCAAAAAACACAACAAATAATGGTAGGGTATGGCAATAGAGGTAAATGATTATGCTGATTGAATACAACGTACTGTGGAAATGACCGATAAGGTTTTTGGCGTACGATTTCAAACTCCAATGTGTCAGAATCATGATTGCTAAATCGCAATATTTTTGGCTCTTGTTCACATTAGATTTGGTAATGATGTGATATGATTACAATTTAGGTACGCCGTTGTTTATTTGTGACGAGACCTCCCGCAACTTAAATGCGGCCATCCGTGAAACATACTGGTCTCTTCTTTGGAATATTTTAATTAAATCCATAAGAGTCAATGAAGGCGTACCTGGTGACGTACCTGGCGGTGGAGTAACAACAAAAATAACCAGCATAGTAACAGCAACGACAAAGTAACAACGCCGATGGAGTAACAACAACGATGGAGTAACAACACAACGGAGTAACAGTAGCGGCGGAGTAACATCAATTGCGGAGTAAGAACATTGATGGAGTAACAACAACGACGGAGTAATAGCACCAACGAAGTAACAACAACGACGGAGTAACAGTGCTGGTGGAGTAACAGTAATGACAGAGTAACAACACTGACGGAGTAACAACACTGGCAGAGTAATAGCAATGGCAGAGTAATAGCACCAATGGAGTAACAGCAACAACGGAGTAACAACACCAATGGAGTAAAAAAAACGGTGGAATAACAACGCTGGAAGAGTAACAACAATAGTAGACTAACAACACTGGTGGAGTAATAGCAACGACAGAGTAACAACATTTGCAAAGTAACAACATCGGTGGAGTAACAACAATGACTATTACTTGGAAAGTTTCTCAGTTTCTCCTTGTCATAATTTGGTTCTTATTCCTGCAAAAAGATAAATAAGTAAGTAGTAATAGCATATTATTATTATTAGTATTATTTATTTTTTAACAGAAGGTAGAGGGAGTATTCTCTGCACCAACGACCATCAAACCAGATGTATCAAAAAGATGTTTGGTGAAGACATCCTTAAAATTTGGACGGTGATATAACTTTAAACAGTGTTCGTTCACTAGGAAGGAAGTACGATTTTCATCTACTATAACCAATTTGATTGTTCCATTGTTGAATACAGCATCCACTTCATAGGGTCCCATCCAACGAGTGCGAAGCTTTCCTTTAAAATATTTGAACCAGGAGTCATAGAGAAATGCCCAGTATCCTATATGAAACACCTTATTCTTGATAAATTTATCATGCCACTTCGTTCTCTACTATTGGACAACAGGGGTTCTCTCGAAAGCTACTGAATAAATCTCGTCTAACTCATTGAGTTGTTCCAACCAGTGTTTATGGGCCTCTGATAAATCTAATCCCACTTAAAAAGCCATTCTGAGCATATTGATCTCGCACTCTTCTAGAAATAAGGGGGATTTCCCATATACTAGCTGAAATGGTGAAAATCTATTTGTATTTTGCCATGTCATCCTATATGCCCAAAGAGATTCTAGAAGTTTTTACGACCAATCCCAATGATGACTTGCTACAGTTTTTGTCAAGATATTTTCCAATACCTTGTTTGTGCTTTCTACCTATCCATTTGGTTACGGATGGTAAGGAGTTGTCACTCTGTGTTTAACCCTGTATTTCTATATAAACCTCTCTATCATGTGTGATGTGAACTATGCTCCTCCATCTGAAACAATTTCTCATGGGGTACCATATCAGTAAAAAATCAATTCAAAAAGTAAATCTTCAACCAACTGTTTTGTTGCTTTCGTAATTGCTCTGGCTTCCACCCACTTCTCAAAAGGTTAAAGGACTATCTGGGGTTATAATGGTATTTCATCAGATTTCCCAGGTTGTCCCATTCGTTGACAACTATCACATCTTCGGACATATTATCTATCATCTCAAAAGATAGAAGGCTAGTAGTATCCCATTTGCAGCACCTTCTGGTTTGTTCTTTTATCTGCAAAATGTCCTCCGGAAGGTCCACCATGGGTGGCCTTCAATATCTCATAGATATCATCCTCTGATACACAGCGTTGAATCTGTTGATCAACCCCTGTATGAAAGAGGTATGCTACTATCCATGAATATCGGGTACTATGATGAGTAATTTTCTGTTGATCCTTATATGACAAATGACGAGGTATCTTCCCTGTAGCAAGATAGTTAGCAATATCTGCATATCATAGAGTGTTAGTGGAAATTGCAAAGATATATTCATCTGGAAAGCTATCTTCGATAGGTGTACCTTCAGCATTATTTTCTAACCTAGACAGAAAATTAGCAACCATGTTGTCCTTCCCTGGTTTATCTACTATGGTAATGTCAAATTCTTGAAGTAGCAAAAGCCATCATGTAATATGACCAGGAGTAACGGGTTTATTCATTAGGAACTTGATGGCCACGTGATGAATACGTACAAAGGGGGGTAACCAGTGATATAATGTTGGAACTTGTTGATGGCATAGATGACAAGGAATTATTTTTTAGTTACTGTGTAGTTTAACTTAGCAGGAGCCAAGTTCTTACTAACATAGTAAACTTCATATGGTACCTTATCCACTTGCTGCCCAAAAACTACCCCAACTGTTGTCTGGGAAGCATCAGCATGAATATGGAATGGTAATGCCCAGTCTGGCCCTCTAAGGATCGGAGCGCTACAAACTATTTCCTTCATCTTCACAAAGGCTGCATCACAGTGATCTGTCCATACAAAGTCTGCATCTTTTGTCAGTAACTGAAAAAGTGGATGTGTTGTCTTAGAAAAACTTTCTATAAAGCACCTGTAATAACTAGCGCAACCGATAAATCTACGTACCTAAGTGGGTGTTCTGGGTATTGTAAAATTCTGTATTACCTTTATCTTAGTTGGATCCATTTGGATTCCTACAACCGAATTCAAGTGTCCCAGGACTATTCCTTCGTTCATCATCATATGGAATTTTTCCATACTTAAAGAGACATGTGCCTGCTTGCATCTTTCAAGAACTTTTTCTATCTTCCCCAATGCTTCCTCGAATGAATCTCCATATGTAATGAAATAATCCATATAAATCTCAACACTATCATCCATTAGATCAGAGAAAATCCCTAAAATTTCCCTTTGGAATGTTGCAGGCACATTACAGAGAGAAAATGGGAGGACCCGGTATGCAAAAATTCCCCAAGGGCATGTGAAAGTGGTCTTATCCTGATCTTCAGAAACTATTTGGATCTGGTTGTACCCGCTAAATCTGTCCAGGAAGGAGAAAATCTTCTTCCCAGCCAATGTATCCAAGACATGGTCAATGAATGGTAATGGAAAATGGTCTTTCTGAGTTGCCTTATTTAATTCTCTGTAATTGATGCATATCCTCCATTTACCATTTTTCTTAGGGACCATTACCAATGGGGAAACCCATTGGCTGTCTGAAATGGGGTAGATAAATCCCACGTCCAATAGCTTTTGAAGCTGTTCGTTAATAATGTTTTCATAACAGGGTTCATTCTCCTTTGGGGTTGCCTCACAGGATGATAGTCCTCCTTGATGTATATATGATGGGTGCATAGATTAGCAGGAACCCCCTTCATATCTGAGTAGTCCCAGGTGAAGGCTTCTTTGTGTTTCCAAAGAACATTCAAGAGTTGTTTCTTCTGGGACTCTGACAGATCTCGATTGATATTTAGAGCTTTTCCCGGGCCTATTTCCATGGAAATACTGTCATGGGGCACAATTGTAGGTAGCTCATCAAATCCATATGTTGTTCCAATACTTTCTTGTGTCTCACAGCTCAAGACGGACTCGAAGATTTGCTGATTTAAATCTGAAATAGAACAGGGATCACTAATAAAGGTAGTAATTGTGTCATATTCCATTTCGGTTTTTAGCTGGAGGGCCTATCCAATAGTAAGAACTAGTCTTAACTCCTCATTTTCTGATTTAGACTCTTTCCTGGGTAAAAAATTCTTACGACCTATTGATTTTGCTGATGGGTTAGGTTCTACGGGAGGATATAATACTAGATTCTTAGTGTTTTGTCCATTTGAAATGATCATATGTCTAGACCGATGCCCAATATAAGCATCTGCAGTTTCCAACGACGATCTTCCCAGAATCAGGGGATGGCCTCTAGCTTGTGTTTCTGGGAAAACTAGTATTCCTAAAGAATTCTAGCCCTCTAGGTTGGGCAGCTACCCTAGAAACAATAGTTTAAAGCAATTCAATGATTTCTTCTATGTGTAACAGATAAGAGAAAGATAATGGAACCAACCTGGAACTTCCACTTAATCCCTTGCTTGATCTCTCTCCCCTTTGACAGATCCGGAAACTCCTCCCCATACTTAACACACTTGGAGAGTCCCTGCACAAGTAGAGCAACAAAAAACCATCAAAGCATCGTGATCTATCACAACATAAACATTACAGAATCAAATATATAATGAACAAATGATGGCATTCACAAATGATAACATTCACAATTGCACAATCATATGAAAGAAAACTTGAAGAGATTTATTAATAAAAAGGAGAATTACAACCCAATTGTCTAATCCAGAATCATCCTCCCAGCTTCAGTCCTTCCTCAACCAATGAAATAGCAAGATCACTCCAGCAAGAATACAATACTCTCTCCTCAAACTATCAACACTTCCTTGCAATTCAAAATATTCCAGCCTATAGATCTCCTGGATGAGGGATCCATTTATAGATGTTTGCAAGGGTGTGAGTCATCCATGGGGTTTGATTAATGTCATTCCACTTGTTACAATTGGTTCCACAAGAGAAGGGATTGGAGATGATTTCCTAGATCCCTTATTCATCCTTGGGCGAATTCAGAGAGGCAAGTGGCACAGGAAAAGTTTCTAGAAGATTCCATGAGCAACCAACTAACACATGTCCCAGACATTTGTCCATCCTCACCCATCGCACCCTATAGAAGGCCTAAACAGTATGCATCACATCTTGGTAGTGTACCACTCAGTATGCATCACACTTTGCCAGTGGAGCAGTCAGTATGGTTCAATTTAGGAAATTTCTGGATGGTTTCTCAGATGGAACTTTTTGGGAATGATGTATTCAAATGACTATGTTCCTTTAGGGTATGAAACAACTCTTTTAGGGGTTTATGAGCCCTAATACATCGACTTATAAGTTTTGGGTTGATGTGCCCAAATATGTCTATAGCAGTTGCCCCCTAAAGCATGAGGTCGTAAATATTCATGTCGAGTGAAATGCTTTATCATGAGGATCCGAAGTTTCGAACTGGAAGGTGACCTGCATAAGTTACAACACAATACGTCATCATAATATGATTTTCATGATCCAACTGAGGGAGGCATTCCCATGCTTAGCTTTATAAATTTCATTTCATGTACATATATCAGACAGTCGTTTGCAGATACAGACTCGTGATTCTACATATATAGAGTCGCAATCCATAACTAGGATGATCATCTGTGTAGAGCCTTTATACATTTGATGTTTTTGTATCCCTGAATATATCGCAGCCCAAATGGATGAAACTAGATTCAGGGTCTTCAAACTCATTCAATCTTTGCCTGATGTACGAGTCAAACCATGTGAAGAGATGTTCTGAAGTCGAACATGGAAAGACATCACCTCGTTACCAGCGAATGATGTGAGCTGTTAACAGACGTGAGAGGGATCACCAATAATGATAATGATCCTCAAGGTATGACAGTACAATTCACATGGTCTGAATACATGATCTGATTTTGAACACCACGCAAAATCTTTCGGTCGAAGGCCATTGATGTCAACCTGTCGCCAGGAGTGAGAAACTTGTCATTGATGTATGCAAGCTTCAAAGCACTGAAAGGGTTGTTTCTAAGTCAACTTCTTGGGTAATGAGATGATGTTGACAAGAAGCGACTCATCGTAGGAAGGCCTTGATGTATCCCACATCTATGACATGAAATGAAGAAAATGATTTCTGGAGGTGAAAATGAACTAACGACACACGGTTCAGGAATGGCGGTCATGGAAAAATGAGAATTGGAGGTGTTGCAGTGTATGAGACATTAACGTGATGGTGATTTCTCAACTAAATTACTTCTCTTGAACATGTCGGTGACACTGAGATGAATTGGTAGCATTAACCCCAAAATATGGATGGTATGAAAGACCAATGGTGTGATGACCGATGAACGGAATAACCCAACCCAACTCAATAATGGAGATGAAATGAAAGTGTCATGTTCAAGAGCGACTTGCTACCATAAATTATTCAAGTTTTTCCCTTTTCTCCCTAGTCATTGCTGACCAGTACCTCTTTATTTTTGTCAAGCTTGAGGAGGATAACATATGCTTGTTCTATAATTCACCCTTCGGGCAAACTTGTCGCTATTTAATATTTTAACGAGTCTAGTGAAAGTGAAACTCGATCTCGTCTAGATGTGTTACACAGTAATTTGTCACCGCCTTCACTCTCAGTCCTTCTACTGTGTCATGTGTCAAAGTCAAACATGCTCATACTGAACAAATTCTCTCTTATGCTACCAATTGACCCACTTTTCCTAAGTTATCTGCCTCATCACGACTATGGACTTAATATACGCATTGAAAGGCACTCATAAACAGTCCAGCCATGCTACCAGTGCGGAAGTACATCTGATTCCCGTGATGGCTCGATTTCATGTACCAGTGTGTGGCTATTTGTTATCATTAGTGATGATCTATCTAGCTACATTGCTCACTAGCGATGTCAGCACTGAAGCTCAGTTAAGCACCTGTGATGATCCTGATTGGGCGAATTTGTTCCAACAGTCGGCCTTCTGGATGAATCCAGACCTAGTTGTTGGCATAGTTTGTGTCGCCCTTCCTTCCCTGGTGTGGTATTTCCGTAAATTGTGCTACCTTCCTTGGGGATAAGCTCTCTCTTCCACCTTTCATGGAGGCTCCTTCTCCTATTTAAACACTCACCTTTGATATGATCATCTAGTTGGCAAATTCTTGGTTTGATTAGTGTTGTTAGTGCTTTGATAGATAGCTAGTGTGGGTGTGATTAGTGTGAGAGTGTTGATAGCTTGTGGAAGGTTGTGAAGAGCCCTTGGTATCATGTAAAACTTATGAGTGAGAGAGAGACTTTGTATGTTTGGAGATCCATCTTCAAAGAGTGAATGCTTGAAGAACATGCTGGATGGATCCCTCTGAGAAGGCTTGCGACGTCAAGACTTTGGTTGTAAGCTTACTCTTACTTCATTATTAATACAATCAATGATGTTTTCCTATGTCTTGTATGTAATGTACCTGATAGCTCATGACTTCTTGACTTTGTGAGTAAATAGTTCATTATTGTTTTCTGGTTATGTGCTTTGTTGTATTTCCTTTGTTTTGTTTCAGGTTGATCACTCATTGAGGAGATGGAAGTGAAAGTTGGAGCAGCACAACGGAACTCCATTGACCACCGGTTGAGGTAGGCCTCCAACTTTGACTGTTTAAGGAAAGCTATTGTTGATCTGTCCTTGTTTGTGACTAGACCCACTCTAGGGCTAGAGGGCTTGCTTCTGTCCACAAAGGGAACACTTTCCTGCATCACAAGATGGACAAGTTTGTCGCTATTTTTTTAACGAGTTTAACGAAAAGGATAACTCGGTCCTTTTCATGTTTAGAGAGTTTGAAAAGGGATGAAAAGAAAACTCCATAAGTTCTTTTTTGTAAAGTAATCCCTCGGGTCTGAAAAAGGATAAAATAATACAAGAGGGATGTCATTTCCAATCTTTTAATGAGCTACAATGGACAAGCGCTCGACAATATTTTCTTATTTACAGAGTCTGAAAAGAGTTTAAAGAGGACTCTATTTTGAGAAATGAGTGGTGTCTAGGGTAGCAACTGGTTCCGGTGATGTTGGAACTTCTCAAAACATATTGATTTATGTGAATAGGCTGGCTAATAAGACCACTCATTGCAATTGTTCCTCAAAAAGGGTGAAATAACCAAGTGACAACATATGATCAGCCAAAGAGATTTTGGTGATGAGATGAAAACAACCAAGGTTCAAAAGGTTGACCATATGGCAATCACAAGGGTTAAAAAATGAAAATGGGTTCATTTTTAGACAAGCTTGAACCATGGGGAACTATGCTTGGATTCGGTTTCATGTTTACACAAGCTTGAAATGAACAAACCATGCTTGGCTTCAATTTCTTTTTTACACAAGATTAAAACAGAAAAATATGCTTGAATTGGTATACATGCCCCCAGAATGATGAAAAGGAGAGTCTCCTATAACCAGATGGAAATCACTGTGGTGAAGTAGGACAATTGTCCAACACCTTCTTGGCTTCATTTAGATAGACAAAGGTGAATGGTGTGATAGACCAATCACATAACCTATAGGGAAAATTATCTTTACTCCTAGGTGCATGCCCCCCAAGCTTCATTATATTCACCTAAGTAAACTACTCATGGCTATCAGGTGGGTGGAATGAAGGCTCTTTTACGAGATCAAGTGAAAGACTCGACTGGGATTTTACGAGATCTAATCAAAGACTTGAATTTGAACTTGAGACCTTGTTTCATTTTTAAATGAGCTTGACACAAGACAAGGAATTATGCTCACATCTGTGGTTTCATTTTTTAACGAGGTTGACACAAGACTAGGAATTATCCTCAGAGACCCTTGGTTTTATTTTTTAATGAGGTTGACACAAGACAACGAACTATCCTTGGAGTTCCCAATCATAACTCGTAAGAGGTCATGAAGGAGAAATCTGGTTCTGATGCCCCTAGTACATGGTGTACAACATCACTCAATTCATCGCCAGTTAATGTAGGTATGGAACAGGTTGACACATAATTAACCCATGGCGGGGATGATATCGTCGATATAGATGGACCATTTAGGGACAATGATTGACTTGGAGCTATGTCTGGACTGCGAAATGAAATCTGGTCAACGGTGACAATCTTGCCTTCATGCGGGAAACACATCACTTGGAAGAGTGTTGAAACAATAGCTTCCATGTTATAAACATAGTCACACCCAAGAAGTAAATTGTAATCTAAAGGTCCTGGGACTACCATCATGTTCAGATAAACGGTCTTTCCTCCCAAAATAATAGGTAACTTAGGAAGGATCCCTAACGATCGATTGGTTCCTCTGTTAAATCCAAACAAATTCTGTGTAATAGGTACAAGCGGTGGCAAACCAAGCACTTTCCAAGAAGTTGAGGAAAGGATGCTCACTAATGCACCTTCATCTATAATAGTTCCAGACACAATCATTTTACAAACTTGCATTATGATCTAGAAAGGCACATAAGAAGGAAGGCGAGATCCTACCAATCGATTCCAATCAAAAGAAGTGACTAGACTACTTGAAGGGGGTACCGAAGAAATGGGAGAATTAACCCCTTGAGTTACGAGAACTGGAGGGTTTTCCTCCTGTCTTGATGGAACAGGCAGATTGTCCTCAAGGTCATTAGAATCCGTAGTAACAAAAAGAACTTGAACAGTATCATTTTCACTCTTTTCGGGAAAGGTACGATTAGCTGAAGGTGAAATTGGGTCAACTGTTACCTCGACCCGTTGATTTTGGTCGGGTATAGACTCATATGATTCACTTTTAGAGAGAGTGGTTTCGATCGACAGTTGATTTAAGTCTTTTCGTTCACCAACTAGTGAAGGATTTAGGGAGAGTTTCTTGTAACCAGATGGAAGTTGCTGCAGTGAAGCAGGATGGTTATCCAACACTCTTCTGGCTTCATCCAAAAAGTGACAAAGGTGAAGGGAATGATTTCCTTCACATAACCTACATGGAATTCTGACCTTTCCTTTCTGTCCATGAACTTTACTATCACTAGTTGATGGTGTGTTACCAACATGATCTCTAGAGGTTGATGACACGGGATACCAATATTGGAATCACATCTAGTGGTTGGATAACAATACTGCCAGAACAACCAAGGGTTGTATATCCAACGTAACCGATCCAACCTATCTCGAATATTCCCACTACATGTACTATTACGACTCTGTCGCAAACATAAGCACAACCTGTTGTGTCTCAACCTCAACCTGATCCTTCTTCCTCACAACCTCAAATTTCGAGGCAGAAGACTCAAGTCTCTCAGGTTGTGATACAACAGCCACTTGTCTCTATAGCTCAACCGCAACCTCAGGTTAGTGCTTCCTTATCTGGAATGACTCAGGCACTAATAGGTATGGTCAATCCACAACTTGGTCAATCTTCTAATATTGGGCAACAGCAAATGGTCCAACAACCATGGCTGGCACAATACCAACAACCGCAATTCCAGCAAACCCAACCTCAGTTTGGACTTGGTTTACAAGCTCAGACTGGATTTGGTCAATATCAAGCCTACTGAGGACCTGGGCAACAAGGCTTTGTAGGTTATGGACAGCCACATTTTCAAACCGGTTATCAACAACCACACTATACTGGTTATGTCCAACAACCTTATCAAGGTTACCAGCAACATATGCTTTATGCTAGTATGCAAAGACCTACTGCTCAGGCGATTCCATCTTATCCTGGGTATGCTCCACCTAACTTGAATCAGCAGTTGCTTTTTATAGCAACTCTCGAATTACCAAATTTGAACCGGCTAACGAATGATCCAATTACATACACCCCTTGGTGGCCAGCGATTCCTCATAAACTTCCCTCTGATATTCCTAAGTTCAAGGGAAGAAAACTTGAAGAGCTTTATTAATAGAAAGGAGAATTACAACCCAGTCGTCTGATCCAGCATCATCCTCCCAACTTCAATCCTTCTTCACCTCATGAAATAGCAAGATCACTTCAACAAGAACACAATACTCTCTCCTCAAACTATCAGCACTTCCTTGCAATTCACAATATTCCAGCCTCTAGATCTCTTGGATGAGGGATCCATTTATAGATATTTGCAAGGGTGTGAGTCATCCATGGGGTTTGATTAGTTTCCTTCCACTTGTTACAATTGGTTCCATAGGAGAATGGATTGGAGATGATTTACTAGATCCCTTATTCATCCTTGGGCGAATTCAGAGACGCAAGTGGCACAGGAGAAGTTTCTAGAAGACTGACACATGTCTCGGACATTTGTCCATCCTCCCCCATCACACCCTATAGAAGGCCTAAACAGTATGCATCACATCCTCACAATGTACCACTCAGTATGCATCGCACTTTTCCAATGGAGCAGTCAGTATGGTTCAATTTAGTCAATTTTTGGATGGTTTCTTAGAAGGAACTTTTAGGGAATGATGTATTCAGATGACTATGTTCCTTTAGGGTATGAAATAACTCTTTTAGGGGTTGATGAAACCTAATACATCGACATATAATTTTGGGGTTGATGTGCCCAAATATGTTTATAACAGCTGGAGACTGTGTTTGGAGTACTAGGAAGTCCATAGGTTAGTGCCATGAATCAACCAAAATTGTGATATCTTCTAACTTCCCTACCGGTTTCACTATAGATCGATTTGCCAAATATAACACTTTAGATGTGTGTTTCAAGTTACGAAGACCTAATGCATGCATAGTTTCAGCAGTGATGACATTTATGGAAACACCCAAATCTACCAGTACATTTGGAATTTCTACCCCATTAATTTGGACAGTTACAATTGGGTTCTCGGGATCCTAATACTTTACAAACATGGACCTTCCCATCATAAAATATGATAACTTCCCCATTACATGAATGGTGATCGGGTCTCTTGATTTCTTTTTAGGCTTCTTAGCACAATATTTCCTAAGCATTTTTGCGTATATAGGTACACCCCTCATAGCTTGCAATAGGGGAATCTTGACAAATAAATTTTGTAACTCCCCTAACACATCAAACTCAGCTTGAGGGGTTTGTTTACTCAAAGCCAACCTTTCTGGATAGGGAAGTTCAACCTGGTGTTTTTGAGTAAGTAGCGGTGGAGGAGGTGTATGATTTTTGTTGGCTCAGTTTGATTCCTCTTCAACCATTTCTGGATCCTTTTCCTCACTGTCAATTTTTTCAAAGATAACTGGTGAGGGTTGTGCATCTATTGTCCACCTAGATCGTAAATTCATCTCATAGAATTCTGTAGTAGAGATGCCATATGAAGGTAGGTTGAGGGTGTTAGCTTGATGAGCCGCTTTATTGGTAGGATTTGGATTGGGTTGGATGGGAAGTTGGGGACGAACAAGATGATTACCAGGAGGCACATTAGAAGGTAACTGAAGTCTTTTTTGTGGCATTGACTGGGGAAATTTACCAGGAGGAGAAGGTCCCCCCAGTTCGAATCCCACAAGGAATTCAAACTAGCTTGAGGAGCCCACTGCTACCAAGGTGGAAGCTAGTATTAGGGCCACATGGGTGGATAAGGCATGGATTGGGGACCCATATTAAAATTACTAAAATATTGAGATGGATCTGGAAACATACCTTGATTTCCAATTGACAGTTGAGGTTGCCATAGCTTTTTACATCCCATAAAGTATAGCTGCTCCATCTCTTCGCTTGTCCCTTGAAAAATCACTTTTAGTCCTGGTAAGGATGGGCATGAACTTTTCGCATGATTCAACTCACAGATTGCACACTCCTCTACAAATTTTAATGGACATTCCCTCTTTGGGTGTTTCTTCCTGCATGTTGGGAAAAATATAGCCATAGTTCTTTCCAATTATAGTTGTTTTTGTTTTACTTGCAGCGTGTCTATTTGTTCAGACAAGGTACTCAGAATATCAGTCATCAAGCTGTCCAACAGATTCCCAATTTCTACTTTTGTAGCACCATCAGTAGCTACTTTTTTTTATCTAATCCCTTGTTTATCCCTTACAACTCCCCTTGCACATTGGATGCACAACTTGCAGATGGTGTCAAAGTTCTCCTTTGATATATCTCCCTTTATTACTATATTTAACAATTCCAAAGAGTCCTATCGGAAGGCCCGGAGAAGGATAATTTTCAAAATGTCCTTATCCAAGTCAGAGTGAATTTATCTCTGCAATGTGTATTTAAAGAATTCCACATAGTCTTACATATTTTCGTCCTCTTTCTGTGTAAATTTGAAAAGTTCTTCTTTGATATCCCATGATTTACAGTAGTCCTGGTACTTCTCCAGGAAAGCCATTCTCATCTCCTCCCATGTGGTGATAGACCTTCCCCCGAGACCCATAAACCACCGCAAGGCTATCCCTTTTAGCATAGCAACGAATATTTTCAATTTTTAAGCATCCGTTATATAATCATATCCTCGATACACAATGTCAAATTCAAAAAAAAAACGTGACGGGGTCTTTTGAATTAAGCCCATGGAAACTGGGTAAAGTTGTTAAAGGAATGGGCTTTGTTGGCATGCTAGTCCTAAGATCCCAAATCGGGAAGTCAATAGTAGAGGTTGTAGGTGCCATGAATATCCTCCAATACTCACTGGGGATTTCAACAAGCTCCGTAAGAAGGGATTTTAGCACAGGGGTTCGAGTTGCCTTAACAACGCTCCCTCTATCCTTTGGTGATAGAAGTGTCACTACAATTTCTTCCTCCCTATCACAGTGGCTTGACCCTTTAGATCTCCTCTCTGTAACTTCTTCTTCCCTCCTGGGATGGCTCGTTTCCTCGGATGTTTTACTTGCAACTTCTTCTTCTTCTTATGTTACAAGCAACGTTACCCCTTTATCAAGCGTATTGTTGCTTGTCTCTCCAGTTGCTAGAAGGGCCTGTTGTATTGAATCAATCGGGGTGATGTGGACAACATTGGTTGATCTAAAGATTTTCCCTTAGATATTGTCCATGCACCTGGCCTTACGGCTACACGGGAAGACGCTTATGATTCAGCTTTTGTAATGATTTGTTGGATATAAGTATTCCTTCCCAAATCTTGTCCTACCTTCTTTGGGTCTCTCACTCTGCCCCTTTTATTTGGCTCTCTATTCATACAAGTTGGTGTGACAAAAGATGTTGCTAGCAAATCACAGTGCCCAAGACTTGGAGTAGGGTGTCAAAATACCATTCCCTCCCCAAGACGAGAGATCACATTGAAAAGAGAATAGTTAACAGAAAAAGAAAAGAAAACAACAACCTAGGGTTCAGGGCCTAGACCATGGCATCAAAGGACTCCTCCCTCCCCAGGACAAGAAACCCAATCAAGAAAAATAAGACACACATGAGAAAACCTAACACTTCAACACCTAAAGTAGGGCATCAAAGGACCCCTCCCTCCCTAGGGAGAGAGATTGGGTTTCTCAAAACCAAAACGAAAAAAATGCTAGGGAAATCTAAGCTCAGGGCCTAGAGCAGGGCATCAAAGGACTCCTCCCTCCTCAGGGCAAGAGATCTGCCCTAATAAAATAGGAAAACAATAAAAGTGAAAAACAAATGAAATAACTATGCTCAAGACCTAGAGCAGAGTGAGAAAGCTCGTTCTCTCCCTAAGATGAGAGATTGACCCTTTGGTTGATACAGATCATGTCTCACACCTTGTTAGCCTCTCGACAATAGTGCCAAAATGTTGGTAACAGGTATGAAAAATTTATTCACCCCTTTTCCTACATTAATGTATCAATCTGGGTGCATATTATTTTCAAGGCAACACGCAAGGTATATGTAGGGTCGAGGTTACAATCTATCATCGACCAAGGGTTTGTGATTACCAAATCAAAGCATTGCTGAAACAGAAATAGAAACTCAACTATAGAAATTAAAAAGGTATTTACAGTGATCTAAAGAATCTGCAACCGCAATCAAGAAATAAACAGAACAATGAACAATACACACATAACAAGAAAACATGTAGCACCTGATTAGAAGAGTAGGGCCAGCTCTCTGATCAGGGCTGCGTTACTCACAACAAAAGATAGAACAACAAAAAGGGTTGTATTTTATTAATCTGAACAATGTTGTTACAATACAATATAGGGTCTGGCTAACCCCTTGTATAGGAGTGACCCGTCTTTTATACAGTACAAAGGGGAGTAACATCTCTCCCCAAAACTAGGCAACTATATGCCCAAAGATATACTTTGGTTCAACACAGTACTAGCGTCGAGAGAGAAAGAACAGGAATGATCCAAAATGGGTTGAGAACAGCTGCAAATGAGTTATCCTATTTCATTGTGGTCGATCGGCTATTGTGAATCATGGAACTGCTATGATACACTGTGAGGTCAACACCTGCGCTCCATAATCTACAGTCATAACATGTTTTAGTGGTTCACATAGGTAAAACCCTCATGACTCTACTTCAGTAATTAAATATCCTAAGAGACAATAAAGGGGAATTACCTCATAGTTTTACATACTAAATATATGTGAATGAATACAAAAGGGATGAAAAGAGGAGCAAAAATGTAGGAAAAAGATAGGCCGATTTGGTGCCCAACACCACCTTAGTCTCTGCTAGCATTGCAAGAGGATTATCATTGTATTACTTAATATAGCAAGTTAGCGTGTGATCCTGCAAAGCGGTAACCAACTATGCCTTCTTTATATTATCATCAGTAATCTATTGCATTGTACACACAACATTCGTAACAAACCAGAACTCCTCTGGTTGTTCACATCCTATGCCCTTGAAGACCAAAATCTTCATTGCGTTCACCATATTGAATGGTGGAGGGGTGGGCGAAGCGGTATGTAGTGGAGGTGGAGGTGGAGGTGGAGTGGATGGATGATGTGTTCATGGAAAGCCCTACGTTATCAATTGAGCAACACTTCATCGTGAAGCCCATGCTGACCCTTCATCGTCCCTTGAAGGGGGTCCAATCAATGAAATATATTTGAGACTTGATCTCTCATGATATCTAAAGAGTCTCCCAGTTTGCATAGCTACGAAAATGAAGGTAATGGCATCACCCATTTTTCACATAACAACATTATAATCAAAGTATTTAATGATCTTAAGTACTTACCTCGCGGTCCCTTGAAGAATATTTTCTCCGCTTCGCTATAGTTGACTTAGGTATCAACTGCAAATTCTATAAAAAATCCTCCTAGAATTCGATCGAGCCAATGAGCGACATGTAGAAATTTTGAATAATATAACACTTATTCACAGAGATTATCCTAATTATACACTATTGCGGAATGCATGCATAATACATAACCTCCTCTACCATTGATCATCAAGTTGCAGTATTCAAAAATAATCGCATGCGCACATTAAATCATCAATCACACATATAACCACAGTATATCACGGGGAAAACATACAGCTGAAAAACCCCAACTATCTGTATATTATATTGATTAAGAACATGTAACAATACATAGTACAATACTCCTTGCAAGTACTCAGTACTATCTCCACCTGTTACACACAAACTAGCTCAGATCTGATGCCTCAAATCTCCTCCATTGTTTGCCTGCCTCCACTGCGCAATCCTACATGAGAATAGATGAGAATGGATGATCCAAAATCGTATTTCCCTTGGCTGAACCATGCAATCCTCATTGGCGATACTCAATCCATTGATTGTGCAAATCTCATGCACAACTATAGTCACAACTGACAGCTGTCTTGCCCTTTCACTCACCTCTAACACTTGTCTCCACTGAACTGTCCATGCACTGAGTTAACTGATGTATTCTTTAGTTGCTTTATGAGTTAATAATTAGTGAATTAATTAATAATTAATTCTCATCACTCGTTACTAGTGTATTCTGCAGTTAGACTAAATACAACTAGTTCAACTAAGTCAAACTGAACACAACTTCATCAATTCCTCAATCAACTCCACCAAACTCAACCACTTTAGTATTAACTGAAGTCCATCATGCAATAGCTCAACTGAAACATAAGAAAAGTGTATTTCCTTCTGGCAGTTGCATGTGCCACATCCATAGCTCGAACTGAAGTGTTCCAAGAGGATAAGATAATGTTTATAGTCCAAATATTATTAAGAGCTAATAATATTGGACTGTTCTATTTTTAGCCTGGTAGTCTAAAAATAGACTCTGCCCATATGTATAAAAATAGAAGTCCATCTATTTTTACCAACATGACCAATCATCCCCAAATAGCATCTTGCAACTCATAGACCATGATCCATATGTCTAAAAATAGACTTTGCGCCAAAAATAGCCTGCGGGCCCACTTAGTGAAGGCAACTTCTTTTCACTAAGCTCCATCATCTTGTTGCATTTTCAACACTCCCTCTCAACAAGATATGGATTATCTGCAACCCCTATCCTGCAACTCTGGAATGTTCTACATGCAACACATTTGCCCAGTCCGCTTGCTCCAACAACACTTGGAACAAAAACACTCCCAACTGACCACTCTGTTGGGCTAGGAACATACTCTGATGTTGAAGCTCTACCTGTTGCTAAAAAGTGCTCCTTCTCTGACATCAACACTGCTACAACATCTCCATGGATCTCACACCATTGCACACCTCTCTGTGCCACCTAGCACTGTGCAAAACACTTGTGCCTCTCGCATTGCTGTAGCCTGCTAGCTATGCGTTGTCTTGGGATTCCCTACACTGTCGCTCTCTTTGCCACTCCATCTGCATTTGTCTCTAACCAATCAGTCAATTCCTACTACTCCACATCGGGGCTCCTGTAGCAACGTCTCATCCAAGAGGTTGGGTACCTCAAGGATCCTACCCCTCCTCCTTGGGATGATCAATCCACATCACCCCACCTCCTACCTGGAGGTATGGCTGCATGCGATCCCTCAGCCCACCTGGCTCGAAGTTTCCCCCTACTGGAGGTCTCTGCATGAGTAGATGTCTCTACTTGATCTCCTCTCAGCTTCCCTTATTGTGGCTGCTCCACAACCTCCTGAAGCTGTTGCACTAATCGTGGCTCCTCCACAATTGTTTGAGATTTCTTCTAGCTCTGCATGTTGAGAGGTAATATACGCTCCCTCTCAACCACCAAGTCTCCATCAGTTGCCTCGCTGCTCAAGTCTTTGCATGCATCTTGAACCTTAAGAGCATACAGGTTCTTGACCTGTGAACCAATCTGCTTCACCTGTCTAGTGATGATTTGTCTAAGGAAAACCTTTCCCTTATTGAAGACTACATCATAGCCTCTATCTTCCAGCATCGCGATTGACACCAAGTTTCTCTTCAGTCTTGGTACATACTTGACATCAGTCAAGGTAAGGTGAGCTCCATGCTCCCTCTAAAAAATAACCGTGCCTACACCTGAGACACTATAATTCTCATCATTACCCATCACTATGAGTATCTGGACATCCTTCTCCTCCAAAGTACTGTAAAAACTCTTGTCACCGGTCATGTGGAAAGAAGCTCCACTGTCAAGAAACCAACCACTTCCCACCATGGATGAAACCATGCATGTGAAGAGTGTGAAATCGAACTCAAACTGTGAAGCAAGTGCCTCACCTTCAGATCCTTCCTCGGATCCCTTCTTGGATTTCCTCCGTGGACAATTTTCAGCATAATGGCCCACCTCATGACAACGAAAGCATCACACTTTCAATTTGTCAACCTTCTTCCCATCATTGGAAGAACTAGATTCAGAAAGAGAAACCTTCTCCTTCCCCTTCTTTGCTTTGGCAGCCAAAGCACAATTTTCTTCATCAGATGCCTTTGATGAAGATCTGTCCCTGGTATTCCGCCTGATCTCCTCTTGCACAAGATCCGACCAAAGTCTCTCCCATCCTAGCAATTTCTCCCGACCATTGACAAAGTCCTGATAGAAATGCCAACTCTTTGGAAGACCAAGGAGAGCCAAGCTCACCAAGTCCTCATCATTGACAGTCACCCCCACACTTCCCAGCTCATCCCGACATTGGGTGAACTTCTTGAGATACTCGGGCATACTGTCTCCATTCTCACACTTAATGTTTCTGTGTTTATCCTTGAGCGCCAACTTCCTCTGGTCGCTCTTTCTTTGGAATAAATCTGTCAACGCTTTCCACATCAAGTATGGAGAAGCCCTTCCATGCAGGCTGGATACAATGTGATCGTTCATGCCCTCCAACAGAATCCTTCGACACTTTGCTGTCTTCTTTTGCCAAACCTCAACGTGAGCAGCATCAGTAGGCTTAGGGACCTCAGCCTCTATGAAATCCTTCAACCCATTGTCATCTAACACCGCCTCCATCCTATCTATCCATGCAATATAATTCGAGCTGCGTTCAAGAGCATACTCCAATAACAATCAGTTGCAAGAGATTTCAACTTCGACACCAAGAAAACACTGCTGCAAATTCGAATTCCACCAGCTCAAAACTCAACCAATTCTGATCTAAAATTCGTGAGAACAAAGTATTTCTCATACAAAGATCGATTGTATGGGCTTTTATCGTATATCTCACCTTCCAAAAGAAGGATGAATCCAAAGGCTACCTGGCCCGATTACAGACTCTGCCTAAAGAAATAAAATGTAAACACTTTCTGAATAATAGATCTGATGATCAACTCTGCTCTGATACCATGTAGAAATTTTGAATAATATAACACTTATTCATAGATATTATCCTGATTATACACTATTGCGGAATGCATGCATAATACATAACCTCCTCTACCATTGATCATCAATTTGCAGTATTCAGAAATAATCGCATACGCACATTAAAGCATCAATCACACATATCAACACAGTATATCACAGGGAAAGCATACAGCTGAAAACCCCCAACTATTTGTATATTATATTGATTGAGAACATGTAACAATACATAGTACAATACTCCTCGCAAGTACTCAGTACTATCTCCACCTGTTACACACAAACTAGCTCAGATCTGATGCCTCAAATCTCCTCTGCTGTTTGCTTGCCTCCACTGTGCAATCCTCCATGAGAATAGATGAGAATCGCTGATCCAAACTCATATTTCCCTTGGCTGATCCATGCAATCCTCATTGGTAATACTCAATCCATTGGTTGTGCAAATATCATGCACAACTATAGTCACAACTGACAGCTGTCTTGCCCTTTCACTCACCTCTAACACTTGTCTCTATTGAACTGTCCATGCACTGAGTTAACTGATGTATTCTTTAGTTGCTTTATGAGTTCATAATTAGTGAATTAATTAATAATTAATTCACATCACTCATCACTAGTGTATTCTATAGTTAGACTAAATACAACTAGTTCAACTAAGTCAAACTGAACACAACTTCATCAACTCCTCAATCAACTCCACCAAACTCAACCACTTGAGTTCTAACTGAAGTCCATCATGCAATAGCTCAACTGGCCCATAAGAAAAGCGTATTTCCTTCTGGCAGTTGCATGTGCCACATCCGTAGCTCGAACTGAAGTGCTCCAAGAGGATAAGATAATGTTTATAGTCCAAATATTATTAAGAGCTAATAATATTGGACTGTTCTATTTTTAGCTTGGCAGTCTAAAAATAGACTCCGCCCATATGTCTAAAAATAGAAGTCCATCTATTTTTACCAACATGACCAATCATCCACAAATAGCATCCTGAAACTCATAGACCATGATCCATATGTCAAAAAATAAACATAGTCTAAAAATAGACTTTGTGCCAAAAATAACCTGCGGGCCCACTTAGTGAAGGTGACTTCTTTTCACTAAGCTCCATCATCTTGTTGCATTTTCAACATGACAACCCGCACGATCTTGTTTTTAGAGACTTCTAGTTGTTGCACTAGTTCTGGAGTCCACACTATAGGACTATCAAGCTTCCACCTTCCTGGACTGTCTGTCAACTTAGCTAATCACTTGTACAATTCAATTGGGAAGGTGAAGAAGAAGATCTCATGTATCTTTGCATACAGATATCTCTTCAACCACTGCTCTGACAAGTACAGATTGTTGTTTACTTATGCCATGAACTTGTGAATCTTGTAGTCTAACCAATTTTCAATTTCTTTCTTAGTTGGATTCGAGTGATGTGACATCACACATCTCTTTAAGCAGATCCTAGTCCCAACAACGGAACCATTTGTTGGCTTAGGGGGTCCTAATCCAATTTCATAGTTAGTTGTGCCAACCAACAAAACCCTACACTACTGGCCCTTTCGGAAACAACCCACGTAGCATAGGCTATCGTCTCACCAGAAGAACTATGGGGGGATGCAAGAACCAAGTTTCTGCATCCAGAGACTAGTGTAATGTATTCTAGCACCTTAGATCTGCCTCCACACATATCGATAAACCCATAGGGCTCACTACTGTAACTTTGTTAAAACGGCCTTCAGAACTTCACAAAGGCTCATGACCAATCCTTGTGGACCTTTAGTAGTCGATTTGGCTACTTACTAGTGTCAAAAAGCAATCATAAATTGGGGTTCACGCAGATATGCTTAATTCGTTAGAACAGATAGATAAACTACCAAAATCTTTGCGGCAGTGTTTAAACATGCATTGCGTACATTATTAAGACAGATTCAACATAATCGTGCAGTATTCAATCAATATTTCATAAAATAGTCATTCATCAGAGGTATAAAACATAAATAGACAGGAACATAAATACTCAATAATTCCTCAGAAACTTGTCTTTATTGATCTCAATTCACAAATTACAAACTCAAACTTCCCCGTGCACACAACTACAGGGGTCCACGCACTCAGCTACAGACTCTACCTAGGCCTCCACACAATTAGTTGTGGAGCCTCTATTCCCCTATATAAGTGTAGGAAGCATAACCTTCCTGCCCTAGACTCTTCAACGACCCAATTATCTATCTTCCTTCTATCTTCTTCCAAAATTTCTTAATTACCTCTTCCTTCCTCTATGACTCAACTATTTATAGACTTTTTCATACAATTCCATGGTTCGTGGACCATGGGTGAATCTCAAAACTGACTCAAAACTTTACATAAACAAGGGGGTAATCCCCTTTGACTCGTATTCATCTATGTTCTTTGCATACACAAATTGTGGAGACTTTACATCGTTTACAAAATTGTACCAAAATTTGGGTTATCTTAACCCCAAACTAACCTAGGGGACCCCATCCCAACACCCTGTCATGAGATGACATGGGACTACAGTAATCAAATGAATTGGTTAGCAGTAATACCTATTTAAATTACTATAAAATTTTCACCTTGTTCATAAAGAAATGTTGTTATTAGCCTATTAAATTTCCACAATAATTTTGAGGACCAATAGAATAATTTATTGTAACAACCCTGGTTAAAAAATCCATGTAAACATATATAAGACCATGGTCATGGGACAGATATTCCAAGTTGATTGGAGGGAAAAACATCCTAATGGGTGTTCATATCGGTTATTATGGCTAAAGGAAATTGGCAAAGGAAATGGCCAATGCTTTGGAAAGGAAAAGAGGCGTTAATTAACATTTTATTTATGAAAATAATGGAAATTGGAGAAAAGGAAGGTGAAAGGTCACAGGTTGCATGTGAGGAGGAGAATGAAGGAAAATAATGGAAAATGAAGAAAATAGAGACCTCATTAATAAAAAGGCTTCTACGAATCACTTGGAAATATTTTTCTTAACATTGGATCAAGAAAGGAAAAAGGAGGCAAAACGGGAAGTAAATATCAAGCAAGCAAGAG
Source organism: Pinus tabuliformis (assembly GCA_031772625.1). NCBI lineage: Eukaryota > Viridiplantae > Streptophyta > Pinopsida > Pinales > Pinaceae > Pinus > Pinus tabuliformis. Next base: position 550,879,211 of record CM062810.1, read on the forward strand.
CATGATCAAGAAACTACAACAAGATTCTTTGCAGGTGATGATTTTCATGTGTGATTTCCATGTTACAGTTGGCATGAATTGCTTTGGATGTGGTTATTTATTGTTCTAGCATGGGTTTTTCCAAATGTGATGGTGTTTTCAACCTAGGCTTGCCATTTTCAGATAGCCATGGTGTGATGGTGTTGTCATGTTTTGGTTGAGCTAGATTGCCATATGGATTCGAAGATGAGTGAGGTGGATCTTCGAAACAAAGAACACGTGGCCTAGTAATCTCTAAACTAGAATGTGGATTTTGGTAAAGCGATTGCCTAGTGACCCCTGAACCACACCGTGGGTTTCGGTAAAGTCAAGTATTTTGTGCCTCAGTCGGCCTAGGAATCCTTGATTGATAATGGCGAGATATGAGGTAAAGGTTGGAGAGTGTGTCTCTGTTTAGGGCCTAGTGATCTGATGTGGATTGGGGTAAAGTGTGAGATACTAGGAGATAGGAAAAATATTCACGGTGTAGGTGGAGAAATCCAGTGGCATCCATTCTTGTTTTGGCCTAGTGATCTGGTGGAGATCATGGTAAAGCATGGTATTACATGTTTAACTTTTTTTCCTAGTGATGCAGGATTGATGAGTGTTAGGTGGTTTAGCCTTAGTGCTATCACCAAAAAATTGATCATCTAGCCTAATTTACTAGATGGATCGAAGTACACCATGTAAAGCCAATTTTACCATAATAAAATTGCTTTCATAGTGAGAAATTACTTAATAAACCACCTTTGTTAAGTAATTTATAGTTAAACCCATGAAGAATAATTAATTAAATCATTATTTATTTGATATTCTTCTAGGAATAATTAATTAAACCATTTTTCGGTTATTATTCCTTAAAGATAGGTTGTCACCATCCATAGTTTCACATTTAAACTTGTTTGTTCATTGGTCTTAGGGTCCCATCGATTTTCCTAGGTGTTTCACCCATCTCCCTATCTTTTTGCAGCAATCTTCCCCTCTAGTTTTTTGTTGTTGTTGCACCACTTTCCAGAAGCTTAGTGTCACTTGATCCCAGTCACACCGACATCTAGATCTCTTGACTGTTTTAGTCTATTTTTCATCGATTTAGCCACCAACCAACATAGTGTTTGCAAACCTAGTTTGGTTGGGGTTTAGTTAATTTTTTTGCTGTTCATTTTCTCTTGTAAATTTCAGTTTATTTTCAGCAAACTTTTTTCTTTTTTACAAAAATGATCTTGGCTTAATCAATAAATACACTTGCACACACAAGCACACCTTAAGTGAAGGGTGCTTGGTTTACATGATCAAGCCAACACTTAACACAAAAAATTTATCTCCCCTTATCGAGACAAAGGGATATTGTTGATCTCCCTTCACCATTTCCATGTCACGTGTGTCTTACCACCATTACACCACCAAGGTGTTTGTCATGGAGACTATTAGCCCTTCACCCCCAGTTTTCGCTTGGGAATATTACCTCGCCCATCAGGTTCAAGTTCATAGCCCTCGAGTCCCCACACCGACTCTTCTACTCATTCACCCCATTCCTCATTTGAGTCTAAGCCTCCTTTGCCGCATATCATCACCATGTTTAGACCCACAACTAGTGCAAGAATGCAACCTAGTGTTGGCTTCAGTTCTATCCTAGTGGTCACATCAAGCAGAATAGTCTCAAGATCTATTCCGGCAACCCCCATGCTCCCCTTTATGGTTGGGTTATTTCTACCATATTTTAACTAGTTGATAAACAACCCCATACACCATGATGCTCATTGGCCTTCTATGTCAACTAAGCTTCCCTCAAACATCCGAAATTTTAAGGTCAATGCTAGAGAGGATCCTACCAAACATGTTTGATCTTTCCACATGTGGTGTTCGTCCAAATCCATTATCGATGGCTCCATTTGTCTTTGGCTATTCCATTGCACACTCACTAGAGATGCTGCAAAATGGTATGTAGACCATCCCATCACATCTCATTCCATTTTTGTGATGCTTGCTAAACCGTTCCTTTCATATTTCCAGTTACCTCTCTAGTACGATAATGATACAGAGCTATTGACCTTATTCCCTCAATCCTCCACCACTCACCTATCTGACCATGTTCAAGAGTGGCGTCGAAGGAGAAGCACATGTTGTGTCCCACCCTCCAAAGAATGTGTCTATTTAGATTTGTTTCTTAGGATTCTTTTAGCATCCACTGGAAAAGATGTCGCATCACATTTTCCTTAGACTAAGGAAGAAGCTCTCCAAACTGCTCTGCAATATGACCTGATTTATGCGCAATCCAGTTATGTCTATATTGTCATTCCAGACCTCCCTCATCCCGGAAGTGCTAATGCATTGGGGGCATCTCACCCTGTCGATGGTATCGTTGGAACCCTTTCACACCCTTTTCCATATATTATGAAAATTTATGGTTATCCGTAGGGGGGCACTAGTTCCTCCAAAACATATGCCCCTCCTACTAGAAACATGTTTTCACGGCCCCAACATGTCTATGAAATTGTTCCTCCTCCTTATGAACAACCCAATGCTCCACCCCCTCAAGCATTAGCACCTCAACCTCCCATGAATCCTCAGCCCCAACAACCACTGTCCCCTCAAGATTAGGTGTTTGCACAATAGAGTGCGACCAATCCCCAAAATTTGAAGAAAAAGAATAAGGGGAAAGGCAACAAGGGTAACCAGGGTAATCAAGATAATCCACCTATGTTGATTTGGGGTAGCATCGGATGTGCTCTAGCCTTGAAAATTGGTGGAGAGGATAAATCACATGAGATCTCCAAGACCCGGAAATGGTTTGGGGAAATTCTACCCGGTGAAGGAGAAATTAAAATAATTAATATTTTTAATGGGTTCCTATGTCTAAACTTAGGAAAATAAAAATATTAATGGGTATTAATATAAAATTGGGTTAGAAGGTTCTAAATGATATGGATCAAGACAAATCTAATCTTAGCCATTGAAGACTCGTCAGGAAAAAGTATAAGAGGAGGCTTGATGGTCAGTTGGAGATACACCAGATCGATCAGTCAGTTTGATTTTCTAAAGTGGGGTTTGCCAAGAGAAATCGAACCAATGATTAGAGTTGCAATGAGGGGTAGTAAGTGCATAACAGAGAGGCAGAGATAGTACCAAAAGACCACTGCAAAGGTAGATAGGTAGACGGAGAGGGTTTCAAGTTGACGTATAGGCCAAGAGGACTAACATAGAGCCTAAGAGAGGTGTTGAAGAGAGTTTCATGGAGAAGAATTTCAGAATATCTACTTCCGAAGAGAGGTATTATTGCTAGATAGATTTCTCTACTGGGTGAGCTAGTTTTGCACCTAGTTGTACTCAAGAAAATATTCTTAATAATAAAACCCTCAGAATTGTTGCACCGGTTTTCCCAAGCTGGATTTTTCTGGGGACGATTATCCAAAAACAACGGTGTCCCTTGCGTGTTTTTCTATTTCTTTCAGTTGATGATATGTAGATGGTTTAGAGTGCATTTCCTTTATATCAATATTTATATCATTAAATAGCTTGTTAAGTAATTAAATAAGTAGGTGAAATAAACCAAATAGTGTAGGAAAATTTCCAATGGCTTAGACTTAAAAATTTCAACATGGTATTAGAGGGTTGCAAATCACATGAGAGCTAAAGGAACAAGTTGAATTAAAGAATTTATAGCAGAAACAATTGTCTCGAGTGACAAAATTTGTTCCTAAGAAGAAAGCAGTAGAGAAGGGGTGATGCAGAGGGTCTGCATCATCAATTCAAGCTATAGGAGGGGCCAGCACAGAAGCAATGAGAGGAAGAAGAGGCTCACGAAGCACCACGTCATCCTACTTAGCCAAGTAGGACTAGCACAGTTGTCTGGTGGAGTGATTCAGCCACTGTCGGGATTGTGCAGAGCCTAGAGGCTCAGTTATTCAGTTTTTGGGGCATAGGAAGTTGTGGATAGATTGTGTAGTGTGAAGCTGGTGGGGTGTTGTTGTTGTTGAGGTAGAATAGTACATAAAGGGACAAAACCAAGGTATAAGGGAGTTGCTACCTAGGCATATTTCTAGCCAAGAAATCTAGATCAGTGTTGTGGGAGCAAAGGAGATCGAAGAGGTGCAATTCGATAGTTGGCAGAAGGATTTCTAGGAGGGAAATCGAGACTCAAAGGGAGTCAAAGAGAGAACTTCTAGGGGACAAGTAGAGACTCATAGGTGTTCAAAAGAAGAGAATAGATGGCCATGAACATATTGAGGAATTAGGACAGGCTGGATGGGGCATCCAACTTTTTCATTTGGAAGGCCAGGATCCTATCTGTTCTAGATAGACATCGCATCAAGGCCTTCACCTTGAGAACCGTCGTTATCCCAGTCGACCTAGATAATAAAAAAAAGTATGAGGATGCGATGGCCAAGTAAAAGTGCATAATCCTTAATGGGGTAAAGGATCATGTAGTTCAACATATTGCCAAGAAGAATATGGAAAAGGAGATGTGGGACACCTTGACAACATTATATTAGGGCACTTTGCGTGCAGAGGAATATGCTACTGGAGAATCAGCTATGGTTGTATCATATGTATAAGTGGGAGGAGATAGATCACTTCCTCAACAGGTTGTAGGAAATTCGAGACCAACTGACAGCCATAGGGGCCACACTGGATCATAAGTTAATGGTGAGGACTACCCTAAACACAGTCTCCAAGGAGTGGGAGACGTTCGTTCAAAGCATTTTGGGAAGATAAAATATTCTAGATTGGGAATAACTGTGGGCAGCTCTTTGTCAAGAAGAGAGCATATGGCTGACCAAGATGAGAAGTAGTGGCAAAGGATCTTGGGTCAAGAAAGAGGAGGAAGAGGATGCGGCTTTGGAATCTGCGAGGAGGAAAATGAAGAGGAATAAAAGGACCTCTGCACGATTAATTGCTTCAACTGTGGAGATGAGCCATTATGCAACCCAATGTCCTAGGAAGAAGAATAAGGGAGAGGCATCTGACTCCAAGGTAACACCAACTAAGGTAGATAAGGAGGTAGAGGATGATGATGATTGTGCCATTAGTGCTCATGTACCTCTAGATAAGAGGTGGGATGACATTGAGTTGTAGTCAGGAGGGCTACAGGAGATATGGGGTAGGATCCTTGAGGTACCAAAACTCTTGGATTATATCTGACTATGGGTGCTCCCAAGTGATAGTAGCACGATGGAGTATGTCGGTAGAAGTAGATACATATGGAGTGGAAGAGAGTGCTAGAGCACATGGATCTGTAGCAGTACAAAGAGAGTTGCATTAGTGCGAGAGGCACAGAGGAGGTTGCAGCAGTGCAAGAAGGAAAAAAGTGTTTGCAACCGTGCGAGAGGCACAAAGTTTGTTGCAACAGCATGAAGAAATTTCCTACAAATATAGCTCTTTGCTACCATGTAGAAAATCTCCTGTAGGTTAACCCAATAATGCAATATAAATCAAAGCAGAATACTATAACCTACTTCTACTATCAATTTGTGGAAGCTTAAACATCGAGCTAAATACATATAACCAGAAGAAGAAGAATCAATGCACAATGCACATGAAAATACTTTGGGGAAAGCCTCAGCTAAAACCCCCACTATCTGTATTATCATACAAGGTGGAAATACATAGGAATTATACAAAGCCTTAGCTCTCACAGCTAGCCAGCTCTCACTACAATCCTCACAGATGCTCATAGGAAATCTTGGGTGCTTTCCAGCCTTCCTCTCTACCCTCCAAGCTCCTATTTCCTTGCACTTTTCCTCTGGGATGATCTTTCTTCAACCAAGCGGAACACTATTCTCACACACTGTCAGAACTGCACAATCCTCAAGGAATGATGCCTTGACTGCATGCATGATTTTTCTTTATAAGAAAACACATGAAACTGATAGTATGCTTTCCTTGACATTAATCTCAACTGGGTCTTTCACATAATAGACATGCATGAGTTTCTAATGAGGGAATCTTCAGTTAACTAGAGTACACTAGTTGAGTGCATGAATGCATCAATTGACTATTAACTCTCTATTAGTTCCTGAAAATAGTTTGGAACTAATTTAACTAGACTTAACTTTGTAAACTGAGTTAACTAATTACAACTCAAATATAACTCAAGCTTATCTCCTTAATTTAAGGGATAGCTCTTGCAATACTTCAGAAAGAATTCTAACTTGAATTTCTCCAACTAATTAATCCAAAATGAAGTGATTAATTATTTCCAGGTAGCTGTTAAGACTAAATTCAATTTTAATTCACAATTTAATTCAAGGAAAAATTAGATTGGAATATTATTGTTGCCGCATTTCAACACTCCCTCTCAACAAGAAAGGGATTATCTGCCACCCTGATCTTGTCTCTATGGAACTCAAATTTATACTTTGACAATGCCTTTGTCAAAATGTCAACATCTTGCTCCTCTGTCAAAATACACTGCAGCAACATGATCCTCTCATCATCAACAACTTTCTTTACCTTGTAAAGCCAACATGAACTCACAATTGACTTGTTCTTCGGTCTCGGAACCACGTCCCAAACACTGTTACGAACTATGGAGCCATACTCCTCCATCATAGCATCAACCCAAATCGGTTGCTGCACTTCTTCCTTAAAGGAAGATGGATCGGTCTCAACACATTCCCCAGCAAGGGCCATGTATCTAGTGTACCTCTTACGTAACCTCCTCTGTCTGCGCTGAGAAAGTGGTGCTCCCACATTCTCTCTCAAATCCTCCAACAATATTTCATCTTCTCTTGTGCACTTCTATCCATCTCTGGAAGACTCTGGTTGAGTGGATGTCTCCACTCCTGGAACCTCTGCATGTGGCTGCTCTACATCAATCTCAAGCTCCTCCTCCTTAGGAACCAATAGTTCCTCCACAGACTATAGTTGGATCTCTCTCTTAAGGGAAACTTACATGGTCTTCTGCTCATCTAACTTTAGATCTTTGTGAACCACTGTCCTCTGACTGGTAGGTAAGTAAACCCAATAGTTGTGAGGTGTATCAGTGTACCCCTCAAGTATCCCCAACTCTACTGCCAGCTAAGTAAACCCAATATTTGTGAGGTGTATCAGTGTACCCCACAAGTATCCCCAACTCTGCTGTCAGCTCAAGTTTCCTCCATGCATCCTTTGTCACATGGAAATATGTCGATGAGCCAAATATCCTGAAGCGACCCACATCTGGTCTCTTATCGGAGAAAGCTTCCTCTGGCATCTTCATCCCAAGTATGCGATGTGGGCTTCTATTCTACAAATAGACCATTATGTTGCATGCCTCAGCCCATAGGTGAAGTGGTAGGCCTTGGTCATGTAGCATTTCCCATGCTTCCCCTACAATAGTTCTATTCTTCCTCTCAGGCACCCCATTTTGCTGTGGGTTATTAGGTGCCTTCAACTCTTGTTTAATTCCTTCTGCTGCACAAATGTCTTTAAACTCTTGAGAGACATATTCTCCACTGTTCTCACTTCCCAAGGCCTTGATCTTATTCCTTGACTCTTTCTCGACCAAAGCTTTGAACTCACAAAACTTTGTGAAAGTTTGGTCCTTCTTCTGCATGAAATAAATCCAACATTTATGAGAATAGTCATCAATGAAAATCACATAATACCTTTGCTTCATTGTGGATGCCATCGAGAATGGTCCACACACATCATTATGAACTCACTCTAAGATAGCCTCTGCTCAACTATCTCGTTCATGAAAGGAAGACTTGGTGTACTTTCCCGAGGTACAACCTTTGCATGTGTCAACTTGCTCAAGTTTACCTTTGGGAAGTCCTATAGATATCTGTTGCATTATCTTTAGAGCCCCATGATGAAATGGCCCAACTACCTGTGCCAAAACTCACCAATGTCTTGGCTTTGCACCAATTCTTCTTTCGTACTCAATGTTGCGCAATCATCTACCTCTAGTTTATAAAGATTCTTCACCCGAATCCCTATCCTCTTGGTATGACCCATGGCTATGTGTCTTAGGAATGCCTTTCCTTTACTAAAGACAACATCGTAGCCTTTTTCCTCCAACATCATGACCGATACCAAGTTCTTCTTCAGTCCAGGCACATACTTCACATCTATCAAGATGAGAGGAGCTCCATGATCCCTCTCAAAAGAAATTGTGCCCACTCCTCAAACACTATACTTTCCATCATCCCCCATCTCTATACACATCTTGAGGTCTTTCTCATCCAAGGTATTGAATAAATTTTTATCTCCGATCATGTGGAATGAGGTTCCACTATCAAGATACTAGACACAACACATCATCGATGACACCATGCATACGATGAGGATAAAGTCCATTTCGAACTGAGAGGGTAATGCCTCACCTTCTAACCCTTCTGAGGATCCCTTCTTGGACTTCCTTGATGGGAAATTAGTCACATAATGTCCCATCTCATGAAAATTAAAGCATCTTATTTTAGAAATGTCACCCTTCCTCCTTCCATGAGAAGAACTCAATTTTAAATGGGAAGCCCTCCCCTTCCCTTTCCTTGCCTTACTTGCTAAGGCCAGATTTTCTTCATCATCATCCTTGGATGAAGAACCATCTCGTGTGCTCCTCCTCATCTCCTTCTGCATAAGATCTGACCATAGTCATTCCTAATCCGGCAGTGTCTCCCTTCCATTCACAAAGTCCTGGTAGCTATTCCAACTATTTGGAAGGCTATGGAGAGCGAGGTTCACCATATCAGCATCGACAGTAGTTATTCCCACATTGCCAAGCTCATCTCTGCAGGTGGTGAGCTTGTTCAGATATGTGGAAATAGTATCGCCCTTCTCCATCTTGATTGTTCGAAGCTTATCCTTGAGCACCAATTTCCTCTAGTCGCTATTGTTCTGGTAGAGGTCCTTCAATGTCTTCCACATTGAAAATGGAGTATCCTTCCCATGGAGACTCGAGATAACATGGTCTCGAACTCCCTCAAGGATGATCTATCTCACCTTCGCCACACACTTCTTCCATTCAACCAACTCTTGTGCATTAGTTGAAGCTGGCTTTGGGATTTATTGATCAATGAATTCCTTCAAGCCATTGTCTTCTAATACAACCTCCATTCTAACTTTCCATGCCTTGTAATTTGAGCTACCTTCCAAGGCATACTCGAGTCTCAAGCCATAGAACGTCATTGGCCAGCCTTGAAGTATGATATGAATTTGATTTGCACCTACAACCTGGAACTTCAAACTTTGAATTCTCTTCTCAGTATACTATTCACAACTCTGATACCAAGTAGAAATTTCCTACAAATCTAGCTCTCTGCTACCATGTAGAAAATCTCCTATAGGTTAACCCAATAATGAAATATAAATCAAAGCAGAATACTATAACCTACTTCTACTATCAATTTGCATAAGCTTAAAGATCGAGATGAACACATATAACTAGAAGAAGAAGAATCGATGCACAATACACATGAAAATACTTTGGGGAAAGCCTCAACTAAAAACCCCACTATATGTATTATCATACAAGGTGGAAATACATAGGAATTATACAAAGCCTTAGCTCTCATAGCTAGCCATCTCTCAATACAATCCTCATAGATGCTCACAGGAAATCTTGGCTGCTCTCCATCCTTCTTCTCTGCCCTCCAAGATCTTATTTTCTTGCGCTGTTCCTCTAGGATGATCTTCCCTAAACCAAGTGGAACACTCCTCTCACACACAGTCGCACAATTTTCAAGGAATGAATACTTGACTACATGCATGACTTTTCATTATAAGAAAACACATGCAACTGATAGTACATTGTCCTTGACATTAATCTCAACTGGGTCTTTCTCAGAATAGACATGCATGAGTTTCTGATGAGGGAATATTTAGTTAACTAGAGTACACTAGTTGAGTGTATGCATGCATCAATTGACTGTTAACTCTCTATTAGTTCCTCAAATAGTTTGGAAATAATTTAACTAGACTTAACTGAGTAAACTGAGTTAACTAATTAAAAAAATATAAATCAATCTTATCTCCTTAATTTAAGGGATAACTCTTGCATGACTTCAGAAACACTTCTAACTTTAATTTCTCCAACTAATTAATCCAAAATGAATTAATTAATTATTTCCAAGTAGTTGTTAAGACTAAATTTGATTTTAATTCACAATTTAATTCAAGGACAAATTAAATTGGAATATTCTTGTTGCCACATTTCAACACAGCATAGAGGGAGCACATGATAGCAACAAAGAGAGCTTCAACATCAAGACAGATTCTAGCCTGACAAAGATGTCCATTGTTTGGCTTGTTGGGGCCTGACCTAGGTTCAAAGGTGATTTATCCAAACAAATCCTTGTACTACTGGCCCTTTCGGCAACAGTCCGCAGACAGCGTACTGAGGTCTCACCCAAAGTAGTATGGGAGGGTGCTAGAACTAGGTTTCTGCACCCTAGGGATGTTTGATGGTATCAAGTGGTCCATGGTTCAACCCTATGTGCTTGTCTCCATGTGCACTTAACCGTACCTCATAGCCTAAGCCGCTGCCTTTGCGCAACCCTGCTTAGGAGCCAAACAATGTTATCACCCAAGTCCTTATTGGTAACATGATATTGGTTGATTAACTTAGCTTATTTGCATGTGTAAAGTATACTTAGCAATATAAATCATTCATACAAGTGTGCACAGTAAATAAATAGTGTAATTGCAATTCATATCAATAGATACCAACACAAGGACAGATACACAGAATTAAGATAAAGGTTCTCTTTATTATTCTCTTTATTTGGTTACAGACTCGACTCCACCCTGTGCACCTAGCTGTGGGGGTCCACGCAGTCAACTGCGGACTCTACTAGGCCTCTGTGCACTCAGCTGTAGAGCCTCTTCCTACTACTACAACCCAATGCACTTAGACTCTTACTCTATGCTTGAACCATTTGCACTTATCTATCTTTCATCTTGTTCTTCTCTCTCTTTACAACTTAAAAAACTTAGGGCGGACAACCCTATGACTCAACCCATACTCCATGCTCCGCGCTCGCAATTCACAGAGTCTTACAATACATTTCACACAAAACTCAGGCTTAGAACCCCAAAACATGTTGTGGGGGGATCCAATGCCCAACAAGCCCCCAACACAAACATCATGACTCACCCTTGAGTCACTCCATCAGTGCGGCGATCTTGGCGTGGAGTCCCTCCAACTAGTCCCGAATGCTCTTGGTGTCCGCAGCACACTGAGCTGCTGCTTGCTGAACCTATTGAATTCTAGTGTTTGAATCATATGTGTTTGAATTATGTCCTTACCTTGGTACCGACATTTTTTTCATGTGTTTATAGTCCTGCACCCTGGTCTGACTCCTCACGTTGCGAAGAATGTGCTTCATCCGGTTAGTCAGATAGATGACCCGCTCGTATAGGGCTTCAAGTGGTTGTTGTTTGCTTTGCTTGGAAGGGTTCTCCATTTAGTTTAACTAGCTGGACCGCACCTCCATCTGTGACCTCCTTAACCACATACGGTCGTAGCCAGTGCATTTTGAATTTTCCTAGAAATTTTTCAAACTTACTGTCATACAACATCACTAAGTCGTTTACCTTGTGTTAGTTCCAGTCTTCGCAGCCTGTCACTAGGGATCAAAATGGGCTCTTACTATTTCTGGTTTTCAGAGATGTTTTGCACATGATATCCAGTTAAAAACATGTCATAAGCATGCTCATCAGAAGAAGCTCAGAAATATCTTCCCAATGGTATATTTCATGCCCGAAACCTGTTCCTAGATTAGAAGATATGATCGAAATGAATGATGGATTCTTGGTTATGCATATTTTGAGGTCATTTGCTTCACACAAGGAAAAAGTTATTACAAAATCAATTTTTAAAGTAATGGAAATAATTTACAAAATTGAATGAGTTTTTTGTTAACCACGAGCCATATAACAAAAACCTCTTTTAGTTTACTCACAGGTGTCATGAACTGGAATATTTGACTAGATCTTTACAGCCTATTTTTACAGATTTAAATATTTCCTATTTTCAAGATTATTTTGTGGCACAGATTCGGAGAAACTGGAAATGAATTTCCAAACTTTGAGAGATTTTTCTCTCACACATGACCTTATCTACAAAAACCTCTTTTCTTTTTGTAACAGGTGTTATGGTTTAAGAGATATGAGTTCATATTTGACCCCTATTTTCAGAAATTCGGTCCAAATTTAAGGTAACTGATTCTATCTTGAGGGAGATGGTTGAGCTCAACTCCCTTAGTATAGGGATGAGCTAATTGTATATATTTTATGAATTTGAGAGTGTAAAGGTTTCAATTTTGCAGTAAAGGGAGGCTGCTTTGGATGGTGTAAATCTTCTTCTGAATATTTTTTTTAATGGAGCAGTTTCTACCTTTTAGATTTGGGATCCATCACAGTGTTTAATGTCCAGCATGTGTTCCTTGTAAGATCACTTACATACTTTGTTTTTCTGCTAATTCTTGTTACATCATTATCTAAGAGAAGTGCTAGGAATCCATCTACGAAAGATGCTCCTATCACAATGCTTTTTATGTTAAATGTAGTGGTTATCAAGTTTGTAGAATCCATCCTCTGTTAGATGCTATGTTGAGTAACTCGGTTTTTCACTTTATTCTAACATTGCCACTGTAGATCCATCCCTTGATTGATGCTTGTAGGGTAGTGGGATTTGTCCTCTTTCCTTCTCTCATTTACATATTCTATCTGGCTAACCATTGCACTTACTTTGCCCCAAGTTTTCCAGTAGAAACTAGCCTCGATTCCATAGCCCAATGATTCTTCTCCTCTTGTTTTCAACCCACAATTTTTAATAAAATCCCAGTACTTCATAGCTAGCCTAAGATTTACTTATTACAACCATGTTTTGTTGGCAAAGAGAGAGCCCTCTCTGGTCTGGCAGGGCTAGATGCCAGATCGAAAGCTTGGTTTGTGGTTACCTCAGAATTACCTCTTCTCATCCTTGAGGTTCATTTTGAGTGCTAACATATTGGTGCCATTGCTAGGGAACGAGGTGACAGATCTTCTCTGGGAAAGATCATTCAAGTTGTAGATTTGGTTGCTGATGGTGGGCAATGATCAGACACATATGAAGGCTGAAACATTCACCTGGTGACTCCAACTCAATCCAGAGATTCCAGCGCTCACTGATCCATTCATGTACTAAAATAAGATGATGGTAGGGTATGTGGCAAACCCTATGTTTTGTGAAGTTTTAAAAGAAGTTAGAGATTAGTTAGTGGATATTGAAATAGATGAGGTATTTTTCATTACTGTGCTTCAATGTTTGAGATCTCCGAAGTTTCCTCTTAATGGTAAAATTGGTTTCTTTGAGTTAGTGGTTGAAAAATTTGAGAAGGAGATTGAGTATATAGATGTTCAAATTAAGTCATATGAATTCTGAGATCCCAAAAAGTTCTTGGAAACTCTCCCTCCTTCAAAACAAGAAACAATAGGGCTGCCCGTGGATGTTTGCATTGACAGTTTGCAGCTAGAAGCATATGTTGAGGAGTTAGGGTAGCAGACATGGTTTGGTTTCTATGATCCTATTGTTGCATATATGGAGTATCTTTTCAGTTTGAATGACAAACTAGTTTGTCTTTTACATAGCCAGACTCATTTTCTGCATGTATGGCTGTCAGCATTTCAAATTGTGTCTTGGTTCAAGCACTCCCTAGCATCATCATTGCCACAAATACTTGATTGGTTGGTCTAGCATTACAAAATTACTTGATCTATCAATTTTGCATCAGAGTAGGGTAGATTCGTAAATAAATAAGCTGCCCAAGGAAACATTTCAGTTTCCGGTATATATTTATGTACATATTGCAGTATGTATATGTTTTTGGATTAGTATGAGTTATTTAGGTTTGCATCTTTTTGTGACCATATTATCAAATGGATGAGGAAATTGGTCTACAATGTTCTTGACACCTCCAAGGAGCTGCCATCCCCAATAACGTCACTGTTAGTTCCAGTCTTCACAGCCTGTCACCAGGGATCAAAATGGGCTCTTACTATGTCTGGTTTTCAGAGATGTTTTACACATGATCTTCAGTACAAAATATGTCATAAGAATGTTCATTAGAAGAAGCTCAGAAATATCTTTCCAATGGTATATTTCATGCTCAAAACCAGTTCCTGGATCAGAGGATGATCGAAATGAATGATTGATTCTTGGTTATGCATGTTTTGAGGTCATTTGCTACACATAGGGACAAGTTTACTACAAAAATAGTTTTTGAAGTAATGGACATGAATTTTATAAAAGTGAAATAGGTTTTTGTCAATAACATACCAAATAACAAAAACCTCCTTCATTTTATGCATAGGTGTTACTATGTGGTAGATATGCAGTGATATTTGAAGCCTACATTAAAAAAAAAAAAAAAAAATTGCATTTGTTTTACCATTTTAGTCATTGTTGTGCGGCACCATTTTACAACAGATCGAAAGTAATTTTCAGAAACCCAAGGAGTCTTTTGTCAAAAAAAAGCCATATAATAAAGGTCTATTTCATTTTATTAACAGGTGTCGTGAATTGGAACATTTGACTAGATCTTTACAACCTATTTTTACAGATTTAAATATTTCCTGTTTTAGAGATTATTTTGTAGCACAGATTCCGAGCGACGTGAAACTAATTTCCAAAATTTGAGAGAGGTTTTTCTTGAATGTGACCTTATCTACACAAACATCTTTCAGTTTTGTAATAGGTGTTATGGTTCAAGAGATACGAGTTCATCTTTGACCCCTATGTTCATAAATTCGATCCAAATTTAATGTAACTGAGTCTGTCTTGAGGGAGATGGTTGAGCTCAACTCCCTTAGTACAGGGATGAGCTAATTATATACATTTTATGAATTTTAGAGTGTAAAGGTTAAATTTTGTGGCAAAAGGAGGCTACTTTAGATGGTGTAAAGCTTCTTTTGAATATTTTTTTTAATGGAGTAGTTTCTGCCCTTTAGATTTGGGATCCATCACGATGTTTAATGTGCAACATGTTTTTCTTGTAAATTCATTTCCATGATTTGGATTTTCTGCTAATTCATTACAACATTCTCTAAGAGAAGTGTTAGGAATCCATCCATGCACGATGCTCCTTTCACAATTATTATGTTGTTTAATGTAGTGGTTATCTTTTCAGAATCCATCCTCTCTTAGATGCTTCGTTGAGTAACCTTGTGCTTCTCTTTCTTCTAAAGTTGCCACTGTAGATACATCCCCTCATTGATATCTGCAGGGTAGCAGTATTTTTCCTATTTTCTTCTCTCATTATATCTTTAATCTAGCTGAACATTGTGCTTACTTTGCGCCAAGTTTTCCGGCAGGAACTAGCCTCTATTCCATAGCCCAATGGTCGCTTCTCTTGCTGTTTTCGATCGACAATTTTCAATCAAATCCTCATTCTTCATAGCTAGCCTAAGATTCATTCATTTCATCCACC
This sequence comes from Pinus tabuliformis, assembly GCA_031772625.1. Classification (NCBI taxonomy): domain Eukaryota; kingdom Viridiplantae; phylum Streptophyta; class Pinopsida; order Pinales; family Pinaceae; genus Pinus; species Pinus tabuliformis. The sequence continues at coordinate 550,894,618 of CM062810.1, forward strand.
CTCGATTGGCAAAGAGAGAGCCCTCTTTGGTTTGGCAGGGCTAGATGCCAGATCAAAAGCTTGGTCTGTGGTTACCTCAGAATTCCCTCCTCTCAGCCTTGAGGTTCATTATGAGTGCTAACACCTTGAAAGTGCGTAACTTGATGTGACAGTCATGCCAAGCCTTTTCACATTGATTTTGTACCTGCTGATGAAATCTAGCCAGAAACTGTTCTTCGTCGAGTTCTTCTAATTGCACGAGTGTTTCATCGAGAGCTTCACAGTCCGTCATGCCGGTGAGCGCTGCTATTCGCAGACTATGTACAATGTATTCCATCAGCATTACAACTTCTGTGCCATAGACTAACTAGAAAGGTGTCTGTCCCGTCAATTTCTTGCATGTTTTCTTGTAAGAGAATAATATGGCAGGTACGCACAGGTCCTAGTCATTTCACTGCATGTTACATACTTTTTTCAACGCAGTCTCTAGTATTTTGTTCAATGCCTCTACTGTCCTATTAGCTTGTGGGTGATATGATGTACTTTCCTAATGATAAACGTAGAACTCTTCTATGAGCACACTGATGGTTCCATTCAGGAAATGTGTTCCATGATCACTCATTAAGATTTTCGGATAGCCAAATTGTGTCAGCACATTTTCAAACAAAAACTTCATAGTCATAAAGGCCGTGCAGTCTTTGACTAGTTGCGCTTCCGTTCATTGTGTCAGGTACTCCGTCGCGGTGATGATGTAGTGCATGCCTATCTTTCCCTGAGGTTTGGTCGGTCCCACAAAGTCGATTGCCCATTTCTCAAATGACTGTAGTTTCATTTGCGGATTTAATGGCATCTCATCCCTTTGTGATGGTTTTCCACTCCTTTGACATATATCACAAGCCTTACAGTGTGCTTTCGAATCCTGGTGTAGGGTTGGCCACCATAACCCTGCGCAAAGAATCTTTTGTGTGGTTACACATCTTGCATAGTGTCCTCCTACAACATCCCCATGTGCTTCCATGATGATCTAACCTCGTTCAAATTCAGGTACGTATCTTCGCAATATCTCATCATTGCCCATTTTGTAGAGGTGTCCCGCAATGATAGAAAAGTCCATCGCGCACACCACCAATTCCTTCTTTTGTTGGGCTAAGTATTCCTTTGGCACAATCCTTGTTGTTATAAAATGGAGTATATCTTCGAAGTGTCCATCCATTATGCGTACTGCAAAGAGCTATGCATCAGGTAGTCCCTCCTCCAAATTCATTGGCTCTTTTCCCATCTCAATTCGTGACAAGTGATCTGGTCCTACATTTAATCGTCCTAGCTTGACTTTAACCTCAAAATCATATTCTTGAAATAGTAAGAGCCATAGGCATATGTTCCCCTCCAACACAGGATTATTCACTAGGTATTTTAAAGCAGAATGGTTGGTATACATCATGAAATGTCCTCTGAGTAAATAGTGTTGCTATTTTTAGAGCCTGTACACCATTGCCAACCCCTTGTTCTTGGTGGTGGAATAGTCCTTTTCTTCTTTGGACAATCTCCAACTTACAAACACAATCGGGTGATCCACGCCCTTCGTGCCCTCTTGTGTGAGTACAACTCCCAGCGCATACACGACGCATCAACATGTACATGAAATTCCACATCCCATTTTGGGAAGACTAGGATTGGAGCAGAGGCTAGTTTCCCCTTTAGTAAATCCAAACTCTTCATGCAATCATCATTCCAACTATATGTAACATCCTTTTTCAATAGCTTTTCCATCGGCACTATTATGTGGGAATAACTTTTGATGAAATTACTATAGCATCCAGTGTGCCCCAAAGTAGCACGCAGTTGTTTAACACTTCACGGTGCTTCCAAATTTAGAATAATGAAAATCTTCATAGGGTCCACCATCAGTCCTTGTTTGCAGACCACATGTCCCAACAGGTTTCCGAAAGGAATGAGGAATGTGCACTTCTCAAGGTTTAGCTCAATCTGGTGTCGGCGGCAAGTATCTAGCACCAATCATAAGATCGCTACATGGTGCTTAACTAATCCAAAGACAGTCCAATCATCCAGATAGACCTTCAAGAACTTGTGGGTGTATTCTTTGAACGTAGCCACAATGATGCACAAAAATATAGCTGCTGCATTCTTCAGTCCAAACGGCATAACGCTGTATTGAAAGCAGCCCCATTCTGTTGCGAAGGTATTTTTTCTCCTATCTTTCGGTGAAATCTTGATCTAATGGTACCTTGAGAACCCATCTGTGAATGAGTATGCTTCCTGATTGCCAACATTCTCCAGTACTTCATCTGTGAATGGTGTCGGTAATGGTCATGTATATAGGCGTCGTCAGCCTCTTGAGGTCCATGCATGTTCTGATTTTTCCCTTCTGTTTTTTCTCCTATACTACCATAGGACTTACCTAATTGGATTCTTCCATTGGTTCAATAATTCTGGTTGTGAGCATTTTGTCTAATTCTTTGCGGATCTTTTCTTTATACTTTGGATTCAAGTGGTAAGGCCACTACTTAACTGGCATCGAATTGGGTTTCAGGGTGATCTTCATCATCCCTAAGTCACCAACAATCCCTTTTAAGTCCATAAATTTGGTCGGGAACAAGTCTTGGTATTCACGGAGTAACTCAGTGACCATATCCACTATGGCATTGTCCCAATAGTCCCAAAGTGTTGCGTACTTTGGCTCCACCTCTGTTCCAATGTTTACTTGCTTTGTCTTTAGCGGCGTAGTGATATCGAGGTCTTTAAGTGATGGTCCTCGAATCTCGCAATAGCCTTCTGTTTCCGAAATGTTAATATTTCATGGGTCCTCATCATCCTCGTCAATATTTACGTTGTAACACTCTAGTGTGCAGCTCAAATATGTCGCTCATTCTGGCTGAAGTACTTCCATTTGCTCCTTGGGTATTTTGAAGATAGTTTTTTTTACTGCTTGTAGTGCATCATTAACCGTATCTGACCAATGATCTTCAAAAGTGAAAGTTAACAGAAATCCCTTGCGCAAGATATCCCATTTTCTCGTACCATGGTGGAGCTTTGTCTCAGTATACCAATTCATGGGTATGCCATCTAGTGTATGATAGAATAAATGTACCCATTCAGGCTGTGGCTCTTCCCCGTAGACCTTGGTCCATTTCGCGAGGTGTGTGTGTGGATCATCTCGTCCGTCATATTTTTCTACTAGCTATATCTGTGGTTTCCCAAATCATAGGTGCATCATCCTTCTGCATCCATGCCAGTCCTCAAAAATTCCTTGATGCATACCCTACCATCATGTGGGAGTTGCACGCAGTGCCACCTTCATAGCACTGAACCGCTGTTGTTCTGGTACTACGCTTTCAAATTTGTTTAGGAATTCATCCACCATTGTCAACCCATCATACATAGGTAGATCCCTTGCTTCTATTGTGACGCAGCATAGTGATCTTATCACCATGTTACAATTGAGTGTGGTTACCTCATGTAACCGATTATGCCGTCGTTCTACTTCTTCGTCTGAATCCGAAGTGTGGGAGTTGTCGCATTCCCACGAAATCCTACCATCTACTATCGAATTCACCCAATCCACTTCTCACATGGTTATCTTGTAAATACAATCGAGATCATCGTCATGCACTGGTTCAGTGTATCGCACTCCTTCGGCTGGATCTAAGTGTACTACTACACGTAGTGACTTGTTTTCAAAGATCATTTTGCGCTTATTCAGATTTATGACTCCATTCATATTGGTGGGCTAGTCTATTCCTAGTAGCACAGGATAGGGATTACTATCATCGACAATCGCTATCACTTCAAAATCCGCCTGCACACTCGCACCTTCAATATCTACTGTCACCCCTTGCAATCTTCCCACGGGCAATATCTTCTGTTGCTTCACCATTCGTAACTGAATAGGAGACCATTGTAGCATGGGTCTACCCATGCATTCCCATGTTTGTTTTGGTAGTACATTCATGTCTGATCTGAGATCTAGGATTACCTAATCCATTTCATACTCACCAATTTGTGCAATCAACCTCATTTCCTTTCCTGTGCGCAAGGCATGCTTTCTAAGTTTTCGGACCACACGCAGTTCCCTTGACCCTGCGCACCTAGTGATAAGTTCATGTATCCCTTTTACTACCTTGTTTTCACGTACCAGTTTCATACATGTCTCTAGAAAGGTAGTGAGCATTGAAGGACCCATTCTTGGTTCTAGTTGATCCTTACTACCAGAAGTGGAGGCCTCCTTGAAGCTCTTCTTAGCTTCCATTAATGTCTCCTTCACGCACTGTAAATCAAATTCAGGTTCCTTTATAGGAGCCTTGTGAACCCACACACTTTCTTCTGACTACTTACCTTTATCATCACCAATGGTCATACCGCTCCTGAGCATCATGTTTACATTCGGGTCCTCTTCGCGCGGCTCAAACCTCATCATCTGCAAATTCTGAGTTGGAGGGGACTGAAGTACCCCTTTTTCACGCAATCTTGCTATCAATGTAGGATAGTCTTTTTTATACAACAAATTGACATCCTCATCAACTCAGAGGGGAAAGACATGATAGTTGAAGCAAAGACCACAATCACAGGCATTGATTCCACACTAACACTGGTTGTGTACTAACAACCTACTTTATAAAGCTTGTATGCAAGCCTAAGGGTGCGTTAGTGACCCTACTAAGTCAAGTTTCTAGTAAGGGAACAACATTAGTGAAAGTTGCTGAAGTTATAAGGGTCAAAGGAATGAATTGACTCATAAATATCTAGATATGTGTTCCTAAAAATACTCAAGAAAAGCAAGGAAACATCCAAAATCGATCTATTTGGAGGATTTCTAATCTAAAAGGAGGCAAATGGGGAAGAACTAAAAAGCATGGCAAGTTCATTGCTTTTTCCCTAGGGAACTCAAGGAGGAACTTGGCAACCCTAACTCAATTGCTACATAAGAAAATTTAGGGCTATGGTGATAGAGGTCAGAGCATTTGAAAGGATAACATACCTGACTATTGAGCATTGTCTCAAATCATAAGAAATTGGCAAGAAGGGAGAGAGAGAGAAGCTGGAGGGGCAAAGGAAGGCTGATGCAATAGATGGTTGTAATAACTCTTCCAACATTAATATAGAACTGTAGTTGTACTATTTACTCCATGGTGTTGGTACTATTATTCATTCATTTGTTTGTCTAATACCTTTTTAGCATGGGTAGCTTAGTTATGTGTAACTATATGTTCATTTATGTATTCATGTATTAATTATCAAAGTTGTATGCTGTGATTACACTTGTCTCTTCTATGTGCAGGACTTGATCTGGAGTTGGCTTAGGGGACTTCCACCTAGCTGCATTGTGCTCTCCAGCAAATCTACACGGAGGCTTGAGGTAATCTACTTCTCTTACATTGATAGTTAGTTATTTTTTATGAACATGCATGTAACTTTGTGATGGTTGCAGGTAATCTTACAGTCTGTTGAAGGTTACGGGAAGACCTTTGAGGGTATCTTCATTCTCCATACACCATTAATTTTATCCTATAGCAGAATTGGCAACTCCACTGGGGACTATACATCTAGTTCCCGATTTGCCTGGATAGTTCTCAGTTTTCTCCTCCATAGCTCCCTACACTTCTACATTCCCTTTCTGACCCACCAAAAACCTTGCTGCATCTTGCCTACATGTATTCATCACTGAATCTAATCTAGAAAGCCCTATTTTTTACTGTTTTCCCACACTAACACGGGTTAGCAGACTACACAGAGCTTTATAAAGCATTGTGTCTGCTCACAAGGAGTGTTAGTGGACCTATTAACTCTCTATGGCCACTACTACAGAGCGTTAGTCTCCCAAAACCTTGATTTCTAGCTGTGTCTATAAACCAAAAGGGATAGGAAGCCTTCTCATGGACTGAAAGAAGATCTATTACTGCATTTTGCTAGAAAAATAGGTGTCCTAATTTTTTTTTTTGGGAAATAAGTTTTGTTTCTCTTTCTTAAAAGCATTTTTTACAAAAGAAAGATCAACATTTTTTATTCATCCTTCTGTTTAGCTAGTTAAAAGCTGCTCTATTTTGGTTTCAAGTAGTTGTTAAGAAACATTGGAAATAAGTCCTTTGGTTATGCATGTGTTAAATGACTAAAATGCATGGAAAGAATATGAATATGTGAAAAGCTCTCACCTATAGAATACAACTTGTTTTCATCGAATTGAATTTTTTTTAAAGCATTTTCTTGTGCATGATTTATTGAGTCAGAGTCTCATCACATTTCATATGTCAACTCCCCTACTGAAGACAATAATCAAGTACACACAAAATTTACCTAAAATCAATTAGTAACTCTTTATTGAGCAAACAAACATTAGTGCAGGCTAGGATCTTAGGATAGGCAGTGTGAGTAAATTGCCCAAGGTCGAAAACCGAAATAGTGTCGTTAAAAGAGAGAAAAATTCCTTTTGCACTCATACTATCGGGACCACACCAGTAAAAGTGGAGAAAAATACGAGACAACATCAGACTATAAGTGAATGTAGCTTGGCTTCTCTTACAACTCCTTTCAGTATTCTGTGTATTGGGGATCCCTTCGGGGATTTCGGAGCTGAGTCAGGGACTCAGGTATCTTGCCCACTCAACGTGTTGTGTATGACTATGTCCCCCCCGGTGGTGTATATGATCTGAGGTATCTTTAGTGTCCAAACTTTTAGGGACTTACACAAGGTGACCGGGAGGGGCTGTCCTGGTACCTAACACAAACAGATCTACTCTGTCTTAAGTTTCTAGGAGGGTGCTCATCTTCACGAGAGTACTTGGCCCCTCAATCTGAGGTTGGGGCGAAGCTCTAGAGTAATCGTAACTATATATCTAGCAAACCTTCTATGTTATTCATTGAGATATTCGGTTTCATCTCCAGTGATCAATGCTTATCAGATAGGGTAATTTCCCTATGTTTTCTGATTTATCAACTTAGTATATTTTTTATATTTTTTAGGCACCTGAACGTTATCATTTTGAGACTTTAAACAATATCATGAGAAAATTTATTGATAAAAATTAACGGTTGCCATGGCTACATCTAGCACTCGTCGTCAATCTAGACGATTGTTATGACTTCCTCCACTCATTGTGGAAGATCCGCTGAGCTCTAGTGAACTAGATTCCCCATCTTCAGGAAATCAGTCTCCCAGATCGCACATGGAATCTGTTTGGACCACCGATGATTCACTTTTTCTAGAGAATTTCTTTACCGAAGGATTCCTTCCTCCCTTAAACCCTCTGCTTACGAATCCGTCAGATCCAATCTTGGATCCCGTGGTACATGTATTTCCTACTTTGGTAGTTGGAACATTTCCATCTATCTCATCGACGACTAATGGGTCGTGGGACTTTAGGGACACTTTTGATCCTCCACCACATTCCCAGTCGAGAATCACCATAACACCGTTGATGGTGAACCCCGCTATCCCATTTGTCCCAGGTACAACCACTCACATGACACCCTCTACGAGTGGAACCCAACCGATGTCGGGTTCCACCCCTTTAGTGTCAAACTGCATACCTTCGACAAGTGCTACATACAACGCTCCCTATAATGCTCAATATAGCAATATGGGCGTGGTTCCCATCCACCAACAATATGGTCGGCCACCATTGTACAGTTCAATTCCCTAGATTCAAATATCTGGGGGCATTCCCAATATGCACATGCTAGTAGGGAACATAACAGTTCCCCCTCCATTCTCAGGCATGCATGGTCAGTCGCTAATTGACATGAGCATTCCTTATGTCAATCAAGGACAAATGGTTAGTTCTGTGACGGGCAGGAATCCTCAAGGAGGTCCCAACCAATCCATGGGGGCACCCTACTCACAAGTTCAAATGAGTCAAGGGGGCACCGCTTATCCTGGGGGTAATTCTATACCCCAGTATCAAAATCCCCATGGAAATCCACACTACAATGCCATACCTCAAGGCAACTACTATACCACACAACCCATGTATAATATTGGGACTCAAACGATGGGAGGAGCGCAAGCCTCCTCAAGTCAATTTTCATCACCCTAGTCCGAGTTGGGGGCACCACACTCTCTGCCTTTCTTGGCAACGTTGGATATACCTAACTTGTACAAACTCACAAATGACCCCATCTACCACAACTTACTTTGGCTGCCGATCCTGCATAAGATACCAACGGACATCCCCAAGTTCGAAGGCAACCAAGGGAAGGATCTGGGCACCCATATCACTACCTACCATCTTTGGTATGTTTCAAACTCTATGGTGGATGGTAGTGTCTGGTTACGTCTTTTTCCTCGCACCCTCATTGGCAACGTAGCTAAATGGTACATTGAGTTACCACGCGTGTCAGTAAACACCTTCGACACTCTAGCAGTGGAATTCCTAAAGCACTTCCAGCTACCCATCTGCTATGAGGCTGGGACAGAGCTCCTTACTTCATTACCTCAGGATACCTCCACCCACATCTCCGATCATATACATGAATGGAGACGTAGGAGGAGGCTAGTCAAAGCTCCCCTCCTAGACTATCTCTTAGCGGACTGGTTCTGCAAATCCTTACTCCTGCAAATCACTAAAGATGTTGCTTTAAGTGGTGCGGTCACAGAAGACCAATCCATACATCATGTCCAGCGCTTGGATCTGATATAATTGCAGTCCGGCACTCTTTACGATGTAATCCCTAATGCCCCTCGTAACTTAAATGTCTCCGCTACTCAGCACCCTGGAGCACACGCCAACGGGACTATCGAGGCAACCTCTGGGGCTGTTGTAAAAGAACTCAGTGGTCACATTGCCTAGATGACAGTGGATCCATCTACCAAATTGACTACTCTTCCTACCACCACGATAAAATCTGTGCAGTCTATGCAAAATATTGGTGGTAAGAACAAGAAGAATAACAAAAAGATTTCTCCTTCAGAGGAGCAATCAACAAAGCAGCCAAACCCGAAACAGAAGACTGTTGTGCCTCCTCACGATGAAATGGATAAGCCTACTAGATTTCCCTAAAAAATCTATGCTAAAGACCACATGACCTATCATTGTCCACGTCTTTAGGAATGCATAGAATACATTGCTAATAAGGGTACTAGCCAAACCCCCGCTATCCTCAAAAATCCTTTTCCTGCTTAGTAATAGCAAAAACTTATTGCAAACCAACCGCAACCCTCACAAGGGGGCAAACGTGGTTCACAAAATCCTTCACCTAGTGAAGGATCTTCTACCGTTTACACATTTGAAATGGTAGATCTACAAACACGAGCCAAATCTTATGGATCTCCTGTCACTCATGTAGAGGAACCTTCCTCAAGTCCAAACCCATCACCACCCAATGATTTGCATATCGAAAGGCCAGTTGCAGACCTTGTAATTTTCCCCCCCAAAGGGGCACTTCGATGCACAACACACAATACATCTACACGTTCCGCCCAAAACTATAGCAT